>CM029538.1:24508425-25708425 GCA_017141395.1 Laodelphax striatellus
AAGAAGTAAAGTGTGGAAAAGAAGTTAACAAGAGAACATATAAATTATGGATAGAAAACAGGACTAGACAGTCTATAGGACTAGAGAATCTTGAAAACACGCAAATGAATAGTTAACATGAAAAGTTAACTATTTACTTAATCAAATAACTTGAAAAGTTAACACGAGTTATTGAGAGAAAATAATTTTATAATGAAATAGGGAAAGAAGGGAACATACTACAAGCAAGGAGGAGATAAGCAGAATACAAAATATAGAATATCATCGATAAAGAAAAAGACCACAGAAATGGGTGGAAAATAGGAGGAATAACAGAAAAAAGTATCAAAGGTGAAGTGAAAGGGATGTAGGAAAGTGGGTCAAGGAGCAAGAGAAAAAAGAGGATTAGAAAAAACTGAAATAGCTCAAAAAAGTGCGACGGCAGAGGCTAGAAGTAGAAGAAGAGGAAGAACAGGAGAAGTGAGAGAGTAGATGGCTGAGGAGTAATAGCAGGGTGAACAGATGACTGAGAAGTGGAAAGAGAGAATGTAGAAAAGAGAATAAGAAGAGAAAGAGAAGCTTTTTCTTACAACTGAGCTCTGGTACTACTGCACCATTCAATAATACTGTCTAAGCTCTTGACGCGGAGTCTCTACAGTGATAAGAATGAAGCAAGAGAATGTCTTGCCCAACTTTGATAAGAAGCTTTTTTACCAGCAATCATTTGTGATTCAAATGACTCACTCTAAATTTGGCCAAACAGACGATGACTACAAGAATAGTGTATAAAATACAGTAAATTTTTTAAATTTACCTTCTACCCTCAACTTTACTAAAAAGGAAGGCAAGAGTTTTACAATTCCGGCCTCCCTTTTCATCAATCAATGAGTTCAATTAGGGAACAAATCCCACGAACCAGCATTGAGCCACCGGTATTTAAAAGGTCCAGCACAGCACGCCAGGAATGAATTCAACTAATTGAATCCAACTTTTACAATTTGAAAGTCGGGTCAATTTGGAAGGTTCAATGAACTTTCATTGTGTAATGAACATTGCTAATTGTACAGTCTATGCGGATTTTCGTCTATTATATTTTTCTTTGCTTTCTCTTTTGATTCTCTGCGCTCAACTTCAAGAGGAAAGTCTATTAATTTTAATACTAGAGTGTTGTAATGCAAGAATATGCAAAAGAAATTGTGCAAGATTCTGCAGATTATTAGTTCTATGTTTTTTTTACAATTTGCGCTAAGAAAGCAACGTATTATATATAATAAAATATATCTATAGCATCCTTCTCTCGCTACAAAAAACTATTAGCCCAGTAAAATAAAACATTTTACCTTGCATGAAATGGGGTAGTCGGTTTCTTTTTTTAATAATGTTCATGATAGTCCTGGGATGCTAAATCCAAGTTTTCGACCTCGGCAAACTTCCAGATCATCTCCAAAAATCGTACAAAATGGCGGAATTTTGCACTTTTTTTACGTTTGGCCAATTTTCACCCTGAAGAATCACGTTTTCATATAGGACATTGAACCAATTTTGTTAAGTAAATTAAATTACTTTTAATTTGAGATTAGCAGATATAGATAAGCAGTCAACAGAAATAATTGTGTTACATAATATCTATTATCTTACTTTTTCTACTAATTAAATTACACTGATTTATAAAAACTTACAATTATAAAACAAAAAATATAACTTACGTTACAGTTAATCCTGGTAATGAACTTCATCAAACTGAAGTTATATTTCTTTTCTATTCAAAAAATTCTTGAAAACAGTGTAAACTCATACAAAATTTATAAATCTGTGCCATTATCCTTTTATAAAGGATAAACAGTCACACAGAATTGTACTGCTTCTTTTATAATATTATTCAAATACTCCGCCATCTGTTAGTCGGTCAATATATACGCTTGCGCAGTGTAAAGCACAGCGTTGCCATGGTTACCAATAACCAAGCTATCAACAAAACAGTACACAAGGCGACGTTGGACTGGTAACATGTAGACATTTCCGTATTTTCAGTGTTTTAAAACCAACATTCACTAATCACGATGTATACTAAATGCAGTTAATCTTGTGATTCATCCGATTGCATTCTACATCATTGTCATCATGGTATGATTCTTTAACATAATTTAATATGATAATACTTATTTGTAACTTTCAAACACAATGTAATACGGTACATGCGCATTGATATTTACAAACATCTCGCTAAAAACTAGTTGTTATGGAAAGATATTATTTTTCCATGTATGGTTCTAGTTCATTTAATCATACAACACAGTATAACAAAGTATACACAGTATTAACTGCAGTATAACAAATAGTAGGCCTACTTGTACCAGTATCGTAAATAGCCCAGTAAAATAATACATTTTACCTTGCATGAAATGAGATAGTGTGTTTATTTTTTCTTGTTGTATGTGACATACTTTTGAATACTACCACAGAAAAGGAAGAACAGAGGTAACTTCAATACAGGACATTGTTGCGCCTAAGTACAGTGGCAATTCATACCGTTAGCCATGAATTGCACCTGCAAATGTTGATTTCTGTCTAAGCTCTGTTACAACTACAGTATAGTTGTCGTGATAGAGGGGAGAGGCATTCCACAATGCCCTCTCCTTAGCCGGAAAACTAAGAACTTGGGACCCATTTAGAGTAATACTAGATGCCTCCTCTATTCTTCCTTCTCTGTGATACTGCTCAGAAATACTACCTTAAGTTTCAATTTTATTCAATGAAAAAGTAATAAATATCAGTAAAAAATTGAAACATGCTGGACAGCAATATCAAATTCAATATAACTTGTAGATTTAGTTGAAAACTATTAATTTTTTTTATTTTAGATATTATCAAGGACTAAACCGGCAGTTGCTGCCTCCGATGGTCGCAGTGATCAGCCTGGTCCATCCCGTAGTTTGCCTTCATTGAACGATTTTCTTTCTAGGAGAGATTATACTGGAGCAATCACACTTCTGGAGGTACCGTAATACATCATACTCACAAGCGTTTAGGCCATTCTTGTTCTCTGGGGTTTCCTACAGCAGACCGTTCAAGAAGGACTTTTCATTGAGATTGCAAGGAGAGGGAGGAGAGAGCGATCCTTTTTAACTTGTCAGAAATCAGCTGTTTCGGTAATAATTAAACAGTGATTTCGACACAATAATCAAAAGGCTTGAAAGTCTTAAAGACCTTTAAAGTCTTTAAAAGACCTTTTCAAAGAAGACCTTTCAAAGAATAACTTAAAAAGACCTTTTCAATAATTGCGAGATTCAGCATTTGTAGGTTAAGTATTGTACTGGTGGCCGAGTAAAACATATGTTTTCTGACAAGTTAAAGGATCCTGCTATATATATTTTCATTCATGGGCCGGATGAGTTGTTTTTCTTCTTTGGCTCTTCTTTCATGGATCATCTCGGTGGCGAAGTATATATTTTTTAAAAGTTGGCATTGGGATAATAATTTGAAAATAATTAATAATGTGTTCTGTATTCCAAATATTTATGGTGCCTCAACACGATTTCAATGAGGTCACCTAACCACTTTTTCCAATTTTGTATTGTATTTATAAGTTGTATAAATATTGTATTGTTTTTAGAAATTGTGTGTAAATTAATTAAATGAACATTCATGGCTTTTTGAATGTGAGGCAAATTTTGCAGTATACTATGTCAAAAAATTCAAAATTAAAAAAAATATCTCAGCTTAATTACAATATTTTAGTGACTTTGTTTGGTCACTCGGTGAAAGCGGTTGCTGATTGATCATGAGGTTAAGTCACGATTACTCGAGAGTGCAACACTAAAATAAAGAAAATGGCCTACCTCTAGTGGCCTACCACCAAAGGAAAAGGTCTCCCCACCGATAAAAAGCCATAAAAAAATTATTGAGAAAGATTGAACCCACATAGCCATTCCATTTGTGCTATCCTTCAGCCAATAACATTGTTTTAACATATCTATTTATTTATTTTTTTTTTTTTGGGTGATGCTCACATGAGCTCTAGGTTTGTGCGTGGGTAATGAGAGGGATGATGATGAGAGATGACGACTGTTTTTAGGCAGTCGGGACCGACGGCTTTTCGTCTCCTCCGAAATTATCTATTTCTTATTACAGTTCGACCAGAGCAGTGGCAAAGGTACAGAGACGACTGATTTATGGCTTGGTTATTGCGCATTCCACCTGGGAGACTACAAAAAAGCCTTATCAATATATCAGACGCTGTCACACATGCCCAAGCCGCCACCAGACACATCCTCCAATCTGGCATGCTGCTACTTTTTTCTAGGAATGTATCCTCAAGCCGAAAAGGTAATTTGAAAACAATACAATTATTAGGTGAAGGTATATTAAAAAAAGACAATTAGGGGATAACAATATATAGGTATCCAATAACAATGCCGAAGTTATTACAGAAACATTAGTAGTATTGATATATAAAGAAATATTTATTATTTTATTTCAATATTAGATGTTTATAATTATTGTGTTATATTGTTATTCCAGAATTCCAAAATATTATTTATTTATTTATTTAGTTATTTATGCCAGAATATATTGTTATTCCACAATATTATTCCAGAATTGTAGTGTTCACTAAGAAAATTTTAAATTTAGTCTCGTCGTCCGCTAGAACCGTTTACGTCCGAACGTCCGAAACGTTAACATTGAATCAAATGGCCAGTTGTTTGGACTTTGGATGTTTTCGGACAAAAACGGTTTAGTGGAAGACAAGGCTATCACTAAAATAAATATAGATATTTGTTCGGGCATAAGTAAGCTATATAGTTTTCAGGTTTTCACAACATTAGAAACATTATTGTGAGTTGAAAACACAAGAAAACCAGAAAAATAGAGAGAAGTAAACAGTTTTTCAAACTGTGTTATGTTCTTTTCCATTTTGAAAATATCGTGTAAAATATAGTTGTAATTCATGAACAAAACATTTTTATCAAAAACTCAAATCAAAGATGACTGATGAGTAATTGCCAAAATAAATTGAATCACATACAGAATTTGGTAACAGCACTACAAATTAAAAAATCACACATTAACTTACATACTATAAAAATATGTAATAACTTATAGACAGTACTTTCGGAATGATTGAAATCTTATTTCACTTCCATTTCTTTTTTTCTCAATTCATTATAGCTCGTCAATACATTGCAATTGAAAAATTCCATTTTCAGAACCATAGTCAAATAACTTTACTCGCCCTATTACCCTCTACTTCCTTTTTAGTTTACTTACTTGGTAAATTACTTTTTACATGCTTGTTTTACTCACTTTACTATTTCAAGGCCCTGGAGACCGCAGATGGTTCGCCGCTAAAAACCAGACTGCAATTCCATTTGGCTCACAAGCTGGGAGATGAGAAGAAACTTATGGAACACCATCAGCATCTTCAGGATATAATTCAGGATCAACTAAGCCTAGCTTCCATACACTACTTGCGATCACATTATCAGGAAGCAATAGACATTTACAAGAGGATTTTGCTCGATAATCGGTTAGTAAATGACGTTCTTCCACATATTTGGCAATTTGGTTTTCTTGATTTTTAAAAATAACTGTAGGATTGAATTTCTTCCTTTAATGAATTCCATTTCCAATATTTTACCAGGAAATCCTTTTCTACAATTTTCAACTCTGGAATTGTTTGTACCGATCAAATTTCAATCTTGTACACCTACTCAATCTAGTAATACTACTGTACTAGAAAAGGATAATACCTGCAAATAAAGTTTTACTTATAGTATTTAGCGCACTAATAATACTAGCAGTATTATACTACTAGAAAAGAGATTTTTCGGTAGACAACGATTTTTTAAATTGGTAGATTGAATAAAGTAACAAGCCTCATAATTTAGGAATCTCAAAACTTAATATAAAGAATATTATCGAATTCTAATCTATCCAATCAGAATATTCGAATTATTACTTCTTCTGTTATTCAAATTAGACCCTGCTGTCACTCCTGATAATTGCACGTCTACATTATGCTATGATTTGAGCTATACTAGCTGAACTATATTTACTATGAAACTTTTCTGAGCGAATTAAAAATTTTAATTAACTAGGTACCTGAGAATGTCATGTATTGGAACTAGAAAATGAAAATTATGGTAAAATTTTCAGAGACAAGGGATGAAAGAATTGTTTACTGTATAAGAGCCTAGCCTATATTCAATATATCATTTCTATCATTACAGGAAAGAATAATATCCATTGAAAAGAATAATATTGTAAGAACGCTTGGAGGCTAAATCGTTTTAAAGACTTTAACCAATTCATTTTCCAGAGAACACATGGCAATCAACATTTATGTTGCTCAATAAATAATATACAATAATAATTGCCGATATTTATTGAGAAAAAATATTGGTAAAAACATTTGTAAACCGAATAAATGCTTCATTTTTCAGAGAATACTTGGCACTGAACGTTTATGTTGCTCTGTGCTATTACAAGCTCGATTATTACGACGTTTCCCAGGAGGTGTTGGCAGTTTATTTACAAAAATATCCGGACTCGGCCATTGCAATCAACCTGAAAGCCTGCAATCATTTTCGACTCTACAATGGTAAGGCAGCTGAGTCCGAAATGAAAACGCTTCTGGTAAGTTCAATAAAAATTTACTTTATTTCTTACTTCCATTATATAACAACGATTAAAAATTTACATTTTCTTTCATTCTTCATAATAATTGTTTAGTAATCATAGGTAATACTTTTACATAAGTAAACATACTTATAAATTTCAATACAGTCAATAACAGGAATACTCAATTGGATTTCTCAGAGAGCCGATTGTTTTGCATTGAATTTCCCTCAGGGCCGCAAGCAATGATTTGACTGCAATAACTAATTCTCATAGGCTAAGGCTAAGTATTTATCGTAACTATATGTAGAAATTATAACTATTATAGATTATAACTAACACTGATAGATAGGCTTATATTACTTTTAATACTGTAGCTTACTTCTCCTTCCAGTGCCAGGCACATAAGTCAAAATAATTATTCTGAAGATTGATAGATTAATCATTACAATCGAATTTAAATCTTTTGATTAACTTTCTGTTGTGTAAGGTATTCCGGTTTTCTAATTTTCAAATTCCTTGTACAATTAATTTTTCATATTCTTCTTTAAATCAATAACATTCACTAATCTTCCAATAATTTGAAAAATAGATTCAAGTAGGTACCTATTTAGTATGATTTTATTCGAATTAGTGGCTTTACTTTCTTCTGTTTTGTGAACATTTTGTATAGTTGTTAAGATTGATTTTGTTTTGTTTACATGAATCTTGATACAATACAATTATACAATAAATTGTGATGTATTATTTGGTCTCATTTACAAATCTTACAATGATTTAAAAAGTATTGGTATTAGATTCAAAGTATTTAGTATAATTTCATTCCAATTAGTGACCTAACTTTCTTCTGATTTGTGAAAGTTACCTATGTTTGTTGAATTCCTTTCCAATTTACTTTTTATTTTCAATCCAGGATCAAAGTTCAAGCTCTTTCAATTTCGGTCATGATTTGATCAAACACAATTTGGTGGTGTTTAGAGGGGGGACTGGATCCTTACAAGTATTACCTTCACTAGTCGATGTAATTCCTGAGGCTAGATTGAATCTAGTTATCTATCATCTAAGACAAGTAAGTATAAATAATAAACTTATATGAATAGATAAAACCATATTATGAGTAGGTATAAAAAATTTACTTTTCTCAACTTGAGAAAGGCAGTGAAAAATGTAACATAATATTAATATTTCTTAAATAGAATTACTGACAAAAATCAATGAATCTAGATGAAAGGTGCACATGATGAATGGTGAAGAGTTGCATAACAAAAATTCGTAATTTTCATTACACATTATACTTGAGTTATACACTGCTAGAGAAATGATTGCTAGAGATATTATTATTTCCTGTATAACGTTTCCAACTCTGTTATTATAGCCTAGTTGCTATTGATTGGTTATATAGTAATACATTACTTTATATTCCATTAATTTTTTCAATATTTTCCAAAGATATTGAACAAACCTATTTTGAAAGTGAACTCCTGTAAATCAATCTATTTTTTATTATAATTCTGTAGTTTTGACAACCATTCAAGTCGTATCTATATAATTGCCAATATTCTTACTTATCATCTCAATAAAATTAATCGAGAGACCTGTAGAGAATGACAATACAATGAAGCTTCATTATTTCATTCAATTTATTATTAATTTTATTTATTTATTAACGTATCAATAACAATGTCTTGTCAGCATGACAGTAAAGCTTTATTAATTTATTCTTATTCAAGTTTATCGATTTATTGATATGTCATAAGTTCATTTCAAAATTCAAACACTTTAATGCTTACATTAATTAAAAGTGAATTTCTCATGTTTCTGTATCGCTACTTATATTGTTCTTAAATTGATTGAAAAGTGAACCTCTCATGCTTCTGTATCGTCACTTATTGTTGTATTGTCTTTCAGGATGAATATCAAGAAGCATTCGCTTTAATAAGAGATCTTGAACCTTCCGTTCCTCAAGAGTACATTTTGAAAGGCATTGTCAACGTTGCGATTGGACAAGAAACTGGTTCAGTAAGTTAATTGTTTGCTTCACTATTTATCAACCAAAAATCAAGCTAATATTGTAGAAATGAATTTTATCGAAAAGTATAGCTTACCACACCAGAAATTTGCGTGTAGGCCTATACATTGGAAGTAATCCATTATAATGTTCAAAAATAGTATTGAGTACTTCTGACACAGTGTCTGGTGAGATGTTGTGATATTTATAACACATAATGAAAACACTGGAATGTAGTAAAAAAATATCACTGTATTTAGTAGAATATACAAACAAGTTTCGGCATCATTGTGCCATCTTCAGTGTACTATGAAACTGTTTTCACAGTTTCTACTAAATACAGTGATATTTTTTGACTACATTCCAGTGTTTTTATTATATAGTATTGAGTATTAGTTCCTGATGTTCTGATTTGCATAATTATTGTGATTATTTAATTTTTGCTGTTTATTTTTTTGAGGAATGCGAATGAATAAATAAATAATGTGAACTTCTGACACAGTGTCTGGTGAGATGTTGTGATATTTATAATACATAATTAGAACTCTAGGATGTAGTCAAAAAATATCACTGTATTTACATGTAAATACAGTGTATTTACATGTACATGTAAATTCTACCAAATACAGTGATATTTTTTGACTACATCCTAGTGTTTTTATTATAAATAATGTGAACTTTTTGTGTTCTTGGATTGTTCCATAAACATAAGTATTTTCATTCATTTAAATAACTTTTTAATTAATTTTTCTTTATTCTCACAGAGAGATCACATGAAAGTTGCGCAGCAATTCTTTCAATTGGTCGGAAGTAGCGCGAGCGAATGCGACACAATTCCGGGTCGACAATGCATGGCTTCGTCTTTCTTTCTACAAAGACAATTCGAGGATGTGCAGCTCTATTTGAGCTCGATAAAAAGCTACTACTTCAACGACGATAGCTTCAACTTCAACTATGCTCAGGTGAATCGACATAGGATAATTTTGAGCTCTATACGAGATGTTTTTAAAATAATGGTGTGTGTGAAGAAATTGAAAATCTTCAAATACAATACCTAACAGATGAAAATATTCTCACATTCAACTTTTGTCTATTACACAGGCTTAACAAGCTGTAGAACGAATAAATTCAAAAATCTTCAAATCAATCAGTACTGCAGTCTCATTGTCGTAAATTCTAATGATTAAATAGTGTTTCATATTACCATTAAAACATTCAATAGGAATATTTCTCTATTAAGTTATCTTTATGTAATGACCGTAGGTTGAATTTTTTATGTTTAAATTTATTTAAATTTTAAATGGAAAATATATTTATTTAAGTATTCATGTTACTTTCTAGACAACAAATTTTTAAATTTGATTAATTTCTTACAGGCGAAAGCCGCGTTGGGCAATTACAAAGAAGCGGAAGAAACGTTTCTGCTGATTCAAAATGACAAACTGCAGAATGAGTATGTCTACATAAGCCACTTGGCTAGGTGTTGTGAGTGCATTAATTTCAATATTAATACATTATTTACCTGGAAAACCTTACAATTTACACTAATGTAAGAACCATTCCCTGGTTCTAATTTATTTTATACAAAACTATTCCTTTGAATCAACACATTTTTTATTTGAACAAGTGATCCATTTTATTAATATCACTAATTTTACCATGTCTAGGTACAGTATATTGATTGTTTTATTGAGGAGTTTAATAGATAGATGTTTCTGAATGTTTAAACGTTTCATGTATATGAAGCTTTAGGATGAAAATAAAATAAAGTAGCCTACCTACCTATTTAGATGAAGTGGAATCAAAATATTTTACTCTTCTTTTGTTGCATACAATATAGCAAGTACCTTGTGACTATCCTGCGATTTTCGAATCTGGTATGCATGCCATTGGTTTCATGCTTGGCTGCTTAGTCGCAGATAGAACCTAGTTCAAAAATTGATCTTAGTTCAAAAATAGGACCTAGATCAGATTTATATCCCTATGAAAAAGCATTGTCATAAGACGACTTAGCCTACTGCATTTTAAGATTTACATAGTATGTAAATTAAAAAGCTATGATTCCAATCTATCTTTCTATCTATCTAGCGTATGGATTTGGTTGGTGGGGAGACCCGAAGGTAGTATGTGAGGGGTAGAAGAAGGTAGAAAGCTATGATTCCAATCATCATTCTTCTCTCACTTTCGAACAATGCGGTAATTTGTATTTGTTCGTATGGCTTTTTATCGATGGGAATACCCTTGAGCTGAGATCGCACTGCTGGGGTGTCACCTGAATGGTAGATGGTTTATCTATAATAGCTCATGCAACATCCATAATGATAGAACTTTTAGAAAATGATTACGACCTACTTGATAAATCGTGAAAACGAAACCTATCCACCATTAAACCATCTTTTTGACTTTGTCATGTAGTAATATTAGAAATTCAAAATTATTGTTAGTTAATAGCTTTTTGGACTAACAATTTCAGTAAGATGAATCAACAACATAACCTCTGGACTATTTATCAAAATTAGGGAAAGAAGCAGTTTTGGACAAAATAATGTCTGTTGATTCTTCCCACATTGTAATGTATCTTGCCAATAAATGAATAAATAAATAAATAGATATAGTGTGGCCTACGGTTTTTGGGTAGGTAACACCTCGCTTTATTTTTGTATCGTTCACCCATCCAAGAGATGTCTTGAGATAATAAATTATTATTATACTTTTTTTAACATTATTTTGAACATTAATTGTGATTTCAGACATAATGAACGGCAAACCACAATCAGCGTGGGAACTGTATCTGAAGATGGAAACCTGTTCTGAGTCATTTTCTCTGCTGCAATTGATAAGCAATGACTGCTATCGCATGGGTCACTTTTGGCATGCACTGAAAGCATTCGACATGCTGGAGCGACTTGATCCCAATCCTGAACACTGGGAAGGAAAGCGTGGAGCATGTGCTGGCGTTTTCCAGATGATTATTGCAGGGAAACATCCCAAGTAAGTGAGGAACAAGAGCGTTTGTATCAACGTTTGATTCAATTTGAAAATTGTTTCAAAAACTTGGTGAAAATTTAATCTCTAGAGGTACAAAATGGTTTCAAAGTTGGTAAGAATTTCTTCTAAAGGTGTGCGCATGGACCAGGCGATCGTACATAGAGCCAGAGCTAGAGCATTGGAACTAGCCCAAAAATTTTCCAAATATCACGATAATTATAATGTAGTAGTTCAGTTCACATACAGCTTTTACAGTTACCTCATCACACAACGCCTCCATTATTCAAAGTTTTCAAGTTTTTAATTCAAAGTTCTCTTAAAGTAACGACTTGTGCTGATGAAGCACCTCATCAGGAGTGAAATGCATCCCGCTTGTGTTCAATAATGTGAGTAATAGCATTATTTATTTACAGTGAAATACAAGTCGTTACTTTAACAGAGTTTTCTACAAGTATTTCGTCATGGAAAACAACATTGATTAATGCAAAGATTCTTGTTTAGACTCTATGTTCGCTTGGTCTACGCGCACCTTTAGAAGAAATTCTCATCAAGTTTTAAACTTAATTAAAGTCTGGCGCTTTCAATTTTCAAATTTAACCTATTTCTAAGTATTTTTCTTTTGTAAACTGTTGGTAAATATAGCTCATGTATTTATAGAACTTGAGTTTTTACACCAGTACGGAATTTTTTCACTAAATATTTGGACTCTCAGCGTGGAGTGTTCTACCAAGACGGAAGAAGGGTAGGTTTCTACCTCGATACCTCCCTTGAGTAGGCATCTAAGGACTCAATTGGACAACCTGCAAGTTCCTCTCCCTGCAGTAAATGTATAGGAGAATATTAACTATTGGACTAATTGCCAGATCTACTCAATTTGATTAAAAAATATTTCTTTTTTCAGGACTCAATTGACTGATGTGATACAACTACTAAGGAATTCGGCGAGTTCTCAAGTGGAGAACATAATTCGAACCATAAAAAGATGGGCTAAGGAGAATCACATTAATGTTTAATGATAGAAATGAAGTTTCTTTTCAGTATCATTTTTTAATAAATGAAATAGAATGTTTCTAGAATCCCATGTTTTTCTATCCCTTTTATAACTAAGCAAAAACTAGGTAAGTTAAAAAGAATTATTAAGAAAAAGTCTTTCTCTCTCTCTAATTGAACAATGTGATCAAGTATTCAAAAATTTTATTGTGCTAGGCCTATGTACTTTATAAAACTGTTAGCCTCATTAACTGTCATATTGAAACAATTCAACGTTCCTAATATTATAAATTTATCATTTAAAATAAGCATCGCAGTAGATTCCGTTATCAACATTATAGTTGCTCCCAAATAATTATGAAATATATATGCGAGAGATAAATCATATTCTATAGAGAGAAAAAGCAATCAGTTATTATTTTACTACACAAATATTGAAAAATATCTTATAAAAACAACGCTCTGCTTTCAAACCAGCGAGAGAGACAGCGGGAGCGGTCGTAGCGCTATCTCTTGGCAAGAATGAGAACTACGACTGCTAACTATGAATATAGGCCAGAGCGCGATATAGTAATAGAAGTCAACGCTAGTCACTTGTGTAGAGGCAATTTCAAACGTCCGGCTCAATTTTTTAGTAATTTCGACTTTTCTCGCTTTTCCATCGCGTTTCAACATCAGAAAAAGATGACTTCACATGGAAATCAAGCTGATGAATCGAATAAGACTGGTTTCAAGTATCTAATTGCAGTAGTTTATCGATGAAATCAATTTTAATACCAAAAACTGATGTAATTTCAGGTCTTTTGAGGATAACTTGAAAAATCTTACACTTACATTCTTGAAATATTTTTTATACGATTCTTCAGTAAATTTCACGTGATATCAGTTGATTTTCCAATGTTAAATACCTCAAATAACTCTACAAAAAAATAAAAAATGATTTATTTTTTGCATTTTTGACAGCCTGTAACTCAATAACGAAGGGTTTCCGGGTATGTGTTTATCAGATGTTCCTATCCTAGAATTCGATGATTGATAATTTCCCCAAAGGATATTGTGATTCATGAAGGTTGAAATTTTTTTTTAGTTTTTATTAATTTTTTTAATGACCTCGATATAAAAGGACTCAAAACTAGCTTCATTCGATTCCGTGACATATTCTACATATGATAAGTATTTTTTGGAACCTTATATTGTCCTACAGAGCCCAGGGTAATTGAAAATTTATTTCTCAATGACCATGCACTACTTTAGATTTTTGATTATTAAAAAGCATGTGAAACATTTATAGATCTGAAAATGTGATGAAATATGGAAAAAGAGTTAGAGAATCGAATGAAGATGGTTCGAAACATGTTAGTATGCCAGTTTTCGCACACAAGATGAAAATTCGCGGAAAATCATGCTTTTTTATATGCGTTTTTCGGTTTTTTGATGATATCTCAAAAACTATTAGAGCTATCCTCTTGAATTTCAGCTCAAACGATTCCTCATCTTAATTTACATGAAATGACACCAATTTTAAGTCTTCTTATCATTTAGCAAGTTCAGAAAAAAATAAAAAAGATGAGGTTTTTTGCATCTTTGACGATTTTTTACTCGATAACGATGCATTTGCGGACCATGGTTCATCAGATGTTCCTATCCTAACTTTTTCTGAAGAATCAGTTGCGTTATTTGTATTTCGTTATCTCGAAGTTGCAAATTTTTTCAGTACAGTTTGCAGCATTTTGTCATTCTTAAGGAAATATATCGCAAGGAAGAAGCATCGACTATCGATCATTTTGTTAGTCGACAAACATCGATTGAGAAATTATCGATGTATTACGAATTCGAAGACTTCGTAGTTTATGATTTTGCTGCTAGATGGCAGAGGATGTCCTTATGAGTGAATGGTTTCCCTCTGCTGGGAACTATTTCAATTTACGTTTGAATTCTCATTTAAAGAGATTTCAAAGTATTTCAAAGTGATTAAAATTTTAAAAATATTGTCTCTTAAACAATATTGTAGAATATAAATTGTAAAAATTACTTTGAAGCTCTATCAGGGTCATTTCCTCACGGTTAATAAATTTCCATGATTATTGACTCCAATGAATTTTCTCCTGTTTGTCTCAATTCATTCCATCCAATTTTTTCGCGGAGTAGTAGATGAAATTATTTCTAGGTAGACAATTTGATTCGGTGAAGCTGCGCCCTGGCATAGGAGGCATAGGATCTATGGTAGGTTTAGTAGCAGGATTTTAAATTGTCAAAAAACAGCTGATTGATGTACGCTCGTTTACTAACGTTAAATCAGCTGTTTTCTGACAAGTTAAAAGAATCCTGCTTTAGGCTACAAATCGATTCAGGAGTAGATGGATCCATGGAACAGGTAAAAATAAAGGAAAAATTGAAACAAACTGATGAAAAAAGATCGTTTATTTACATTCAGATACACTGATATTTACATGTTATTACATAGATTTCAATCTGTACTGATGCCATTGAATTAAATACATGTTTATTCCCAGATATAATATTTTACTAGATTTGCATTGGAATTTACAGTACCTACCATAAAATGGAGAGATTTCTTAACTAAATTAGATAAAAACTTTATTGATCAACAATTAGTTCATAATAATTAATTGAACGAAATTCTTAATTAAAAGCAATTGAATAAATAGTTGCAATATCTCATTTCCTTCCATCATCAATAAATTCATATTTCCAACAATTCGCAATGAGAATTTCATATTAATCGTCAAAAATTATCAATTTACATGACATTTAGATAATAACTTAATCTATATTAATAAAAGAGAGTTGGTGTCTGTACGCTCGCTTATAACTCGAGAACGGCTGAACCGATTTAGATGATTTTGGATTCGTTTGAATTTTTACAGCACTGGTTAACATAATATGTATTAAAATATAAGAAAATCCCTTTATAATTAATAAATAATTAGTAAACTAATGACCTAACCTATCAAACATTTACAGACGGATGTTTTGAAATTGCCGGCCAAGAGGCTACCGAAGATGATCGTGATTCAAGATCAGAAAACACAGCCCTCTCATTCAATGCCGCGGTAGCTCAGTGGAAAAAACTCTGCGTCTGATGCTAGAGGTCGCGGGATCGAATCCCGCTACGGTCAAATTTTTTTGCTCTAGGTTTTCTACTCTAATTATTTTTTTACGCTAGAATCATCAATAATAAAAATGAGTTATCGTTCGTATCATGCATGTTTTATTGTTTCTAATAATAAAATTGAAAAAATATATAAAATAAATTAAAACAAAAAAATTATTGATTATATAAAATAAAAAATACATTGATTATATTAAATTAATCTCTTTTTACTTCGTGACATTTTTTGTGGGGGAGGGGTGACATGAAGGGCGGCCACTTAGGGGAAAGAAAGGGGTGAAATGTAGGGGATTTTGGGGTTGACATTTTGTGGGGAATAAAGGGGCATTTGGGGATGACATTTTTAGGGGTGTCATGATGAGGGGACATTTGTAGGGAGAAGATGGGGGACATTTGTGGGGGGGGGAGAGGGTGATACGAAGTTCACCGGGACACCTAGTCTTTTATAAAAGCAAATAAATTTTTGGATTAAATTTTCCCAAAAGGGCTTCTAGTTTACTAGCAGAATTGCGAGTTAGAAGGCCAGACACGTATTTTATGACAGTCAGGAATTGAAAAATTTGTAATGCAATGACTATTTTAGATCATTTTCCAATTAATTATTACTGTATCATAATCATTGTGTTGAATTTAGCTGTCATCACAATGATTATAAGATTACTACTAATTTTGAGAATTGTGTGACATTTATACCTAGTAGCCAGATTGGGCATACGAGGTTTAAACATAAATTCATCTCAATACCTTCCTGTCTTCGTAATTAAAAAAAATTACAATAATGAATTATGAGACAAATGAACTGTGGACTTGAGAGCGAAATTTGAGACTATGAAACTCCTGAGCTATTCAGTAGATCAGAAATGTTTCCTAAAATATAATAAAAGCATGGCCTTATAACACAATTATGTATTTGTTTTAAAAATAGAACAATTGTAGAATTCAAGGTAAATTATTTAGAAAGCATTAAAAATAATTGTACAATTCAAAAAAATGAGTTGGTAGCTTATATGGTTTTCAATAATCCTAATTAGGTTTCTATTCATAATATCAGCATTTTTAATATCAGCAAGGCGTAATTCATTCTTAGGTTGGAAAGAAATTTTCTACTCCTCAATCAAATAAAGAATTGGAGTAAGTGTTCCAGCACATTTATTTAATGCGTTGTTCTGCTTGAGAGGAGAGTTGAAACTCTTTCGTTTTCTCTGCAATTTACTACTATTAATAACTCATTCCATTCCCAACAGTAATAACTGTTTGAAAGTCATGAGATCATCTCTATCTATGGTAAAATTCATTAAAAAGAAATAAATAATATCTGTACAAATTCGAAATTGCACATGTCTACACTAATAATAAAATCAAAACCTATGTCAATATATCCCCACAAAATTTCATTTCTACTTAAAACAAATTCAATTTAGGTAAGATTTCAACTAAAAATAATCTTTTAATAGGTCATTATTGAGATAACTGTAACTAGGAAACATTATCTCAAAAATTAGAATTTCTTCAATCATTCTTAATTTGAAAAATCAACAATCAATAGTTCAGTACACTGTCAAATCGTTCTAGTATCATTAAGGTATTTCTGTATTAAGACAAAACGAGATGAAATATTTCATGAAGACATGTTTTCAACAATAATGCACATCATGAAATTCGCATAACAATAATTTCATTCAAAATAATCAATGAGTTCCAAAAAAAAACTAACACTGTTTAAAACCATGCAGCTACTTAAAAATTGTACACATGAAATACTGAACTGTAACTAAATATTTAAAAATTATAAAGAATTATTTCAAACATGATGTGTTGGATAGTGAAATAATCAGAATAACTATGATGGAACTGTGGACACACGTTCAATTTTCAGATCTAAATCAATAAGTTACATCTCACATGAAAATCGAAACATATTATTTAACTTGTAAACCTATTCACAGAGCAACAAAATCAGTTGAAAAAATATTATGTGAGATAAAATTTCAGAGAAGTGTAAGTGCATTTCCAATACTGTTTGAAAAATACTGTATTTTAGTAATTCATAGCGTTCTTATTGCACCAGACCAGTAACGATTGGAAAATGGTAGCTCAAGATCCTAATATAAATCATGATTTTTAGGTCAAATTTTGAGATAGTTACTTTTCAATTGAACCTTTCTTTTTATTTGTATTTGGAATGTTATAATTTTAAGTTTTGAATCAGTTAGTTTATTTTAGAACATATTTTTTATTCCTAGCTAATTGATTTCGAAAACTATCAAAAATAGTCGAATAAAATTTTGAAATACATAACATCGAAAACACAACCAGTGATGAGTCATAAATACTTTGATAATTTCCTCAATGATTGAAATAATTATGACTACAATAAAACAAATATCGAATCATTTACGAGTATATAATTGATACAATCACGAGAATTGTTCGTATTTATTCAATATCCCAGCAAGCAGATAATTTGTAATCATGAGTTTCACTCAAACACTATTCTTCTATTTATTTATCTTATATCGCGTCCAACTACCTGAAATTAAAGAACAGAAATGATTAAATTTAGCATTGTAAAATCATTTGGATGCAAGTAATATTCAAATAAGTTATTGACTGTCTCAAAAAAATGTTGAGCAATTATTATTTTGAAAGATTTGCTGGTACCTGGTCAAATACTTATCAAACTCAATGTAATCAACCTTAAATAGAGCAGCTGACCTGGTAAGGTAGCTGACCTGGTACATTAAGCATGCACTGGTCTAACGAAGAAAATCATGATATGCATGCGTAGTGTATGTTTACCATACAAGTGATCAATTTTTTGTATAATTCAATATTTAATTTGAAATGTGCTTTCGTGAGTATCGTATTAGTGCCGTTAATCTATAGATTGAAAGAATTTGATTTTGAAGATTTTTCGGGACTTAAAAGTTGAAAATTCAGTGTTGGACTTGACCTATAATGTTTTCCATATTTCCCATTAGGGAAAACTGGATGATTCGGCAAGGTGGAACACCCGAAAGGGTCTCTCCGCCAAAAAAGCCATAAGCTTAAGCTTAATAACCATACAAGTCAAATGTTCAATTAAAGGCTATCTATCAAGGCTATCAATATTCAAGGTTATTTTATTAAAGTTTGAATTCAATGGGAAATTTGATCATATACATTAAAAAATTCATTACAATGGATCGTTTAATTTTGCAAGTACAGCTGGTTCATTATTCGTGGGCATGAACTATCTACTTTCTCTACAGTGACTGAATCTCTATTATTATAGCAGGATCCTTTCAACTTGTCAGAAATCAGCTGTTTCAAAAAGCAATATCACAATACTTAATCTACAAATGCTGAATCTCGCAGATTATTGAAAAGGTCTTTTAAAAGTTATTCTTTATTATTTAGCGTATGGCTTTTCTCGGTGGGGAGACCCGAAGGTTGTTCCACCTCGCCGTGATAACCTAATTCCACTTAGGTTGTAGTTTTATCCACTTTTCAGAATTATTTCGAATTTTGAAAGCATTTATTTTTGATACATAAAAGTCCAAAAGTTCATGAACCACAAGCACAACACAAGAACACAAAAGATACATGAAAATATTGAAATTTTGAACTAAAAATTTAGAGCCCGAAATTTATGTTATTTACAAATTTTGTTATGGCAACCATATTCTTTGAAAGGTCTTCTTTAAAAAGGTCTTTTAAACACTTCAAAGGCCTTCAAGACTTTTAAGCCTTTTGAATATTGTGTCGAAGTCACTGTTTAATTATTACCAAAAACAGCTGATTTCTGACAAGTTAATTGAATCGTGCTATACATTCAAAGTAGAACTCACTTCGCCATAGCGTTCCCTATGCCATGAGATATCTAGTTGCCTAATGCTTACTCTATTTAGTCTTATACTCTGTTTATAGTGACTGAACCTCTATTTACACTGAAAGTAGATAAGATAAGATAAAATAAAGAATTTATTGTTCACTTCAAACGACATAAATTCAATACAATTCAAAAACAAGGCAATTCATTTTCCATCAGTAAAATTCACAATGAAAAATTAGTAGGCATAGTAATAATAATAATCATGGAAGTAATATGATGAAATTTAAAAGATAGTTTATACATTAAGTGAACAATAAAAAATACTTCTCACAAAAAGTGGCAAACTTCGTTCGTGAGAAAGTAGAACTCACTTTCGTTGCTTGGCAGGAGGGGGCGGCGGAGGCGGCGGCGGGGGGGGCGGGGGTCCGAACTGGACAGTGGTGGTGGTGTGTGTGGTGATGGTGCTGCTATGATGGTGCTGCTGGTAGACTGGTGCATAGGCCGGCTGCGGTTGGCCGTCGCTACCAGGCGGCGCCACACCTCCTGCCGTCGTGGCACCTGGTACTGAACAAGAAAATATTTTTAAAAAGGTTGAAAATACCAACAACATAAATTTTTTCAACTAAGATCAATAATGGTTTAGTAATATCATAGCCCCCTTCAAACTACATGGCCACGGCCTTCAATGTGACAACGTCGCTGCATCGGCTTGCATGAGCAATGCAAATCGGTCATGTGTTTTATAAGTCATGTGTTTGTAGTGTTTTTTATAAGTATGATTTTATAATGAAACCAGCCGGGACTGCGAGGTTGTCACATTGAAGGCCGCGGCCATGTAGTTTAAAGGGGGCTATGGTAATATACTTCTTGGGAAAAGATGTATTTGGAGAAACTCAACATGGATGAAATTTAATGAAATTCAATTTAAGAGGGGGCAGTAGTAGTCTGCCGTATAGGATTATGTCCCATAAGAACACTGTAATCATTTTTCGTAATCTTTTGAAACATATATTTTTGGTAACACACATATTGTACTTAGTTTTTTTTTGTGTTTTAATTCTAGGTTACAGATATTGCTGCTTGTATGTACTTTTGATTTTGGCAATAAAAAAAAATAAAAAAAAATATAGCACCGTCATTTTTTTACATAAAATTACGTTTGATGAGTCATTTGAAAGAGAATATTATACTTCAGGGGGTGGTATTTTTTGAATTCTTAATATTCCTTTTTAAAAAACCCATAAAATATCAAAATTAGGGAAATTTTGAAATGTTATTGTTTTTTTCAAAAAGGCATATTTAAAATTCGAAAAAGACCACCCCCTAAAGATTAATATTCTCTTCCAAATGACACAGCAAACGTAATTTCATGTACAAAAATGACGGTGCTATATGTTTCAAAAGATTACAAAAAATAACAGTGTTCTTATGGGACATAATCCTATACGGCAGACTACTACTGCCCCCTCTTAAATTGAATTTCATTAAATTCCATCCATCTTGAGTTTAATTTGGCCGACTACTACTGCCCTCTCTTAACGTAATAATGAAATATATTCATAGAATGAAATTTAATTGAATGAAATTGTAGTTCAAAGAATGAAAAATATTTATAGTTCAATATTCATTCTTCAGCTAAACCGTTGTAAAATTTCATGGATTAGACATGAATGAAAAAAATCAATAGCAGACTGCTTGAACTAGTTATGAATAAGGTCAGCTATCGAATTCATTTTTCAATATTTTCAGTTGCGAATGACATCCAAAATGGTTGAAAACACTAGAAGGTTTTTCTTCTAGTGTTTCAATAATATCAAAAATATTATTTATTCACTGTATCCTTTTACAGGAACAAAGGTAAGATAGGTTTTTTAGTACAACAGAGTTTTTAGCCAAAACTTCGTTGGAGTAACAACTTGGTATCATATTAAAGACTCAAGCACATTAAAATTTAATAGTTGAACTATAAATTGTTCTTTTGAGTTAGAAACGACTAACAATAACCCATAAAAACGCAATTACCGTACTTGTATAAAGATTCTTCTGAAAATTCTTTCATGCAGAAGTAGGGTACTTAAATTTGATGTACACTTTACAAGGCTATTCAATAAAGTGATAATGTTATTCAATGAAATGGTGTATCGATTTTCACTTTTAATTAATACAGTTTTTATATTTTTTCTTTGTCTTCTGATAGGCAGATAGGCACTCTTTCCTCTTCCACAGGCTTCTGCCAATAAGAGGAAATTCTTCATGTATTTTATTGCTGTAATGTATTTTTATGAAGAATTCAACTTCAATTCAAATGAGATGATTTCATTACTCGTAGAGCAACCATTGAAATGAATTCATTCTGACAAAATTACACAATTAGATTACAACATTTTTGAATTGTGTAATTTTGTCGAAATAAATATTCAGTGTAAGTTTGTTGATAATTTTTGTTGAAATAAATTCAATTCAATTCAATGGTTGCTCTACGAGCAATGCAATCATACCATTTACAATTCATTTTTTGCATGAACTGTACTAAGAAGTGAATAAAGTATTTGATTTGATGATTTCATTGGCGTACTTACAAATATAACTAGTAAAAAATAATGAAGAGGCAGAACACCAACCTGTAAAAGCTTGCGGAGGGTAAGCGAAGCCCGGCGGTGGAGGGGGGTAGTGGAACATGGGTGGGGGCGAACCAGGTGGAGGGGGCGGAGGAGAGATGTCATCATCCTCGTCATCATCGTCGTCGCCTTCCTCCACTCGAATGATTTTCACCTTGATCTTCCTCTTCTTCTTCTTTTTGTTGAGCTTTTTCTTTTTGGGCAGTTTGGTGACGGGGGGCGGGGAGTGCGGGTGGTCTTCGGCGTTGGTCGGCGACGAGCCTTCGCCGGGCCGGATGCCGTCCGCAAACGACACCGACTTCGCTTCCGACTTCTGCCCGATTATGATCGGCTTCTCCCTGTCAACAATCGACAGACAATAGTTAATGTAAGTAAAGAAACTGTTTAATAACTAGAGCCCGGATGTTAAGCAAAATGCCTTAATTTTGCCGATTCTGCCTTTTTTGGGTGTTAGTGCCTATTTCAATATCAATAGCTTATTTCATCCTATTATTATGTTTTGCCTATATGATTACCATTTTTTTTTTTAAATATTTCAAGAATTATTAGATTACTGGAAGAAGAAAATCCAGCGTGCATAAAAGAATGTAAACATGAGAATAAGTTAGTCTATGATCTCTAGAGAAGATAATATCACATTTGCGAATTCCCTAATGCAGGCTAATATCCTTGAGCCCATAAAATGAAGCTTTTTAAAGTCAGTAATCGTCTATTTAAAAACAGAGAAAGGTATGCATGAGTGTGCTATAGGCTACGAGAACCTTAAAAATGAATGAATAATGTTTATTTCAATCCATGAATTAACATAATTAATTTTGTCTAGCAAAAGTTTTGCAAGAATAAAGCTAATATATTCAATATTTTATAATTTAAAGGTAACCCTTTTATTAAATCTAGTTCCAGTTCAAATACAGTACAATAGTGTGCTTCAGATACGCAACAGTAATAACAGTTGACGTAGAAAGGTCTTTCTTCATACTGGAAAATATTCTTTCAGAAAGAAAACCAAATTTAGAGTCAAAAAAACTTCAAGGAAAACATATTAATCATGTGCAACCAGTAGAATATAAGTTTTTCAATTTTCTTGTATTATTTTTTCACATAAATATATAGATTACACTTTGCCTTTTTTCGATTTTAAAGTGCCTATTTTTGTGTTTTTTAGTGCCTTTTTGCCTGCCTATTTCAAGTATTATAAATGCCTGAACATCCGGGCTCTAATAATAACACTGTGGTCATTGGATGTCACACTTTTGATTGATTAGCTCGATCGAATCCAGCCATACTTCTGCCAATTAACATAAGATTTACATTTAAAACCTATTCGAATCATATGTTAAGTAATACATTTCCAGCATACAATCTGCCTTTGCCAGGGTTAGTTTTTCATAATTTTAAGCTTTTAAAGCAATAAAAAGAGTAGAGAGACTACTCCAAGGGCCGGTTTCAGAGCTCGGGATTTAGCCAAGTCCTAGACTGAAACGGGTGGCCACCGTTGCATCGACAAACGTTAGCCTCGACTCGACACTATGTACTAATGAGGTTCTCTTAGGGGCATGGGCTCTCTATGCTGTTAACCCACTAACCTGTCGAGACAAACGTTTGACGATGCTAGGTAGCCACCCGTTTTAGTCTAGGACTTGGTTAAATCCCGAGCTCGGAAACCGGCCCTTAATGTTAGTTATTTAGAATTTATTTTTTAGAATAGTTATTTTTTATGTTGTTTCTTTTAAAATAAGTTTGACAAATGAGTGAATAGGATCATGTTTGCCTGTAATCCCATATTAGAATTCAAATATTTTTGAAAAGTATGGCGGGGACGGGAATAAAAAATGTTCCATCACACTGTTATGGACGTTTTCACACCAATGACCAGAAAGCAATAAGAAGTAACTAAAAACAATACTAAAATTAGAAAGACTTCTAAGTTGGCATTTTAATTGTGGTTAATTTGACATGTTGTGTTTGATTTTTATTTTATAAGAAAAGATAAATCTTTTACCTGAATCCGGGCGAAATGAGAATTCCCTTTTCAGGGGGAGGAGGTAGAGGCTTTCTCAGGGCTGCCAACCTTTGCTCGTTGACTTCGACATCTTCAATCTCAACAGGCTGGCCAACTGTCGGTGGCGGCTCTTCAGTCGATGCTTCCATCGCCTCCTAAAAAAATAGAAAAAATTGAATAGAAATAAAGAGAAATAAAGGGAAATTGAATAGAAATTAAGAAAACGAACTTATCACAGTGGAACAATAAAATGGTGAAATGTTATTCCACTACCCTGAAAAGAATTGCTTTCTGAAAAATTAGAGGGAATTAAATAGAAATAAAAATACAGTATAAGGAATAAGAAGTGATTATATTATTGTAGACCTATGTAATAGTGAAATATCATTTCAAGGGCCTGTTATTAAGAGGGCCTGAAAGATTACCGTTTCCAAAGTGTATGATTTGGAAGGTTATTGAAAATGCCTATTGGTTCAAGATGCAAAACTACTGAGAATTGATTAAATCAATAAAATTATGTTTTGTTCCTTTCAATCTTTTAGTACGTACTACTCACCTCTATCAATTTCATTTCTTCATTGTCCACGTCTGAATTGAGACTCAACCCTTCTTTGAACAGCAACGCTTTCTGTAAATCATCAAATACAGTTTTCCATTATTATTTGAGATAAATTTGTATAAATTTGTTTATTAGAAGTTGTATTTTTAATAAAATTTTGCAGATTTATCCTTGCTGTCTTCATGTTTTCGTTGAACAAATCTTTCTTGTAAGAATTTATGCCTACTTTATTTCAAAAGCTAGCCTTAACACTTCTATTATAAAATGTTGTTACACGATTAAAGTTTTCATCAAGTGTTACAACTTCTTCAAAGTTGAACTAGTCTAGTACCAAAATACTAAGATAATACTAAGATATCTAGTACCAGAAACTAAGATACTGAGCAGAAGTTAGTTCAAATAACATTCTATGAATACAAAGCTCCAAACAATGCAATAGGTGCAATGTGAACATTATCAATAGAATTCAGACTGACTGACTTGAATACTGACTACGTTATTCAACTTACCCGTATCATTTTCTTAGTTGCCTTCTTTAGTTTAGCTTGTTTGCGTGCTTCCTTCTCCATTCGTTTCTGTTTCTTTTCCAAATTCTTTTGTTCGATTTTCTCTGCTTCCGACATAGCTGTTGAATTGAAAAAAACAATTGATAAGCTTTTCAAAGAGTGAATTACAGGCTTGGCAATACTGTACTTGAAACACTTTGCTTTTGTAGACTGATAACACTTATAATTTGATTATCATATCTAAAATCTTTTTTCATATTATTCCTATTAATTGAGCATTCATTTGTTTTCGCTAACCACACACAAGTCATCAAGTCATTATTCAACTCTGTGGATACATTTCTAAGAGGGATGCCAAATTATAGTTTGTAATAAATGTATTGTTAAAAATAATGTATTTTGACTGTATGATATTTCCCCCATTTGACTTGTCATTTAATGAATTAATTATATTAATTCGATGTTACTGATATATAATTGCACTTGCAAGGTGAATTGGGCATTAGTATGAAAATACAATACAGCAAAAAATATTACTTTTTTCAACATAACTTCAAACTGTGGAAAGCAATTCTAGCAGTTCATCAGTAACTGAAAATGTTCAATAATCAATCATAATTTCAATAAAATAAATCTGAGGAAATCACACGAATTGAAATAGTATGATACACTGTGTATTGTAGTACCAACTACTGATTGCAAAAAATGTAGTTCAAACTGGTGGTAAAAATGACCAATACCGGTCGGAGAATTTGTATGGCTATCAAAGACCATGTTTCAAGCTTTTTTTTCGCTGATTGTGATGTACAAATGAGCTATGCATGAACATATCTGGGCTTGTGCATGGATAATGAGAGAGGTGAAGATGAGAGATGACGATAAAATAAGATAATTAGTCCAGTCAATGAGTGAGTTTAGGGAAAAAATTAAAGGCTAATTTTCATATAGTTGCAGTTTATCTTGCCAGTTTCAGTTTTTCAGTGCATATCGGCTTCAATGGATATCGATTCAAACTTTTTCATTCTTTAGAATATTAAAAATTTGTTTCATTACCATTTCAACCAATTTAGTTCCGGAGTTGATACTTTTGTGGTCAGATATTTGCTACGTGCAAACAAAAGTATGATCAATTCTGATGTCATTACGAACACAACGATGTCACATGAACGTGAACGTCATAGGATACGCATGATCACGGTACTGTTAACAAATGGTTTCAATATAGTTCATTGAAGTTTGACACGGAAATGTTTTCACAATTTATAAGTCCCGATGATAATGAGTATTGATTTCGTTGCGATCGATTTCTCTTTCATTTCCAATCTAAATGCTAAAATGAAATTTTTGTCAATTTTCGACTCTGCAGAAGAATTGTTTGTGTCTTGTAAAATGAATATTTAAAAAAATTTTGATTGGAAATGAAAGAAGAAATCGCGATCTACAACAATCGGAACTAATCACGATTCTCTATCATCAAGGACTTCTAAGATATAAATAATTGTGAGGAAACATTTCCCGTGTCAAACTTCAATGAATAGACTATTTTCATGAAACCATTTGTTTAACATAGCCGCAGTGCACTACCGTGATCATGCGTATCGAACTTTGATGGACGTTTTCTCACGTTCATGTGGAGTAAAATATAGATTGTGATTATTCAAATTGAAGGTAATGAAATGCTCTACATTTTTTATATGTAACATTTTTCTGTAAAACAACCATGTAAACTTTTATTTGCAGAAGTAAACAAGTTTTAAGCAAAAAGTTTCGACTTTACTTCATTCTTTCACAAATAACTCGGGAACTAGTAGAGTTAGAGAATGGTGAAAACAGATTATAGAAAATTAATTTTCTAAAGAATGAAAAAAGTTTAAATCGATATTCCATTGGAAGCCGAGATACTTATGATATACGAAGCCCTGCAAACTGAAACTTTGAGGGGTGCTGGGGAAGCAAGAGGGGTAGGGGTGGGGACTTTGCCTGGACACTTGTCTATATGATAGTAGTCGATGGGGAAAAATTAGCTTGTTATGAATTTTTTCCCTGGACTAAAAACATTTCCCCTAAAAACATTGACTGGACTATTTAACATAGCCATCCTGCACTGCCGTGATCATGCGTACGAACTTTGATGGACGTTTTCTCACGTTCATGTTGAGTAAAATATAGATTGTGATTATTCAAATTGAAGATAATGAAATGCTCTACATTTTTTATATGTAACATTTTTCTGTAAAACAATCACGTAAACTTTTATTTGCAGAAGTATACAATTTTTTAGCAAAAAATATCAACTTCACTTCATTCTTTCACAAATAACTCCGGAACTAATAGAGTTGGATTGAAATGGTAATGAAACAAATTATAGAAAAATTAATATTCTAAAGAATGGAAAAAAGTTTGAATCGATATCTCCATTGGAAGCCGAGCTACTTACGATATACGAAGCCCCTGCAAACTGAAACTTTGAGGGGGTGCTGGGGGGGAAGCAAGAGGGGTAGGGGTGGGGACTTTTGCCAGGACACTTGTCTATATGATAGTAGTCGATGGGGAGAAAATTAGCCTTTTACTAATTTTTTCCCCTATCGGGGTGTTTTTGGAACTCATTGACTGGACTAAATGATAATGATACTAAAATAATATATTTAAATATTTAAAAATAAATTTGCATTAACTCTACCTTAGTACTTTTTAGGCAATCGGGACCGACGGCTTAACGTCTCCTCCGAAAGACGGAAAAGCCTGATATCTCATCTTGTTTTCAATTTATAATAGCATTCATGTTTGGCAAATAAATAGATAAATATGGGAAAATGAGTGAGTTTGTTATGTATTTTACTCACCAGGAGGCATAGGCTTCCTCACCAGGAGGCATCCTCACCATGCCTCACCAGGAGACATGTTTTTAATTTATAATAGCATTCATATTTGGCAAATAAATAGATAAATATGGGGAAATGAGTGAGTTTGTTATGTATTTTACTGACCAGGAGGCATAGGCAACGCCAAGGGATGTTTGTCCTTTTTGAAGAGTGCGGCCACAATGGAAGCGGCAGTCATGACAGCGGGCGCTGTTGCCACATTTTCAGTCATCTGATCGACCTGCTGTGAACCGCTAGCGGCCGCTTCAGGAAGCAGCGCCGATTCGGGCGTCAAAATGGCGGCGCCCCCTGGCTGCAATGTTTTGACGGGCGTCGATCCTGTACTGGATAGAGCCGGCGACGGAATTAGCTGCAATATATTACCAACCTGAATCATTGATGGACCACCATCAGCCGCCGCCGCCTAGAACACGTTCAAAATTTCAATTATTTTTTCAAAAATATGAATATTTTACTCGTTTACATGATTATTTCAACACTACAATAGACGACATGCAGTCAAATTTCACTGCAAATAACATAAATGTTACTCACTGGAATGAAGCGCTTTCAAATTCCTTTGAACTCTTTTTCAACAGTGAAGGTCTTGTCGATCGGTAGGCCGGAAGTGTGGTAGGTTGTGAAAGTTTTGATGTGTTGTTATTAAATTTGACTGCATGTCGTCAATTCTAGTGGTGAAACAATAGTGTTAACTTCGCAGTTCGTTATGGATCCAAAAATTCAGAACTTCGTTTACATGCTTAAATAGTTTTCAAATTGAATATTTACAGTGACTGTTATTTTCAATACTGTGGCTTATATTGAAGTATGGATTGAGTTCGTTGGATGGCTGTCATCATCATTAACTTTACTGTTTATATGATGCAAAATACAATTAAAAAAAAGTACAATCAAAACAAAATTTGAAAATAATCAGAGGAAAAACAGAATATTACTAGCTCTACTTATATAATTTGTATGAAAGAAGGAGATCAGTATTTGAAGAATCCATTTGTTTATATCATTCACCTCTGCTGATTCAGTCAAGTGGATGTGAAACTGGCAACCAGCTGGTAGGCCTAGGCCCACATAGGGCTGTTGAGCCATTAACAAATAAACATTTGTTTATATGATACAAAATACAATTATATTGTAAAAAAGTACAATTAAAACAAAATTTGAAAATATTCAGAGGAAAAACAGAATATTACTAGCTTTATTTATATAATTTGTATGAAGAGCAGTATTTAAGGAAGGAGAATAGTTTCCAAAGGAAATTATAGACGACCAGCTTGGTTGTAAACCAACACGTTAACACCAGGGCCAGTCAGAATATACTACATGAGATAGATATTTTTACAAGAGTAAAATTTTCTACAGGAGTTTGAATTTTTTTTTTTTGAGGGTGATGCCCACATGAGCTCTAGGCTTGTGCGTGGGTAATGAAGAGTGGTGGTGATGATGAGAGATGACGACTGTTTTTAGGCAGTCGGGACCGACGGCTTTTCGTCTCCTCCGAAAGACGGGAGTGGCCGTTTCTGTCAAAGTCCGTTCCAGTAACTGTATTCGATCTTGGAACCTTTGGATTATCAGACAGGGGCTTATCGCCCTCGGCTACGGACCACTCCAAAACCAAAAAACCATTGATTTTTTATTTTGTTTTAGAGTAGATATTTTTACAAGAGTAAAATTTTTTTGTTTATTCATTAAACCAAACACTATAGAGGGACCAAAAGACATTCTACCTCAAAACTACGGTATTCATTTTGTGAAATAATAGAATGATACATTTCAAATAACAAAATAATAAATTAATTCTACTCACCTCTTCAGTCAATTTCCAATGCCACGGAAAACATTTCTTCAACCCTATCCATTGTTAGAACACAAATTATCATTTCCTTTGATTGTGTATCTATAGTTCTGCGTATTAGTTCATTAGAGTAAAATCCAACTAAAAATTGTAGTAACACGTGTCCCTGTCTTTCACTACAAGAATATTATTACAGTCATATTGAAATATCTGTTCTGAAGACTGATACTCCCATATCATAATAATTATCATGAATTTTTATAATATAAAGATGTATATCAAAAATTATAAACAAAGGTAATAATCACTGAATAAAACTTAAGACCATTTTTAATATTTCAAAAAATATAATATAATAAATAAAATATTATATGTTATAATATAATACTTTTAAACTTTCAGACCAGATCATTTAAAACTTTCAGACCAATGGAGTTCCATGTATTGGATTAACTTATAAATTGTGTTATACCTTCACGTTGAAGAATAGTTATGTTTAATTGCATACTTCTGCTCTAAACGCAATAAAATGTAATAAGCAGAATTTCAAATTGGATGCAGTAGTGAACAAGAACATGAAAAATCCAGAAACTATGTGTATTTCTGATGAATGTTCTCATTTCTTCTGAACTTTATTTCAGAGAAATTTGGCTTGTTAAAATAAATTTCATGCTTTCAGATATGTCACACGGGTCTGAGAATAGAAACGTCCAGTTCTGCTCAAAAATTTATTGGTTACTGATTATCAAGGAGATACAAAGATAATGCAAAATGAGGAAACTAACAAAAACAATAATCCTAGTTTTTCTAGTGATGTGAGTTTGTTTGAAATTTCAATCAAATTATAATTTAAGTTTGCCGTTGATGTAAGTTAGTACTGTACAAAACTTTATCCATAAGAAGACGTGGGAAACCGAGACATGAACATTGAAGAGTTAGCTTAGTTTACCCAGCAATAATAAGGTACAGCTGAGTTACCTTTTGTCCCTTGATCGGTGTACCTTGAAGAGCAGTGGGAGACTTTTCAACGGGATCTGAAGGAACGACTTGCAGCATATTGCCAACCTTTAAAACGAAAATTTCCTTTTTACTTTACATGTAAATTGTACAGATATCATGAATACAACACGTAACATTCAATTTCACAAGAAAAACCTCTGAGTAATGCCTTCATTTACCATGATTAAATTACAAACCTCACAACACACAGAACTAGTGTTATACTTCATAAAACTAGAAAAACAACAGAAAATTCTTGTACTCAATATTCAACTGAGGAAAATCAGTTGCATAATCCTTTAACGCATCTGAAAAGTTCACATGTATTCCATTATAAATCTACTTATTCCCTTATTGTACAAACAAACTAATATGAAAGTACGTAAGTTTTTCAAAAACAAAAAACGTTTTTGTATTATATTTGTTATTATTGTCTTAAAAATTAAAAATAGTTATTATAAGATCATAAATCTTTGAAAACTCAATATTATGTGTTTTGAATAAAAACACAATTTTGAACGTGTCTGTAAGACTAATATTCGTAAAAAAGTATTAAAGTAAGACTAAATGTAAGACTAAACACATTGAAGTAAGGATAAGCTGAGCTACCAAGATACCATATTTTGTAAATGAAATATTTCAACCTAATTACACAAGAAATGAAAGGAGAAAGTAGTGCTTTTCCAGCCAGTTGAATGTTTGGTGAAAATCAAATATTCCTTATACAACAACAAATTTTCTACACTAAAAAATGACTATTTAGAGATAGCGATGAGTTGAATAGAAAGAAAAGAAAGAGAGAGAGAAAATGAAAGATGTGAATGAGTGTATAAAATAGCATGGAATAATAGCAATTAGTGTGTGATTTCATAGATTTTATTTTACAATAAGGAATATTCCATGAATAATGCGGGTGGCAAAAAATTGGAAAATCTTTGAAACCAACAAAGTTTATATGAATTTGTTAATTCATAATTATTTATTAATTTATGAGAAAAATAAAAGAAGCTCAAAGATGAAAATAAGGACTGATTAATGAAATGTTCTTACTAGATAAGAATCAAAAGATTCTACGATTCCTACTAACAATGTATCAAATACCGTACAGTAAAAATAGTTTCTAGAGACTTTAAATAGTGTTCCAAGCAAATCCAAGACTGTATTTTTATGATGCAAAAGATCCTCTTCTTCCTCCAAGCATCCATTGGCCCTTATTCTTTATTTCCAGGTTGGAGTTAAGGCACAAGAAGACGTATCTCGCAGTGACAACCTTTCAAAATCAACAACAAAAACTTTATTCCAATTTCAATTATTCAAATCAATTGCTTCAAACGTTTGTGTATGTTTGTACATCATTGAACATTACCTCCTATTATCGGCCGATAAGATCCAGTTTCGGCATCAGTTTCTTAATTCGAAGGAGAGCAAACAGAGGGACAAGTTTTTTATTGGTGCAGTCGTTTCAAATTGCTGCATTATCAGAATCACCTTAACGCTAGACTTCGCAAATCTGTTCTGCTGTTTAGGCTGTAAAATAATGGTAAACATTTTGGTGAATAATTTCAAAGAACTAGTACAGAGTTGCACAAAGTCATCATTATTGATCCTTATCCAATCAGCGTTCAAGCAAGATTCATAATCAATTTTTCTTACTTATATTATTAAAACAATTCTTATAATTTTCTTTGATATTTTACACTTTTTATTTTCAAGAGAATAAAACGTTGAATTAGTATTATGGAACATCGTGAAATGTGAATACACAGATGAAAGCATATAATATATTTTATCTTCTATGCTGTTTATTTTCAGGAAAATGTAGAGTTAAATTGATATTAAGGAATAGGTGAATAGATAGAGGAAAGCAATGCTTATCATAGTACTGCATACTGAACAAAAACAAATATACTTGTTTGCAATCAGTTCATAAGTTATGTTGAAATTAAAATGATCATTACAAGAATTATAGTCATCAGATTATCAGCATTATTTTCATCAATTATTATCGTCAATACTTATTAATAAAAGCTAAGATCACAATAACTATTATTTATTTCCATGTCGATGAAAGGACTATTATATATTTCCCAAAAACTCAAGTCCATGGTTTGTTTTTTATCTCCAATTACAATTGGACCAAATTTTTTCAATTTTTATCATCAACATTAAGTATTTATTATTATTATAAATTTGAGAAATTCGTTTCACATGATAGAAAATTTGATTCCTCACATGGAGGAGCGAATGGTTTAAATTTGAACTCATGAGTTGCTGATAATCAATCAATTTTATTCAACACTTGCAGATTAACTGATTTCCATGAGATAGACAAATTATCACCACGTTTTGAACCCACTATTATCTTTCCTTTAATTTCCTACAAAAGCCTAGTTCACGATAAAGTATTTTGTATCCAACACCTTCATCATTAATGAATTATCTTTCCTTTATTTTAATTTCCTACAAAAGCCTAGTTCACGATAAAGACTTTTGTATCCAACACCTCCTTCATCATTAGTTTGAATACAACCTCTAACATGAAGATTATTTCTGGCCTGGAATGAGAAACAAGAGTGGTAGAAAACTAGTTAGAACAACGCAGGGTTGTCAGCCACAAGTAAAGTGTCCCTTCTATTACCTGCAGCGCGTCTTGATGAGCAAAGTAGCGTCATCACACTCACAGAAGAGTCACAGAATTTCCATTGGCCGGACGGCTAATCACCATCAAATGACGTCACAACACTTTATGGCTAAGCTGATGACGACAGCACATTCCCTCTTGCAAAACGTTAGGCTCCCAGACAACTTTACAAAACCATACAAACCAACTTTTACACACAGAAATACAACACAGATTGAAGTTTATCAAGCAGTTATCACTAGTACAAACTACTGTATGGATTCAAACACCATCATAGTAAAAAACTATTGTGAACTATAGTGGAATGAGTTGAAAAATAAATGAGAAGATTTCAAAGGCTTGTGCAGTATATTCATTTGTAAGAATAAGTAAATTTGATAGGTACAATAAAAGCCTTAAATGGCTTTTATTGTACTATTACCCAATAAGTCTAACCATTTAACATTCCTAACTTGAAACATTGTGATAGTATGTGATTTAATTTGTGGAGTAAGACTAACTAACAATAATTTATACAAATGATACCCACAGTTACTGTATTATTTACTAGCTGATTTAATCAATAAATTAGCTTGAGAGAAATTATACAACCTTCATAAACTGAATCTGAAAAATAATTCAATAATTATGCTTGAAAAGTGCACATCTCAAAGTGCAATTGATCACTAAATCTCTAAATTGATAACAAATCTCTAAAATGATAACAAATCATTTTTTCAATTATATTATTATCATGAGTTTTACGAAATCATTCACTACCAAACAGTTGAATAAATTATAAGCATGTAGCTTATTTATTGTACTTCTACTTGACTTTGCTTCAACAAGCCAAGCATGATAACTCATATAACAATGCATGATAACAATGAACCTCCCAGTACATCAATCGAGAGAGAAATACATCTAAAATTAAGGAACACTTTGAGTTGATAATTTCAATAAATTGAATAGGATTCAAATACTTCCTTCAATTATTCACATAATTAAACAATAACAATGAAAAAACAACTTTAAAATAATAAGACATTAATGAATTCACTTAATAATAATACAATAACGACACGCAATATAATCAAGATTAATGAAGGCATTACTGGTTTAAAAACTATCATTATCAATAAATTACCTGAAAAATAAATGGGTAAAATCTCAATGACAATAATAAACATTTGTGGCGTTCTAAATTGAAATTGTTCAAAACATGCAAATATTTTTTACAAATAACCTTCTTTGAATGAGAAACGGATGAGAGATGAAGTAAGTTTCAAAAACAAAATATAGGCTAGTGTGGAGAAAAAAATCATTCGCAAGTAAAATTGACGACCTAATCTAGTGATCAGATAAGAAACAGTTTGATAACTTGATCATTACAGTTGAATGTAGGCCAACATTTCATCCTAAACAGAATTTATTTCACTTGTTAAAAATAACCTGTTACTAAGATTTTAGAATTCAATTTCCCGCCCAGTTAATAATGTACTTCTTTATAAATTAAATAAATTTATTGCAATACTCGTTACACTGATAAATTTCATTTCGAATATTATTCATCTTTATTTAAAGCTGTAAGTGTTTTTCAGTTAATCACTTATAAGATTGTCAATTTTCAAAATCTGATTATAATAATATTATAATCAGATTTTGAAAATCATATTTTGAATTAAGCATAATGAATGATCATTCATTATGCTCAATTCATAAATACAGTACTAGATCAACGATCAATGAATAAAGACAAACGAACTGATTTTACTATTAATGTTCATGGACACGATTTCGACCTATTTATTGATTGTTTAGGCGGTTTGAACTAGTGAATGTACTTGATGTTTCTGAAGCTTATCAATAAGAGTAATAACTGTAATAGCCTACTGTAATGGCCCATGATAATTATGAAAATTTGATATCAGTGAAACAATTCAGTCAATCATAGTGATGGAATCGAAATATTTTTGACCGATAAATGAAACCACAGCACGTCAGCAAACGTCATTAACGACATGATATACTCAATAATATAAATGACATAGCTGAATAATAGAGCACGGATTGTACTAATGAAAAAACAATACAAGATAAATGTAGTAGTGTGTGACTTACCTGGAGGAAGGGTGAATTGGCAGCCATTTTGACCGGTGTGATACTGGCCATGCCATGCTGGCCAATGAACGCCTCCGGATTGTCCCAGTTAACAGCTGCGGCCGGGCTAGGCGACAGCAACGGAATATGCTGCTGCTGCTGAGTAGCAATTAGTCCGACACCGGCCCCCGGCGGTGGTGGCGGAGGCACGCTTAGATGCTGCTGCAACTGCTGATAGTTGAGGCTCTGCAGCTGGTGGGGGTAGGGATGGTATTGGAGGTGGGGGGGAGGATGAGCAGGCGGCGGCGGAGGGGGTGCCGAGTCTTCCTTCACGCCCAACTCACGTGCAAGTCTCTCATCGAGCGACAGTCTCTTCGGCGACAGTTCGGGCGAATAGCGAATCTGTCTTTTGGGGTGCTGGACTAGATCGGTTTCGCCTACAATTGTCGTGGAGTCTGCTACACTGCGTTTGAAACCCAACGGGGATGGGGGTGAAGTTTGAGCGTCATCTACCCCCGTCATGCCTACAGCCATGTCTTGTCTACAATAACCTTGAGAGTAAAACTCTGGTGGTGGTTGAGACATATCCGCTGTTACTTTCATATCCAAACTGTTATCGAAATGTTCAGCGTTATCTTTTTCTTGTTTTATCACCACGTTTGCATCATATGTTCCCACCTGTTCATGTCCTCCTCCTCCTCCTCTTTCTTCCACCTCATCTTTCCTACTTCTTTCATCCCTCTTCCTCCCCCGGGAATCATAATCATCCCGACGCCGATCCCTCCTATCGGCTGAGGCTCTCTCCCTGGACGACCTCCTCCTATCCGACCTCCTGCCAGCTGACCTGTGCGACCTATCCCTGGAACGTGACCTCTCTCTCCTCGAAGACGTTCTCTCCTTGTCTTTCCTGCGTCGCCGCTCTCTCGAGCTCTCTCTCCTTCTATGCCGGTCACTGGATCGATCTCGTCTGCGTCGCCTGTCCTTGTCTCGACTATGCGAACGGCTTCTCCTTCGTTTCTCGCTGTCCCTCGCACGTTCCTCAGCTTTCTCAACTGGCGGTTCTAGTTTCGGCTCCTCCGTTACCATCTCCTTGCCATCTTCAACTTTTTCGTGTTCAAAAGGCTCATCACGATTGAAACTTCCATCTACGTTCTCTTGGTAATTGATAGAAGTAGCAATTTCTTCGATAGGGATCAACGGTTCATGGACTTTTTTGACTGGACTCACTTCACTTGGATGGGTCTCGGCCACATTCTCCTCCTTCCGCTTAGCAGCGAACGATTCCTGCATTTCATCAGAGCCCGGCTCCCATGGCGACAAATTCTTATCCTTGCTAGTACTCGACTGATCTTCCTCAGGTTTATCCGGCACCTTTACAACCACTTCTGCTGGTTTAATTGACGTTTTCAGACCTGAGTGCGATGTGTTTTCCAACAACGGTATCTTCTTGCTCAGCTTGGGTGTGTTGGCTTCTTCTTCGTCGTCTTCAAACATGTGGAACACGTTGGTTGTGCGCAGTTTTACAGGCTGCTTTTCTAATATCAATTTAGTCGGTTGTCGCACTGGTTTTATTAGTTTGATAGGACTACTACTGCTACAACTGTCAACTTGAGGTGATTCAACTTTTTCTGGTAGTGGGGTTGTAGCAGTGGGTGCAGTTGTTGCTTGAGGGAGGATGTTGAACACGTTTTTGAAAGACGATGGAGGCACGTTGAGGGGAATCAACACAGAGGGTAGTTGTGGAGGGGGAACGGGCGCCGGACAAGGGGCGGCTGCTTTTGTAATGGGGTTTGAAAATGAGAGAGCATCCGCTGTTAGATTGCTTGGAGGCAGCGGAATATCCAGCATTACTGATAGGTTGTCGTGGCTGGCGCTGTTGGATATGCTCGGAGCACTGGCTGCCTGGTAGGGGGAGCGGACGGGACTGGAGCTGGAGTTGGCAATGTCCATTTCCTCAGGTCCGTTGTCGGTTGTTCGGTTGCTGTCGGGCGAGAAGGCGTCGATGACGTTCGAAGGACTGTAGCGGTCTGATGAGTCTTTCTCTTCGGCTTGGCAACCAGTACTGCTCTCACCTGCACAGTACTGGAGCCCTTCCAAGTTTTTTGGCTGATCGAACTTGATGTCAAATCCCTCCATTTTCTTGTCTCGACTCTCCTTCGAGATGATTTTGAAATTCCTCTCAGAACCTTGGTTGGACTTCTCCGACTCCTTGAACACATCTGAATTTTTCTCCAGAACGAAATTCTCCTCCTCACACTCAAATATATTGGGACTCTCGATATCCTCGGAATCGCCTACTCCTACAGCTGATTTACTATCTTCCGAATCAGCTGTCTTCAAAGTATAACTAACGTTATCCTTGAACGATAACCGAGAATCCTGACTCAATTTTACATCATCACTATCCCCAGGAACGACATTTTTAGTTTCAACATTACTCACTACATTCTGTTTCCCTAATTTTCTCCTAGCATAAGTCGCCAACAACTCGTCTAATTCCTCAGTCATTTTTCTCTTGTTTGCCGACTTGTTTGAACCTCTCTTCGTTTCATCGTTCACATCACTGAATCTATCCGGTTCGGTCAGATCCTCCCAATCGAATTTCGAACTGGTTGAGCCTCTAACTGGATCTGCTACAATCGTTTTGGCATGCAAACTCACGATAGAATCCGTTCCAGAGCGCCCAGAAACAGCCTGCTGTTCCAAATCTGAATTTTGTGAGATGGATTCAAGGTATCCCATGTTTTCTAGTAGAGATTGTTTCTTTAATAACCTTGCTTCACGCCTAGAAAACTTGTGTTCCAATTCATCAGCTTTCGATAGTACTTCTAAGTTTTTCGAGGCTTTAACCTCCACTTCAGGATTAAACTCTTCATATCCCAAACGTTCAAAAACTATATCTTCTTTGGGCTCCCTAGTTTCACTACCTGGTTCTTCATCCAATAAAAAACGCTTCGACTTTTTCTTGCTCTTCTTTTTGTGACGTGTTTTCAATCCAAGGCCATCTAAATCTCCTGTTTCTTCACCAAGTTTACGTTTTTCTCTTTTCTTCGACTTTTTCTTTGATTTTTTCTTCTTGCTACTAGGATTATTGCTGCTCGAATCTGGATCAACATTGAGGTCGACTGGAACAAGTTCGTCCTCTTCCAATAGCAATGGCAATTCCTTTTTACTACTCTTCTTTCTCTTACTCTTCTTCTTTGTATTACTCTCATCTTCCTCTGGCTCTATGTAGGCTTCTATCAAACTATCGATTACTGCAGATTCTTCTTCGCCAACATCTTTACTCTTTTTCTTCTCTTGCTTGGAACGTTTAGTCTTTTTACTTTTGGGCGAGTGTTTCGAATCTTTTTTATGAGCGCTCTTCTTTTTCGACTTTGAGTTTTTCTTTTCCTTCTTCTTTTTCTTTTTATCGTCCCCACTATCGTCATGCTCATCTTCGTCTTCACTGGATGTCTGTTTTGATTTTGCTGTCTTCTTCTTTTTCTTGCGCTTCTTCTTGTCTTTCTGTTTCTTTTTCTTGTCTCTCTTCTTTTTCTTGGACTTTTTACGATCTATTGAGCTATCGTCACTAGAAGACGAACTACTATCACTAGAGGACGAACTATCATCACTATCACTTTCTGAGTCACTGCTGCTGCTACTGCTGCTGCTTGAACTATCAGAATCTTCCGATGATGAATCTGAACTACTTAGAGAGCTACTAGAAGAACTTCGTTTTCTTTTACGACCCTTCTTCTTATCTTTCTGTTTTTTCTTCGCTTTTGTTGAAATCACCTTCTTTTTACTTTTCTTTGAAGCTTTCTTTTTACTACCCTTTTTCTTCTTTTCTTCACCTTCCCACTCCAATACATCTTCCTCTTTATCAACAACTACATCTTCAGACTCAACAAGCACCTTCGAGTTCTTCCTAGATTTATTTTCTTTGTCCAGGCTCAAATCTTGCGTTTCAATTTCAACAGACGAGTTATTTTTTCCTCGTTCATCTTCCTCCCACGGCGATGTCGACTTAGTCAAGACAATATCTGACATAGGAGGCGTAGCGTCCTGCCTATTCTTATCAGACAACACTCTTCTTTCTTTATCACTTGACCTAATCGTATCCGAATTAGATCCTTCACGCTTTTCTTCAGCTTCAAAACTGACCATCTTCAAGAATTCCTCATACTCGGATGCCAGTTTCTCTCCCATTTCTGCCATTCTAACCTTCGAACCAGAATCTACTGAAACGGTATCTTTAGTATTGGATTCTTCATGATCTATCTCCATTGGAACAATATTCCGTTCCTTGTTGTTAATAGGATTTTCATCATCTTCATAATTTCGTGAACCATTTCTAGAATTTTTATTGTACGTATTTTCTTTTTCCAATTCAATATTACTACTATCCTCGTCCATCCTTCCATCGAACGAATCCTCAGCTTGTTTACGATTATGGAAGTCGTCTCCATCGTTCCAATTGTTTAAATAATAGTTATCGTCTTGTCTCTCTCCTTCTTCTTGTTCTTCATTCCACCGATGGCGATCAGGGTTGATTTCCTTTTCGGGCTCCTTCTCCACCAGATTGTCTTGCTTTGTCGCACTCTGACTGGCATCCTCTTCGTAGTCGCTGTCCCACTTTGAGCGCACCCGGATGGCTTCCGGCTCCGGAGATTTCTTCTTTCCTGCTCGATCTCTCTTCGAACTACTCTTCGTTTCCCTGATGGTTTCCTCTTCAAAGCCCCTTGAATCTTCATACTCGTCCAACTTGATACGTTTTCTACGACTTTTCGTCTTCGTCTGACTTTCTTCAACAACTGGAGATTCTTTTGTTTCGTCTACACACTCAACTTCTTCAGTCAGCTCCTCATTTTCGGGCTCCTTTTCTTTCTCTACTTCTTCACACTCTTCCACTTTCTGAGCCTTTTCAGCTTGCATTTGTTGCAACTCTTCTTGATCAATTTCAAAATCCTCCGGTTGGTTAGAAGATTCAGAGTCCGGTTGAAAAACATCATTCGTATACCAGTTCCGATGAGCTTTATAACAAGGTTTGGATTTGATTATAGTTTTTGTTCTAGTTACTAGTCTCTTTTCGAGTTTCACTTTTTTCTTTGGCATTGATTCTGATTTGATAGATGGACCATCACCGCCAGCGCCCACCTCTTGTTTAATTTTTGTCTTGAAGTCTTCTTTTTCTTTCTTTATGGGATCATCAATATTGTTGGTTTCACTAGAGCTTTCATGGTAACGATTTTTTTCAACACCATCAAATCCCTTGAACCATTCGCCATCATCGTCTTCACCATTCTCTAGTGTCTCGGTTTTTGCAAAACTATACAAATCACTCGATGAACTGCTCTCATTCGCATGTTTTTTCGAGCTTTTTACTGTTTCTCCTTCATCGTCGGTTATTTCTACTTCAACTTCCTCTGTGTATTCCACTATCTCTTCCTCTTCTTGTTCGCCATCATCTTCTTCTTCTTCTCCATTATTCTCTTGATCGTTGTTCACAGTCACCTCCATGTTCACATCAGGTTGAACTTTGAGTCTGCAAAAAAATGTTGTTACTTGAATTTTAAATTGGTAAACGTAAAAATTAATTAGTTACTATAAAATCTATTCAAAACCTCGAGTTTTAAATTTCATCATTTTAAATTATAATTATCACACAAACTTGTGCGTCAGTTATAAGGTGAAATATAGCAAACAACTGGTTTGGATTCGAAACTGAAAACAATTCAGAATAAATTAAAGAAATGTAAGTAACAGTGATCACTATAGTAGAAAAAATCTACTATAGTGATCACTGATTTTTTTCAATTTGGCGGATGTATCAGCTGTTTACAAATGGGGAAACAAACCAATAAACCAAATGGGGGAATCTCCCAATAATCATTTGCCATCCACCAAATTTAAAAAATTCTTCTACGAGTATAAATCAGAAGCTAAAAATCCAAGTTCTATCTTGAAAATACGAAATACAGATTGTTGAGGTTAAAAAGATTAAATATACTTTCAAATATTTGCAACAGCAAGCTCTAAATATCAAGAGTTTTGATGGTAACTCCCATTATGAGCTTTTCTCAGGAGTGCCTAATTTATCAAAAAACATATGACGTATTTTCGTTTGCTGTGCACTGTTAGTATGATTGTTTATTAAGAAATAAAAATTATAAAAAATCCAACTTATTAGTAGAATTTCTGTAAAGTAGTGGAATTCAACATCAAATGATGTTTCCTTTTGTGTTGTAAATCTATACTATTTCTACTAATAGAATAACACTATTTCAAAAAAACTATCAAGTAAGAAAGTTGGCTTACATCATAGTGACGATCGTTTCATTCTGGTGTTGGAGATCATCATACTGATGTCAGTATGAAAATGTCACAAGTCTGATGAAACTTGACTTGAGCCTACATCAGACATCATCAGGATCAGGTGTGTCTGACATCAACCGTGTAATATCTGATATCAGACTGATGTCACACACCAGGACGAAACGATTGTCACAATGATGTAAGTCAACTCTCTTACTTGATAGTTTTTTGAAATAGTTTCATTCTATTAGTAGAATTCCAATGGAGTATATACTTAATAGTTTGATTCTATTAAGTAGAAATAGTATAGATTTACAACACAAAAGTAAACATCATTTGATGTCAAGTGTTTCAAAATAAGTTATCCACACGTTACATCTTTTCTGGTTAATGATCATTCACCTCTGCTGATTAAAGTCAGTAATGTGAAACTGACAAAGCCAGTTGTTGGTGTCCTAAGCCCACATGGGCTGTTGAGCCATTAAGAAATAAACAGTAGAAATATTATATTTACATTGACACGAAATTCCAATTACATGCATTTGACACCAGCATAGAGTTGTTTTGTTTTATAAAAAATCAACAACGAGAAGTGAACCCCAACCTTTTCGACAGTATTCCGTTGACAAAGCCATGTATAACCTTATTAAGAAATAAAAATTATTAAAAAATCAACAATCAAAAATGAATCTCTCACCTCTTAGGCACTATGCCGTCGATGAAGCCAAGTATAACCTCCTCAACATCGGCGGGTACAGTGGCCAGCATAGCTTCTCGACTAGCCAGATGCCTTGTGGCGTGTCTGGGGTTCTCGCAGAAGGTGAGAGAGGGTTTGACGCGTGAGTAGCAGATCAGATACTGCGCGAACTCGGCGTCCAACTCGACGGGCGTCCGGTGCGCCTTCATCGCCAACAGCGGCTTGCGAAGCACCAGCGGCGTGTCGAGCAGATTGACGCGGGCCGCGGCCGACTTCTTGTCACCGCGCGATTTGCGGTCGCCTTCTCTCGACCTGACACGACACAGTTAGAAATATGGGTATTAAAAATTTGTCTTTAGAATAACACAGCCTACAACAAGTGTAATGTATCAAATTAGCACATTTTGAGAAACCTTCCAGGGTGACCTTGAAGAGCTGCATGGATCCACATATAGAGCTTATTAGAATCATCTTGATTAAGAACAAGAAGATGAAGAGTTGTCATGGAGACAAGCAAGCTTCAAGTTATTTACATTCAACAAGAAATTATTCATCGAATTGTTTTCAAGACATAAGGGTAGGCATATGTGTGAGGATATGTAAAATAGAGTTAAATAGAAATAAAAACTTATGTGAAATCAAATGAAACCATACGATTGAATAAATGAATGCTATCTATCTATCTATCTAGCGTATGGCTTTGGTTGGGAGCCTCTTGAAGATTAACTAGCCGTTTATAATACAAATTCTATTATATTAACTTCTATTTCACTTTTCAAAATGTTCACTGATTTTGATTCTTTTTGATATATGAAATTCTAAAAGTATATGAAACAGTACACATACAAAAACACGAAATGTTCATTTTGAATTGATTGAATGAATGAATGAATGAATGCTCAGAAAGAAGAAGAGATTTTATTGATTATGTTTATGATCATAATAAACAAGATTTTCTGTTATTATGATTTAGTTTTAGTTGGACGCTCAAGATGTTCAAGAAGCTCAAGATCAACATCAAAATTAATGAAGAAAGTTTGCAAAAGTTTAAATAGTGAATACTTAATTGAAAATAAAATTTATTCAACACTTCTCAACTTACAACTTCCTCTAAAACTTCCTATTACTCAAGAACTTTCCAAAACTTCACTCATGTTGATCTCAACTTGAAGCTGTTCTAAAACTCTACAACACCCTAAAACTGCACTATCAAGAAATTCAGAGGGATGGATGCACAAATGTGAATTAAGCTTAATCATCGATTACTCATAAGAATTATAGTCTGGCGCAGAGAGAGCGCACGTTATGCAATGCAGCAGTTTATCTCACTCGCTCACTAGAGTAGTGGTACTATGTGATACTGTATCACTTCAGTGATATGATGCGCGAAGGTTCTTTTGTCTGTTGCCAGACTATAACATTGTTAATTGGAAGTCAAGCTCAACAGACTTTTGTCTCATCGTGAATTCCCCTACTGAACTCATATTTGTAAATTAAGTTTTTACAACTCTTCAAAATAATCAAATTAAGTCTAGTAAGTCTAGTAAGAAACATTTGAGTCGATTCTTGTAAATTGAAATTTTACAACTCCCCAAAATAATATTCGCTGTGTGCATCTACCGTGTTGCGCTCTGGCGGATAATAGTATGAATCTACGAGGGTAGATTAACATGGGCAAGGATAGGCTTATGTACGTAAAAATTAGTTTATAATTGAAATAGAATTCCCTGTCGCTATTTTTCCTACTTATCGATTGTGGAATTATATTTAGAATAATAAAATTAACATATCGCATGTTCTAAAACATTATTATAATCTTCAATTCAAGTTTTTAAATCAACTTTAAAGGTTATGTTCGAAGCTCATGGAGCAGACGATGTAGTTTATCAACAGCTGAGTTCATTTCCATTGGTTATCATTTCAAATTGCATTATGGGCGCGAGACTTCAAATCAATCATATGCTTTTGAACTGGATTTTCCATTTGATTAATTCAAATTGAGATCCGATTTCTTTGTTGAATCAATTCACGTTTGGAAATATGGAAGGAATAAATTACTATTGTGAACGGTTATACAATTAGGAATACGACAATACTTTAAATGCAATGTAATGCTTATTCTATCCTTTCTCATGTTAAACTAACTTCAATAGATCTATTTTGTAAATAGCAACTGACCGACTCCTCCTCTCCCTCGAGCGCCGCCTCCCACCCCGCTTCTTCTCGCCCTCCTGCTTCTCCACATCGTGCTTGAACTTGCGAAAGTGCAACACTCGGTGCTTGCCCTTCGCAAACTCGGCCCAGTTCTTCGGCATCACCTTCTCCCTTCTCTTCCTCTTCTCTCTCTCCTCTTTCTCCCTCCTCTTCCGTCTCTCCTGTTCCTCCTCTTCGTCCTGCTGCTGCTGCTGCTGCCTCTTCTTCTCCTGCTTTTTCTGCAGCAAATCGTCCACTAGCACGTCCACTTTCGCTGCTCTTTCGCCTGTAGAACAGAAAAATGTTGAAAACGAAGTGCCAAAAAAAGAGAACGAAAAACAGTAGATACAATGAAACTCAAATCAAAATGAAGATAAAGAAAACCATAGAATAATAATTATCTATTTGATCACCACTAGATATTTCCGAAAAATGAAACAAGTTAGAAAAAATAATAGGCAACAATAAGGCGAGGTGGAACCTACCCATAAGGGTTTCTTCACCGATAAAAAGCCATACGATAAAAAAATAGACAACACCACTAGATATCAAATATCACCACTAGATATTTCCGAAAAAAGAAACAATTTTGAAAAAATAATAGGCAACAATAAGGCGAGGTGGAACCTACCCATAAGGGTTTCCCCACCGATAAAAAGCCATACGATAAAAAAAATAGACAACAAAATAAGCATAAGAAAAGCATAGATTCATGATCAACACTACTACTTGATCTACTACTGATCTACTTGATCAACACTACATTGTACGACGTTTCACAAATCGATGGATGAAATATTAGTTCAAAGTTCAATCAGACCTACATTCAAAGAAATCATGATAGTAGACTAAAATGCTGGCAGTGTTTTATTGATGGATGAAAGTGGAGAAAAATACTGATAATAATTGATGTGAACTGACCTTCTGGAAGGGGATCAGGAACAGTGATGACAAACGTGGACATAGCGCCATAACCAGCCTGGTATCTTTGAATCATCCTTGGATCTGTTTGCTCCATTCGCTTCAACTCCTCGATCTCACTTATTGTATTTCTCGCTTTGTCCTGAGGCACTGCAATCAATGATTCATTATCAAAAATATGCCAGCAAGAATTAGATATATGATATAGTATGTTGAGTACAGTACAAATGATATCTCTCTGCCTATCACATGGGAAACTTTAGTTGACAAGGTATTCTTTCCTCTTTTCTTCTCTCTAGCACACTCAACAGGTTTTTTGTACATTTGTTTTTTCCTTTACTAAATTTGTTTTGGGTGCTTGAGTAGGCCTAAATGATTTTTTAAATAAATGTTCTTCATTTATATTGATCTCTGATCTGGAATTTCAAAATTTATGAAATGGTCTTATCTCAGTTCCTATACGGTTGAATGAAGGGTTCATTTTTAATGCAAGAAAGGTCTAAACACAGCAAAAGGAGTTTAACATTCATGCAATATTTTGAGAACAAAACAGATTAATTTTACTTGTATTAGGAATAGCATATTTATTGGGTCATTCAGTAAGACAAAACACCCTTAGAGTCCGTCAATAAAGCGATACATACGATAAAATAGTATTACTAAAATAATTCTCATCAAGTAATTGGAGTATATTATTACTCTCTTATCTCTTTTGTTCTCTGTAGCCTACTCATATTTGAATGACAAAACAAAAACCTGGAAATTTAAATCACTGTGATCTATGACTTCACTATGATCTGATTTTATTATTTGTTCATGTATTTTGATTATTGTATTCCTTTTGTTAATAATTCCTTTTGGAATCATTGACTTGCCATATACTACCAAGCTCTGCTTGATTTTGTAATGTTATTTGGCGCAAACTAAACTAAACTTCTTCAAATATTTGAACCTAGTTTTTTCACTTATTTATAGTTTAACTAACTCATTCATAGTTACTATACAGCTACTGTATAGTTTCGTTAATTTGAACTATTTTTTTAATTTGGCGATGAATCAGATGTTTGTGAATGGGGGAAACAGACACTGTTCGTTGAAGACGAACACACACCTACAAACTTGCTTGTTTCCATCGTTTTGAAAAACAATGACTTCATCTAACTGGAAATACTTACTTATACTTATATAGCGAGTTTTTGCAACTTCAGACTTGTCGCTTCTCGCATCCCAATCGCCATTTTTCCTTATGGATCCAGTCTCCTTCAGTAAGTCCTCTGCTTTGCATTTCTTCGTGTACATTGGAGATCCATTTCTTCCGCGGTCTTCCACGTTTATTTCTATTTGCCGGTAACCAATTCCAAACTTTCAACGGTATTCTCTCCTCACTCATTCTTCGCAGAAATAATATTACTATACTACTCTATACAATACTTACTATACTATTACTGTGACAGCTGAGAGCTTTCTTGTTTTTTTTTAATAGAATGAACTTGTCAGTTGGGCTGATACGCTCTCGCAGATTGCTCGCAGTTTATCCTGACAAAGCTGAGCATAACACCAAATGCTTATTGATTAGCCATAAGCATAACACCAATTGCTTATTGAATAACAATCATTAGCCAGCCGCCAAATTGAGAAAAAAATCTACTATAGTGTTATTCAATCGACTGATTGTGTTGGTCGTACAAATGACCAAATTCGGGTCGACAAAGTGGTATGCCACCCAAGACCAAACTATACCTTACGTTCTATATACTTTTCGGACTTTATAAAATCAAAAAATATTTTTTTTAAATGCTGATGTCTGTTTTCTAAGTGAAAACAAACTTTCACCATGTTCCCTATCAAGGGATAATTGGTTATGTTGGTGAAGTGGAACAACCCTACTCGGGTCTCCCCACTATTAAAAGCCATACGCTAAATAAATATAACTCAAATCACAAACTGCAGCCTAATTTCACTCGACAATTACCTTTCTTCGGTTTCTTCTTGGCGGCGTCCTCGCCACTGCCCGGCACGGTTAACGCTTTGGCGGCGTCCTTCATAGCGTTCGGCTTCTTGGGCAGATTGAACGACAGACCGGCTGCCCCACCCATCTTGGTCATAGAAAACGCCAGCAGCCGTTTCTTCGCCTGCGTCTTGCCGAGCACAATGGAGCGGGGCAGGGCGGGCGGAGGGGAGGTGGAGGGCAGAGGGGGTTGGCTGGGTGCTGAGGGGGACGGCGACGACGTCATATCCTGTGCAGAGGAGGGGGCAGCGGCTACAGGTGGATCGTCATCGATTGGTAAGCTGGGCGAATACCTGGTGGAATTGACATTGTGTCAAAACATTACGATTAAAGTAATACCTATCTAGGGAAATTAAAAATACAGTATATCAAAACATTGGGATTAAAATAATATGTATTAAGGGAAAATACAGTAGATCAAAGCATTAGGATTGAAATAATACTAATATTAAAAATAGAAAACATGATGTTGATGAGCACAGATAATCTTATAATCTTATAATTTTAATTTTCAATTACTTTTTTACGTTCACTTCTTTTTCAAATTTTACTCTTTTTTAATTTCATTTCCAATTCAAAATGTTTCTTTAATTTTTTTAATTAACTCTAAATTGTGTATTTTTTAGTTTGAACTTTGATTTAATTTTGTTAAGATGGTAACTCCCACACAGGGTAGCCTCGGGAGTACCTAATTTCATGATATGTTTTGTTTTATTTGATTTATTTAAATTGTTTTGTATATAGTATTTGATTTATTTTGTTTATTTTATCTATTTGAATTGTTGTGTATACAGTATTTTATTTATTTATTTATTATGTATTTATATTTTTCATGAAAAATATATAAAAATTTATATTTTTCGAGGTGGAACAACCTTCGGGTCTCCCCACCGACAAAAGCCATACGCTAAATAAATTTTCATGAAATAAATTGATTGATTGATTGATATGGATTCCATATCTATTTTTAAAATTATTTCGTTTTAAAACGATCAAGTTTGGATTAAATTACAGTTCGAATAAAACTAGTTGTCACTTGGTGTTAAGAGACCATTTTGTCAGAAGGCCGATGTCTCGAACAGCTGACCATTTGATTCAATGACGCCAACATTGAATCAAATGGTCAGCTGTTCGGACATCAGCCTTCTGACAAAAAACGTTTCTAGTGAGTAGTTCTGAACAGGCTCAAATAGTTTTACTTTACACATGTAAATTACAAAAAAAAATTCGCTTGAATTCTAGATTATATAAGCCCAAAATATAAAATAACTCATTATTTATTAGATTGTACAAAGAATAAATTGAATACAGAATCATTGACAAACTGATGTCACACTAATTTTTCTAGAATCGTGCATGCGCAGTAGCATTTCTCTTCATATCATTATTTAGGTATTGTTGCAACGTATTGACGTTTGTTGCAGAAATACATAGAAGTGAATTGTGACAACACACGATCATCTGTGTTGTCGCCAATTCACTTCTATGTATTTCTACAACAGACGTCAAAAGCATGTTGCAACGGCTGCACTTTGTTCTGTTCTCTTTAAGAGAGAACTATAATAATGATGCAAAAAATACAATTCCATAAAATGAATTCGAATGCTATATCGATAACAAAGCAAAAAATGCATCAATTATGACGTGAACTAATATAATCGATTCCTTACCTGTTAGGGTCTTCGGGCATCGGTATGTGAGGAGCTGGCACTGGCATGGTAGGAGGTGGTTTAGAGGGGTGGGTAATTGGAGGCGGCGGTGTGTTCATATAGTTGAAGGGCAATGAGGGGGGCAGAGATGGGGGCAAAGAGGGTGGCGGCAGAGTAGGGGGCGGTAGAGAGGGGGGCGGAGCGACCGCCACAAAGGGCGGAGGCGGTCCCTTCACCACTAGCTGCACCAGTTCCGATTTCGGAATCGAGAGACCGCCCCCGTCTGGTGGTAAGGGAGGCAGGTCATCGGGCAACGGAATGTCCATTTTATCTACAACAAACCATAAAAAATTATGAACGTCGTTTTTGATCGTCTTCTGAGATAACCTCTTTCCTCGCACAGACCTTTATTTATGAATGTTATATTTGAATGACATGCTCAATTACCGGATACTCGGATAACCGGGAGTTTACTGTATTCTACTTATAAGGCTAGGCGTACACCGGTTAGTCAAGACAAGACGAGATTAGTCACGTTTAGTCACAAAGTTGCTTATGAAGCAGCACACACCGATGCAATGACTAATCGGTGTGTGTTGCTTCATAAGTAACTATGAGAAGTACTGTGACTAAACGTGACCTACCTCGTCTTGTCTTGACTAACCGGTGTACGCCTAGCCTTAGACTTTGATGCAATTTGTTCAAGAAAGGAGTCAAATTTCTGGAGTTAGCTGATTTTAAAACAACCAGTTTTAAATAATCACATTTAGCGATGGAATCTGAATTTTTAAAATTTAAGAGGTTTCTCCTTGAAAGAGTACCACATCACCGTACATTAACCGTAATGGGACACATTCAATAATGAGGTTAGAATAATGGCCCTTTATGAAATCAATAATAAAAATTATTTAATAAAATCATGGTTTATTGTTATTGAGTTCAATTTGTTTACAAGATTAGATAGCCAGCGAAAAATAATTGGGTAAAGTTCCATAACTGTTGACTGCTGTATTACTTACCTTAGTTGGTTAGTGATTAATCGGTTGGTTTATATAAATTTTTCAACATCGATAATAGAATTCAACAGTTATGGATCTTTTCCCAAATAATCAAATGCACTAACAAATTCCAGTTCAGCAACCAAAATAATCAACAAATTCACAGGAGGCTACCTAACCTACAAGGTAGACCACAACCTAGAATATGAAATTAATAATTGAATACAGCTTATTGCGTTGAAAAACTCAATTTAATTCAAGTTATTAGATGAAACTATAATTGAAAAAGTGTTTACTATTAATACAAAACAAAATAAATTGTTTAAAATCTTGAAATTGTAGTAATGAGGATACAGTATCAATGGAAGAGGAAAGGTAGGCTACTATTATTTTGTCCGGCATTTTCAATATCCAATTCCCAGGAATTACAAAGAAGCATAGAATAGATGTGTAACTGCGTGATATGAACTGGATTTTTAATTTTCAATTACGTAAATACTTCATGATTGTTAAAATATTGCCAATTCCATGAAAATACAGTAGGTACAGTAACAACAAAATGAGGGAGAAGACAGTCAACTTACCCCTATATCAAAATGACTAGCTTGAATTCAGGATAGACGCAGTGCAGATGAAAATAAAGAGATCCGAGAAGTAATGTCAAACCACATCAGCAAATAATGAAATAAAACCATGAATTATTTGATAATTAAACAAAAATCACAGACAATTATTATCAGCACGTTCGACAAGATACATAACCGCCATGTTCTTTTCAGTTTTCTGCTTCACTCGCACACACGCACTCACGATCGCAGCATTCAGCTTTTTACAAAAGTGAGTCATAAATCTTTTTCAATTGAAAATAAAATCGATAGATAAAATTATTATAATTTAAAAATCTGATACGAATCAAATATGGACAAGGTATCTGAAATTTCAAAACATTCATTGAAATCAGAAATGAAACTGTGCTAAAGAGTAAGTTTTAGGATAGCCTTGGAGGTAAGCGGTACTTTCAAATAATTTGATCAAACTACAGTAAAGTTGCAATGTTTTTCTCATTTCTTTTACGATAAGATAATTAAACTGTATCATTTACATTATTTAATTTTAGGCTGTCATTCAACATGAATGATGTTATTGAATGGCTTATATTATTTAAACTTGTAAATTATGCCTAGGTTCATTAAATCAAATTCATGAAAACTAGTAGCAAACCTTATTGAGTAATTTCCAACATAAAATTGTAGTTTATAGCAAAGCATCATTAATTATTTATTGATGATGGTCATAATTAGAGTAGACATAAAATTAGATCAGACTAAATACACACTGGTAGAGGTAGAGAAACAAGAAGGTAGGCTGATTAAAATAATCCTTTAATAAAGCAAGAATAAAGATACAGTATTAATCTATCAACTGAACATTCCACTTTTTAGACAAAAATTATATTTTTCTCAAGAGGAGTTTGATTAGGTAATAGAGAATAATAATATTGCAAAAATGACAATCAATAATATAGTACAGAATCACTATAAGTCAGAATCCTGACGATTAACAAACTGCCTTAGAAAGGAAAAGATAACTGTTGGTAAAAAACTAAAGAGATCACAGATATACATAAAATATAATGTAAGGCTGATAGTTGACAATATACTAATGAATATTTGAAAGAAGATCATTGTGTACATAATACTAAAAGCTACAGTAGCAAAGCATAGAAAAAATGACTAAAAACTCCCTATAATAAACGAAATAATTAATTATTGAACCCTATCATAAGCCTTTGATAATTAAAATAGAACTGTAACAGAAAAATAACTTTAAAACAAGTAACAATTTAAAACATAACTCAAAATTCATTCGTCGGAAATATTATTGTCTTATTGACAAAGGATCTGATCATTCTACATTATTATAAATGCTGCAAAAAGTAATACAATGGCATACCTGTACAGAAATATTACAATTTACAAGTGTTTTATACAATGGTAAGGTGGTGAGACTATACATAGGTAGTTTGTAAAATTTCAATCGATAATAGTACGGTATGTATATTTTATAAATCACAATCAACAATAACATTGTACATAATATAAACATATGAAACATAATAATATTATAATATAAAAAAGATCAGTTTCATTCGGAAAAGTTGTAGCGTGTCTCTATTAATAAAATTGTATGTTTTTTATTCAAAATTCAACTATTTAAATAGGTAATAATTATTATGGTTGATTACATAATTATATACTTAATCCTTAGTCTCATCAGACACTCAAGCTTAGGAAGAACAGAATCACATATTAGTGATATGCTTATAATTTAATATATTAGTTTATACAATCTTTTTCCAACTATAATTTCAAACAAATCTACATCAGTGATAATAGGCTATTTTAGTTTCTATTATAGTATAGTGTATTGTAATATATTTCAAACATATATTGTATTGCTCCAAATTTTTAGAAATTTTCAGTTTTTGTCGCAACTGAATAAATTGATAATATATTACAGAAATCTACCAATTAAACATTCGAGGAATCTTGTGAAACATTTAACTAGATTTCTACCCGATAATTGCACTTGAAGAAGAATGTATTCCCAATCTTATTTGAAATCTTCAATAATCATCTAGTAATATACAGGAGTAAAATTGAAAATAAATTTACACTTTTTGGTACGGAACTCACGACAACAAAAGGTTTAAATGAACATGTCCCTTTCAATTTTTCAGTGATAAGTCTTGTAAAATTAAGAAATACATAAGTAAATACGTTCAACAGATACAGGATAAAAGACATCACTTCTTGTGCTTAGTTGAGATACAGTAATTTATTATAATCTGGCGAATAGCCACGAAGTTACAGCATCCAAATAAAATAATCAAGCAGAATAAAATTAGAATAAAAAATCACACAAGTTGTTGCAATAATAAATATTAAGGATAAAACAAAATAATACAATATTCCATTGGATAAATATCTATATAAATGCAAATAAACAGTCTAGGGAGTTTAAAAACTACAAACTAGGATATTAAAATAAATTAATTTTACTGGTACGCTGAATTTTACTTGGCAGCTGAACGAATAATATATGAAGGTCCAGTATGATACAAAAATACAATAAATATTAAATTTTAAAAGACTAAAATGTTCTTTGATAATAATATAATATGACCAACCAATAATAATCGGATTATTTCACATCCAAGACAATTTTTTATACTATTAGTGTGACTCAAATAATAGACTATAATAGAACGTATATCTGTTGTAATGTTTTGATCCTATGGCAATAACTGATCGAGAATATTATTGATTATAGGAGCTTAAACTGATATTTATTTATAATTGAAGCTGATGAGCATTACTGTATTTCAAAAAAGAAAATTGAAGTAAATTAAAAACCGATAATGATAAATTTGGAATTAGAAATTTGATATTTGGATCACAAAGTTATTGCAATAAATTTGGAATTGGAAATTTGATATTTGGATCACTAAGTTATTGCACTATTCATTCACAATCCTCAGAGTAATCCATTCTTACGAATTAGGTAACGAAGATGTTCATAATTGTATAGTACTGTATACAAACTGAACGAATGAACTTGAAGACTGAATAATAATTTCCATTAAGAAATGATTACTGCGAATTATGAATCACTTTATTGTCTGGGAAGAATTGAACTCCTAGGCCCGCATGCATCATATTCGTTTAAACCAAGTTTTACAAATTGTAGTTTAACCAAGGATGTACTGTTCAAACCAAGATAGAACTACGTTTTGTTAGACTTATTTTAAACAAAGGTTGTGAATATGAGCCTGAGCAGCTAATTTAAAAAGTCTAGATCATTTCGTAAAAGAACAAAACACTTCACCACAAATTTAGACCCAGATTTAATTGTGCGACAGTTTACTCTCCAAGACTGCTGTATCCTGGACATAACGTAGCTATGCTGCACAATTCAATGACATCATTTACAAGCCACAAACGATTTGAGCATGTTTGGTGTGTACTAAGGCACTATAGATAAGGGGGTTCCATTTAGATTAAGGGGGAGCCCATTACTGTGTTTAATGACTAGTCATTGAATACGACACTCAATATTAATACAAGCACCACAATAACTTGAATGAATAAGTTTAGTTTTAATAGTTGTAATTTATACTTTTTAGTACCTATTTTTAGTGTTTAAAAATCACACTATTTCAATAGTAATAGACTCTATGTAACAGCTTAGCTACGTCACGTCTATAAAATGACCAGCAGTCTAGATGAGATTAATAACGGGTATTTATTAATCTGATTATCTATCATAATATTTTTAATTTGATTGTTAGATTATCATATTGATTACTAATAGCACAAAGGTCGCTTTGACACCTTTTTAGATAGGCCTAACGGTTATTACTGCCAGTTTGCAAAAACGTCAATTCCTAAATTTTTATAGGCTGAGATTTGTAATGACCATGTTTGTTTGGATTAAAAGAAATTGATTTACGAATATTCAGTATAATTACAATTAACAAAAATTCTTTCAGTGCTATCAATAATATAGTTTTAGTAATCTTTAGGTTCGTAATGTTTGACTGGAGATCCAACCTGGATTGACTTCTACGCATTTTTCAGTTTGACAAGAGTACCCTATTCAGTAATACCATAGAGAAAGCATTGCACAAATAAATAGTTCATGCCCATGTGAAGACCGGGGTTTGAACGTAGATGGTGACGATATCTCTGAGAAACCTATGGTACCAGATGTGAGCAAGCGTGTGTTTGAATGGCGAGACCTCTTTATAGCGCCCTTAGCTTGACCGTACAGGAACTACGTGGCCTAGAGTCTTGTTGACCAATGAGCTAAATATCTAACTGGAGACAACACTGATTGAACGACCTGGGTACCGCCTAAATTTTATTATTTTTTTCGTATAGCATACTGTTCTTGAAATAAATATTTTAATCCTCATCTTATTGCTAACCCAATTTTTTGGTACCGCATACCTACTGTTCGAGAAATAAATATTTTAATCTTAATCTTCATGCCAACCTAGCGAAATTAGACGAGACTGATCTTGTATAGCAGCCCTAGCTACTGCTATCTCCAGTTAGATATTTAGCTATAGTGCGATTCACGTCAAGAAGTCAGCATTGCTTAGGTGGGAGTTTGCTATCCTTGTTCAGCACAAAGCAGTTGCTGATGTCTCTATCCTATTCGCACTGCCCATTGTTGTCGCACTACTTATGTAATGGTTTCTCTATGGTAATATTTTAGCGGTGAGTACGATAACATGGGCGCGTCTTACTCGGTAGTATTGCTTGGTTGAGTCGAGTCGTGTGTCATAGGTTGGTGCTCTCGCTGGCTGTTTTCGATGTGGGTGAAGTGGGGAGGGGGGAGGAAGAAGTGCCCCCCTGCTGGGCGGGGTGTGGGGGTGGGGGGATGGTAGGTCGCGGAGGCATTCTTGTCACACTTCGTGGCGATTCGGGGGCTGCGTTGTGGCCTGCAAAATAAATTACAATAATTATTATGAAACAAGAAATAGGAATGCTTTAGGATTGATCAAATCAAATCAAAAACATTTATTTTCCTTCTTATATACAACAAATGACATCATCATTTTTCTGACAAAAACGGTTGTAGTGGACAACCAGGCTTAAGCTGAACAATTACTTTTGAATTTTTTTTATTACCTTTATCGATAATATGACCTTCGGAAGGCGTTCTACGGTGCGTTAGAACCTGAGACTTTTCCGGAAGAAGCTCCGGCTTGGGTGGTCTTTCTGGTTTCTCAATTGAATCTTTACAGTCTGAAACACAAATTCAACAATATTTCATCACTCCAACTCCAGAAAATAATGAATTCTATTACATTACGTTTATCCAAATACACGTGCATCACAGTAACCGCTCTTGGTTGTATCGTATACCAACCAAAAATTATTAACCAAAGGTTATCCCGGATTGCATTTACACCATAAGCTAGAAAAAGATTTGAAGCAATTTGAAAGAATTTCAATGGATTTGAAGCAGTTCGATTGACTATTATTTGAAGATCTTTTATTTTATTGAATTAGAATATTACATTGAAAAAATTGATCATGTATTGCTTTTAGAGAGCAATATATTTAACTATGATGCAATTGCAATAAAAACATACTCAAACGCAGTATTGTACAAATGTAGACCTCCAAAAGTTGAAATAAAAATAAAATATACACTTGTGGAAAACTGATAATTTACATTTCAATATATTTCTATGATTCAAAAAAATTCCATGATTACTACAAAAATTCCATAAGATACTATAGCTGATCTGCTTGTTTAGAGTGAGATCGCCTTTTCCTGAAATTTAATCTCAAGGACTTGATATCATGATTTTTGTTAATAAGTTTTGTCATAATTTTCTTCCCACTATTTTTTCATCAGTACTACTCCACATGGAAAGCACCGATAAAATTGAACTGTACCATCACCACCACAACCAATGTTAAGGTGTTATGATTTTATTTAATTATACTAACGAATGTTAAGTTGACAATAGACTACTTATCTTGTACACTTTCCGTTTTATTCCTGATTGTCTAAAAAGTATGGTGAATAATTTTGACATAGAGAGATCAGCGAAGATAGAGATACTTTTAGAACTTTCAATTATAGTTATCTAGATAAACTATGAAGTGCGATTAATTAAAATTTGTGGTTATATACAACAGAAATAATAGTTCATACAACAGATATCAACTATACAAAGAAGATGAAACAGCGTGCTGATGATATTTACACGATGAGTATTCATTAAGCCCCAAGGTTATGCAAAGAAGATGAAACAACGTACTGATGATATTCACACAACTATTAATATAATTACGTATTAAATCCCCGAGGTAAAATCGTTACATATTCTGAATGGTCCCGCGTTGAATACGCAGTAGTTCCAGCCATTATCTAATAAAAATTATTTACAGTAAACTAAAACGATTAAACTATCACGAAGAAACTAGATTTCTGCAGCAAAGCCCGCTCATGCTCGAAAAAGATAGAAGCAAATATTGATGAACAATGCACATGATGACAGTAAAATGTGACAGAGTAAGGAACTGTACCCATGCCCAAAACTATGCCCAATACTATAATATAAATGAATTTAGATAAAAATCTGCTTGAGGAAGAGATTAAGTGGTATCTATGCAGTGGCGCCTAAATGACTGTAGAGATGAAAATTAAATTAGTGAATTCATATGAGGCTATTGACGATGAAAAAAATTAATATGTATTACGATTATATGAGAGTTAATGTCGAGTGCAAGTGTTCAATCAAAAACTGTGGCCTAATTTATAGTGATCAAAATTAGATTAATCTACTTGAATGAGAGAGTGCAAGTGTTATAGATAAAAATCTATGGCCTAAATTACAGCGATCAAAGTTAGATTATCATATTTAAATGAGAGACTAATGATATGGTGAAGCAAGTGGAATCTATACATCTATCTAAACATAGTGACAAAAATAAAATTAGTAAATACATATGAGGCTATTGTAGATTTAAAAAAATATATATGCTTCACTTTATATGAGAGAGTTAATGTTAAGTGCTAGTGCTGTATATCAAAATCAGTGGCCTAATTTATAGCGATCGAAATTAGATTATTCTATTTCTATGAGAGACTATTGATGATGTTAAAAGTGCATGTGCAAGGAACATTTAGACAACGATGAATTAGTGACATCACAAGACGTGTTCTGATTAGTGTGTTCTACTCGGTACCAACAGTGCCCAATCGAATAGACTGACCTGTCTTATTATTTTCTTGTTTGGGGCCATTTCCAACTTGTATTATGGAGACCTGTTGCTTATCTACAGAATAGACATGGGCTCTTTCCAGCGAAACAGGGCCGCGATCGTTCTGAAAAAGTATTTGCCACAAAATGGTAGATACTGTACAAATAATAATAGAAAGCACTCCCAACCACCACCAGAACTGTAGATAAATGTACAATTATCATGAAACTATAGCACATCAAAAATGAAATTGGAATCTTCTTGCTAGAGGGAAGGCTGAATTACTTCCAAGTTCAATGGTGATTTTTTACAATATAACAAATATTTTTTTAGTTCATTCTAGGTACTGTGGGCTAGTAAGGTACATTCATTTTTAAAATTGGAATCTTCTTGCTAGAGGGAAGGCTGAATTAGTTTCAAGTTCAATGGTGATTTTTTATAATATAACAAATAATTTTTTCGTTCATTCAAGTTACTACGGGCTTGTAAAAAGGTACATTCATTTTTTTAAATTTAGGAATCTAGACTTCTAGATTGTAACTCCTACAAAGTATAAGGAGATAACAGAGCTATAAGTAACTCCTACAAGGGGACAAATACACCTCTAAAGTATAACTAGTCTATTTAAATTCTACCTCACACTCAACAATATTGTCAAATTCCACAATTCAGGAATATAAAACAAGTAGCCTATAATCGTTTTCTAGACAGTAAATGTATTTAAAAAAATCTTCTCTGAAATGAGTATTAATGATAATAATAAAATAGATTCAGGAGTGTTGCCGAAACCCATTTCATCATTCATGTGACAGAATCAAAAGCATTCTATAATAGTTCAATTTATCATGATCAAAGTTTTTATTGGTGGGCGTTCCATCCAGAAAACATGAATTGGGGAACACGGTGTAACACTTGAAAGTTATGAAATTTCAAGTTCCCTTCAATTCTATAAAACACAAAAACACTGAAATAGAAATATTGTAACACTGTAAGAAATATTGAATGTTGCCTATGAATTAATTCGATTCAAAGTTGTTTGTCACAGTTTTTTTTATATTTAAATTGATGTTTTTAAATTATTGTAGTTCAATAATCCAAATATAAACAAGATGGTATCAAACAATATTAAGAACATTTTTGGAGAGATAATCAAAAATTTCATGACTAAAGCTCAACAAATAACAACAAACTAATAATAATTAGAAAAGAAACAACAAAGGTATAAATGTGGTGAAAAACAAAACTATGAAGAATGTTTATGAGGGAAACAAGAAAGCAAATTCATTTATAACTGTATTGACATCAACAACAATTTTTGTGAAAGCATGACCTAATAATTTTGTTTCAACAAAATTCTGTTGAAAGAAAACGCTGTTTGATGTTTTCAATTCCACCACTTCATTACTACAGTACTGGACCGCGGTTTCGTGTCGCCAGTCACATTTTCAACAGTACTGTACTCAATTTTGAACAGTACATACTTTGAAAATGTGAATGGTCCACTTAACCGCGGTCCAGTACTGTAGTAATAAAGTAGCGGAATAGACAACATAAAAGAGCGTCTTCTTTTATCATGGAGTTCCACAACATCAACAGCAAATCTACAAATTATTAGTTTTGAGCAGAACCTGTTAAGGCGTGACCACACCATGACAGTCTAGACCACACCTAGATCAGATTTTATTGAGGTTACAGTTCTATCAATATCACGAATTTGCTCGGAGGAAAGATGTCAAGAGGGAAGAACTTTATTATATAAAATCTTATTATATCAAAATTCATTTTAATACAACGAAAGCAACAACCATTATTGAAAGTAAACAGAAACGCAAAAATGAAGGCTTTGTAATGGGAGGTGTTTGACATATCCGGGAAAAAGCCTACAATGCCATCTATATCATTCATAGCAACATTTCAACAGAGTACAAACATTTATCAATATTAAGAAACATGATTGTATATTGGTATATCATAAATATTTTTAAAATGTTATATAATATTGTTCAGTAGATTCATTACAAATTACAATAATAAAATATTGAAATTTATATCATTGATTGTGTCTACATAACCTATAATATCAATCCTTTTCTTTGGAAACAGCTGATTCTGTTACCGGTTCAATTTTTGAACAAAAATATTTGAGGCCGGTTCATGAGCTCGGGATTTAGCTAAGTCCTAGACTAAAACGGGTGACCACAGTAGCATCGACAAACGTTAGCCTCGACAATATGTGCTAAGGGCTCTCTATGCTGCTAACCCACTAACCTTTCGAGACAAACGTTTGTCGATGCTACGGTAGCCACCCGTTTTAGTCTATGACTTGGCTAAATCCCGAGCTCATGAACCGGACCTTAAACGTGTACAAATCTGGACTAGGTTCAAACTGCGACTGAGCAACCAAGCGTGAATGAATGAAAAAATAATGTACAAACAACGTGACAGCACTCACGTCAGCTTTGTCTCCGCCATCGGTGAGCGCGTCAGCAGTGCGCGTGACCCGGAACGAGGAGCTGAGCGGCCGCTGCAGGGTGGCCGGTCTCTCGGGCACGGCGGGCTTCCTCAGCATCAGGTCGTCGCCGGCACTCGTCGACATGATGGAGGTGCGCGGAAGGGGGGTGGGGCGGGGAGGCCGTTTACGGTCCAGGGTGCCGTAGGCCGGGTCCACTGAGCCCTTATAGCCTTCGCTGGTGGCGGCTGGTTTCGGGGTGTCGCTAGCACTGCTGTCAGGGAGAGAATAGTTTAACTTTCAAAATTTCCCGTTTCTCTTTAAATTATATAGATATATATAGTTATGTATATTATGATAGTTAGGTACAACAGATAGGAGGTATAGATAGTTAGGTATACAGTATATGTATAAATATGTATATGCTCTGGGGTTCAAAAGCATTCATTTCTAACCTATTTCGAATTCAAAGAAAGGCAATTAGACTTTCTAAGTCTATATTTTGATATGAAATAATTATATTTTTGCAAAAGATCATGAACTGCATGACTTTTTCGTTTTTATTATTTTATTATTCTTTATATTCTATTTTTCTCGCCTATTTTTTTCTCTTTTTTCATTCTACTGTAATTCAACTCTTTATATACTGTACTTACTTATTATAATTTAATTTTAATATTATGTATATCTTTGTACAGTTCTATTTTTGTTTTTGTAACACTATGGGTCTTATCAGACTCAGTGGAAATTGTCAAATTGAAATAAATAGATAAATTAGGCTCATTTGTGGATTACCAAAGCGTGCTCAATGTAGAGTTTCAAGAAATTAGAAATATTAACTCTACCTTCAATATTTGTGTTTCATTGTTTGAAGGAGAATATGGATAAGTCTGTGGAGCAGAGTGCAACTCAAGAATATCAAACCAGAAGCAGAAACAATATAATGACTGAACGCTATGCTTATGAATTGAATTGAATGACTGCCTTTATTTTAACCTGGGAGGGCGAAGTTAGGGCGCAGTCGGCCCTCTCTTACACTTAACCCTCAAGTTAACTTATGCTAACACAGTAAACGTTTCTATTTATTGGTATAAAGCTATTCAATTCACCACCCGAATGATATTCATTTCAGAGATTATCTCACCTATTATAACTGAGAGATCTACTTATATTACCATTTACTTCATCAAATTAATATTATTAGAGTGAGTGACTTTGATCAGCTCTAAAAATCAATTTTTCTATAACTATACTTGACTAGATGTAACTACCGTATCGGAATACATTGTATTCCCTATCTTATACGTGCTACGCCGAAACGGAAGTTATATCTATTCAAGTATAGTGCTCTTCAAAAACAACTTATAAGGATAAGATTGTTTCCTTCACACAGATAATCCAACAATGAATAACATCATTAGAGTTAGTGACTTTGATAAGCTTGAAAAATCCTAAACTGAACCAAAAATCGTCCAAACTCTTCAGAAACAACTGACCTTTGTTGCAAGGATTCGGAAACGAGAAGTCCGACCGTAGCTTCCTTCTCACAGACATCCGGCTTCTTCTCAACAGCCTCGCCACTTTCAAGAGCAATCTTCTCGAAGCCGAGAAGAAGGTCTTTGTCCTCTCTGCCACCTACATCTTCTGTATCCGAAGTCCTCAAACTGCCCAGCAGATCAGTTGTCGTCTGCAGCGTATCATGGTGATGACTGGTTTCAGCATTATGCTTGCCACCTGATGATGATTTGCTGGACTTTTCTGGCGCACTTGTTGCAGTATGCGCATGTTGCTGCGACTTGTCGTTGTGTGTCTGAGAGGCGTGGGAGTCTTTGGGTGGTACAGGAGCTGGCTTGTTCTTTCTCATGCGAATCGCTGGTTTGGGACTGCCTTGCGGGGGACTGCAAACATAGAAAGTTACTATTACACTCATTTCAACCTTTTTTTTGCACAAAAATCCTTCATTCAGCCATTTGTTTTGATTTTCTTAATAAACGAATTTAGTTTTTAGTAGTCAAAAATAAACATGGCAATATTCAGCTTCCACAATAAGAAATCTCACAACAGTAAAATTATTATAAAACTAATTATATCCAGACTACGCAAAAAGTTAAATTTCTGTACACAGTACGCTGAAGATGTCACAATGATGCCAAAATATTTGACTATACAGGGTGATTCTAATATAGACCGACAAACTTCGTGAGCAGTTTCCTGATAATAAATTTAAGAAAAAGTTCTATTCAACATGGGTCCTAAAATGCTTCGTTTACCCTCTAGTCGCCATTTTGTTTTTTCACATTTTTTTTCTCCAGAATGGTTTGACAAATCTTGTTGTAATTTGGCATGGTAAAGGCCAAGGTCAATGCCAGCTGTAAAAAAATGAAGCAACCTTATCTGACAAATATTCCAAAATGGCGGGCATTTGAAATTTAGCATTGAAATAACTCGGAAACTAGTTGTAGCCTGCCAACTATATTCATTGGAGAAATTCAACATAATTTTTTTTTAATTTTAAGTGAAAATATGTGAACTCAAAGAACTGAGGTTAAGATGCCTAACACCATGGCGAAACGATTTGAATGAGTTCACATATTTTCACTTAATACTCATATACAATATTATTTGGGTTGAATAGTAGCAATAAAAATTATTGATTTTCAACGAGAAAGTAGTTTGTACATTTTGTATTCTCAACCAAATTATCACACAAAGAAACCGTAAACACTCATGCAAAAATCATATCGGACGTCATAATTCAGCCGTTTGACAACATAAATTAGCCTTAAAATTAACCAGAGTAAACTTCAACGTTGGAATTGATTGTTGTGCATGTCACTTGCTCAATATACTGTGTTCATATAGCAGTTTTGGAATTGTGGGAAAGTTAGTCATTTACCAAAATAAAACCAAGATATTAATAATATGGAAGCAAGCACAACATAGCTTGTGAAAGGGATTTCTGGATTCATTATTAATAGTGTGATGAAATTCTGAAAAAATATAAATTGAATGAGAAACTATTTACAAAATATTCAGATAATATCAGTGGACGTTAGGATTAAACTTTGAAAATAACAATAATATTTTCTGTCATAAAGTACAGTATTTATATATACATTATTGAATTGTGTACTGAATCAGAACGTTGAATAGAAATAACACGCAAACTTGGAAACGAACTCAATTTAAACAATCGCGATTGAAATACCCATGAGCAACGTTTTAGTGCAAAGCTAATAGAAGGCAAAAGTCTTGCAAATACTCTTATTTATACTCTGCAATTTTCCACACAATTCAAGACCGATTTATTCCACAAATTAATATATAAATATTTATGGTATGAGCTGTTGGTTTAGATAAAATCCTATTGTTCAATTGCTTCATTGTGATCATTCTAATAAATAAATACTGTACAGCTTTACACAACGGCATCAATGGGAAATTTCTTCATTTTTTGAAAATTTCTTGAGAATGAGCTTCAATACATTTGATTCCCCTCATTTTTATTGTTTCTAAATATTTTCGTATAAGGGAAAGCGAAACTACATGCCATAATATTTACAGTAGAGCACTAGGGTAGCAAACTCAACAAAACCAATGAATAGCAAGTTGAATAACCGATTTGTCGCATGACTTTTGCTATCAGTTTTCAAAGTCTTTGGGCCGAGTCGCTTGATAAAGCCTAGATCGCACTGTGTGCCAACCGTCCTGCGAGGAGCCGAAGCCACTTGCTTGCGACGAAGCGACTGATTTGCCACTTGTTGCTGCCTGCAATAATACAACATGGACGACAAAAAGACAATTGCAGCACACTTGGTACCAGGTCAAAGCGAATATTTCAACATTTTAAAGCAGTATGATAAAGTAACAACAAAGATGTTTGTTCTGTATTGAAATAGATTACTAACAACACACTTTGATGATACATCAGTTAAGTTGGTTAGTACATTCTCATAAGTATTAGTTCACTTTTTTAATTTTTCGTGATTTTGTGTTGTTTTGATTTTATACATTTCTAGTCTTTCTGTTATCAAAAAACGTTTTCAAAATTAGTGAATATTCTGAAAAGGGATATCGAACTTCATCCCAAGTGAAAAATACCGTTCAAAGCCGATACGCTAATAATAATAAATATTAGTTATAATTTATATAATCAGTTATGATTATTGAAAATGATCGGTTAAATTACAATTAAAATTTACTGCTGGGGCGTCACAAACAAATTTAGGCCTTCCCACAATGGTCGCCTTCCTGCAGGTACGGCCTTGCAAACCTCCTTCAGCCTTGTTCCTCCTCTCTACAAAGTACATGACCTAACCAGCTAATTCTTTTGGCTTTTATGAGGCTTGTATCTGGCTCTTGCTATAGGGCACGTAATTCCCTGTTTTCTTATGAGACAAACTCCATCTCATACTGGGCCAAAGATTTTCTAGGACCTTTCTCTCAAAAATTACTAATTATAAAAACTAATTATCTTAGTTTATGTTAAAGTACAATTTTGATAGTCAAGATTGATACATCAAAAGTCTGCTTTTGTTATACACAGTATAATAATGCAAGCAGATCTATTCTTATTTATTTACAAGAATTGAATACTCCAATTACTCTTCAACCGAACAAAACCGTATAAAGTTACAGCAGTAATTGAGAAGAAATATACACAAATATCTGAGATCTTACATACACCATGGTAAAATAGCAATTCATTAGCAAAAACAAGGAGTTATCTACTAAAAGTAATTTGAATACTTCACAATACTGTAAAACATTAAAAGAGAAAAATAGTAAACAAGTTAATTTCAGAAGCTATACTATTAGCTAACTTAGCTATTAGTTAGCCATAAGTAGTACTTGGATATTAAACTTTTCAACACTCTCCCCACCAGTGCTTACACAGTACCTTTGAGCAGATTCAAAACTCTTCTTGGTAAATGGATCAGGGACAAAGCTTTTTACTCAATTCTTGAATTTAGCAGCTTACTAAACATGATTTGGTTTTTAATTAGATGTTATTTATTACTAATAGCTCTGTCCACACCTTGTCGATTCTCGCCTCGACTTTCGTCGTTTAGACGTTTCGTCAAGCTTGTCGGCTGCTGTTCGTCTGGCGCTTCACGCATCCTATTGAAATTAGACGGGAAAACGAATGCTGCATTGCATGCGTCATGTGCTACACAGCATGCGCTATTACGAAAATCGAAAAGCAGACAAAAATTCATCAAGTGTAGACATAGGGATTATATGTTTACTTATGTTTACTTATATGTTAATATAATATAACCTGGTATATAAAGGGAAATACCAGGTTATATTATATTATTTTGTTGTTGATTATCCATCTTCTTTTCACTGATTAATACTATTGGAATTTAAATAAAGTAACTTTAAAGTGAAAAAACACTCACGTTTTTTGATGTGACGACAATTGTTTCGTGCTGGTGTTGCACATTTTCAAGTCAAACAGAAACTGATATATTATTTTGTTTATTATTAGCGTATTGTCACAATACTAGATTTAACATACTCAAGTTAATAAACCGTTAACCATTCACCCACCTATTATTGTGATCCGACAAACTGCTATTCGACTGTGTGCGCTTGATATCGCCTCCCCCTCCCCCTCCGGCGGGCGTGGTCGAGATGACGTCACCGCCACCAATGTTGATCAGCTGTGTATCGGCGCTGCTCGAGCGAACGTGATGGCTGCCGTTGACAAGGGCACCCGTCGCTCGCTCCCTGTTCACAGTGATGTACATTTCGCACTCCTCCGGAAAGAACCAGTCGGCATGGCTCACCAGACAGTCAATGATGATGCTGTGCACGTTCGCTTTGTTCATGTTCATCCTGTAACAGGCACAATAATAGTAAGCTCGAAATATTTTTCTAGAGTTTTCATTCAATTACAGTATAGATCCGCCAACAGCTGCTACGATTGTAGAAGCTGTTGCTCAACCGTCAGAGATATTAAAACCTTTAAATGTAACTGAAACTTGATTCTTTTAGGGCCGGTTTCCCAAACGCTGCTAAGATTTAGCTCAGTACTAGACTAAAACGGGTGGCCAGACCGGCACGACAACAGCCAAGATGGCGGTTGTACTTTCGTTATTTAAACACTATGGTTACTAAAGGGCTCTCTGTACTGCTAACCCAGCTGTATACCATGGTCGAGACGTTCAGCGATATGTCAGATGCTGCTACGCCAGTTTAAACCACCCTTTTAGTCATTGTTAGGACAACCATCAATTTAACTCATAACAGCCTTCCCTTAATAAGCAAGACTGAACATTGATTCTTCTAATGTATAGAAAACTGCAACTTGATTCTTTTAATGTATAGAAAACTGAATCTCCATTCTTTTAATGTATAGAACAAATTGTAGTGGATGATCACCATGTAAATTTAAGGTTGAATTATAATTTAAAGCTTAGTACAATTTATTAATACAATATTCAAGCAATACCTTTTAATAACAAATAGCAATAAAAAATGGAAATGGGACTATATGGCTCGAATTGCTGTCATTTTTCAAGCGGAATAAGCATACATTCAAGTCATACATTTATTCAACTTTTACTCGAACATTTTTAAACTGATTAAAGAAACGTTCTGAAATTATCACACTCCACTTTTATTTAATAAACACAATGTTTACACCAGGACGATGGACAATTTCAGAAAGTTTCTTCTATTATAGAAAGATTCCAAAACATCAATATTTATTATACAAATTTTATCATTTTTAAACTGAGCTGTGGGGTTTGAAAAAGTATAGTGGAAATTAGAATGTAAATAATTCAAAGTTGAGAATAGGTTGTTTATGATTAAAAGTGTTGATTGTTTAAAAATATTTTTTGTGTTGTTTATCCATTCTTTTCTTCAATTGCGTAGTAATGCGCCATTTTTTAAACTGATTATTCATTTTATTTTTCATTATAATAAATTAAACAATGACATAAATTTATACATACACCACTTGGGTTTAATAAAACTAAAACTACAACATTTGAAGAGCTAGAAAAGCGAAAAATCTTACCCTATGCTATTGCCATCATCACTGGAGCTCCAAATGAGGTTAGGTGCAATTACAATGGCGATATTCTGCGGCGTCATTTTATTCGACTCGTGGTTGTGTGCTAGTGTGGATAGGAACTTGACCAAGTAACGTAGATTGTCCAGGTTGGCTTTGGGCAGCTTCTGAGCGACTGTCCACAGAGCTTGTGCTCTCGATTCGGCTGGTACTCTGCAAAAACAACGGAAAATAATTAATTTAAATACGTTTGATGAAAAATTACGATAAATTTAAAAATGTTCAGTAATACAAAGTAAACAGTAATGTTTTCAGCACTCATCGACGTTTATAAAGGTTAAGAAAGTCTTGATCCATAAGAACTGCGAAGTTAACACCATCAATATTTATCACTGAAATAACGACATGTAGACTATTTTTAATAGTGAATACACTTTTCTTACTCACTTGACTGGAGCGCTTTAGAGTTGCTTGAACTCATTTTCGACAATCTTGACGTCTCACTGTTGACAATGAGTTTAAGCAACTCGAAAGCGTTCCCGTCAAGTGAATAAGAAAAAGTGTATTCACTACTCTAGTAGAAATATCGTTATTTCAGTGATAAATATTGATAGTGTTTATAAAGGGATAGAAAAATGGCAGGCAATATTTTCAAAATATTGTTAAGTTTTGTTAATACAATAGACAGGCAAAACAAATGAACTACAGTAATGTCAGTAACCTATACCAATGATTGTATAAAGTATTCATACCATACCATAACTTGCAACTTAAACACAAAGTACATCATTCAAATTATTAAACTACCTAATGTAGACTAAATACAATAAAAAGTTGTTAAACTAAACAATAACAGGGTTTTATATAATTTTATTTATATTTATACTTCTTTTAGTAATATTTATACTTATATGTAATTAATGTTTTGATGAATCTTGGTTAGTCAATTCCACTTCAACATAAAGGGCCGGTTCATGAGCTCGGGATTTAGCCAAGTCCTGGACTAAAACGGGTTGCTATCGTAGCATCGACAAACGTTTGTCTCGACAGGTTAGTGGGTTAGCATCATAGAGAACCCTTGGTACATAGTTTCGAGGCTAACGTTTGTCGATGCTACGGTGGCCATCCGTTTTAGTCTAGGACTTGGCTAAATCCCGAGCTCATGAACCGGCCCTAAGTGACTACACTTCACCTCAATATCAAAATTCATAGAATTGGTTATAAATGTGGAAGGCGATCTAGTCCATCTAGATATACTGGATAGTACATAAATGGTAGAAGGCAATTAACTCACCTGTGTGAGATTTATGTAACATGAAATCATGGTCCTGTGACTCACTTCGTTCCTCAATAAAGTGGAATAGACAATCTCAACAAGATCCGTCAATTATGGAAAGATTCCGCAACATCAATATTTGTTCTACAAATTTCATCAAGTTATGTTTTTACCAATAATTATCTTAATTAGTTACCTTGCGGCAGCCATCCACTCATCGTAGAGGTGATCGGTGAGCAGTGGCTCTGGCAATTCCCTGAGGTAGGACTTGAGCACGCCGGCTATGATGTTCGGATCCCTGTAGTCCATCAGCGTCTCAATCTCCATGCAGCCGGCATCGAAGCTCAGTTTCATTCTTCGCATTTTCGAGGCACCTGTCACACATCGTTACATACATGCATCATAACAATTGAAATTGGCGTATAATAGATGTTAATAATAATAATAATATTACGGTAAGGTATTAAGCCTGGTTTTCATTAGTAGAGTTAGTGGTCGAGTAACTGGCATACTAACTCTACCGAGCTAACTCTACTCTACTTACTTGGTCGAGTAACTGTTTTCACTACAATTGAGAATAGTGGGTAAAGTGTGTTGTCTAGTGAACAGATCCAATCTTAAAATGACTCTACTGTACTAGCTCTACTGTACTAGCAGACTCTACTCTACTAGCTCGAGACTGTTTTCATTAGAATAGTGGTGGTAGAGTAGAGTGAGAAGCGGTGGTGGGGGAAGGCAAGTGGTAGAGTACTATCCCACGGTGCTATCCCACTCTACTAAAAACAAGTACTCTACCATGACTCTACTCTACTATGAACGTTTTCATTGAGAGAGTTCACAAGATAGTTAGTACTTGCCCAGGGAACTCTACCACTAACTCCACTAATGAAAACCAGGCTTTACTCATAGTACTAGATAGTAGAGTGATACTAGATAGTAGATGGATACTAGATATAATAACGAATTGGATAAAAAAATGTAATGCTACTTATTTGTTGAACATTTATAACTATTGAAAGGCTAAAGTGATATTTCATAACGACTGCATAAAAACAAAAACAAAATTATTGATCTTTGATTTTTTCAATCATTTAGTGACATCGTAGAGAGGGGACATAAGGATTTGTCAAGGTTCTTCTAGAATAATATGTCATCTACACTAATGTGTGATATAGTTTGATAATATAGGAGTCAATTGCTTGAGCTTGCGCTGGTGAAGTGATCATTAAACTCACGAATGCAATAAAAACAACTTCTTGATAGCCTTTTTTCAATTAAGTTAGATGTGTTCAGGCAAGATATTGAAGAGATTAATTCCTAAACTCTCAACTCCCTTATCATAAAGAGATGTTCGATAATGATCCTTTCTAAGATATTGGGATGGATTCTTTATCCAGTGTCAATTCATATCATTATTGGGACTGGAGGAAAATTATAGTTTATTGTAAAAAATCAATAATATGCAACTCACCGCCGGCTACCCTGAATAGGCCTTCTTCGTCCATTCCGAGAGTCAACAGCCCGCAAACACACAGCTCTATGGGATAGGCGATTTTGCGTCCTGTTACCCTCAAATGGTCTTCCAGCGGAAAGCCAAACACTGGCTTCATACTGCTATCACCTGTCAATTACAACAATAATGTAAATAAAATCATTCAAGTTTTGAACTTTGCTATCAGACTCCGGTAATACTGTATTATAGACATTTACATATGAAAAAATAATTGGAACCATTGTTAGAAATCACCCAAGACTGATTGTTATTCAACTTGAGCTGTATGTCTGAATGCTGATGAAAAATACTGCTTTACTGGTAATATTTATGTTTTATGTAGTGGTTATATTGGTAATATTTATTCAATACAATTGCAATTAAATGACACTATTATAGAAAAATTTATAAAAACACTTATAGAAAAATTACAAATTACTGTGAAAGAATGAGCCGTTCTTGATGAGTCAATGTATTTTCTGATCACTAGAAAGTAAGACATTAGCATTTACTAAATTATACAGAATTGAGTAATGAAGTATTCATTAAGTAATGAAGTAATAAGTATTCAAAGTAAACATTATCTCAGTGCAGTTCTAGCCTACAATAATTTATAAGAGAAGTAAGAGAATAAAAAAATTGAGCTTCCAGTTAATTTATACAAACTAGAAATTTATAGAATAGTGAGAGTATAAGTGAATGTACTTACAGATACTTGTTTCTAATTCGGGTATCATTTCATCTAATATGGTCAACGCGTTTTGGTGATAGGTCCTTTGGAGTTTAGCGTATTCTAATACTGTTCTAGCTATATCCGATTCCTTAGAAATTAATTGGAACATTTCACAGGCTAAGGCATCCTGAAAACATACAAAATAGAAATGTTGTAATACAATTATTGATAACATCATAAGATACGTAATTTCATATTATCAACTCTTGGTCATTATTGTGTGTGTAAGATACTATCTAGGATGATATACTCACTGGTATTCTTCAACTTGTATATTCCTATTCATATTAGATTGATATAGCTAGATAGATAAAGTTAGTATTTCTTTGCCATCTGACTCCAAGGTCATCAGCAACGTCAAGAAAACATAAGTACTTTTGCAAAACACTTCATCAAAAGGTGAGAGATTTTTAAATCATGTGTTTTGCAAAAATACTTATGTTTTCTTAACGTTGCTGATGACGTAGAGTCCGACGGCAAAGAAATAATATCTCTCTATCTATCTTTCTAATGCCATCCGCCAAATTAAATGAATCTTATTATACATTGTCGAATCCATACAATAAATAATTTGAAACAAATCTAATATTCATGAACTGCAATTGTAAATAGAAGTGATAGATATTAAGATTCTATGAATAGTCATTTAGTAAGACTTAATTTTAAAAAGATTATATTAATGATTCTATTTTGACTTCTCAGATTGTAGGATCGGAGACTGCACTGATATGTGTGAATAGTCCTTTAGTAAGACTTCATTTTCAAAGATTATATTAATGATTTTATTTTGACTTCTCAGCAGTTTAATTCAAGTGAAAGTTACGAACGGAACTTAGATTGCAACTCACCCGACATTGTTCGACTTTAGTTTCGGCCTCCTCTAATTCATCCTTCAACGAGTCCAGTTTCGAGCCAACTGTAGCACTGCTGTGTTTCAGTGCTGCCTGGTATCTGCCACAAATAAAAATAAAGTAAATAAATAAATGATTTATTTCCCAAAAAAACTAATACTACTACAAATACAAATTTACAAACATCTACAGTTATTTATACAGAATTGTGTTACGAAAAGATAAAAAAATGTGTTATAATACAAGAGCTTCTTTGTGGAGAATTGACCTCCACTATGGCAAGCCATGTTCTAGAGTAGGTTTGAATTTTTGTTAACGAATATGTAAGATCAATAAGTAAGCAATGAACAATAAAATATTCCTTTAATAATGGCAGACATATCCAAGTAATAGGTGTATCCCTTCAAGCCTACAATACAAACATCAATAAGAAAAAGCATGCTTGGATGAATAGATTCAAGATGCAAGCTGATGATGTGACCAGTGTGGACATGAAACCGAGGTCCTTGAACCATAAATAAATGAGTAGAATAGACAAAATATTTGTGTTCTCATTCTAATTATTATGGAACAGATCTGCAATCTCAATAGTGACTCTTTATAATTTTCAGCCTAATTTTGAAAATTGAATTCATATTAGTTCAAACTCGCATCCCATGTAATCGTGGGATAATTTTCCGTCATCCTATTTGATAACAAATACATTGTTCATTAGTCTTATGTAAATAAATAAATAAATTTATTTCCACTCTTGGCAATACACTTGACAAAAAAATAAAACATAGTGTAGGACAGATGCCCGTTGCTCAGTTGTTCATTATCGAAGTGAAATTAGCATTCAAGGAAAACATTTCAATGAAACCTTTAGTAGGTTGGCATTATGACGCGGTTTCACGATACCAGTAGACGTGTAGGTTACTGGCAGGCAGATTGGTCATATGATCTTCCACTCTACACAAACACATAGGGCAATGCACACCAGTCAGTTTGCATTACCCTATTTGTTTGTATAGAGTGGAAGATCATATGACCAACCTGCATGCCAGTAACCTACACGTCTACTGGTATCGTGATTAGACCATTAATGTAAGGCGACGTCACCAGTGACGTGGTCATTTTTTTTATCGGTGGGGAGACCCTTACGGGTAGGTTCCACCTCGCCTAATTGCACAATTTTGTTGTGTCGGTCACCCATCCAAGAGCGGTCTTGAATGTTTGTTACTTAACCACATGATAACTTAGCAACCGCTCTCACCGAGTGACCACTGATACTACTCTACGTGGCCATTGGCAGGGCACTAGTTTGGCGCTTAGAGATCTGTTCAATTAAAGTTGCTTAGAAAATTAGCAACTCCAAGCTAATATTCAACAATCCGCAACTGCTCATATAAAGAGATCTGTTCAATTAAGAGTTGCTTAGAAAATTAGCAACTTGCTAATATTCCTAACAACCGAGCAATTGTTCATATAAGAGATCTGTTCAATTAAGAGTTGCTTAGAAAATTAGTAACTTCAAGCTAATATTCCTAACAACCAGCAACTGTTCATATAAGAGGTCTGTTCGATTAAAAGTTGCTTAGAAAATCAGCAACTTCAAGCTAATATTCCCAACAACCGAGCAACTGTTCATAAGAGATGTGTTCAATTAAAGTTGCTTAGAAAATTAGCAACTTCAAGCTAATATTCCTAACAACCGAGCAACTGTTCATATTGAGAACTGTTCAATTAAAGTTGCTTAGAAAATTAGCAACTTCAAGCTTTCAATATTCCTAACAACCGAGCAACTGTTCATATAAGAGATCTGTTCAATTAAACGTTGCTTAGAAAATTAGTAACTTCAAGCTAATATTTCTAACAACCGAGCAACTGTTCACATAAGAGATCTGTTCAATTAAAAGTTGTTTAGAGAATTAGCAACGTCAAGCTAATATTCCTAACAACCGAGCAACTGTTCATATAAGAGGTCTGTTCAATTAAAGTTGCTTGGAAAATTAGCAACTTCAGCTAATATTCCTCACACCCGAGCAAATGTTCACATAAGAGATCTGTTCCATTAAAAGTTGCTTAGACAATTAGCAACTTCAAGCATATATTCCTAACCACCGAGCAACTGTTCATATAAAAGATCTGTTCAATTGAAAGTTGCTTAGAAAATTAGCAACTTCAAGCTAATATTCCTAACAACCGAGCAACTGTTCATATAAGAGATCTGTTCATTTAAAAGTTGCTAGAAAATTAGCAACTTCAAGCTAATATTCAACAACCAAGCAACTGTTCATATAAAAGATCTGTTCAATTAAAAGTTGATTAGAAAATTAGCAACTTCAAGCTAATATCCTCACAACCGAGCAACTGTTCATATAAGAGATCTGTTCAATTAAAGAGTTGCTTAGAAAATTAGCAAATTCAAGCTAATATTCCTAACAACCGAGCAACTGTTCACATAAGAGATATGTTCAATTAAAAGTTGCTTAGAAGATTAGCAACTTCAAGCTAATATTCCTAACAACCGAGCAACATAATTATAAGAGATCTGATCAATTAAGAGTTGCTTAGAAAATTAGCAACTTCAAGTTAATATTCCTAACAACCGAGCAACTGTTCAACAAAAACATTGTTCATTAGTCTAATGTTAAATTAAATTAAATAAATTTATTTCCACTCTTGGCAATACACTTGACAAAAAAATAAAACATAGTGTAGGACAGATGCCCGTTGCTCAGTTGTTCATTATCGAAGTGAAATTAGCATTCAAGGAAAACATTTCAATGAAACCTTTAGTAGGTTGGAGATAAGGTTTCACGATACCAGTGCGTTGTCTGGCAGTTGGTCATACAGTCTTCCACTCTGCACAACACATAGGGCAATGCACACCAGTCAGTTTGCATTACCCTATTTGTTTGTATAGAGTGGAAGATCATATGACCAACCTGCATGCCAGTAACCTACACGTCTACTGGTATCGTGAAACCGCGTCATTAGACCAGTTGGCCAGGCGACGTCACCAGTGACGTGGCCATTTTTTTTATCGTATGGCTTTTTATCGGTGGGGAGACCCTTACGGGTAGGTTCCACCTCGCCTAATTGCACAATTTTGTTGTGTCGGTCACCCATCCAAGAGCGGTCTTGAATGTTTGTTACTTAACCACATGATAACTTAGCAACCGCTCTCACCGAGTGACCACTGATACTACTCTACGTGGCCATTGGCAGGGCACTAGTTTCCTTGGCGCTTAAGAGATCTGTTCAATTAAAAGTTGCTTAGAAAATTAGCAACTCCAAGCTAATATTCCTAACAACCAAGCAACTGCTCATATAAGAGATCTGTTCAATTAAGAGTTGCTTAGAAAATTAGCAACTTCAAGCTAATATTCCTAACAACCGAGCAACTGTTCATATAAGAGATCTGTTCAATTAAGAGTTGCTTAGAAAATTAGTAACTTCAAGCTAATATTCCTAACAACCGAGCAACTGTTCATATAAGAGATCTGTTCGATTAAAAGTTGCTTAGAAAATCAGCAACTTCAAGCTAATATTCCCAACAACCGAGCAACTGTTCATATAAGAGATGTGTTCAATTAAAAGTTGCTTAGAAAATTAGCAACTTCAAGCTAATATTCCTAACAACCGAGCAACTGTTCATATTAGAGAACTGTTCCATTAAAAGTTGCTTAGAAAATTAGCAACTAGCTAATATTCCTAACAACCGAGCAACTGTTCATATAAGAGATCTGTTCAATTAAACGTTGGCAAAATTAGTAACTCCAAGCTAATATTCCTAACAACCGAGCAACTGTTCACATAAGAGATCTGTTCAATTAGTTTAGAGAATTAGCAACTTCAAGCTAATATTCCTAACAACCGAGCAACTGTTCATATAAGAGGTCTGTTCAATTAAAGTGTTGCTTGGAAAATTAGCAACTTCAGCTAATATTCCTAACAACTGAGCAACTGTTCATAAGAGATCTGTTCAATTAAAGTTGCTTTGAAAACAGCAACTGGCTAATATTCTAACAACCGAGCAACTGTTCATATAAGAGATCTGTTCAATTAAAGTTGCTTGAAAATTAGCAACTTCAAACTTATATTCCTAACAACCGAGCAACTGTTCATATAGAGATCTGTTCGTTTAAAAGTTGCTTAGAAAATTAGCAACTTCAAGCTAATATTCCTAACAACCAAGCAACTGTTCATATAAAGATCTGTTCAATTAAAAGTTGCTTAGAAAATTAAAACTTCAAGCTAATATTCTAACAACCGAGCAACTGTTCATATGAGATCTGTTCAATTAAGTTGCTTAGAAATTAGCAACTTCAAGCTAATATTCCTAACAACCGAGCAACTGTTCACATAAGAGATATGTTCAATTAAAGTTGCTTAGAAGATTAGCAACTTCAAGCTAATATTCCTAACAACCGAGCAACATAATTATAAGAGATCTGATCAATTAAGAGTTGCTTGAAAATTAGCAACTTCAAGCTAATATTCCTAACAACCGAGCAACTGTTCACAAGAGATCTGTTCAATTAAAGTTGCTTAGAGAATTAGCAACTTCAAGCTAATTAACAACCGAGCAACTGTTCATATAAGAGATCTGTTCAATTAAGAGTTGCTTAGAAAATTAAAACTTCAAGCTAATATTCCTAACAACCGAGCAACTGTTCACATAAGAGATATGTTCAATTAAAAGTTTTAGAAGATTAGCAACTTCAAGCTAATATTCCTAACAACCGAGCAACTGTTCATATAAGAGATCTGTTCAATTAAAAGTTGCTTAGAAAATTAGCAAATTCAAGCTAATATTCCTAACAACCCTTAACTGTTCATATAAGAGATCTGTTCAATTACGAGTTGCTTAGAAAATTAGCAAATTCAAGCTAATATTCCTAACAACCGAGCAACTGTTCATATAAGAGATCTGTTCAATTGAAAGTTGCTTAGAAAATTAGCAACTCCGAGCTAATATTCCTAACAACCGAGCAACCAGACATGAGTATAGTACTGACTTGGTCCTGGCCGACTCCATGTCGAGCATGCACTTGTTGAGGTTGCGCCGCTGCTTGAGGATGTTGGGCACATCGGTGTCGCTGACCTGCTGCAGCATGCCCAGCACCCCCGCCTCCACCCGCGCCTCGTGGTCCACATACGCGTTGGCCAGACACATCTCCAGTTTGCCGCATTCCACTACTATGTGCCTGATATGACACACATCGATCAAATCAAACATTTTTAATGCCATGACCCATTAATACATGTATCGACAAAGTCAGGTAGAAAGAATTAATCAGTTATAGTCTGGATTATAGTTTGTCTTAACAGACAAAAGAGACTCCAAAATAAAAACTCTACTGCGCAGAGAGAGCGCACGTTATGCAATGCAGCAGTTTATCTCACTCGCTCACTAGAGTAGTGGTACTATGTGATCCTGTATCACTTCAGTGATACGATGCGCGAAGGTTCTTTTGTCTGTTGCCAGACTATAAAAATCATACACATAAAATATTATTTGTATACATGATGCATTTAACAAATTGAGCAAAATGATACAGCTGGAACTAAAAGCTGATGTTTGAATGTTCAAAAAATCCTCAATGGAATAAAAAGGATTTTCAACAAGCCAATTAGATAATTTTCTAAGAAATACATTATGATTGTACTTACAAATACAGTTAAATAATTTATTGTAAACATTCTTGCAGATTACTACAGAGTACTATTAATTGTTTTTTTTTTCAATCTGTAATACTGAATACTCATTTTTTTTATTATTGCGTGTGTTATATATGTGGGATGAGCAAGAGTTTATGATAAGGATAAGCCATAAAAAGTATACTCTTCTAGACTATTATATTTCATTTTCTGAATGTGCTGAACATCAACTAATATATCTAAAAGCAATAACATATTTGTTATTAGAAACAAGAAAATTGAAAAAGCTTCTAAGACAATTTTTGTAAAGTTTTTAAAAGGAATTCGTAAAAAGGAATTTTCTCTATACATAAGTAACCTTATTAATCAATTTATTTTATCAAATTTAAATAATCAATTTTATTCAATTAGAAAATTCAAATTATATAAAAATATTTGATATTTTTTATCAAATTTAAATACCTGTAACCAATTTTATTTAATTATTCAATTAGAATATTCGAATTATATGAAAATACTGTATTTAATATTTTTCTCCTCGTGACACTCTTAACTGACTTTCTGTGATAAATTAGAATCAAGTTTTTTACATTAATGTTCCTTGACTTACTTATGAATACCAAATTGGACGATTCTTATAATTTCCAAGTAATGAAATATAACAGTTAATTATTGTGGTTGTATAAAGAACACGACTAAATCCGATTCGCGTAAAAGAGTCTAGATTTCACTACGAGTATAATCAGATTCATTTAATTTGGCGCTAGGCATTAGATAGATATTATTTCTTGACGTTGCTGATGACCGTAGAGTGCGATGGCAAAGAAATAATATCTATCTATCTAATGCTAAGCGCCAAATGAAATGAATCTGATTATAAGTTTTATCACTATATGGTCTATAATGAATAAGTGTCTCAATTTGAACTGGCCTTAAAATTTGAATTAATCAATTGACTAACCAAGCATCATGAAGTGTTGTAGTAGAAATTTAGCAATCGTATTTTCCAAACAACATTAAACTTCGAAGTGCACATTAAAATCACTGTAATTATTCCGAAGCGTGTGTAATGTGAGTCGAGACAAGAAATTGATGACTAGTATTCTATGACGACTGTTTGAGTCATCACCAACATTTTTGTATGCAGTAAATTTACTGACTAATAAATTAAAATATTGATGAAATTGTCTTTTGTCAAATAAAGTCGTTCAATTGAGATATAATTATTGCATATTTATGCACAAATTTATAAAGATGTAAAGAAAATGTAGAATACCATAATACAATAGCTTATAAAAGTTCCTCACAATGACTCTTAAAATACTACAACATCAATTTCAAATAATAGCATGACAAATCTGTATAAGTTACCAGCTCTAAGACGAGCATTCACAATAAAAAGCAATAAAATTAGTGAGCAATAGATAAAAATTGATAATCTCCAAATAAACTTGGTTAATGAGGAGAACAAAGAATTCAATTACCTAAGAAGAAAATCCTCGTCAAATGAGCTGCATTCCAACATGGATATGCCCAGGTTGTAATCTGGGCTCTTTTTCTGCAAAAAAAAAAAAAACAATCTAATTAATCTCAAATAGCCTATATCTATTGAAAGTAATATATCCCACAAACAAGTCGGTAATATATTTATATATCATCCGCAGCAAAAAAAAACATATTTGGAAATCGTGGAAATTGGAACATAAGCAATTTGAATATAACGGACACATATACATGGATAATTCTGGGCATTAAATTCGAAAGGATTTGGTTTATGATATGAGAGATTTTATGTTGATCATGATCATGAAATATGAATCATCATAAAGGTTACCGGTATCAGGTATTTGATCTTGAATTATAGAGGCTTTATATATGAATGGTTGACGGTTACTTTGGTTACACAAATGACGGTCACACAATGTCATTGCCGGTTACAGCACGGCTCATATAATCACAGCCATGACATCAATTCATCAACGAGAAGCGAAGAAGTTAATATATCATTTCTTCTTTAAATTCAATTAATGAGGGAATTTCATGCAAGTCTGCCAATTTACTACTGCAGAACTCAGCGAGTAACATAATTGAGGCTACTAATTCTGAGTTGCTCCAAGCAAGATCAAATTTAATCCAGGACCAGCATAACACCAGCACAATGCTACGTGGTTCAAATCAATTGATCCTGGTATTGCAGCCTTGGTACCAGCCACCTAAACTCAGTCTCCTAGTTTACCATGACTTTGCCCGTTTGATAAATTGACAAGCATACAGCACGACGAAGCAAAAATTTCAATTCCTGTGTCCAAACTAGGTCGATTTTTGTGTGTTGCTCAGCATGCGGCTAATGCTTAAGCAAAATTGACTAAGTGCGGACATAGGGATTGAGTTTGATCACAAATTAATACATTCAGCAATAATATAAGAGAAATTGAATGCGCTATCTTGAAATTGGGACATACCAGTCTTTTTTCTCGTGCGGGGGCATCTAGGCCTTGACCAAGCAAGCTGGCTGTCAGCTTCTTTCCCGTGTTTTGACATGCTGTCTTGATGAATTCCACTCGCTTTTCAGCGGCTTGCAGGTCATCAGACAATGCTTCTGTTTTTCCAGCTCTGAAATACAATATAGAACACATTTTTAAATTTATTTCTATTTTCAGAGATTCGAAATTGTTACAATTTTGACGTGATAGTTGTTGATTTATACAGCAATGTAAAATCAACACTTAAGGAAAGGAACAAGGCTTTCGGCCAAATCTGTTTCAATTCCAATTAAAAAATAATCTAGGTTCTGTGGCCTATCAAATTCTACTAAATTGAAGACTTTTACTCCAAATTAAAATTTTGAAAAAGAGAATAGGAATGTTTTTATTGATAATTTGGTTGATTCTTAATAAGTTCTACGAGTAATGAACATAAAAATTGGAAGATTATCTTACGGATTCATCCCATATTTCACTTTCAACTATTTTTTCATCAGGCAGTGGATAACATTCATTATCAACTTAGACCTTCACATGCTAGTGGTCAAATAAGCACTTATTTACCTGGAAAATGTTTGATCAGCAAACTGTTTGACCCTAAACAATTGCTTCTTCATTCTAGAGGAGTCACTTCAAATGAATGCTACGATGATTTCATTGCTGCTTCATCTGAAACAGAATATTACAAAACGTTGAAACAAGAGTATTGTTTTAATCTTAATACTGTATAAGACCTTTTTAATGAATCAGTTCTATGTACAGTTTCTCCCAAACACCTGTGAAACATCCTCAATGCGCATTGAAGTAACTCATTGGAGTCGAAGATACTATTTCGAAGGTATTATGTTACAGAGAAACAGTTACCAAAAGTTAGGTTTGCTTATTTCTTGGCAACAACTTTGTTAGGAGACAATTTTGTGTTAGCTGTTCATGCTTGAAGAGGTCCTTGAATTTTATAGCTGAACAGTAATTTAATTTGAATTCAATTAACTTATCACAATTTTGACATAGGCTAAATAACACAATCATATTGATAAAAATATAATGTAACACATCTCAGAAACCAGTACGAAAAACAGATAGCAACAAATAATCAATAAGCTTACTTCAACATTAATTTGAACAGAATTGGATTCAAATTTCAGACATGTTTCAACCAAACTAGAATTTCCGGGTCCAAATAAGGCCTTCAAAAGATTTGTCCGCGCAATAAGAAGGGAAAATTCTAGGAATTAAAATATGATAAAGGTGAAGAACAGAGCTGATATGATATAATTCACTGATTAATAATAAAGATTATGAGAATAATAAGCAATAATTTCACCTTGAAATTTGTTATTGTTTAGATAACCTAAACAAAATTTTTGAAACATCATTCAATAACTAGAAAACTAATGAAAATGAGATAGGACTTCAGAAGTCTTGACGAAAAGCTCAAAACTCTCAATCTTTGTGATTCAAATGCACTTTATGATTTGAAACATGCACTTTGATATTACTCCACCCACCCGCAACAAAGATTAGGTGGCAATTCAATCACTTCTAAAATTACACCTACAAAAACAAATTTGAATCAAACCTTAATTCTCAATAATTATCATGACTGTGTACTTACTGAAGTAAAGAGAGTTGAATTACAGTAATCCCTGCAAAAATCGTTTTTCATTCAATATAATAATTATAAAATAAATTCAATATTATTAGATATGAATGATGGAAAGATGAGCTGAACTGATTTCCATGGCCAAATTCACTGCATATTGTATTGGTTATCAACGCCGTCTACCAAACAAAATAGAATCAGTGAAACTTGTTTGATTATTTTAAAAAATGTTTATAAATTGAATTTTTAATCTAAACTCTAAATAACTGTATTAATAAAACAAGGAAATGAGAAAAGTAATCATTTTACACGAAAAGAGATGGAAACAGAACCTTCAATTTTCAATAAGGAAACTGGCAGTGCAGACATTAGAGAAATGCTATTCAACTCAAATACACTGCAGATAAAATCCACAAAAATTAATTTACCATTTTTAATTATAGAATACATAAATTAAACCAATTTAAATCTTAAAAAACTACGTCATAATTCTACTGAAAGCAAAAGTTACAAGGTGGTTATCAAGGTGGTTTTGGTTTGGAATTCAGCGATCAGCTGACTATGACGCTGACCTGACGACGATGGAACCTCAAGGTTTGGTTAGAATAAGTGACAATTCAGAAAAACCTTATTAATTTGGAAGAGGTACGAAATTTGGACGTTTAGTGTTATTAACTGTTTTTTTCTGAATGTAGTGTAAAGTTTATTGATGATAATTGTGCTTTATATCGACCATGGCCGAGCGTGCTGCACACACAACAACCTCAGTCCAAACCAAACCCTCGATTTTTGAGTTGATTGCTCAAGAATCTCTTGCAGAAACAGTTTACCCGGCGTTCAAGCGCATTGTTCAGTTTCTTGTCTCCAGAAATCCAGAACTATGGGGATGGCTAGGTAATTGGTGTGACGAAAGTTATTTAGTGTTGAATTCCTTTATCCAGTACTATTACATGAAAAATAGAAGTGCTTCTTTCGCAGAAACATTTTATGGTCTAGAAAGAGTATCAGTCCTCAAAGATGATCTTCATAAATTGAACAGTAGACAAAAGTTCTGGTCTTTAATGTGGTTGACAATCTTTCCATACCTTATGACTAAATTTGAACAGTTAGCTGAGAAATATAGATATGAGGAGGCGTATGAATCAGAGACATTGTTTGCACTTCCCAAGTCCTACAAAGTCGGTGTGATCAAATGCAATAGTACCTTGAACTTCCTTTTTGGAACAGCCAATCTTGCTCAGTACCTTCTGTATATGACCGGCCGATCACATTATCACAAAATCCTTTTTCGTTTGATCAAAGTGAGTCTGGTCTATTACGATGACGAAGATCAGTTATCTTTGAGAGACTTATGGTCGTGTGCTTGGAGAGGCAGGACTAAGATCCCTGACTTTTCGTCTCAGCTAGTTCTTAAAACATTATCAGCTGGTTTTGAAGCCGGCGCTTTCTTCCTGCAATGTCTCAACTGGTATAACTTGCAAAGTGTTGAAAGGAAGCAACAAATACTTCCCTTACCCAAACCACCCCCACAGATAAGTCGTGGTCTCAGACCCGATCTATGTCCTATTTGCCAAAACAGAAGGAGAATTCCAACAGCGCTTGCAACGTCAGGGGAGGTTTTCTGCTTTAAATGCATCAAACCTGTATTAGACAATGATAAAAAATGCCCTGTGACTGGCTTACCATCAACAGTAAATGACCTCATAAGAATTTATCATCACTGAAAAAGTGTAAATATCAATTTATTTTATCAGACTTTTCTATTTATGTAATACTTGAGCTTCAAACTGTCTTAATAACTTCTTGTTGGTCCTCTTTCACTTTTGTGTGGTTTGTTTTCTAGTAGCCTTAATAAATAAGTATAATTACTAAAGTTTTTTAGTGATTTTCACTCACTACAATGTTGTTTGTTTTCATATCAAGAAAATTCTAGCGATTTGTTCATTTTTGTTAACTTACAAACTGTTCAACTTTTTGTTTACTTACAAATTAAAATACAGGAAAAGGTTTCTCATTTGTTTCTTTCAATTATTCCGTAAACTCTCATTCATTCCAACTTATACATATCGTATCTAATAATTTTAAATTTTTTCTTACCAAGCTTCACAACGCAATATTTAGTACCGTATTCAAAATTCTTGAAAATAACAAATTTTTGTATCAAAATTGGAGCTGTGCAAATTAATAAACTTGATAATAAAATATGGATATACAAGACAATTAATAATGAAATTCACTAATACCAGAGTAGAAATTTTTAACTTGTTCCAATGTAATCACATGCAACCTTTCATTCATACAATATAGTATACTTGTGTGCTCTTTTGTAAGTTTGAAAAATAAAACCATAGGCTAAGATAGGATTAATAGAAAAATTAAATCTATATAATTCTGATCTTTTATTTCAAACTTACAGTTGAAATAGTCTGCTATTTTCAACCGGATTATGTTTGGTTTTTCTACAGGTGGATGCTGCAATGAATGTGAATAGGCCTGATCAAATTCGAACTATGAATGGATGGGCCACGATCAGATCACAACAATAACGACTACCTTATGGACTTGAGTTCTACCGAATACTTTCTGCTACTGTGCTTGGTTGTGATTCCTGTGAAACTGTTCTTCAGTCTTTGGGCGTGGCTCGGTTGGGAACTTTTCATTAACAACTAGAAAACAACAATTATTCACAAGAGAGTCAAAATTTCTATGAACGTACAAGTGCAGTGAGTGATAATTTTTTCACGCCTTTTTTCCATTTATATTGGTGGAGAAGTGTAGTGACTACTAGCTCTTTCCACAACGTTTATTCATTGGTGAAGAGATTTTTTTTTTAAGTAGGTGGGAATATTTTATGCATAAAATATGCAAGGTTGTTGTTAGTTTTTGTGATATTTTTCTATTGAATTTATATTATTGAGTGTTATTTAATTGTTTCACTATGTCGTCTGTCAGTGGTCTTGATGAAGAAGACGACTTGGACGATAAAACTTACGAATTGATAACATTCCCTCCTGAGGTACAGAGTGCCATAGATCAGGTTATTCCCAGTACTGACCCTCTCAGCCATCCTGATTTCAATTCAATTGATTATATCAATAATTTATTCCCTACAGAACAATCCCTGTCGAACATTGATGACACCATCAACAAAATGGAATGTAAAATTCGTGACATTGATGATCAGATACGAACCGTGGTGAGGGGACAGACAAACGTGGGGCAGGACGGAAGGGGGGCGTTAGAGGATGCTCAACTAGTTATACGACAGCTGTTTCTTCAAATATCTGAAATCAAAGCGAAAGCTGAAAGGTCAGAGGAAACTGTGAGGGAGATCACTCAAGATATTAAACAGTTGGACTGTGCCAAGAGGAATCTAACATCTGCCATAACAACCCTCAACCATTTACATATGTTAGTCGGTGGGGTGGAACGTTTGAAACAAGCCACTAAGAAACGAGAGTATGGAGAGATGCCTCTCCAAGCCATCACTGAAGTTATGAGACATTTCGACAGCTACCTAGACATACCACAGATTAAACAACTTGCAGATGAAGTGTCAGAAATCCAAGTTGCACTAGCCAAACAGATAACATCGGATTTCCATGAAGCGTTCTCGGGCCCCCAATCGAAAACATTCGTCCCCAACCGTCAGCTAGCTGAAGCCTGTCACGTTGTTTCCATTCTGGACCCCAAAATAAAAAAAGATCTCCTAAAATGGTTTGTTGGCGTACAACTCAGTGAGTACAGCCATCTGTTCCATGAGAGTGAAGATGTTGCATGGTTGGATAAGATCGATTCACGTTATATCTGGTTCAAAAAGCATCTCCTTCAATGTGAAGACAAGTTCGGAGCAATGTTTCCCGCTCAGTGGAATGTGTCCGAGAGAATTACGGTGGAGTTTTGTCGTATGACAAAAGCTGAACTGGCTAAAATCATGTCGAAAAGAAAAAATGAGATTGATGTTAAACTGCTATTGTTTGCCATACAACGTACTGCTGCTTTGGAAAATCTTTTAGGACAGAGGTTCACTGGAGAAACGCTTCTGGAAGAGATGGGTGAGGAGAAGGTGGAGTTGAAAGTAGATTCAAAACCGAAAAGCCCTCGGGAAGAAGTTGTGGGAGGTGGTAATCCACTCGAGGAGAAAAAAGAAGGAGAAACCAAACAGGAGGTCAAGCTATCCCCTTTTCATAATATTATTGGTGAATGTTTTCAACCCTACTTGTATGTTTATATCGACAGTATTGATCATAACCTTTACGAACTAATGGAGAGATTTGTGTCTGATGCTAAGGCTGATTTCAGCCAAGGTATAAGTCAAGAAGCGTCAGGACTGGTTACAGTCTTGAGAGCTGTACAAGGCGTTCTTCCATCTTGTGCTGATCTATTTGTCTTCTACAAAAAATGTCTCCTGCAATGTACTCAACTCAGTAATGGCCAACCCATGTTAGGTATGGCTAATGTTTTCCAAAAGTATTTACGAGAGTATGCGGTGAATGTTTTGCAGAATAATTTGCCGAAAATGGGAGCTGCTGGCGGGGGTGCTGGGTCCATAAGCGCTAGTGTTTCAAATATTACTCGAGATTTGAGGGATATAACTGCGGCTGGCATAATTCAGACGTTTTTGAAGGAAGGTGAGAGTACTCGATTTACAAAAGCTGAACAGGCGAGAGTTTGTTGTATTTTGACCACAGCTGAGTACTGTTTGGAAACCACTCAACAGCTTGAAGAGAAGTTGAAAGAGAAAGTTGATAAGATGTTGGTGGATAAGATTAACCTCTCACAGGAGCAGGATATTTTTCATAATGTGATATCAAATTGTATACAGTTGCTGGTGCAGGATTTAGAAATAGCCTGTGAACCAGCTCTCACGGCCATGACTAGGATCCAGTGGCAAAATGTTGAATCGGTCGGTGATCAGAGTGGATATGTGACAGCAATCACTCACCACCTGAAAGCCACCGTCCCATTGGTCCGTGACAATCTAGCATCTTCCCGCAAGTATTTCACACAGTTTTGTGTCAAATTCGCCAACTCCTTCATTCCTAAATTCATACAGAATGTGTACAAGTGTAAACCGCTGAGTACGGTAGGTGCTGAACAGTTGTTGTTAGACGCTCACATGCTTAAGACTGTCTTGCTAGATTTGCCGTCAATCGGATCCAGTGTAAACCGTAAAGCACCCGCAAGTTACACTAAAGTAGTTGTGAAAGGTATGACTCGTTGTGAAATGATACTGAAAGTCGTAATGGCCCCCACCGAACCTTATATTTCTTTCGTCGATCAATTCCTAAAACTCCTTCCCGAATCAGACGTCCAGGAATTCCAGAAAGTTCTAGAAATGAAAGGACTGAAAACGGCCGATCGAAATCACCTTATCAGCATGTTTAAACCTCGTCACTCGTCCGGTTTTGTATCATCAAGTACCGCCGCAACCACCAGCCCTAAACATGACACCAGCAGCATACGAAAACTAAATAATTTGATTAAAAAGAATCTAGGTAACTGAACTTTGATACAACTTGCTCCATTTTAAAACATTCCATTGTAAGATTATCATTGTCCAATATCTGAGTTAAGCTCTTCTATAGATATTATAAAAACATTCTATTAAACTTTTTACAATTCCCGATACTGAGAAAGAACTCATTATGTGAATGGAAATTTTTATTAAATTCCTCCATTATCCTTTTTCTTTGTTTTTATTCGATTATATAAGTTTCACATTCATCAGAATGAAATTGAATCTTGTTAAAAGTAAAGATCATTAATATGTTATTTTTTTCTTATTTTGTATCAAGTAGGCTGATCATTGAAATTTATTATGATTAACTCTAAAAGTAGAACACAATCAATGGGAAATAGTTTATTGTACAATTTGAAAGAAATATAAAAAAAAACTATGATTAACCATTGAAAAAATTGAACAATTATTACTACAAAAAATTTTAAGCGAATAAATTAATTATTCACTGATAACTGGTGCTAGTTGACATTAAATTGTTTCACATTATTGTTATTAGTTGTCAAAGTAATACTTTGATACTAGAATGGTTTTCAAACATAATGCAAAGTTTCAATCTGAATTTTACGTTTCAAGTCTATCTTTATATATTTATTGGACCAATCAAACACATACAAACAGGAAAGAGACCAGGCAGAAATATGTTCCATTTATTATTTGAATCTTGAAGATGTCTAGTAAATTATTTTACTCTATTAAAATAGGCCTTTGTATTTTAGAAACAAAAAAGGAATCCTTCCAATAACCTCTAATAAAAACTCGCAATCCGGAATTTCTCCACAAGTATCTTTTATTTAGATATTTCTTGACACTTTAATTTCTTATTCAATAGAATATCTTTGATTTGATGTATTACTTCTGGTAAATTAACTTCCATTGATGAACATACCATACAAGTTCAATGACTACTAAATTAAATAAATGACGTTCATGATTCATGAATAATTTTATTACTAAATTAAATAGCCTAATTTTAATGTAATTCCTGAATCATCAACGATTTATGTTATTTAATTTATATATCTTTTTACAAATCCATAATTTATTCTCACAATTAGGCCTATCTATTTATTCATAATGTGCATTATTTTTCATAAGAGGTGCTTGATATACTCTAAGTATTGTTTATTATTGAATAATGAATAATAAATTTAATTTTTCATTTATTAGCCAAAAAGTCTGTTTATTTTCTGTATCTTTAAAATCTTCTTTGTAAACTGCTCATTCATAAGTCAATCGATGTTAGAATTTACTAATATGTATTACTGTATAATGTTAATCATAGACAATATCATAAATTTAATTATTCTTTGACGATCAGTGACATTCATTTTTCATTCATCTTGAATTCTTGTACTTATGACTAACGGCCATCATTTGATATTATTATCATTATAGTAAAAATAAATGTTGAGTATTACTGATATAATAAATGTTGTAACAAAATGCCTTATCTGAATCTAAAAATTAAGTATCGATATAAATGTAATGATTGAAAACAATAGTAAATAATGTAAAAAGGAGTACCTACAATAATAGATGTATCGTCTTATCAATTTTGTTACTGTTGAACAGTAGAAATTTATTGTTTTTTTATCGATATTTGCTTTACTAAAACGTCTCTAAATTCAAATAACGAGTATTGTTAATATTTCACTTTTTATCAAGCTTAGCTTCACTTATTATTGTTAGTTTTTTTGTAAACAGAATTTCATTATTATATTTGTATTTTCATCCATCACATTTTCATTTTACTTAAGGGATACAAAGTGACTGTAAGAAGACAAAAACAATCTTTTTGAAATAGTGTAACTTTTTATGGTAAATATAAACTAAACAATGTTATTCATTTGTGTTTACTGTAGTAGATTACCATTCAATGTAACGCCAGATATTATCTATCATACCACCAAAGAGATTATTCACTGTATGTTTAGTTATCTATTCAACATGATAAACGATTGATTGAATGATTTTTATCATAATTTATTTCAGATTCTTATATATTATAGATTTCTTATTTGAGATTATGTAGACCATAGAAATGAATTTTATTACATTTGTGTTTAATGTATGTACATTCACAATCTTACAGGGGATTAGAAACCAGATTCAATGTAGCAAAGTACCATAATTTATACTGAAAAATATATTATAATAAAACAAATTTATTGTTACTTTTGTTAGATTCATTCTATTCCTCAGCAAGTCACTATTCGTTAGGGCTAAGGCCATTAAGCTAATGTTTTTCTAGTGTATTTCTTAACAAACTACAGTAGAACCTCGGTTAACCGTCACCCTCGGGACCGTGACGGATGACCGAATAGACGGATAACAGAAATAACATGATTTTATAAGAGGAATAAACAAAACTAAACAAAGTTCAAGTGAATAATACAAATTATTTTAATAAGAAAAGAATGAAATATCAACTGCAGTATATACCGGTATGTAATGTACATTACCATAGCCCCCTCTAAACTACTAACTGTAGTTAGAGTTTAACTGTAGTTTAGAGGGGGCTATGACATTACTGTAAAAACTTACGAGACACATTCAATTTTTAAAATAGCTATTCATCATAGAGCCTCAACAGGCGATCCGTCTCGGCGCTGACGAGGAAACATAAAAAAAATTGCGCTAGGGGGGTGGTGGTTAAAAGGGTGACGGTTAATCGAGTTTTTACTGTACAACTAAAAAAGGGCATAAAATTGCCAGTAACATCTATATTGATCAGCCAATTAATATTAGTAGCCTACTCTCATATTTTTTGTATTTAGCTTTGTACCAATAGTGCACGTGAAACAAGTCCTATGCTTCCATGAGTTATCCTCTGAATTACATTCAAATTGAGACTGTCGTTGGACAGTTATAAAATAAATTCACTTTATTAGACTGTGTGATAGAGTTGAATGTATCTTTCTTGTCGTTTTAACGGCAATCATCCAGTGGCTAGCCCCTGTTTACTCTGAATGACCTCATCATATTCAGATAAGAGTATGCAGCTTGCATTACCTGAAACAAAATTATCGACTCATTTAGAAATTAACAGTAATTAGAAAAAACTTAGAGGTATTTATCCATTAAAAAGTAAGGAAGCGAGTAGTTTTAATAAAATAAAGAGCATTTCTTGAAAAAATACTATATTTTGAATAAATAATCACATACCGCCATAAAGTTGGTAGAGTTGAGCACATAGAGATTGGCTGGCTTTATTTGGAGTGGTTTCTTCAAGCACATTTGAATAAAAATGTGATCTTTCTTGAACCAGCGTGGTTTACTGATCCAATCGAATTGCTCCCATACTCGAGACAGGTTGTCTCCCTGAAATCATCGACAATTTCTAATCATTCCTACTCTTATTAGCCTACTACTTTTAATTCAATATGGATAACTATCACAATATCACATTTACTACTATATACACAAAATGTTCTATCACTACGATACATTGATCTTTCAGTCTCAACATAAACATGTATGCCGAAACCGACTCATGTATAAAGTAAACATTTTATTATTGGTACTAGTATTATAAAATATAATACTGTTTTATTTATACAGATATGTCAAGTTTATGTTGAGTTTCCCAATTCTTGAGTTGTTAATTACCTAAAAATTCATTTCACTTTGCCGCAACATACCTAGATCAGAGATAATTCATATTCCTCTCTTTTTTTTGCCTTTTCATTGGAGGTAACAATAATTATTATAAACCATATTGAATGAAATTATTGAATGTCTAATGACATTCGTTGTGACAACTCCAAGATTCATTATTATCAATAATAATATGTTAAACCCGATTTCATTGAAAAGAAATCATTGTATTTTTTATAAAATTCAGTTTATTTATGCAGGGTAAGTACCGGTATCTGTTAATACAGATACGAGGATAGAGTCTGTTAATACAGGATAGAGCAGAATCAGCAGAGGTGCAAACGTTTGGAGTAGCTTGGCTTCAGCATAACTGAATTCACCCTGATAATCGAATGTGCTGAATCAAACTAAATATAAAACTCACTTCATTAATGAGGCTCTGGCCAATGGAACACAGCACTCCGTAGCATACAACTGATCCAGGCATTCTCAGAAAATGTATCATGGGTTCGTCCGTCTGTAATAGAAATTATTGAGAAAATATTAAGTACTGTACCGGTAGAAATAATAGATTAGAATATAGTTTTTAAGAATATGGTTATTTTCTAACAACTTATTGTACTGATTGAATGAGTTGTTGCTTCTATTAATATAAAGCACTTCTAGTTGATGACTAATTTAAAAAAAATTGTAACTGACAAATAGAATGCACAGAACTTTAAAAATTGATTTTTGGTTGAACTTATTGAAAATTAAAGTTTCACACCACGTACATTACATAGCAATTTGAATTAAAAGTGAATGATATACAAACCTCCAATGTACAATAAAGCTCCAAACTTAGCTGGCCAGTTATAATACTGTTGAACGCTAATAACATTAAACCGGCTGATTTGTTGAAATCACTTATGGTTCTGAAATAATAAAGGTCAAACAACATTTGATTCTCAACAATAACGAAGATTTTCATCATTAGACAGTAAAATTTTGGGAAGTTACTATATAAGCAGTACCTAATAACGTTTTTCTCAATTCAAATCGCATCCATATAGTGGCGCATACAAAATAATTTTTTTTGAGGGGGATCTTAAAATATTTTTTGATAATATACGGGGGGAGGGGTTGAATTGTGGAATATTCCTTCCCACTCCTTTATCATCCTGAAAATGCATCGTACTGACAGCTATAACTTGTCCATGAACAATTATGAACTACTGACTAGCTTACTCTACTTTATTGTTGCACAATGGCTTCATAAGATGTCAAACACCTTAACAGGCCTATTAATAACATATTTAACAAAGCTCATACAATAGCACTTATGATTTTTGGGGAGGTCATGACCCACTTATCCGCCACATCATCCATAAAATATCCTTAGTCTGTGTTAACAAGAAAAAGTTTGAAAGATCCATTATTAGATCACTGAATATATAGGTGAAAGATGTCCTGGACAACACCATACAATGTAATACTGAAAATAAGTGTAAGTTAATATTGAAAGCCGATTAGAGATCGATTATCACGAATCGATGTAATGCCATAGCAAATTAATGAGCAGGTGAAATTATAGAAGTTCTCAAAAGACTATACCGTACCTGATAAGCTTCTGGTGGTGCTCTATCGATTCTCTCAGTTTACTCCTGAATTGATTTTGAGGTTTATCTCCTTTGAACTCACTGTCGATTCTTACAATAGAAGTGGTCAAGTTTATCACCTCAAATTCCAGCATTTTGATGCCCGTATACAGTAGTGCATAATAGAAAGCCGTCAAAAGAATTAGCATGGAATAGACCATAGTTTGCACCAGTGACAGAATACAATAAATGGGTATTGTGCTGGGTTTCAGGTAGGGTATGAAATAGTAGGATGTAAAGAGACTATCGTGAGAGATTTCGTCAAGATTGTTAGTAGAAAGGATTACGATTTCGATTATAACTGGTATGAAATTTGTGAAAAACCATAATGTTATCCCTGCTGAAATGTACATTTTTTGGATTAATTTTGCATGTTTTACAGCTACGTTTCTTGGGTGCTGAATGCTAGATCCTGTCAAGGGATTATTCACGATTGATAATAGGTACAATATGTGGTCAGGTGAGTTGAGGAGGTTGAAAAAAACTATTGTACAAATCGAATATTCTCCGACTTTTGTAAAAGCTGTCACTCGAGTGTTGACATTATGCCAGCGTTCTATGCTGAGTCCTGCTGCCAAAGCTATTTGTAGCAAACCAGCAAAAGCTACAATAAATAGTTTGTAACGAACTGGTTCTTGATTCGGATTAGTTGAAACGACTTTCAGGTCGAAAAATTGACACAGACGAGTGCCAAATTTGATAACTGAAGAGCTAGATTCGGATTCCATTAATTTGTATAAATTTCTAGTAACTGAACAACTAAATTTCATAAATCTGAATAAACTTCAAGAGTGAGAGAGTTAACCCACTTTCAAGAAATGCGTTTCAAACAGTTTGTCTCAAGTGAATACTTCAAATGAAAATACTATTTAGAGACATACATTTATAAAGGCCTGAAATAGGTGATGGTTACTAATAATCGATAAAAAGTAATCGATGGCGATACTCCATCTATGAATAAAAATAATATTCTGCGTTGGAAATTTCAATAGCACCAAATTTCGTAGTTACAATACAAGGCTATTATGTGGCAATCATTGTTATAAGTCTATTGTTTACCTTTTGTCAACTTGAACTTTCAATCTAAGTTTCAACCAAAACAGATTCAATTAAAACAACATTACAAACTTCGACAGAAAAGTTCTGACTTAATTTGATCGCAGGAGTAGAACTAAATAAGATCGGGTTACTAAGAGGTTTTTAATGAGCGTCAAGAATGAACTAGTTGAAGTATAATTGGTTATTAAGCAGCTCCGCTCTTGAGGTTCAAAAATACGTAATATATTCTTTATTCAATAAATTTTGACGCACAAGGTTTTGAGAACAAGGTTTTCAAAAAACTTTCAAGGTTTTGAGAACAAGATATTGAAAAAAACATTTCAATTTTTTGAGAACAAGGTATTTAAAAAAACTCTTTCAAACATTTGATTAATAAATGAGCATACTACTATAATTATGATCAATCATTGATTTTTCATCAACTCAATAACTGAACAATTTAAAATCCCTCAAGACGTTTTGGCTTTCCCTCCCCATAAACATTTCATGTAAAACCTATTATTCAGAATACTGTATTCAACACGTAACACATGCATTATTCTATTACATATTATTCTTGGATTAGGATGTGGAGGAAGAATAAAAATCTATTCACTAATAAATTATTTTTATAAAAACATCTATACAATCATGCTTAAGGTCACTCAAACCACTTCTTTGAAGATTGCAACTGAGTCTTATACTTATTGACTAATGAGTTGAAATGAGCGTCATTTTCAACCTTCTTCCTACTGGTGGGATTTTTCTGCAACAAAAAATGAAAAGAAGAACAATGAGTTGATGAACATATAAACAATTTTTTAATTCTCCAATTTCAAAAGTCATTGGACAGTAATACAGTAGACAATCAATTTCTTAGACTAGTTTTTAAAGGAACTTTAATCATGCTATTTCGAGAATGAAACTAAATTGATTCTTCTAAATATACAAGAGAGTAATGTTTTGTAATAGAATAATTTCTTCGGAAGTTTTTCACAAAGCAATCTGAATCCTTGTTTGTTTTCAACAATTTGAGCTCGATTCCTTAACAAGAGAGTTGAAAAGTATAGCGACAAAGGAATAATGGTCACTCGGTGAGAGCGGTTGCTGAGTGATCATGAGGTTAAGTCACGAACACTCAAGACCGCTCTTGGATGGGTGACCGAAACAAAAATAAGAGTCACCCACCGATAAATAGCCATACGAACACATTTTTCTAAAGGAATTGAATAATGCATCACACTTGTATAGGACAAGGAAGTATGGACAATCTATCCAAGTGCCGATTGCAAGAAAGCCAATTAAATTTAACCGCTGTAAGATGACTTAATTTTAAGAAGCTCAATACAGATTTCGTTGCATTGGTTCCTTTATATGAAGACATTTTATGGCGGTAAGATGGCTTTTAGTGCATCTGGCCGTAAATAACTGATGGTAGCAGTTATTTGAATCAATAACAGCAATCAATCAATCAATCAATGAGTTAATAAATTAACGAAACGTAGGCCTAAATTAACGAAACGTAACTAACGTAAACTAACATAAACATAACTAAACGTAACTAAGTTATATTTGTTTCCTAGTCCAAAGCTCCTTGAAATCAAGATAATTTGGATACAACCTAAACATATTTATGTAACTAAAATTAGTAATTGAATTGGTTTTGGTCGACTGCCTGCTACTCGTTCCTATTTGTATTTGTTTGATTGCTCCAATAAAGATAGAGATAAGATATAAATCTTTAAAATGATTAAAAAATCAATAATGGACTTAAGAATTATTACCAATAAAAATAAGAAATCTCACCTGTTTGATAGGATTCTTCCTCAGCATTTCCTTCTTCTTGATTTCTTTCTGTTCCTTCTTGTTCTTCTTCAACGATGCCTCATGAGTTAGCGCCTGCTTTTTCAATTTAAATTTCGCGCGCAACTTTGTTTTACCGGGTTTAGCCGCCACACCTCGATAATCTTCCTCCTCCCTATTCTTATTCTTGAAACTACTCTCGCCACTTTTCTCATTATTCACTTTGACGTTTCCTTCACTATTCTTCCCACGATTTCTCCTCTTGTTCTTCCCATTTTTCACTACATTTCCACTATTTCCAGCAGCATTTTTGTTATTATCCTCGCCTGGTACTTGTCCCAACCTCTGAGCTTTTTCCTCTTTCCTAGCATCAGCCCTAGCTTTCGATACCGGATCGAAGTTCTTGCTAAGCGGGTTATTCACACGACTCCTAGCCAGCCGCTTCTGTTTTATATTGATGATTCTTCTGTTCTCAATTGAAAACGATACAACGGGTCTCTGGAAAAATTTAGAACAATTTCAATCGCATTCGAAAATTTAACATAATTTCAATAGAAAATTGTTTATCAAACACATAGCCTACATTAAAAATAACATGAAGTAATTATGTAGAATATTATTTGAACTGTTTATTCAAATTGTTTTAGTTGAAATGATCCTTCATTTCCTTGAATGATGAGTAAACATGAATAAACATGAATGATGTTCACCGTGATAAGGTCTCTGAGAATGCCAGATGGAATGGGTATCAAACCCATGCTGCTCAATCTTCTTCTTCTTCTTTTCCTTTAGCTTTTCCCTATTCGGGGTCGCTATTCCTTATCTTCCTCCTCCACACCATTCTCTCGCCGGCCTCCCCATCTGTCAGCTCCTTTTCCCTCATGTCCCCAACACAGTCTCTCCATCTCCTCCCTTGGTCTCCCCACTGGTCTACACCTCCACCTGCATTCTACTCACTCGCTTTCCAACGTAGTCCTCTTCCCTACTCATAACATGACCATACCACTGCAACCTTCTTTCCTGGACCTTCTTTGAACACTCCACCACCCCCAGCCATCTCTTGTCCTTTCATTTCTGATCCTGTCCCTTTGTCTTCCCAAGCATCCATCTCACATTCTCATCTCTGCACATCCATCTTCTTCCTCCTGCGATTTCTTGACTGCCCAAGTCTCACTGCCACATAGTGCAGGTCTCACTACTGCCCAAAGATTGGAATAAGTGTAATGGAGATTCAAACTTTGCTGAACATTTAATAACAAATAATCATAAGTTCAAGGCCGAGGAGAATGTTGAGTTTCTGCATTTTAACAACAAGGGCAGAATTCTCAACATACTGGAAGCTCTAGAAATAACTAGGATAACAAAAGATGATCAACAGCTGAGTTTAAATGACCAAATTCATTTCAATCAATACAACACCACAAATCTCATTTTATCATAATTTGTTAGGCAGGTATTACGGTATTAGTTTATTCCTTTGTTTTTTCTCTCTTTTTCTTCCGTAATAATGTTTCATTTATTTTTTAGGTTATTGTAGCTATTTATTGTTCTTCAATTATGTTTTCTTTTTGAATCGCCATTTTGTAATGTTTGAATGAACCGCTAATCGGGGAGGAGCTTGTCTAGGCCAATGGCAGCCGTTCACGGTCATTGGCTAGAGCGTCTACCAATAGCGGTGCTTTACCGTTAGTATAAATACTGCTGCTCTGTACGTTATATTGTCACTACTAGAGATTGATAATGGTGTAACAATCGAAACCGGTATCTCGATTTTATAATAAATCAGTGGTTTGACAACATCTTGTCTTTTCATTTATTAATTCTTAATTCTCCAATTTCAAAAGTGATTGGATAGTAATACAGTAGACAATCAATTTCTTGGACTAGTTTTTAAAGGAACTTTAATCATGCTATTTCGAGAATGAAACTAAATTTATTTTTCTAAATGTACAAGAAAGTAATGTTTTGTAATAGAATAATTTCTTCGGCAGTTTTTCACAAAGCAATCTGGATCCTTGTTTGTTTTTAAAATTTTGTGCTTGATTCCTTAAGAGAGTTGAAAAGTATAGCGCCAAGGGAATAATGGTCGCTGGGTAAGAGCGGTTGCTGAGTGATCATGAGGTTAAGTCACGAACACTCAAGACCGCTCTTGGATGGGTGACCGACACAAAAATAAGGCGAGGTGGAACCTACCCGAAAGGGTCACCCACCGATAAATAGCCATACGAACACATTTTTTAAAGGAATTAAATGATGCATCACACTTGTATAGGACAAGGAAGTTTGGACAATGTATCCGATTGCAAGAAAGCCAATCAAATATAACCGCTGTAAGATGACTTAATTTTAAGAAGCTCAATACAGATTTCGTTGCATTGGTTCCTTTATATGAAGACATTTTAAGGCGGTAAGATGGCTTTAGTGCATCTGACAGTAAATAACTGATAGTAGCAGTTATTTGGATCAATAATCAACAATCAATCAATGAGTTAATAAATTGAAACGTAGGCCTAAATTAACAAAACTTAACTAACGTAAACATAAACGTAACTAAGTTATATTTGTTTCCTAGTCCAAAGCTCCTTGAAATCAAGATAATTTGGATACAACCTAAACATATTTATGTAACTGAATTTAGTAATTGAATTAGTTTCTCTTTCTCATTTGTATTTGTTTGATTGCTCCAATAAAGATAGAGATAATATATAAATCTTAAAAATTATTAAAAAATCAATAATGGACTTAAGGATTATTACCAATAAAAATAAGAAATCTCACCTGTTTGATAGGATTCTTCCTCAGCATTTCCTTCTTCTTGATTTCTTTCTGTTCCTTCTTGTTCTTCTTCAACGATGCCTCATGAGTTAGCGCCTGTTTTTTCAATTTAAATTTCGCGCGCAACTTTGTTTTTCCGGGTTTAGCCGTCACACCTCGATAATCTTCCTCCTCCCTATTCTTATTCTTGAAATTACTTTCGCCACTTTTCTCATTATTCACTTTCACGTTTCCTTCACTATTCTTCCCACGATTTCTCTTCTTGTTCTTCCCATTTTTCACTATATTTCCACTATTTCCAGCAGCATTCTTGTTATTTTCCTCGCCTGGTACTTGTCCTAATCTCTGAGCTTTTTCCTCTTTCCTAGCATCAGCCCTAGCTTTCGATACCGGATCGAAGTTCTTGCTAAGCGGGTTATTCACACGACTCCTAGCCAGCCGCTTCTGTTTTATATTGATGATTCTTCTATTCTCAATTGAAAACGATACAACGGGTCTCTGGAAAATAATATAGAACAATTTCAATCGCATTCGAAAATTTAACATAATTTCAATAGAAAATTGTTTATCAAACACATATAGCCTACATGAAAAATGACATGAAATAATTATGTAGAATATTATTTGAACTGTAAATTCAAATTGTTTTGGTTGAAATGATCCTTCATTTCCTTGAATGATGAGCAAACATTAATAAATATGGATACTGATGAATAAACATGAATGATGTTTACATAAGTTGCCCGTGATAAGGTCTCTGAGAATGCCAGATGGAATGGGAATCAAACCCATGCTGCTCAATAAATCATTAATTTGAATCTACAGAGAAAAATGTCTAACTTAATTTTCAATAGCTACACTTAACTCAAAAATAAATCAAAATATTTAAATATTATGACGATGATGATGATGATGATGATAATATATGAAAACAGAAATAACAACTCCTACAAAAATAGTAAATATTCAAAGGCTGTGTTGAAAAGAGCTCATTTGATGCCATTTTTCCATGCCTTTTTCTGACATGTTGATGGCAAGAGATAATAACTAGAATTTATTATCCTTTAATATTACAGTTATCTTAAATTATTTGAAACTACTGTACTGATCTTTGATTTGCAAATCCTTTCGAATGTAAATAAGTTAAAAGAAGGTACTGAATTATTTATACTATAGTCTATAATGAGGACTGTAAGAGAAAATTCCAATCGATAATGATCTACTTTATACAGATACATCACAATAGACATTGTTTTTATAAAATCATAAATGAAGAGTTTTAATCGGCATTATTTATAAACTCTTACATGAGCTTTAAAGAGTATCAGCTAATGTGAGCTAATATGAGCTTCATGAAAACTAATATGTACTTAAAACAACAAAATTAATAGATTCTTATCAAATTCTAATTGAGTTTAAATCAAGAAAGTCATGTAGTTACCAACCTTGTTCTCGGAGAATATCTTGGGATTGTTGTTGATATTTCTCAACGCTGTCAAAGCGTCTTGGAAATCCTCAAATGTAACAAAACCGTATTCTTTCGATAAACCAACTCCTTTCGCGTCCACATTTTTCAAATCTCTCATGACACGAGCCTGCAAAACACAAAATCATTATGATCCAAGTTCAAGTTTCGTGTAACATTAATTTCAAGTGAAGTAGTTTAAGTAAAAAATAAATAAAATATTATTAATTATAATATAATTTATAGTCAAGATTTGGGAGTCGTCTGTCCTACAATATTATAGCTTTTGACTTGTTCTCATTAATACTCAATCCATGTTGTGCAACCCATTCAGAAATTCCAACCAGATCTTCATTCATCTTGTTAACAGCACAAGTGCCTGATCTTGTATTTTAGTGATTTAATGTTTTTTTCATTGATTATATTGTATTGTAGTGATTTTATATTTAATATTTTTATAGTTCAGGGTATTTATTAGTTGTATTTTGAAATATTGATATCAGATTATTGTTATTATTATTAGACTAATGTTTGTAATCAGCTTCATTAAAGTGTTGTGATATATTTGAGTATTTTGTATGACGATTATTGTACCACCCATAACATTTGATGAATAAATAAATAAAAACATATTGGAAAAATCAATAAGAAACTAGAACCGTGAAAATTTACCAAGAAGATTACTAGCTTAAGCAAACCAACATTACTGTTATTGAAGCTCAAAACTTGAAATTTTCACTTGAAACTTTCATTTTCTCCAAATATTATCAACTTGACAATTAGTTACGAAATGTTAACTATGCAATATGAATATGATTTATTTGAAATTTAATTTGATTTGATTCTGCATTTTGGAAAATGAATAAATAAATTACCTCAGTGATCTTAGCTCCTTTACGAGAATGCTGTTTGAAAAGCGTTCTGAATTTAGAATCATCATAGGCTGGGAGGTAGCCAGTGCACAATCAGCTCGTTCCTAGACACGAACATGTTCAGATTCTTCGAACATTTCGGGTCTTCTCTTCCATTGTTCCAGTTCCAACCTCCTCGAACTCATGTCGGTGGCTGACACTATGGCGGCTGGTGGGCGTTCCTGCCAGAATCCATCCAGAAACAGGAAAGAAACAATTTATTATGTTAGAAAACAGTATTGCTTTCAACAGTCATGTACATAAATACATAATTGAATAGATCTTTCTAACTCAGTACTTCTCCATTTTTAAAGGTACAACCACTAAAATGAAAAAGGAATCGTTGAAAGGAAATACCACATCGTATCAAACAATCAAATATGACCACATTCTTGAGTTGTTATTACCAATAAAAACAAAAAGGCGTATCATTGAAAAGAGTAGATTTCTCTTCAACAAATAATAATATGAATCTAATTTTCACGAAAAAAATGAGAAAAGAAATTATTAGAAGGAAAACATTTTCGGCACAGTTCATACCAAATAATCGCATCTAACCCAATACTTCCATTATGAGTTATTAACACTACTACCAGCCAAAGTCGAAATCATTGGAAAAAGTAGATTTTTCAACAGTTTAAACCAAATAATAAAATAATCTAATTTTCACTGAAAATTAGAGAAAATCGTAAAAGGAAAACATTCAGCTCCATTAAGTACAATTTATTCTATTAACAATAGTATCCATACTTTTTTCTACTGATAAAATAATACTCATTATAAAAAACACTTTCAGTGCTAAATATGTAAGCACTTGTTTAGTATGTAAGTTACGTTTTCTACTTATTTTTTTTTTAAATAGTGTTATTATCAGCGGAATAACATACTAATTAACGTATAGTAATAAATAATTGTTTATTGTCCATTACTGAATGAAATTAATGATTTCCTTTATATACGGTTCATACAACATAAATATAATGAAACAATCCAATTCAATGCTTTCAATCTCTTTGGAATCATGTAAAAGCCAAGATGATTTAAGCTGAGATACAAGTTAATCAAGCCGTAAACTATGTAATATTAAGGATTGAGCTTTTAGAGGTCTTATTGTGCTTCTCTCTCTCTATCATAAACACTCCACAAACTCACAACTTCCTCTTGTGGATTTATCAATACTCAACAATATGAGAATAGCAATTTTCTGATGTTGAAAATATACCTTTTCAATAGTTAAAAGACACCCCACTCATTACTAGTTTATCTACTATCAGACATGTATAGTGACTTTATAAATATGTATGACTAGTATGACTAGTTACTAGTTTAATACTAATTAAATACTACTTATACTCGGTTTAATTCAGATCGACTAAAGAGTAATAAAGATTTAGGCGAAGAAAACAAAAGAATCCACCCTACTATGAGAAACATCTGCACCTGAAAGAAGAGACCAGAGCACCTTACTAGCTATCAGAGTTGATATAGAGTAGCTTAGAGCCTTGAGGACACGTTCCCTGAAATCATATCTATCACTGAATTGAGTCCAGTCCTTGCCACTCCAACAGCTCTTTTTTTTTCACCTGATATTTTTCTCTCAATAACAGGAAAGCATGAATTGAAACCTAAAATCTAACATATGGCAGCTGTGTGGAGTATCTAAGGACTTACGGACAACTCAAATGACATTTAGATATTTAAGAAACACGTCTTCAGAGTATTGGTAGGGAGTTCTGAACAATTTTGTATAGTACCAAATCTCAGGCTCTTTTTTCAAATTTATGAATCAGTTTAGTTTACTGTATACATATACCAAATTCCAGTTTTGTTTTTTTCAACAGTGAATCGGTTTAGTTTACTTTAATAAGGAACTCATCACCTTCTTTTCATAAGATACAGATTCCTCGAATCTCTGTTCTTTTCTTTTCTTTTACAATTCTTATCCTTCAAAGCTTTCTCATCAATGGTCGGATGAGGATCCATGTACAGTTCTGTTCAATGTGAACCTAGTGCCAAAATGGACAAGGCATTTTCTTTCAGCATCTTCCTTTTCTTCTGGAAAATTAAATTTATTGTTATTTCAGTGTTTCACAACAGGTAAAACATGTTGGTTTGATAAATATAGAAATTACACAAATAAAAACAAAGAAGACATTACAGATACACAAGGTGCTCCCAAAAATAGAGACCCAGTACCACCTCAGAAGTACAAAATTGAGTCATGGGTAATGTGAGATTAAGGGATTTTTGGTTCCTAATTGTCACTGTTAAATTCCTGCCAGTATTCTAGCATACCACTATTTCAGTGAAACTTGGTGAGAATCAAAAGCAAGAAATCACTATATTTCAGTTATTTATTATCGGATTTTACAAAAACAGGCATTATTTTTCCTTAGAAGTAGCCTACTACATTCTTTCAATGGTATCGGGTTTTACAAAATCAAGTATAATTTTTCTTCAAGTGGTAGGCCTAGGCTATATTATATTTTTTTAATGGTACAATTTTTTAAAATTCATAATTCTAGTAAACTCAAATTAAAAATTACAATCGGGCGCCATTTTGAAAAACTCAGATACTGGAAATATTCAAAATCACTATTTTTAGACCAGATTAGTAAGCCTACCAGATTTAATGGGGAAATGTTGGTCCATTAACGACACATTATTATTATCAATGTAAAGTTTTTTATATTACCTACTTAATTCAAGTTCTATTATAAATTATTAATTATTTTTAGCTCTTTACTATTGAATTGTAATATAATATAAAAAATTTCTAGAATGTTTTTGATATAATGATGTGATTCTTGTGGTGTACTATGACTTGTAATGTATTCACTGATGTTAACAACAATTTGAACATATGATGCAAACTCTTAAAAACACAAAATGGCGTGTTACAGAGAAAATAAGAAGGAATAGACATTTTCCTTTGGCTTAAAGATTACCATGGAGTAATGGAGTCACTATTTTTCGGGACACTTCGAAATTTCGAGAATCAGCGAGCAATTTCTATATTTCAGTTATTTATGATTTGATTTTACAAAATCAGGTAGGCCTATCATTTTCTTTAGAATAAGAAGTTCTATATTTTTTTAATAGTACAATTATTTAAATAACATTTCGTTAATTCAAGTGATAAACAATTTAACATGAAGTAACACAAAATTAATTACCTGGAATTCTCTCACGAACGGCAGTACCCTGGAGTGTTCTGGTCATGGGATCAACACAAATCAAGTGCGCATAGAATATCCGGACCGAACATACGTCTAACACATTTTAGCTTGTTCTTCTTTGAGGTGGCTGAGAACGGCACATTCTTTTATAAACACCTGTTCTACCCTTCAGTCCACATCATGACCTCCGTATCTGGGTTTCTTCGGTTTCCCAGGTTCTTGAAGTTTGGATTGGTTTTGCGATCGCAGTCAAGTATCATTTTTGTTGTCAATTTCTTCTTCACTACCATAGTCATCTTCACATCCATCATCATCCATCCTCATCTTCTTCTTCTTCTCTGCATCTTCATCATCATCATCATCATTACTGCCGTCGTCATCATCACTTTTTATTTCAGGCTTCATGCTTTCTCCATCACTATCATCGTCAGAGTCTTCTTCACTGTGAAAATAATTAAGACATAATTCATTATTATAAGAGAAGTAACTAGTGATATTATTAACATGTGTACTAAATTTTGTTCCAGGTCACGGTTACATTGGAAGCGAGTTTGTATGCATTGCGAGCGGAAGGTATGCACACGCTAGACAATCATTTATAATGGTTTGCAGCATTATAACCAGGGAGCTGACAAACATAACCTCAACTTCTAAGGGAGAGGAAGTAAGAGGAATCAGGGGAGTGGGATGTCGGCCATTATTATTGGACCTAATTTTGGCGCTGTATTTGAAAACATCTACATAACTTCTACCCAAACCAGCCTAAAAAACATAAAATCCGACAAAAATGTTGTATTTTGTCGTAAATATTAACTATATCCTCTCAACAGTTTTGATTTATACCGCAAAATATACCATAAACTTTTAAAACTTTTCATGAAAATGAAATTCAACTTGATGGCTCTGAATCCAAATACAGCGCCATAAAAAATCTCGGGTCCAGGAGTGTATCTGTCGGCCAATGAGATCGAGACACAGCATGGCCATTCTCTAGACAAAGAGATATGAAAAACTAAAAGGAGAAAGCCATGGACAGGAGCTTTCACCCCATCTTTAACATAGGGAAGATAGGATTGTTCCACTTATCAATGACAGCCCCCTGATTATAACAGTGTGCAAATGCCTAGTGTGTAGGTACCATTTCAATGTGGAACGTATTCCTATTGATTAATGTGTCAAATATAGAATGGGGATGTTCTTCTTGTGTGGCGATGTCATGTTTATTTCCTTCCAAATATTTCATAACATTTTGGGGATGATGATGTTTATATTGTAAAACCTCTCCGTAATTGGATCATAGAATCGATTTTGTCAAATTTCACTTTGAGAAACTTTGATTTACACTGGCAGTGCAAGTATATGCTATGCCGAGATGGAATAGTGCTTCCAATCTGTAGGAAACATTCCCAACTGACACAGTAGATTATATTCCAAGTATAAAATATGAATAAAGGTCATTATTCATAGCCTGGATGATTCCTCTTTGACTTCATAGGCTTAAACATCACTGAATCCTCGCTCTTCTCCCCATTTTGATGAAATTTCTTCTTCCATTTCATCATCATCACTTATCTTCCCCTCTTCCCTTTATTTCCACATCTCCACGATCATTTTGTTTGCAGGGAGTTTTCTTGTTGACTTTTCTGAACTCTTTTTGCTGGAATCATGCTTAATCAACCACAATTGTGCGACCTGAAATGGAATATTGTTGATACCATTAAAGCACCACCTTTTATTCATTCAGGCCTGGTCACAGGCGATCAGGTCTGTTTTTGTTGTACTCACCTCACCAACAGCTAACTGGAGTTTACTTCACTCACTCACTTACTGCATAGCAAAATCCATAGGCTTCAACTGCATGGTATATAGTGGGCGAAGTGTGAAGCAAAGCAAACCACAATCAAAGTAGCATTGTGAGTGAAGTGAAGTGAAGTAAAGTAAAGCAAACCACAATCGTATGAGACCAGGCCCTTAATAATTAATGTTTTTACTTAGCCTACATTATTGGACTTAATTGGAATGCATTTCACTCCTGATGAGGAGCTTCATAAGCTAGATCTATATAATACAGATATATAGGAATATTGTTTGATAAAATTTAATGGATGTTCAATATGAAAACTACAATATCAGATAAATATATTTCATAAAGGTATCAAAAGAAGGTACGTTCAAATTTCTCAAAATAATACTTTTTGCTGCGAATTAATGGACTTGAATTATTCCATGCATTGTTGTTATTTTATTATGAATACTGCTATGTTTTTTTTTGGAATGAATAAAGTCGATTGAATTGGACCATTTTAATTTCCATAATGTATTTGAAAGAAAACTATATTCTTATCAAAGGTCCCACCAATTCCAATTCATATACTCGATCAGTTTCTATGTTTTATGGTTGCAAAGAGGCTAGGTTCTTAGACAGATAATATCTATCTGTAACCTATTAGATAAATAATCTATTGGATCTATCAAATAACCTTGGCAAAGAGGTATGTTACCAATAGAATACATAGGCATACAGTGATTTTAATATAACTCAATATTTGGAAAACAAATGATAGACTGTCTTTGAAAATTCTCTATTAAAAAAAGATGCTTCAAAGTAAATTTTTACAACAAAAATTATGAAAAATATCTTATTTACATTTTTTTTTAAACCTATTCTGTTTGAAAGAAATTATTATAAAAAAGTCTGTTTTCATAGAATAAATCACCTATAATGTCTCAATTTTTGTATTGAGAATTTATCATTTTTCTTACCCAAAAATGGTTTGCCACTAGTTTCTAAGATCGCTTTGGCAGCACTCTGCTTATTATTGAACTCCACAAATCCACAGCCCACCAATTTGTTATCAACCCTTCTCAACAGCTGCAGATCAATAATCTCTCCGAATTTTTTAAAGTGATCTGACAATTTGTTTTCAGTTGTCTGCAACAAAAAGAAAGGAAAACTATTATCAAGATACGATTTAACCTCAAAACAGAGTATGAAATCAGACCAACTACAATGTTGATATCAGTGAAAATTTTCAAAATTTCATAGATTTTTCCGCAATATAGAATATGAAATTATACCAATTTACTAAAATCAGCTATTAAAAATCTTACATTATAAAAATTCATTCATCGGACAGTTCTCACACAACTAGAAAAATACTATCTCTTAAATACAGAAATATTTATAAGTTCAATATTTATAAGTTAATACTGTATTCTATAAGTTCAAACAAACTACATCAAATAAGAACTAAAGTCTACAGCACTAACAAAATTGCGCTGGAGCATATAGGTTCAACCAAGACTCGGAAATTTTTGAAATAATTTAGAAAAAAAAAACACAATTATAGATAATTGGATAGTGAGTATTGGTGATTCAGAAGCCTCTCCAGTGAGATGTTTACTTTGAATAATTAGAAATTAAAATGTTACAAATATGATTAAAAGACAAATTACAGAACTACTAGCTGTAAGTTATGTTGGAAAACGATGATAAATTACACTAATTTTACCTTAAAAGATAGATTTCTAATAATGATACGAGCTTTCTTTTTCTTTGTTATTCTACTCGGAAACTGTTCATCATCATGCTCATTGTCTGGAGGTCCGTGCTTTTTAGATTGGGGGTCGCCATTGAAATCTGCAAAAATACACAGCAGATATAAAAACAAGCAAAACTTTATCTGAAACAATTGCGAATATTGTTGAAAACAAGACTTGCTTACTTCGTGAAGAAATGAGTAAGAAGATGAACCAAATATTCAACAATATTATGAATATACAAAATATTCATTTTGTTGATATTCAACAAAACGCATACTGAAAAACGGAGATTCAAACCACTTACATGTTGTAAATAACAGCGGGTTCACTCGAACGGTTTTTGAGCGGTAGTGGCTACCAGCGGTTCCATGCGTGGGAGAGAGACAAAACAGCTGGCATAATCTTGTCTCTTTCCCACACATGGAACCGCTGGTAACCGCTAGTAGCCGCAACCGCCCATAAACCGTTCGTGTGAACCCGCTCTAAGAAATATACAAAAGAGAATTAAAGTAAGTAAAAAGTTGAGTAAGAATACGTTCTCAATTTTTGTGATCGTTATCAGACAAGCATTCATTTTTATTTATCATTTTAATTCCCGAACCAATTTATCTAATTAAATAAATGAAGTGATTAACTTACCTGTAGAGTTAGCAGATTCCTCTTTGACAGAGACGTCATGTTTACTTTCTCTAGTCTCATTCAAATCATCAAGACATTCTTCTTTAATTTCAGTTATCATCTCATCTTCGTTTGATACTCCATTCCTCGTCTGATCTTTTCCCCGAGATTTGTTATCAGAGTTCTGTCTATCAAAACCACCATTTTCTTCGCCAGCATTATTTGCAAGAAATCTAGTTTTGTCCACGGCTCTTTCAATAAGTAATTTCCTTCCTGAAAAAAGACAAAATTAACTATTTATTCATTCACAAATTTATTAGAAAAAATCTAGTCTTATGTACTTTTTCAACTGAAGTGAATTGAAGCTTTATCAAGTGAAGACTGTCAAAAAATTTCTGTTATCTAATCCGTATTATGAATTAAATGAGTTCTATGAAAATGTAAATTCTATGGCCATTCTAAGCTAGTCAATATAATTATATGTATTTGTATTTTGTACTTGTGTTTCGTGCTTGTGTTTTACACTTGTATTTTGTGCAAATTGTAATTGTTGTGACTCTCACTTGCATTGACTTTGTAATGCCATTGATGATCTCAAAGGTTTCTGAAATAAAACAGTTATGAAGTGAAGTGAAGCATTTCAAAAAGTAATTTCCTTCTTAAAACAAGACAAGGTTAATTATTCCTTTATTTGCAAGAAAACTAGTTTTTACTACGGCTTTATAAAAATAAATTCATTTATCATACTTTGACTCAATAGAAATCGATACCGAAGAAATTTTCCAGTATCGATCAAACAGCACTCACCCATAAACTCCTTCTCATTCAATGCTTCAGTAGCTTTATCGGCTGATAATCTTGACACGAAATTCACAAATCCGAAGCCTTTAGGTTTATTACTTCCCTCATGATAAGGAATATTCACTTCTGTGATTTTTCCGAAACTTTCGAAATGGTTTTGAAGCTGTTCCTTAGTAATCTGAAGAATATAATCAAATAAATTAGAAAATTCAGCAATTTACATATTATTGAAATCTTATTTCAGCAAACATGATAAAATTTTTCAGAATTATGTTGATAAAATATTTTATAATTCTTCTCCTGGTCACACTACAAAAAATTAAAAACTTATTTCAATTACTTCATGCATATTTCCTCCAAAATAGAATATCACCAAAAAACGCAATCTGAAAGATACAGAAAATTTAAGAAAAAGTAGGATATTTGTTGGCTAAATTTAAGGGAGATTTGAGGAAAGTTTGATTGATTGATGATACGTTAATGTCATTGAATCGTGCAGAATTGCAAATAAAATAAAGACTTACAGAATAGGGAAGATTTCTGACAATCAGCCTTCCTCGTTTTCCTGTTGATTTGAACACTTTATCATTCTTTGATTTCTTCTTATTTTTCGATTTTTTCAAGAACTTCTTGAATTCTTTTTTTGGAGACATGGTGCAATATTCTCTGTGAAAAAAAAAATGAAATGAGTAAGGCAAATATTACAATTTGAATAATACCACGGAAACAACCCTAGCAATTAAATTGTACCTCAAGATCGTTATCAAAATTTAAAAAGTGGATGATTCTGTAGATTCTGAAAATCGTGCCTAAATTTACCAAATTAATTGGAAATAACATGTTGAATAATTGAATGATTTGATTGCCATTCAACATAGGTAACATTAAAATTAAACTTATGGCTAATTACTTTTAGCTCGAGCCACTCCTCGTGTTTCGGAGGACACGCTAAGCCGTCGGTCCCGGCTGCCTAAAAACAGTCGTTGTCACGTCAGAAACCCTGAACTGATCAGGAGTGACCTGAAAACTCTGACACCAAACCTGAGCCAGCCAGGTTACACGGAATTATTATTATTTATTAAACTTATATACAGTTTATGTAGGCCTAGCCAATATTTGATTTCTCAGTACTGATATCAAACTTTCAAAATAAAGGAATGAGAAGCCTTGGAATATGTAACACAATATTCGGTCATTAAGTTACCTCATCTTTGTCAATTATTGATGTTGATAGGTTGATCCCAATAATTATATTCAAATGTAAGGTAAAAAAGTCTTGTCTGGAGTCTTGTCATGTGAAGCTAAAAAAGAAGGTTCTCACAATCTTATATCGGTGGTGTGGTTAAATTTAAATGTTGAGCTTCTTATGGTGAAACCATCAAAAAGTAAATCTAAAAAATTATATCTTTCTTGCAGTTGAATCTGTAAATAATAACCACTCCTCTGAACATCCTGACATAGAACGTAAACATAACCTAAAAATATCAAACCTCGTGAAACTTTTACGCAGTTATCTGTCTCTTCAATTTCTTTGATGGAAATTATGTAAGGAATTCAAGATAAATATAAAAAACTTACGTTTCAGAGAAAAATCAAGAGCTGGTTCGATTTTCGAGCAGAAATTAATTCTTCACATGTGAAATGGAAACACACGAGGATACGAAGTAGAAGAAAACTATTTACTATTTACGATACCTCGAGTCTCGAAATAGCTCGATTACTTTTATATCGAACTTCTAGAACCAAACCAATCCAGCTGATAATTTTTTATCACAGCTGATTGAAATTTCATTTCAAAATTTAAAAATACAAAAACATGTGTTGTTGGTGTGGTTATGAAGTTGTTATGAGTGGTTCATGTTTTTCCAAAGTTTTGGTTATGAATTGAATTTTCGGCTAAACATTGTGAATTTCCAATTAATTTTCAGACTCTTGCATGTAATTATATATTTTAGAAAAGTTGCTAAACTCAAATTTTAAATTACCAAGATATAAAATACTTAGCTACTCGGCTATTTTGTATTACAGAAAGTTTTAATAAAAATGGACTCGATAGAAGTTGATCAAGAAGTAGCCAAAAGGCTTCTGCTTGAAGGATGTACATTTGTTTTTACTGATGTTCCAGAAGGAACTAATTTTGGAATTGATATGAAATCCTGGACTGTTGGCGATAAATTCAAGGGTGTAAAAATGATACCTCCCGGTTTACATTTCATTTACATAAAGTAAGTAGTTCTGACTTTGACAATAATTTTTCAATTCTCTTGCTAAGTTTTTTGCTGATGGTGATACTGATATACGCTCTTGACTTGTGCATGGGTAGATGTAAGAAGTAAGTAAGTAAAGTAGCAAGGATAGTGAGAAATGGACCTTCAATTTTAGTTAGGTTCGGACCATTCCACTCTATTCGTTAATAGAAGAGGAGATTAATAATTTTGTAAATTCGCTCTGAGACCTAACCTAACCTAACTCCGCTCACTGCTGGTCGGTCCCATCTTGAAGAATGTGATTGTGTTTTATTTTTGACGATATCTATCCATCCACTTTAGTAGACCTATATTATAATAAATGTGTTATATAAAATATACTTGAAACACTTGGCAGGGTATGAGTTTAAAGGATCTTTTGAAGTACTTATGGATTGTTCAACTTTATGCATTTTTTTACTACTACTTTTAACCACTTTTTGAATAATTTTATGATTGCTTGTGTATTGCAAACTGACGATATCAATGTATTAGTAGTAAATACTCGAATAAATAATGTTATTGTATATTTTTAATAATCAACTCATCAATTTATTTTCAGTGCGACAAACGATCACAATGACTATGCCCCCAGAATCGGATTCATGCATAACTTCAAACCAGCCGAGGTACTTGTCAAGAAGTGGGATACTGAAAACGAAGACATGAGTGAAGAAGGTAGGGGGTTATTACACGGTTAATTAAAATACAAGGTAGTGTTGAAGAGGATCTCAGTCTATTCAAAGCTCTAAGTTATTGACTGGAGATTATTAATTTCTCCCACTTTTTAAATGTTGAATTCAGCAATTTCATAAATAAAAATCTTCAATTTTTTATAGTTTGCATATTATTTCAGAACACTCAATTATTAATTGACATACCAGATTCGAAAATCACATGATCGAGAGTATCCTACTTCAAATCTGACGAGCATGCCTTTCAATAATCGAATGCTCTAAAATAATTAGCTGTCTCCTCCCTTCTTTCGGAGGAGACGAAAAGCCGTCGGTCCCGACTGCCTAAAAACAGTCGTCATCTCTCATCATCATCGTCATCTTTCGTCATCATCTCATCATCACCCCTCTCATTACCCACTCACAAGCCTAGAGCTCATGTGGGCATCACCTTAAAAAAAAGTATTGAACCTACAAAGAATTAAAATACAAGGATATAAAATACAATGAAGCCCAGGAAAGGTTGTGAAAGCATGCATTGTTGAGTAAAAGATAAACCATAAAAATTCTGAATTCAACATGTGAAAGATAAGGAAAATCAAACTCAATTTCCAGTGACGTCACAATTGATCAGCTGAACGAAGCTTGCTACTGCACATCATCCTCATGAACGCTACCTTGTATTCTATTCACCTTGGTTACAGAGACTGAATAGTTAGTCCAGTCGATATAATGAAAAAAAGTGGGTTTGCTGGAAAATATTCCGAAGTCTATGAAATTTTAACATGGTGTCTGGGGGTACTCTGGGATGTATATCCTGAGTTTTCCCCCTCCAGTACCCTGTGCTAACTTCGGGAGGGGCCAAAAACTTCAAAATTTTCAGTATTTTCTATGTTTTTTGTGTATATCTTGTAAATTAAGCATATTTTGTGTACCATTGTGCATTACAAAGTTGTAGAGCATAAAATTTGCTGAATTTTGGTTGGTGAAACAATTTTGTAGTGTCAATATTAACTGAATACAGCCCACTGAAGTTTGAATTTTTCACCGTTTTTTAGATAGTAAGTGAAGTCGATTTAATACGTCTGATTAATAATTGAAATATCTTAAAAACGGCTCCATATCGATGTGCGGTTTTCGCCATTAATTTTCTCTTGAAATTCTGTATCAAAATCATGTATAACATGACCACCTTGGCATTTAAAAAAATGAAGTTAGAATTCAATATGGTGGATCCAAGATGGCGGACCAGACTTTTGAAGCTTTCCATAGTAAAGTAGTATTTTCAATTTTGGTACGATCTCCAATGTCACCTACTGTCAAATTACCTTTGTTTAATAAATATTAAGCCATTTCCATCATTTTCACCAACCTAACTATGCTCAATATCCGAACCTTATTCTCTCAAAGATGAAGAATTGCCCTAACAAGAATTAAAAAGGGGAGGTTCGTTGATAGATATTCCAAGATATTGTTATTGATGAATTATTAAAATAACTACATAACAAATATGATAGTAATAAAAATAGTTACAGGGCCGAAAACTTCAGTTTTTAATAATTTGTTTACATTTTTAATAAAACATTCAAACTTTGGTGGGCTGTATTCAAGTTAATATTGAGTCTACAAAATTGATTCACCAACCAAAATTTAGCAAATTTTATGCTCTACAACTTTGTAATGCACAATGGTACACAAAATATGTTTAATTTACAAGATATACACGAAAAACATAGAAAATACCGAAAATTTTGAAGTTTTTGGCCCCTCCCGAAGTTAGCACAGGGTACTGGAGGGGGGAAACTCAGGATATACAGCCCAGAGTACCCCCAGACACCTTGTAAAAATTTCATAGACTTCGGAATATTTTCCAGGTAAAAAGTGTATATCTACTGGATTAAGTCATTTATAGTGAGATTCACTATGCTGTCTGTGGATAATCAGATTCATTTAGTTTGACGCTTGGCATTAGATATTATTTCTTGACGTTGCTGATGACCGTAGAGTACGATGGCAAAGAAATAATATCTCTATCTAATGCCAAGCGTCAAATTATGAATCTGACTATACATACATAGATAACATGCAATATGTCTCGTGTGTCCGCCATTTTATTCATTTATTAAGGAACAAACGTTACATTGCGTGATTCTCAAAATTTGTAGTCTTGTTTGTTCCTTAATAAAATTGGATAAAAATTGGATTGCGTTGTCTTTATTCGCACCAGTTTCTTCATAAATTTCCTTCAAATTCTATTCCAATTAACGTTCTAATTTTGGGTTGCACGAACCGGGAGCATCTATTTTGAATCGGCTAAATCAATTTAATTAGCATTGTGCTAATCCTAGATCAAAGTTAATCTTGCTCGGTGCAATCCATTATAAAAGTTGAAAGTTTTGGTACGTTAGATGAATTTTATGGGAAATCTTTGACCCTGTCTGTACAACTCATATTTTTGGACCCACATTAATTTATAAGTAGGTTTTCATCATTTCGCAGATTCCTCCTGCAACACTCTGTATAGATTAATTATTTTCTTCAAAAATATTTTTTTCAAAAAGTTGTTTTTCATTGAGTTTCAACAAATACTTACTCTTTTGCATCTGCATAATAAATTTCTCTAAATAAAATTGTTTTCTGTAGTTAAAGAGCTTATCATACTTTTTTTTAATTCTTATGAATTGATTATTCCGCTCAAGTCACAGAGTTTTTTCCTATTACACGGTTTGGAACACACATCTTTTCTTCAGGTTTAGGAATAGGTAACAGTTTTAATCATCGTATTTCAATTGGACTAAAAAATTTTATTATTTCCATAACAAGTATTCATCGCACAGAATGCTTCATTTTCCATTAGTAGGCCCATACCAACACATATTTGGCAAAAGAGAAAGTAATATTTTATTACATACGGAGATTCTTACACTATTATAAAGTTTGGATTTGATTTTGTATAAAAAATACTATCTAATTAGAGTATTATGAGTTATTTAAATCCATTTGGATTATTTTCTTCCAATTCCATTCTTCAAACAATTGAAAAATTAATACCATTTTAAACTTTATTTTCCCTCACAAGTCTTTTATGAAATTCGTTTAAAACAATAATAATAATTATTATTATTATTAAGTAATGTTGAAGTATCCAAGTGATATCCTGTTACATCAGTTCCTATTAACCTATCTATCCTTTCTAATAAAAAATAATACAATTGAAAAATCATATACTGTATATTATATTGGAGTAATTCTCAGATGATAAAATACTTAAAGTAAAGAATATTAAAGTAAAGAACTCATTGAAATGAAGAAATGTATGAGTAGACTTATAATGAATATAAAATCGTATTAGAAATAAAGTATGAATAATTAAAATTGAAGCAATAAATGGACAACTTCAAAACTGTGAAATATGTTTTTAAAATGGTTTCATCGTCAAGTTTTTGGGCCAAGAAGTTTTTAATTTCACTGTGATGTTACACTAGCAGAAAGCGTATTTCTGGGTACAGAATCCTCATGAACAGCCATTTAAATAGTATCATTATTTCAGTAAACTGAAATTCATTCAACTCTCATTCTTCACAAAATGTAAGCTTACAAAAAATTTGCCAAATGCCAACTTGGATTCTTCACCAATAAACGGGAATCACGATCACATTCTTTTCAATGATGGATGATGGATTTGAAAATATTAATAACCTATTCTCGTGTTCTCCACCTTTTTTATCCATATGATATTATACAGTATTTTTAGCTTATGCTATCAATTGAAATTTACGAATGGAGGGATAAAATTATAAAATGTAAAAATTACTTGATAATTGTAATTGAAACTGTCTAAATTGTAATGAAGTTCTTGTTCTTATTCGGTTATGAATAAAATATATTTGAACTATAATAAATTATTGATGATTAGAAATAAAAGACAAACGTAGTAATCCAAAAGCGCTATAATCAATTCACCAGCGCACACTGGTCTTATTTTTTTTCAATCACATAGCAAAAAAGTCATTTCCAAACACTGCATTAATCTCACAGCGAACAACTCATATCCAAAATCTGTACACTCGTTCAGTAAATGTTATGTTGAACTATAATATTATTATTGATGATTAGAAATACAAAGAAGACAAACATAGTAATCCAAAAGCGCTATAATCAATTCACTGGTGATATTTTTCAATCTCAGCAAACCGTTATCTGTTCACTCATTCAAGCACTGTTTTTTTAATATCTCAATATGAGAAATATTATTACAAGAGAGCAAACAGCAGTGTGAGTTGGGATGAATGTTTCAGGGGGGGGAGGTAGTGTTTTGAGTAGCGACGACGTGAGGGAGGTATTATTCGAAGTTATCCTGACTTTTCCGCACACATCTGGCCACATTGCTTTTGAAGGCGGGATAGTCGTCGCGAAGCTGTTTGGCCGCATCCACATTGGCAGGACTGTCACTGTTCGGATCGGCCAGCATAGATATCACTGAAACTAGAATAGTCTCGACCGTGTGCACGGGCAGCCAGCGCTCGGATGCGAGCTCGTAGCCCCACCGGTCGTCGCCCGGTTCGTGTAGAATCGATATGCACACGTTGCCCGATTTGTCGATGTTCGGGTGCCACATGTCTGACACGAACCTGTACGAACAAACAAACCAACATAAGTACATTTTTCAAAACTTCGAATTATTACAAAAAAAGCTATGTGAATTACTGTGACTAAACGTGACTAATGTCGTCTTGTCTTATCTTGACTAACCGGTGTACGCCTAGCCTTAGTCAATATCTTTATATAAATTAGACGAAAAAGTTTTATTAGTGATCACAACTCCTCTCGGCCGATTTTGTTCGTTCATGTCTTGTCTTACATGATTGTCTTTATTAAAAAGTTTTGTCTATGTTCGGGTGAAAAATGTCTGACATGAACAAACAAATCAACATAAGGCTAGGCGTACACCGGTTAGTCAAGACAAGACGAGATTAGTCACAGTACTTCAAATAGTTGCTTATGAAGCAACTCACACAGATTAGTAATTGCATCGGTGTGTGCTGCTTCATAAGCAGCTATGTGAGTGAATTAATGTGACTAAACGTGACTAATTTCGTCTTGTCTTGACTAACCGGTGTACGCCTAGTCTTAGTCAATATCTTTATATAAATTAGGCGAACAAGTTTTATTAGTGAACACAACTCCTCTCGGCCGATTTTGTTCGTTCATGTCTTGTCTTACATGATTGTCTTTATTAAAAAGTTTTGTCTACGTTCGGGTGAAAAGTGTCTGACATGAATCAAAATGGTTGTCATATTTCATCAAGAAGACGATAATTTTCACGTTTAGTCACAGTACTTCACATAGTTGCATTGTAGACAAACCATCACCATGGTAAACCCAGTGCATCGGTTTCAGCTGTACATACTGTCAATGAAGATGTATGACTAAACGTGACTAATGTCGTCTTGTCTTGTGTTGACTAACCTGGCATGCCTTCAGTTAATCTTTATATAAATTAGACGAAAAAGTTTTATTAGTGAACACAACTCCTCTCGGCCGATTTTGTTCGTTCTTGTCTCATTTGCAAGATCTCATTTAGAAGAAGTCATATAAGATCTTAACCGTGGCCCACACTGCAAGGTGGTAGTTGGTGAATGGAGAATGGTTGTCATATTTCATCAAGAAGGCTGTGATAATTTTCTAATGTTTTATTACAATGGATTTTGCATGAGCTGTAGATAAACCATCACCATCCAGGTAAACCCAGGAATGCGGTTTCAGCTTTACATTTTACTGTCATCGAAGATGTACAAGCCCCTGGAGAGTAAGTCTCTTAAAATAATCAATAGCAAAAACTGATACAGAAAATTGGTAATATTTTTGATAAGCTGACCCCAAATACTTGAAAATAGAATATTACCCTACTAATGTTAATGTGTGATCTATTAGGCCCGCTGAGAATCCATCCACTGGCCATGTTTTCAGTTAAGTCAATACAAATCCATATTAGCAAACAGAATATTATTCTAATAAATAAATATGATTATAAAATCAGACAAGTCAATAAACATCCGTATTAGCAACTAGAATATTATTCTAATAAATGAATATGATTATAAAATTCACAAAAATGGCTTAAATCATAGACCAGCTTGAAAAATATACTAGATCAAATATTGATTAAAAAATCATCTCTCAATTGAAAGAGTCAATTCATGTAGTAATCCGCATAAATTCAGAATCATAGAGCAGTTAAGGAATTATTACTTGATAACTTCCGACAAACGTTTTTGCCATAAACTTTTTACAAATATTGACATACGAGTATATGATTCCTTACTTTATATTGTGTGCTAGTTTCATATAAATCTAATACAGCCTTAAGAATAATTCTTATTAACCAGAAATTCTTATTAATTCAGTTATTAACCACAAGTTATAGTCTGTAGCCTTATTCATATTCAAGGAAAAATATTAATTTAAAATTCTGTGATCATGTACGTCATTTTGCCATAAAGTTCGAGTCGGAACTTTATATTATATTACATAATTGAGCCTGATGGTAAGAGTTGAACTATTGTTAATTATTTTTGACCTCTGCCTGAGAGGGTCTTCTTGATAATATAAGCATTAAAACAAATTTAATGTTAATTTTGTACCGTTAATTTACACATCTCTCATTATCATCCTTCCTATTACCCACAAACAAGCTAAGCAGTTATGGTGGGCATCACCACACAAACAACAAATTCCTCGACTAGTATGTTTTATATAAAATGCAAAGCTTACTTCATTGTGGGCGGCCGTAACGGATACTCCTTGGGAAAGGTGAGATGTGCCTTAAAGAATCCACCTTCGTAGGGAGTGTCCGGTGGGCCAATAACCATCACCTCCCATTTGTAGACGTCGCTGTCATCTATTAGGCCCGCTGAGAATCCATCTACTGGACATTTTTTCAGTTCAGTCAATTGTTTCCGTAATAGTAAGGCCGACTGAAATTCTGACATTAATAGTTTTCTGCAAAATAAGAAAAAAACATGCAATAATAAGATTAATTATTATACCTCTTATTTTATTACGTCCTTGCCAAGACTACTTATTAAAATAAATTATTATTTCAATATGGTAAATAAATTATTACATTTATTATTTTATTATTCGATTTGTAAATTATTATTATACCTCACTCCACTGTTACATATTTGGTGGAGACGTCTGTTTGTTACAATAATAAGAATGGAACATGATTGGAAATAGAATTATGGACATAGTATTCATAGTTCTTTTACCAGTAAACGGTTTAGACTGCAAAAAAATTATTCAATATTATACAAAGACTACAGAGTTGCGAAAATGTGAAAAAAATTAAGTTGTGAAAATGCTCAATTAATATATATGTTTATGTTCCAATAAAGGAAGAAACCAAGATAATCAATTGTGAACCTGGAATTAAAAAGCTCAAGATGCTGAGTCCGAAACTCTGTTTTGCTTATAAATAACAATAAGCAATATATAGCTGACAGCATTACAACATAAAACAACAACCCAGTTATAAAAGCTGAAATTCATTAATTATTAAGAAAATACCGTGAATTATTGAGTGGATTTCTAGATTAAAAGCGACAAGACAAAGTAAAATATAGAAAATGTTGATATCAGCTTCTTACCTCACTTTCTATCAACTTTGCAATGTTTACTGTTTGTTTATTTTATACGTTGTAATGTATATTGTGGGAATGCAAATATGGGTAGAGCTGTTATTTTTATGATCAGCTACAATTTAATTTATTCTTCTTTGCCCTATCTCAGCAGGTGTACATTTCTTCAACTTATATCCTATATATCAAGTTTAAAAAACTGCAGTTGAAATTGGCATTTTAGTTTTCAGCTGACGAACTAGCAAAGAAACACAAAGTACTCTGTAAAATTCAAGATTAGAAAAATACAGTGGTATTGATGTTTCTATAGCATTCTTTCTAGGACCTAGAATTGTCATTGGTTGTACCAAATAATAGAAACAAATAAAACCGCATTTTATTCTACCAACAATTTGATTTTAATTCTAGTATAGAATTGATTTTGTTACAAACGTATAGTATAATATAAGAAATTTTCCTTTCAGTTGTTTCTGAGGAGGAGGTCGAAAGATTTAGATGCAACCTGAAGAATCTGGATAAATTTCTAGGTGTTTATCCTTACGATGTATATAAGAGATGGACAAAACTCACTAATGAACTGAACGGTAAGTGGCTTGGTAGTGATGACTAATTATAAATTTTATCAATCTTTATAAAAGTTAATCTGAAAACTAAGGAATTTCGTCTGGTTTCATTCTAGTTCATAATTATTTCAACAGCTGTGTAAATTCCTTCCAATTAGATTGAATGAACCCAATTAGGTAAAATAAGAAGCTTTCTGTTCTAAAAGAAATTCGTTACAATATTTGGTTTACAGGGCAATCATTCACATTAGAAACTTTGAGAAATTTTTAGAGGTTAGGAAATCACAGTATGCTGTAATGTTCAGTTCCATACCGTATAATAAAAAATCGTTACTTCATTTTTGGGATTATTTTTTCCTGATAATTTTGATATTTAACCAATGCTTTTGCACTTCAATTGATTTGCAGCTAAATTATTGACCATATTTATGTAGATTTAATATTAGTATAAGTTATTGCTACATCAATAATGTAAGTAATCAGTATTAGATGATCATTCCTTATCGAATTTATAACACACATTTATAATACTGACTCATCCTTTTGGTTCAGTCTTTATTCTAGATTATAAATGAAGATAACGGTAATCATTACTTACTTTAATATCCTAACTTGATTTAATAATAATTTCTCACTTGTTCAGCGACACAAACTTAGGTTAACAACTGTGTAAAGATCGCGTTCTTGCACTTTCGGACTCACGCTCACGTACACACGGACGGATGTGCTATTTTGGTAGCCAAGCCAGATGTGAGAGTCATAAAATGTTTGGGAGCCAATAGAACAAAGACAAGTAGAAAAATATTATCATTTCAGATTACATATTCTTTGTCAAATATTATTTCTACTTATTTTTCTCTCATGAAATTTGAATTAACAAAATGAGCTAGACGAATGAATCGAATGTTATATTATTTTGAACCTTGAAACTATTTTGGCGGGTGTTTTGAATTCTTGCCTTTTTTTGAAGACCGTATTTTCGAAACTTGTAACTATTTTATAGCTTACATACTATTAGTCTCATATTTTTTGAGTATTTCAAATTAAGAATTATCTACAATATTATTATCATCATCACTAATGTTCAAATTCGGAGTGATTAATACTTTCTCTTCAATAATAATATGAAAAATAATGGCTTAAGCCATTCTTACTGGAGTTGAGGTGATGCCTAATATTTCCGGATTTTTAGCAAAAAATGAACCTGTGAAATTCCATAGGAATTGAAATTATTTTTGTTTTGGAGAACCTTAACCTTGGAGACCTAGAAAAATCTCTATTGAATACCGTACGTTACTCAATTGTTTCTCAAAATTATAAATTTAGACCTGCAAAAATTTATGAATTGATTTTTTTAGTCTCACTAGGTAACTGTAGAATGTTATGAAAAAATTATGATCAATTACATTAGCCTACATTCATAAAATAGTAATTATAAGACTCAAACGGGAGCTTCATCATGCAAGATCTCTGAAGGTTACCGCGTGGTATCGATACGCGAATGTATTTGCACTTTTAATTGGCTTCTCTGTAATCGGAATCAGCTGAATAATTATAATATTGTTTGCAGACGACGTGGCAGCTCGGCTGACGCCTGAATGTGGCAAAATCCGGTCGGCGCTGGAGCTGACCGTGAGCGACCGGCCCAAGTCGCAGCGTCGCTCGCTCAGTCGCTACACCAGCGACCAGGAGCGACAGGAACAGCTGTTGCCCACTCTGGAGGCGACGCCCGGCACCGAGTTCCGCTACACCCCGTTTCCCGCCAAAAACTACCCCGACGGCGCGACGCCCGCGGAAATCACGCGCCACTCCATGGACAAGACCTACACTCTGCATGCCATGATAACGTCGCACTGCAAAAAGTAAGTAGGCATCTGAAATAGAATAGAATGAGTTCACCCCGTTCAGCGCAAAGCGCCGCTTTGCTACAGTCAGATGAACTCCATATTGGAATAGCAAAGAAAGATTTTTTAATTTTTGTGTTACTCAGTAGATGCATATATTAATAACTACAATGACAGTGCGCCGCTTTGTTTCTTTGCTACAGTCAGATGAACTCCATATTGGAATAGCAAAGAAAGATTTTTTAATTTTTGTGTTACTCAATAGATGCATATATTAATAACTACAATGACAGTGCAATATCTAACTCATACTTCGATTTTTGGGGTAAGACCTTTGTTGGAACTGATAGACAATTGTGTTTCCTGATTTCCTTTTTTTACTATAGGTTGCTATAAGAAAAATATTGTCTCTTGCTAGTATACAGGCCTATGCTAATATGTTCATATCCTAATATAATAATATCAAATTATTTTATATTATATTTTCATTTAACTGATAACTGTAAATAGCCCCTGATTTGACATGTCTCTGTCAAGATTCACCAACAAACAAATCCTAGTTCATTCATCAATTAACCAGTTTTTAATCTTCGATCTAAAAACACTGACTGATTGAGCTTCTTTCTGATATAATAGAATTGAATTGAATAGTATCTATTGTTCATCAAATATAAAATAAACATGCATCTTGTCAAGTAAATAAAAGTAAAGTTATAGGTAGGTACAGAGGTCACTGAAGAACATGAACCTGAAAAAAGGCACATAACATGCAGAGTAACAAGGCAAATAATCAACTTACTTTTTAAATTCATTATTTTAATACAACTAAATTTGACTGTTGAGTTTTTGAATGCAGTTTGAGAAGCTCAATTTTTCAAAAAGGTTCTTTATTAAAAAAAGGTCCTTTGTTCTATATCCACTTGGAAGATTCTTCACCAACTCCAAAAAAAACATCTCATTCATCTTTATACATTTGATTTATTCTCTTATTTAACGCAATCCGTATTTGTTATGTAACCCATTCATAAATTTCGCTTAGTTTTCTCAACGAAAATGCACTGGTTATAAATATGGAATAATATGAGATTTTATTGGCGATTGGAGATTTTATTATATAGAATTCTGTATTATGTGAGAGCTGGGACTAGTTTCATAAAATTTTAGATGTCCTGTAATACAGACAAGGCGGACACACACCAGACACATTAATTGGTACAATTGGTACATCGGTAGTGTATATTTGCTTTTTTCCTGTATTCAATTTTGATCCTCCTTACAATGGGAGTAACAGGTGCAAGTGTCTTATCTAATCTTACGATTAGACACCGGCACGACCACCAAGCCATCTTAGGCTAGGCGTACACCGGTTAGTTAAGACAAGAAAAGACGACATTAGTCACGTTTAGTCACAGTAATTCACATAGTTGCTTATGAAGCAGCACACACCGATGCAATGACTAATCGGTGTGTGTTGCTTCATAAGCATCTATGTGAAGTACTGTGACTAAACGTGACTAATGTCGTCTTGTCTTGTCTTGACTAACCGTTGTACGCCTAGCCTAACAGGTGCAAGTGTCTTATCTAATCTTACGATTAGACACCGACACTACTACGAAGCTATCTTACTTCTATTCTCATAACTAATGAATTCTATTTTCAATTTAACAAGTTCTCTATAAAAATGTACATTTATTTTTGAAATCTATTATGGTTTTTACAGGGCTGAAGACTTAGTAGGCGAGCTGCAATTCGCATTCGTCTGCTTCGTAATCGGATGGAGCCTGGAGTCGTTCGAACAGTGGACACAGTTGGTATCACTGCTCTGCTCGTGTGAGCTGGCGGTCGAAAAACGCCACGCGTTCTACTCGCGTTTTTTGGACGTGCTCGAAACGCAACTGGAAGAAGTGCCTGAGGACTTTCTGGTGGACATTGTGGACTCGAACAACGTCATCTACCGCAGCCTGAAGGATCTGTTCAGAACCATTAATAGCTCGGATAGAATTGACGGCAGGCTGCAGAGTAAGGCTGAACGGTTTCGAGGTAGACTGACGCACAAGTTTCAGTGGGATTTCAGTGAACTGGATTGTGAAGATGATGAGGATGCTCCTGTTATTGTCACTCTATGATCATTAAATCGGTAGATTAGTGTATTTAACAGTGTAAATTAAAATGTTTGATTGCACAGAAGCCAATGAAATTTAACAGACATTAAATTATTATTGTTTCCTGTGAAATGAGTCACTCAACCTCTCAACGGCCGAGAGTAGATAAGAAATTTTTAGAGAGGATTTTTTAGTAATGCCAAACATTTAGCCCAGTCATGGGGCATAGCTTGCAACATGAAAAATAAACGAAAGCGAATTGTAAAACGCTTCTTCGATGAGTTATGTATGGATCACAGGATTGACGACCCTTTAAAATCATTTGAAGTGAAAGTTTTCAATGCAGCACTAGATACTGTCATAGGTCAGTTACAGAATAGATTCGAAGGGTTGCGTTGCATTGATGTAAGGTTTTCATTTCTGATGCCTCAGACTAGCTGGTTCATTTTGCTCAGGCTTCTACTGACAATGAATAACCTCATTACAGCTTTTTAAAATGTTGAAAGTGTGTAAATTATAGTGAGTCCATCCACTATAGCCTGCTATTAGAAGTTAACTGCCTACGTCGCACTTGCTACTTTGTTGGTTGAAAAGAAAATCAAGTATCTGCTTTTGAAAATGTAGCATTTTATCACTCCTTTTGATTACAGTTACTTATAAAAATATCCTATGTAAAATAAAACTCAAAATATCAACTCATTGTGAAATGTAATAAGCTGATTTATTTTATAATATTAAATATGTCCTATTAACTCCTAAAATTCCGTTTTACGTGTGAGAAGGTATATTTTTATTGTGTGAGCCTCATTACAGCTTTTCATATTGTTCCATGGATACTACAGGAATATTCATCCTCAATGACTGTCATTTTAATATTTCATAGTGGATGGAGTCGTATACACATTGAAAATATTGTGAAAGGTTGCAATAACAAATAATTCATTCTCAATCCAGGTGCCTCAGCAAAGTGAATCAGCTATACTAATGGGTAAACGCGGAATTATTTTTCTGGATATTTTGGAAAACTAAGCATGTGCTGCTACCCATGGGCAGCCCCTTGAACCAATTCCCCTTACCTGAAAACTAGGAAATATTCTGCTCATTTCCATGTTTTACTGGTAATTATTGTATGTGTATTACTTTTTTGATACAACTTTTCAAAATCCGAATATTTTTTTGTAATCGTGTAACAAAGTAGGCTACTCAAGTTATACTGTTATTTTTATTACTTTTTTAAACTAGCCTTGAAATTTCGATGATTCTTTTGTAGTAGTGCATGAATGTACATAAATTATACTTTTAGTTCATCCCAAGGAAATATTATAGATTTTCTTCTTTGGTATAATTAGATTATACGATCGATTAATAGATCTTCTATTATTTGTATAATTAGATTGAAGATAGGTTAACATTGAATCAAATGTAAAAATGTCTGTTTTCAAACCCATCATATTTGATAAATATTCAGCCAAAATATTCCAGTAACTTATAAAATCAAAGCTAGGATGTTCAAGAACACTTCAGTTGCCTTTTTAAGAGAGAAGAAACAAAGATAATTTTAATTTGATCCTCTTTCCAAAAGCATTCCTGATCAACTCGTCTGTCGTGTATTATGCCATGTTTACACTTAGCTTTGTCATTCGAATTCCAGTGCTCAATTTCTCAAGTTTTTAGGTGAGGGAACGGGATTGCTCCATAAATGGCACTTATTCCTATGTTGCATAGGAGTACTGTCATAGGAAATAAATGTCAATTTATTATTGACATTCGTTTCTATAAATTATTCATATATTTAAAAAATGTAATATTAAAACTTGCTGGTTGCTAGTCGATTTGTTAAATTGCAAGATAATCTAGAAGAATAATACCCATTATTTATATGTAATACCAAGATACCACTTGGGCTGTGATTTATGAGATTACAAGGCTATGATAATCTCGTATTATTTATAAGAACAAATGAGCGTTCCCATACTAGGAATTTCACAAATTAACAGTGCAAAATAGTCGAAAGGCGACATGTAACCGTGACATTAAAAATACATTAAAAATACATTAAATATACATTATACACATGACTGTGTACATGTAAATGTAATTTCAAAAATGTAAATTTCAGTGGTTTTTACCAAGAACTACAACAATTTCCCATCGAGGAACCTGTTTTTTCTTTCCTATAAGATTGTATTGCTTGATCCAATAAATGATTAAATAAATGATTGAGGTTATTTTGCCGGTGGAACTTCCTTATGGGACTCCCCACCAGTTATGGCATACGCTAATAATAATAATACTGTGTACATTAATATTATGAATTCCACACACAAGAAAGCTGAATATGAAATTATTATGACACATGTCAGCATTATTATGAACACAGATCAGCATTCTACTCCACGAGAGTATTTTTTATCAAAAGAGTCGTCATTTATAATTTGATCTGCTATAGATGAATAATATGCATGAGCCTAGAAACACCGACAGGAAGGTTGTTCTCATTACAAACAACGCGTAAAAATTTCACATCTTTTTATCGACAATATTTTCACATTATATTATATAAACTAAAAATTTCGATACATTCATAAATTTCCATCCTACGCAAACTGTTTTATTAATATTTTACTAATTAAAATAAACATACATTTATACAGACGGCAAAATTGTGTGATAACTGGCAATTAAGTTGATTTCTAAATTAAAACATTTTCTTCTAGTTTTTGCACAGGTAAGAATGTTGTCAAAACTTGAATCTAACACGACAATCAATTGAAATTATTGCGTTGTTTGAAAAATCATTGTAGCTGAAATATTATTATGCAAATTATCATCAAGAGAAACATAATAATACCTATAGTAATTGAAATATGTACTCTCATTTGTACTAACATTATGCATTAACCTCCTACATTTAGAGTTAGAAGCAATTAATTTCTAAAACGAGGTAGGTTAAAATCAAACGATCAGATAAATGTGAATATAAATATAATTATTATTTTGCTGGACTATTATCATTATAATAATCATCAATATCATTACAATAATAAAGAATATTTATGGGTAGATATATTTATACAGACATATTGATAATTTTTACTGCTTAAAATTTTTCAATGATTGCTGAATTCTAGAAAACGATGGATAGTTGGATAGTCAAGTGACCAGGAAAGCTAGTTGTAACGGTCCAGAGGAAGGATCAGTGCAATAGTTCGTTTAGTTGGCTTTTTCTGTGCTCAAACTATATCCAAAACAATATCAATTCGAAGCTTTGAAGGGAGAGTTCTAGAACAACAAATTTATACATAAAATCAACCATTTAAAAAGTGTTTATTCCTGAAATTTAAATAACTGTTATTGTTATGAGTGAAATTGATTGCTGTACAAGAATAAAAATATGAAATTTAAAGCAAAATGAAAATTGAAAACGAGCTAGTTATATAATCTATTTTATACAACTCTATTCAAATTGAAATTAGTTTAAATTACACGATCATTTACCAAAGTTAACATTTTTATTACACAGTAAATTAAAGATGGAATTTAATGCGTATTTTGTAGAAATTGAAAGAGTTTTTGGAATTTGGAAAACAGACAAAGTTTATCTGTTACTTGCGTTTTGCATTATATACAAAGGTAGAGCGAGAAGAAATAGTAGCTGGATTGCACAACAAATCCACTAGTTGAAAAATACAGAATAATAGCGGCGTGAATTGGCAAAATTGAATGATTTTAAACATAACATTTGAAAATAAAGAGAAACAAACATTAAAACAACTGATCTGGTAACACGTGAAGACAAAAATGTTTCATTATTAATGTCAACTAATCATAAAAATCAACTGAAACTAATTTCCTAATTTTCTCTCTTATCGATTTCAATATCTTTCAACACTCAAATCAATCAACAGATCGCATACAGCGCGTATATATGTAACATATCTTCTTAATCTAATTCTTACTGATAATAGAATAATTAAAATAATGAACAGAAGAAATCCATTAAACGATAAGATACAGTTTACGATATCATAAATTTTTCAATTGCAGTCTACTATAATAATATTTTATATTAAAACGATATTTGCAGCAAACCATGCAATTTAAACTCGTCCGTTGTTGATGTAGTAGTTTTGTTTTAGTACAATATTATTTATATTATCTTCTACCGTGTTTTTCCATTATTTGACAAGGAGAAAAATCGCCAAAAAAATTAAAAACACACCGAGAAAGATTACACGAGACTGTTATTATATTTTTACATTTAGAATAACTAATAATAATCATAATATGAGTACAGTATTACTTCATAATCATTACAATTTTATTCATATACATAAATATAATAATATCCATTATTTTTACCGCCGAGGCAACTCACAAACGTAATATGAAAATAGTGTTCTTGATGTAGTAGTTATCATTCATTATTAATTATGTATAGTTTCGTCCATCACGTCGATGATTGTAGTTGATTCGTTCACCTCCTCATTGAGCAGAGTCGAATCTTATCGAGAATCGAGTATCTTGGACAAAGATCGATATCTGGTTTATTCAGCTAGGAATCAAGTCGGCTGTTGTTTAAAAAAGTTCAAGCCAAAACATTGAAAGCGAATTAACCACTCTGCTCATAGTATTCATCATTCACTTTCTTTTAATTTGCACTTTTCCATTAAATTGCTTTTTACAGTTGTTTAGGCTAGAGAAGCCGTTCTACGACACTCCAACAAACACACACACATTACACACTCAAAAACATGTTAATGTTGCCTTAACGAACAATGCACTAATCTCAGGGACGAATTCTATAATAGTAATAATTTGTTTGACAGCTGTTTATAAATTTGTCTAACCATAATAATCATTATTTTATTATACACATCTATACAACATACAATAGTTATTCACACCGGACACACACACACACACCTGCATGAAGTACAATGAGGGCCTACAAGCAGGTTCATTCAAACCTCCACACGCTCAATCATTCATCAATCTCAAACAACACGCATTTTGCTATTATTTATGCATTTATAAAGGAAACCGACCGATTGTAGAAACTAAACTCAACGAATTACTCAAAAACACATGGAGAATAAATACAATGTGGGAAGTATCTTATTGTGAACAAGGACAAGAAAATCAAATTAGAGAAAAACAAAGAAATTATCATCATTCATCAATTCAAAATAATACAGACGCTGTTAGCCGTGTGCAGAAAGCAATAATAAACAACAATAAGAAAACTTAGAAATGTACCAAATTTTTTAATGAATTTTTAAAAACATAAGTTATCTGGATAGTTTTTGTGAAAGTTTCCAACAATTTTTGTGAGTTTCTCTATCAACGAAAGTGTACTGAAATCAAGAGTGATGTTTACTACTTTTAATGTCGTGTCTACAAGATTGACTAATGAATTAACACACACCATCGATAATAGTTTAATAACTAATGATAAAAAAACCCAATCAATCAACTCAAAATATATTAATTTTTCCTAAGGTCTTTCTAGAGCGACGTTGAAGTTTCCAACTAATTTTGTGAACCGAGAATTTTGAATTCCAGTTGACTTTTTATTAAGACTGTAGGCAGCAGGTTATGAGTTTATAACACATCGTCAAGAGCAACAGATATTTACAAGTAATTTACTCGAAAACAATAGAATTCAATGAAGATATCATGAATGAAAATTTTCCTTTAAATTTTCTTCCCCAATTAAAAACTAAGAACGGGGGGTTTCTCTTGATAGCTTGTACATAAGATTTTCAAAATAAAACTATAGATCGCCAATTTATCTTCAATAAACACTTGAGTTGGCTGGTTCATCTTGTGAACATTTCCTCCACTTTAAGAAATTTTACATGATAAACATGTTCGCTAGTTTACCACGTCATTTTAGAAACTAAAAACTTCCAACGCACTCTGAAATTACCTATTGTCAAACACAATACAAAGATAATTCTGTGTGTAAATAAATGATATAATAATTAGAAAAAAAAACAAAATTCGAGCTAATATATATGTATAATATAAGTAATGGTATTCAGTTTTTTCGTGTTTCTATGCGCATATATAGATATAGGATGGGGGAAGGGGGGCTGGCTGTCGCTGTAGCGAAACGTTCGGTTCGATTACAAGAGACGGAGCACTAATGGAGGGGGGCGGGCGGGCGTTGCACATTAGTTGGCAGTTCAGATCTTCTGGATCTTTTCTCCGACCACAACGGGGTTGTTGCGTCGAATCTCCTGGGCGCCGAGCTCGCGGTAGTCGAACGAACAGTCGTGCTTGTCCGAGTATCGGTGCACCGCACAGTACAGGCCCCCACATCTGCATTCGAAACCTGGCCAACAACAAAACAACCTCATTAGCCACAACATAACAAATATAGCATTCGATTATTTACTTTATTCATCTAGATTACAACATATATCGTCTTAAACTTTAGATTATCATAGTAATTATTTCAATCAACATCGTAAAAATGAAAGTAATTACACAATGAATAAAAAGACTGAAAGTTGTTGAAACTTATTATTTTTAAAACTTATTTATTATAATATCGAGATACTAGTTTCGATTGTTACACTATTTTCAATGTCTGGTAATCCAGAGACTTCAATAGAGATTGATAATGATGTAACAAACGAAGCTGGTATCTAGATATTTTAATGAATCGTTTTGACAACTTCCAGTCCTTTTATTCATTATGGATAACTACCACAATATCACCTTCACTACTAAACAAAAAGTAAAAAAATACATTCAATTCACTAAACGACTGAACAAAACATAAATTGAGGGAGCTTATTAAATGATATTAAGTAGATATAAGCGTTAATTCTAGATTGTTAACAAAGGATTAAAAATCAAAAGTTTATTCAACAAAAATAATCACAATACAAAGTTGGAATCTATACAAATAGAACAAAGACATTTTCAAAGATTGAATTCTATAGTACGATAGTTGAATAATAAACGTCATTGAAAGCAAAAGTAATTGCAATATTCGATTCACTAAAGAAATAATGAACTAAGAAAGCTTAGTTAATGATATGAATATGAGGTTCAATATGCTAACGGTAATATGATGGTTTTGTATCTACATGAAACGGCAGAGTTTGAACATATAAATATCCATTCTTGGAGAAGGGCATACAAGGACATTTTCCCCATTAACACTTAACCTTAAAAGAGAGAGATAAGCAGACATGTTTGCCAAGTTGCCATTTCCTACGTCCACACTTGGTCGATTTTTATATGCAGCACAGCATTCTGTTTTATGGCAGAAAAAGGCAATTAGAGCCATCCTGGGTTTATCACAGAGAAATTCATGTAGGCCTCATTTTTCCAATTTTGTAATACTAACTCTCCCATCTCTCTACATTTATTCAAATTTAGTTCACGTTAAAGAAAACTCAGACAGATTTACAAATCATCAAGAATACCACACATATAATACAAGGAACCGTGAGGATATTGTAGCACCCTATATAAGACTAAGCAAAACTATGAGAAGCCACACCTACCAGCAGTACAAATTATATAATAAATTGCCTCAAACTACTAGGGACCTGCCACTAAATAACTTTAAAAAAGTGATATCTTTTCATCTGAAAAATAATGCATTTTACTCTATTGATGAATATATGAATTTTTGATCTGCATGTGTAATAATCTTAAAATTTTATCCTCACTTATATTGTTAGATATTTTTGTGTGATTTTAGTATAAATGTTTAAATGTATGAACTATTTAAAAAAAATTTATGGTCTTCTGTATGACTTGCCTATTGCTCTTGTAGCCTGATGATGGTTAATAGAATGAATCATGAATCTGCATATGCTTAAGCATTGGTAACATCAGGGGGCTGTCATTGAAGGAGTGGAAGTATCGTATCTTCCCTATGTTAAAAAAGGGTGAAGCCTGTGTTCGATCCATGGCCTTCTTGAGTTTTGTCTAAAGATGGCTATGCTGTGTCTCGATCTCATTGGCTGTGTAGCGCGATCTCATTGGCCGAATACACTCTGGACCGATGTCGGCCATTATTATGGACCTAATTTTGGCGGTGTATTTGAATTCAGAGCCATCATGTTAAATTTACTTTTTATGGAGTTTTGAAAGTTTATGGTATCTTTTGCGGTATAAATCAAACCGTTGAGAGAATATATAGTTAATATTTACGGCAAAATACAACATTTTTTGTCAGATTTTGTGTTTTTTAGGCTGGTTTGGGTAGAAGTTATGTAGATGTTTTCAAATACAGCGCCAAAATTAGGTCCAATAAAAATGGCCGATATCCTACTCCCCTTATTTCTCTTACTTCCTCTCCCTTAGATGTCAGATCCCTGGGTAACATGTTGTGCCACACACAAAATCGATCAAGTGTGGACATAAGGATTGGTAAACTGTAAAGCTTATTTTCTAAAATTGCGGGTACACTCTTTCTAAATTCCGCTTATAAACACAGATATAGTCCCTTTGTAGAACACAAATAATGATTGTAAAAATGTAGCAGTGGGACTGACCTGTGAGGCCAACCTTCTTGCGGCAGAGTGCGCATCGATTCTTTTTCTTTGTTTTGCCGTCTTTGTCCTCCTTGCCGTCGTGGCTGTCATCCAGGTCCGCCCCGCTCTCCGCTCCGCTGCTGCTCGATGCCGCTCCTCCCGCCACACACCCATCCGTTTGCTACACACACACAAACCAATTAATAACATTTAAAAAAACATACTTAACATTATTAAACAACATAAAAATCACGTTGAAAGATCTAAAATACCGGGTGATTCAAAAAGAATACCACAACTTTAAAAATGTGTATGTTATAAAAGAAACATCATAGAACCTTCTATTATATATCATTTCAAAGAGTAAATGAAGCCATTTTCACAACAAAGATGTTCCATGACTTCTCCAGACACAATATCAATCAAACCTCCCCAAACTTGTTCCACACTATCTGTAGCATATTAGGCGTAACAGTTTGGATAGCTTATAGTTCTTGTTTCAAATCATCAATGGTGGATGGATATTGATGATTTGAAACAAGAAATAACAGCAGCTTATTAAAATGTTACGCCTGATATGCTACAGTGAGAGTGGAAAGAGTTTGAGGGAGGTTTTGGGTTGATATTGCTCGAGTTTCTGGAGGGGTCATATTGAACATCTCTGAACTTCTTTGTGAGTGAAAAAATAACTTTGCTACTCACACACACACAGAAGGTTCTATTATATTTATTTCATTAAATACAAAGTTTTAAAGTTGTGGTATTCTTTTTGAATCACTCTGTATAATAAAGTGAAATTGACAATCTCAACAATATTTATCAATTATGGAAAGATTTCAGAACATCAATTTCTACGAATTTATTCTAAAAATTGGAGAAATTAGTAAAAATTGGAAGAAGCCAAGAAAAACTATCAAAATCGTCTAAACCCATCTCTTGGACCACCCATTCAACTCAATGAAAAAGCCTTGAATTTAGGTCTATGGTCTGAGCCAGAAAATCGTAGTTACAGAGTGTGATATTTTATGTTCTGTTTTCTATAAAATGCGGATCTATACTTTCAAGTTACAGACCGTGACAGGTTTGTTGAAATAATGTGCTAATATTGCACTCCCAATTAAAACAATTTTTTATAAAATGTTATTTCTGTTATGCATGCCTGTGAGTCTGGCAATATTTAATTTACAAGTGGATTCATATTAACCAAATTGAACTGAATATATTTAGTGCTCAATGACTCATCCACCTGTATGACTATCTCTAATTTGTATTATTCTTATTTTATTGAAAATTGTATGTCAATAACAAAAATGAGAAAAGATTCATTATTATACTGTACTTCATACACAGTGGAAACTTTAAACAAGAATGTGAGTCATCATTATTATTATTTGAACTGAAAATTCGAATTCATGTAGGTTTTTCAAGGATTCAAAACAGTTTAGAGGGAAAATTGGAAACAGCTCTTTGAAGTGCCCTAATCGATAGAATTATGTTGACAATGCAAATTCCAGGTATTGATCGATCGGCTAGTCGTCCTCTGACCTTTCAAGCCCTCTTCAAATAAATTCACTACCAATGCATTACAACCATACACGCAATTTAATCAATTGTTGACCTTGCATGAAGCTTATTCAGAATAATATCCTGTTTTGCTAACTACTTTCACAGAATTTCAGTGGTAGAACATTAGAAAAACATTAATAGCTACTGTCAGAAACTAAACTAGAAAAAGATTTTAGGATCATGGTTTTTAAAAAATTAAATACAAAAAGAGCTTTTTCCATTTTCAATGTACATAAATAATTAAGATGGCTCACATCAAAAGTTATAATATTAGTGCTTAGAACTAGATTCTGGATCTAGTCACTATTCTTCCCAAAACCTAGAATTAATTTGAAGTAAACAAAAAACAGCAGGAATTTTATGAAACAGACAAGAAATTTAATGTTTCATAGAAGCTGACAATTATAGATTATCTGATGTTTAGTATTTATAAACAATCTAATTACAAAAATACAGAACATAGATAATGCACTTCAATAAAAGTATTCTCTAAAACAAATTATTATTTTGTGTAAAGCAAAAAAATTACTTGTTTTAGAAGATGGTAGATGTTTTTTAGAATTAAAAAGCAACCAATTTCAAAAAAATACAGAATAAAGCTTCTACATATTAATGCAACTATTCTCTCAAAACATAATAATATTAGAATAGAATGTTTTGAAGCAAACAAATAAATAATTATTTTACTACATTTTTTTCAATTTTAAGAAACATGGTACTAGAATATTTAAACAATTCTCACTTTAGAGTTTCTGCACAGTTTTCACTTTCAATCTCTTGCAAAAAACATTCAATCTCTTGCATTAAAACTTGAGAGGTAATCTTAAGAATTATAAGCAAATTTCAAAAAGTTATTGGGAGATGGCCCAATTAAAGAATTTTGAGCAAAGTGTACAGTTTTTACAACATTCTGCACATCAAAAGTATTCTCTCCTTTTGTAATCAGGCCCTACCCTCTCATAGGAGAGAGCAGCTGGACTGCTCACCTTGAATTCTATTCTAAAAAGCAATCCACAACAACTGTAGGAGTTCTCAAGGTCTGGCCATTCTTTAAAACACAGCCAATCTAAATCCCTTCTATACCAACGCACGAGCATTGTGTTGCTTCTTTTAAAAAATGATAATTGAAGAGCCAGTTCCAGTTTACCAATAGTTTCAAGTGATATAAATTTTTAATGGCAGGGATAATCAACACCATCAATATTTGAAGCGAGTGCAACAAATGGTGAACCCAACGCCCATTTAAAAATAGCAACAGTACAATGAATACAGCCTTGAACTTAAGAAGTCGGATAAATCAACGCATGGGGAATGGCAGTAAGATGCTCGGACTAAGCAACAAGATGAGATTGTATTGACTTTTCAGTTAAAGACACAACTGTGGTCACTTAATAAATAACAGTAGCCTAATTATTGATAGTTCAAAATAGTAAAAAGTTGAAATTGAAAGTATTATTTGAATAATATTATAACAAGCCATAGAAGCTTAATACTAGAGAAGTAATAAAAAAATTATGTATTTTAATTTAATTTTTGTTTAAATTAAGTGATATTTAAAGAGGCAACTATCAATGTATTGATGATTTTGAAAATAAATCATTAAGAAAATCTACTTGAAATTTTAGCAAAAGGAATGCGAAATCAACAAGTTTTCTAAAAAGAAGTAGCCTACAATGTACTCAAATGTTGAAAGTTTAATTTCATGGAATTGTCCTTTGAACTATAAGCATCAATTCATTTTATATTTTGGGGTAAGGACGCAAACCAATATTATCAAAACAAGAGGCTAACTATATAAATGCAAAGTAAAAATAATTGAATGTATTAGAATAGAATGACTTCTTTATTTTACTGACGTGGCGAAGTTTGGTAAATAATGTCCACTCTACCACTTAACAACGTTAAATCCTTGAAACCATTAAAAAACCTTGTTAAAATAATTCATTAATTTGATAAGTAAAGTAGATTAATTTGATTGTTTACCATTCAAGTGATTTATGTGCTGAATAAGTGAATTCAGATTGTTTACATAGAGTGGAATATGATATTCTAAATATTAACTTTGAGGTTATTATAAACATCTACTTAAAATGCTTGGAAATACCTACTTCTTCATCTTCAGAACTTTCGTAGGAAATATAACCTTTTTTGGAATCCGACATTTCAATTTCACTTTCAATTGATCATAAAATTTTGTGATTTTTATCGATCAAATTACTGAAGATTTTGACTCAAATGCGTGATTTAAAAATGAGGTAACCAAGCAACCGATTATTCTTAATTTGAGAAGCATAATACTTGAAATCAATATTAAAATTGAAGCAGCAATATAGTAGAACAATTTTTTGTTAAAAGAAATAGTTGGTGAAATAAAAAAGATTGTGTTTGTTTCTGTTGAGCGAATGCATGTGTTTGATGTTGAATAAACTTTATCTGGGAATCACCTGGCTCTGAATAAACTGAATGCGTATAGCAGGATCCATTTAACTTGTCATAAACACACCAATGATCCGAGCATAAATGATCACGGTAGTGGTTAACCTACAAATGCTGAATCTCGCAGATTATTGAAAAAGTCTTTTAAAAAGTTCTTCTTTGAAAGTTCTTCTTTAAAAAGGTCTTTAAGACTTTCAAGCCTTTTGATTATTGTGTCGAAATCACTGTTCAATTATTACTGGAACAGCTGATTTATGACAAGTTAATTGGATCCTGCTTTATCATGAACGCAGCCCCATGAACTCTACCCGAAGTCTAGGTAAATAGAATACACGGTAGTGTTTACAAGGATGACCTGCAGTAGCAAGCTGATTAGTGTGACGTCACTTGATATCAAGAGATAATTTTCCTCATCTTTAAAAGTTAAATTCATCATTTTTATATGTCTTTTTCTCGAAAACTGCATATTTTTTAACCACCACAAACTCTCCTAGGCTTGGTTTGTGAGTTAGTAGTACAATGACCAGTAATCATTGTACAAGGTGGGATTTCATTGGTATGACTGAGCTGCTGTCGGCTGCAGATAGTCAAAATTGCAACTACAGTATTTAAAATCAATAATTTTAGAAGTGAGCGGCGCTTTGCTTGAATTGATAATAGTGTGGTGGATTTGTCCTAGCTAACCAATCAAAAGTACAACATTCAATGACCACACTATAAATTATATAGTCTCTGTAGTACAAACTATAAATTTCTATCTACCAAGTTTCTATTTACAAATATTAAAGATCCAAGACACCATTGAAAAAGTGTACTCACGTCTTTGCTCTGCTCGGAGGTGGGAAGCGGCGTGATGACAGGTATGGTGGGAATGGCGGTGTCCATAGAAGAGGTGACGGCCGAAGCGAAGGCGGCTGTGGGGGCGGCCACGACAGGCGTGGGGGCGGCATGGAAGCTAGAGCCGCCCGTGGGGCCCGCATTCGGCGGCTGGTTCTTCTTTTTCAGCGCCTCCTTGTAGCACAGCGAACACAGGCCGTCTGTGGCCGGGTTACCGTAGAATCCACATCCTGAGCGGCAATGCGCTTGCATTGAGTTCGATTCTCGCTCCATTTTTTCAATTTTTTCTAATTTACTTCAAAGTTACAGAACAAAATTCTACAATGTTTTCAACACTGAAACACTTTCACAAAATGTTGTAAACTTGTACCTGGTTCAACAACCAAAATTTCGTTAACTGGTTCGTTAACCTAAACTTCGTTCAATTCAACAACCAAAATTTCGTTAACTTGTAGCTGGATTTTTTCCAAAACACTAACTTGTTTCGTTGACAAATTCAACTGATTTCGCTTCGCCTTTACTGGAATCTATTTCCTGAACAGCTTTTCACAGGTGTGTGGGAGTAATGCCTTGTCTTATCTATTTATTTGGACCACTGGTGAAGAGGAGGTTTTGTCACAAATCGAAACCAAATTCTGTAGTAGCACGGAGAGCCTCACTTCTGGTTTGGACACGTGTGTTGATGCTGCCGAGTTGCTTCACTGATGCAAATGCGTTCTTTCACTGCGTCAGGACCACTGGATCACCTGTTGACAAAACAGAGAGGCATCTACATTAGATTGGTCCAATTTAAAGCAGTTTAATTGAAAGAAAACCATTTAAAAATGAAATACTGGATTCATTCACAGAATTCAGATACAAACAGCCTTCATTTACTTCTCTTCACCAAGTACGGTAAATTGGATGAATGTTTTCAACAAAATGTTGTCCATCAAATTTAAATTTTCAAAGAATTTAAATCTCATGCATTTTGTGGATCTTGTTCAATCTAAAATCAATTCCACACACTATTTTTCTTCAATGTGTGTTCTTTTTCCACACATTTTTTTAGTCACAGCATTGTTTGTCACTTTTCTCTGCTCTTTAAAATCTGTAAAAATATCAACCTCATTTTAGTTTCCATCTTCTAAAATATCAACCTCATCTAGTTTTCATCTTCTACTCAATTTCATTTTCCATTTATTTCTACTGTTGTTTCGTAAAAAAGTTCTCTTCGCATTATACACTCACTTTGATAAATACAGTAGCTAATCAATGACTAGTTATTGAAATATTCTATTGCCAATTGCCACTTAAAATAGTAATAGGTACTCAATTATCAAATTCCGAAAATAATTATTCAAATGATAATAATAAAAAAATCAAAATCAGTTGAGACAAATGAAAATTTCAAAGTAACTTTGAAACTAATCAGACATCTTCCAGTAATATGGAAAGTGCACTACCACTATTGAGTGAGTACCTTAACCCCAGGCTTTCATTTTTGTGAAATTCAATCAAAATCATTTGGATCAATTACAAATTTCAAAAATAATACTGAAACCAACAAAAGGCCACCACTTTTAGTAAGTGCCCTCACCCCAGAGTTGATTTAATTTTTGTGGTTATGAAGCCTTTTCGAGTTGCGGACAGGAGCGCAGTGGCGTGTGAACCGGTTGAAGAGGTCTTTGACCTTGCCCCGGCTTTTTGTTTCTCTTGCCAGTATCTGAAAAGCACGGCCCCCATTGGCTAAAACCCCCTCACTATATCACCATTACAGATATACTGTACACAACATTGCGTTCCATGTACTGCGAGGGCTGGTCACCCTTCCGTTGACGACTTCCGTCTATGTCATCCAATCATTCTCTCTCTCGCTCTCTCTTCCTTCTTTATTCACCCTCTCTTTCGTTTCCGTTCACTGACCAGGTTCATGTCCAGGGTGTAATGACTCATCGGAAGTATTTGCTATCATAACCCAACTTACTCTCATAATCATATATTGATCCTCAGACCGGCGACTTCTAATTTCACACATGCAGTTTAAGGCGTATCCTTATTTCGATAAAAAACAAAGGTATTCTACAAATTTGTACTGTAAATTGATGAGGATTTAAAATAATACATGATCTGTCAATGCCATTTCCACTTCTATAAATAAGTTAATAAGGATTTTAGTGTAGAGTGATTGTCAAGTTCACTGTAGAGCGCAATAGTTGTTAAGTGTGGCTTAAAGTTTTCCTGTGATTGTGATTTTTCAGGATTTTGTTATTAGTTGTGGAATTTTGCTTGGACTTCAGCATACAGCATAGATAGTTATAAAAAGATAGAAAAAATAGGCTATATAAGTTATACTGTATACATAATAATCGAGGTGACTGATAAATTTTGTGAATGTTTGCACTGTAAATACATCACATTAATAGAAATTCAGAAATTTGGTGGATTCTCTTCTGAAAACTGAAATCATAATTAGTAAGCAAAATTCAACAATTTTTTTTTCAATTTATGAAATGTATTACAATACTTTTTATTAAAAGAAACAAAGAAGTATTTAGCTAAAAAGAACTTCTTTGATATGGATACCAGCTTTCCTAAGAAAGTGAAATCAAATGCATGAATCCATTATACAGTAAAAGATTTTTGTTATTTATAGCTAGAGGCATGTGCTTAGGATGTGATAAGAATAATGAATTGGATACATTACTTCGATTGAATTTTATATTCTATAATTAGAATATCTAGAAAATCTCTTCTATTAGGGGAATGAACTCAGATCCGATTAATATTCTATTTATAATACATTAGTGAGATGACAAACTGAATTATTCAACAACTTGATCAAAAACCATATTACAAAATACTGTCTCAAGTTCTGAACATAGGCCTGGTATAATTTCAACATTGAAACTATATTCACTTTACTTTCTTCTAGTATTGAATACAATACTTAAAATATAGACTATTGATCTTACAGTACTACCTGTTTTATGGTACAACTTGATTTTTATAAAGGTTACATAACCACTTTTTCCATTGCATTGTGTCTATATTTTGTATAATTGGTTTTTTGGAAATTGAGGGTCTATGAATAGGATTTTTTTACAATGTATTTCTTTTATGATAACTAAATGCTTCATATTTATTTATATCTGATGAGGATTGCATTGTACATGTTCATATGGCTTTTTATCGGTAGGGAGACCCTCATGGTAGGTTCCTTACAGTCTTGAATATTCGTGACTGCATTTACAGTGGGACTACATGAATTTAAAAACAATTAACAGATAATCAGGAAATAGAACAGTCAAGAAAAGACATTTCAAATAGAACAATATTCTTCAATGCAACTTTTTATAATACAATAATAATTCCAAGATCATACAAGACACAGGTACAGATAGAGAGAGGGAGGGAATAACTAAAGCTAACTCGGCAATTAATTCATCATTAAAACAGTGAGTCAATCGCAATCACCAACTTACAGCCCACAAACAGTGACTTGCAGTTTGAGCTTGCAAAACAGAAAACAGCTGACAACCAAGTCGTGTGGAAGCCATTCTCCTCATTTTCCTTCTTTCTCCTCCTCCTCCTACTCCTTCGTCCTACTCAACATCATCCTTCTCATTCACCTGCTCCTACTCCTCTCCCTTCCATCATTCATCCCGCCCCCTCCTTATCATCCTTCATAACAACCAACTCTTGTTCATTAGTTCCCCCCTCCTCATCACGTGGTGTACACGTGCCCCTGCACTTGAAAACAATTTCGTTCACTATGACGTCACACAGTGATCGCCTGCCAACCGCACACGTAACCGTTCTATAACAAAATTACTGTACCTCATCTCAGAGTAATGTCATTTCAGTTCGTGAATACACACTGGTGATATAGCCTAGGCCACAGCCTTGTTGCTTGTGGCCAATCTACTAATGGAACATGCATATTCATATTGCATACCTTACAACTTCCCTAGGGATAACTGAAAAATGTTCATAAACATGAGATTAAAATTTATTCACTATGTAAAAACTGTACAATATTCTTATCAACTCATACTGTACTTTCAAGAAATTTGGTAACGTGAGAAAGGGGGCCAGTAGTAGTAGTGATGAAAAATAGAACTAAAAGATTTCACGCCTTGTGAAGTCAACCTACATTCTTCTATTGAAAATGAACCACTTCAATCGAGAATTGTCATTATTTTTGCATAATTGCTACAATACAAAATTGTGAATGAGATTTCAAAAATTGAATTACTAAATATTGATGATTTAGGAATAAGAGCATCAACTTCCTGTGTTAGTGTCTATTTCCACACATCAGTTCAGTCTCGTCTAGTTCAGCTCGTTCTGCGCATGCGTCAATGCGCCCAGTGCTCTGTGATTGGTCCATCGTCATTGACGCATGTGCAGAACGAGCTGAACTGAAACGGAACGGTGACTAGACTGATCAGTGTGATTTTTTTGCTAGGGATGATGCCCACAGAAGCTCTAAGCTTGTGCATGGGTAATGGAAGGATGATGATGAGATATGAATGGACCTGCAGCTTTAGGTGGGTTCCGAACCACCGGGTTGAACCACTCCCGTTGTATCGCGAGTGGTAGGCGCTGTCTCTTATCTAATTTCACCGATTAGCCTCGCCTCTGCCACTGGAACCAACTGTATCCTTTATATTATAATACATTAACTGTGAACAGAATTTCTTCCTATTTTCAAATGCTATACATATTACCAAAAAGACCACTTTACCAACTTTGTATGACACTGAATACGTCCATTTTAGACTAGGTAATCACAGAGTCACCGGCTGCATCACCAGTGACTCTGTCTGGTGACCTAGTCTAATTTGAGACTAAGGCTAGGCGTACACTGGTTAGTCAAGACAAAACGAGATTAGTCACAGTAATTCACATAGTTGCTTATGAAGCAGCACACACTGATGCAATGACTAATCGGTGTGTGTTGCTTCATAAGCAAATTTGTGAAGTACTGTGACTAAACGTGACTAATCTCGTCTTGTCTTGTCTTGACTAACCGGTGTCCGCCTAGCCTAAAAGTGCAGTAAGTTTCCAACTAGCCTCGCATTCAAGACAATGTGCTAGGATGATTGCGTTACTACACAGTATGGTAATTTCGTCGATACATCAACAATTAATTTCATAGACTATCTATGCACTAACAGTGAACAGTAAGGGTGTCCGCAGACGAGCGACTTGGGTTGAACTGAATTGTTTAACAAATTCGCTCGAAGGGATGGAACACATGCTTTTTAAATGTAGGACCGCTCACTATGCAATTGTGATAGAAAATTGGTTGAAAAATAGATCCTGTCCTATTCTCAGTGCAATTCAGTGCAACTCAATTTGAATGGAACACATGGTTTTGTATCTAGCACCGCTCACGTCCATGCAACTATCGATGGAGCCCATTCGTCACGCCCCTTGAAGGGACTCGAGCCTTTGTTTCCCCATCTATTGTTCCCTGCATTAGAATTTTTGAATTGTGAAATTTGAAGTATTTAATTTTTTTTTCAATGTTATGATAATCTACTCGCCTAACTGAGTCTAAAGAAATTTGAATTTTTTTTGTACGACAGAAATTACGCTTTTTGTAATGAATATTTGTAATTATAATATTGAACATAGGCCAATCCTCAGAATATTCGAAACTGTTCAATTGATTAATTATGGGAGGATTTATTTTGAAATTGGTGATTTAAAGAATAAACATATCATTTCTGATTATGAAATGAGTTACAATAGATAATTATGCAATAAATTCTACTATCATTTCCAAAATAGTTGTACTGTGTATATGTGATATCACTTCCCGTTATCATTTCAAGCATTCATAATATTACCAACTCATTCGAATTAGAATTTTACTCATTTAGAACTATTGTCACATAAATGTATTATAGGTTTTGTAAGGTCTGTCGTTTGCTTGTTATGAGATTAATAATAAACTTCCTTGTGGAAGAAGGAGGGTTTGGAATAGTTGCATGTCTGTTATTCCCAGTTCTATTTCCATAAATAGACTATTCAAAGATTGACACAGGTGCTTCAAAATTGGCCGCACATACCCACAGCATTGGCTTCCAGGAAGTGTTCGTCATTTAAAACTACATGTTTATAATATCGGTACTTATTGAATAGTTTGTTGAATTGTCCATTCAATAGCCTCGAACTAATTAAAGGATGCACCCAATAATCTCTTCGACGTTTCACTTTGCGACGACGTCTCAATACAAGTGCAGTAACACATGCTGTCTCTACAAAATTCATCTTGAGACTGATGAATTCTATATTTTCTGTCGAGCTCACAGGTCTGGCTTGTACAAACAATAGGTTTCTGGAACGAATCCATTCTGAGAACTGCATTGTCTGGTAAAGTTGGTGTGCACAAATCGGTGTGTTTGCGGACCCAAACCGATCAGGGTCGTTCCACCACTCCCTGTTTTTTTTAGTACCCTGAATTTTAAGTCGCTCGTCTGCGCTCGCTCTAAATATAAACTAACCTTGCATCAAGTAGGGAACAACGGTAATTGTAGCGGTTCTAGAGAAATAGTTCAGAATGATGGCAGTATAAGGGGGCCAGCAATAAATTTACTGGTCGGACCCCCCCCCCTTCAAGACCCACCTGTTGACAGTGGCGCGCCTTCTAAAACCCCCACCCCCCCCCCACGACACCCGAATAAAATCGATTTTCACCCAAAATGCGAGCCCCGACGTGATGTGAAGGCCGAGTAGGCTACATCATAGCAGAGCTCAGCTCTTGCACCCCCAACCCAGCTCCAGCTCATATTCATATTCAGCCAAGTGAAGGTGAAGTTCGCCAAATACCATTGGCATTTTGCATTGAATACCATGCAATAAACCTTGAATTGACAGCTGATTTGATAGTTCTCAATCAAGACATAATAGAGCTATTTGTACATAATCGAAAGGATTGTATGAAGTTTGGTGATTGTATTGTTTGTATAGATGTATTATCGATACAGAATAAATTAATTTCTTAAAATTACATGACGTTCAAGTGGTTTCTACCAGATACATTACAAATTTACAAAATCTTTAGCATTCATGAGTTTGTTTCATGAGTTTCGCTACCCCAGATTCAATCTAAGGCTAGGCGTACACCGGTTAGTCAAGACAAAACAAGACGAGATTAGTCACGTTTAGGTTTAGTCACAGTAATTCACATAGTTGCTTATGAAGCAGCACACACCGATGCAATGACTAATTGACGTGTGTTGCTTCGTAATCAGGTATGTAAAGTACTGTGACTAAACGTGACTAATCTCGTCTTGTCTTGTCTTGACTAACCGGTGAACGCCTAGCCTAAGGAACCTATAAAATTCGTCAAAGATTAACAATATTTTCTTATAGAATGAAATCCTCTAGTATTGAATCGATTGAAACTTGTGAATTAAGCTTCTTTCTTTGGATATTTGTTTCTCTATTGTGTTGTATAACTGCAACATCAAAATAATTTCTTCCATCAATTCGTACCAAATGGTTCGAAAAATAAATTGTATTCACAATTGAATTAACTTGTTGGTTGCTCTGATGTAAAGTGTGTAAAGTGTTCCACAAAATAAACAACACATATCTCATGAAATTAGATTAAATTATACTCTACACTGCTGCAATCTATTCAAAAACGAGTATTGTTGAGAGAGAGTGCTGAAATTCCGATTGGAAACTATACAATTGAGCCAGTTGAACTGTCAACCAAAGTCAAAATTCAAAAACTACATTGTTGCAAAACCGACAAAATGTACACGACTTTTCAAAACGTTTCAGTCAAAATTATTACTACAACTCTATTCTGCTTTACTATTACACGTGGTGTTTGAGAAACCTGATTCCCAGCGCAACACTGTAAAATAGAAACGTAAACGATTCAAATAATGTGAGAGACAGAATATTGCAAAGTTTGGAATGCAAGACAATGTTGGAAAAGTGAGACTGTTGGAAAGAGAGAGCGAATAGACAAGAGAGAGAAGAGAGACTAGCAAGTGAAAAAGAGAGAGTGAATAGAGAGAGAGTGTGTGTGAGAGAGAGACAGGTGTCGTCACGAGGTAGGCCAACTTGAAACGATGACGAAACAAGGTCGAAACAGCTGTTTCATCCTCACTCCCACCTTCTCTCTCACATCTGGGCTACGTCATCATTTATCTCTACTCTACGTCACACAGGAAACAATCGATTTTCAAGGATATGAAGCTCGGGACAGAACCATGCCTCCCCAGCTACTCTAAACTCAAATATTACTAATTTCTCAAATCTATAAGTAACTTCTGACTCTTTACAAAAAGTAGACTCATTATATAATACAGTATTTTCAGTGAGAATAATCAAGAAAACTAATTATTGGTGAGTATTATCAAAAGTGCAACATAATTTTTTGTTGTCAACAAATTGAATTTAATTTTATCTCTTTCGCCTAATCCATAAAATTAGAATTGATCAATACAATTATAAATAATGAATGTGGTCACTGGCATAACCATACTGCTACCACTTATAAAAATGCCACGCTAATTTAAAATTAGGGACTATGTGGTCGTTTTTTATGGAAGAGTAAGAAATTGGAATTAAAAAACAGTATGAACTTCATTGTTGTGCTGGAGTCTTTGATTATACCTGTAGATGTGTTATTTACTCTAAATGTTGTATTATTTATCTGTGGATAATAATATTGAGAATGAGATTCCAAAATTGCTTATAAGGAGCTTATAAATGTAATTCAAGATGGAAATAAATTCGGTTGACAAATAGTCTGTCGTTAAAAAAAGACTGAACAAAATATTTATGAATCAGCCACCAACAACGTGTTTTCTTGAAATTCTCTTGTGTCGTCGTTATGACGACTCCTTTGTTAATTTTTTCTGAACTAGGCCAATGAATTTTCTAGACCATGATAACAGCAGAAAAACTGTATCATTATTAACTTGACCTTTCAATTCAAATGAGGTCATAATTGTATATTTGACTTACTTATCGGCTAGAGAAGTTTGACGTCAGCATTTTCAAGCTATCACACTTTTCACGTTTTTCAGTGTATTTCACGATGACTGGCTGAGTGGTCAGTGCTTCTTGCCGACAAGAATTTCTTTTTTCAACATATTAAAATAGGCCAAATTCCAATTTTCTGTTACGTGGCGTGATGGTATCATTTCAATGTTAAATATTAGATTAGAAAAAAATGTCTTCTTAGACTAGATCGCAATATTAGGTGAGGTAAAAAAAATAATTACAATATCAAACGTTGAATTTAAACAAATCATATTATCACAGGACGATCAACCTATTCAAATATTATACTCTAGTAAAAAAAGGCCTGAATTCACACACAGAGAAAGAAACATAAATTTATCGTTAAAATGAGTGGCTTGAAGAAAACCTAAGTAGGTAGCGTGTTTAGAACATCGATCTCTAATAATACAACAATATATTGTATATTATTCTCAATAATAGTTGTATTATTAGAGATCGATGGTTTAGAAACGAGGCTTTGGTATAAATTTCAATAATTTTATTCTGATTTTGAAGAAACCGTTTTGAAAAGAGAGTATGTTACTCATTTCCAACCATTAGAATAATTTATTGATTAATTGTATAAAAATTATATGGAAAATACATCTATTGGTTTAAAAACATTCCCAGAATGGTCATGATATATAAGATAGATAGATAAATTACTTTATTTTTCACTTTCACATTACAAAAGTGCTGTGGGCGAAGTTGAGGCATGCAAGAGAGTTAGATAAAGGGTGGGAGATTGAGATTTCATCTTATACCGTCATGTATAGATAGAAACACATTGACTTATGATCATTATTATCATATTTATTTACAGCTTAATTATTATTTAGCGTATGACTTTTGTCGGTGGGGAGACCCGAAGGTTGTTCCACCTCGCCGTGTATAATTCCTTATTCCACTTAGGTAGGAGTTTCATCCATTTTTCAGAATGCTATAGAATTTTGGAAAAAGTTCTTTTTGATAATGAAAGTCCAGCATTATCAGAGCTTTATGAAACTTATCAACATATTTATTCACAGCTTTTAGAATTTGGTGGTTTGACAAAAATGCATATTCAAATTGAATGCTTTGCCTTTTTTATGATAACGCCCACATTAGCTCTAGCATAGACTAACCAAATATGGTTGTGGATTATCTCTGTAGGCTTATTCGTAGGTAATGGGAAAGGTTCAATTTACAGTATATTGAAAAATGAATTCCAGTCCATTAAAAACCGAACTTAATTCTTCCCTACGGTCTGCAACAACCCAGATAGGCTGCATCTGACAGTGAATCAAATTCGAAATCAAGTACCGCAAGCAGTACGGTACATCCGCATCACTATAATTCCAGAGACCTCCTGGCGGTATTTCCACATACATTCATTATGTCCAGAGAAACAATGGTAAAAAGAGACAGAAAAAAGGATGAAGAGGAGGGTGGAAAGATAGGATAGATAACAAGGCAGGCGACTGTGCGAAATTCCTATCCCTATCCTGCTGAGCAGACTGCAGAGATTGTATACAGTATGTGATTTTGCAGGCTACGCTAGTCAGTCAGTCACTTTCACTCGTTGCAATTAATTATTATACGGCGGCCACTAGCGCTGTACGAAAGTCCGCATTTGTTTCAAACACAAGTAAGATAATCAATCACAATCGCCGCTAGGTGTGTGTTTTTTATTATAGTGGACTACTAGACTTCTATGGAACAAAGTACCTACGAAGTAACTCGCTAGAGATGCATTCACAAAGGGAGCTTGTTATGTTGCAAGCGCTAACAAAAGCTACAAAAAAGCTGTAAATAAAATAGGTTGATAATTTTCATCAAGTTGTAAATAAAATATGATAATAATGTTGATAAGTCAATGTGTTTCTAGCTATACGGCTAGTATTGTGTTACTAGCTATTCTAGCTATGACGGTATGGGATGAAATCTCACTCTCCCACCCTCTATCTAACTCTCTTATATATCATGACCATTCTGGGAATATTTTTAAACCACTAGATGTATTTTCCATGTAATTTTCATACAAGTAATCAATAAATTAGGCTATTCCAATGGTTGGAAATGAGTAACATGCTTTCTATTCAAAACGGTTTCTTCAAAATCAGAATAAAATTATTGTAATTTATACCAAAGCCCGTTTCTAAACAAGCTATCTAACAAAAGCTTACACTGAATTAGATGTGTTTTAGATTTGTAATAAAAAAATCTGATATCTAGTCATCTCTTCAATAACTTCAGTAAAATCAGGATAATCGTTTCATCGGTTCATTAAACGTCATTAAAAATAAAGATTTACCCACTTGACAAAACCCGGAAAGTAATAACTGAAGACAAGAACATCAGGCAAAGATACCTGAAAAGTCATAATTAATAGGGCAGCTAATTGGGAAATTAGGTTGATTTAATGATGGTATGACTAATGGTGGATGACAATGACAAATAAATTGTGCCGCTACAGAACTTGACATTTCCACTTTCACAGAATGAGTAAGTTGCTGTAATCACATGACACGCGTTTCAACAAGTTAATTGGCTCTATGGGTATTTTTGAACACATTGATGATAAATAATACTGTTGCTACACCTTGGAACCGCTTCCAGGTATTATTCATTAGGTGATACAATTATTTTCGATTGTTGGATATTTCAAACTTTCCCATACAATATATTTTTAATTTTAATATATTTCAAATTTCCTGATAGAATATTTATGTTTCATATAATTTTAACATTCTTGATACAATTTATTTCTTATTGAATTTTCATTGAACGTCTTTATTCTGGAATTCAGCCTACTATTATCAGCCTATGTATTATCTAGCAACTAATAAAAATTTTGCAATAACCCAAATTCAAAACAGATTTAGGCTAGGCGAACACATGAAGAAGATGAAGAAGCCGGGGAGAGAATGGTGTGGAGGAGGAAGATACGGAATAGCGACCCCGAATAGGGAAAAGCTAAAGGAAAAGAAGAAGAAGAAGTACACCGGTTAGTCAAGACAAGACAAGATTAGTCACAGTAATTCACATATTTGCTTATGAAGCAGCACACACCGATGCAATGACTAATCGGTGTGTGTTGCTTCATAAGCAACTATGTGAAGTACTGTGACTAAACGTGACTAATCTCGTCTTGTCTTGTCTTGACTAACCGGTGTACGCCTAGCTTTATTCAGAAACTCAGCCCACTAAACTACGAAAATAACTAGTAATAACTTTTCAACAACGCGTTTCCTCAGGAATTTGACCCACCAAATCAGCACGACACCCATGACAACAATGAAGAAAAAAACTGCCGCCAGCAAGGAGAATCGGCCAACAATGGAAACACACTTTCACGCGTCTGGACGCACAGCACATTATGCAAGGTGCGTGCGACGCCCTTGGACTGAATACACACTCAATGAGAAGAAAAGTCAGTCATGCCAGAAACGAATGGACCGACCAGCGCATGATGAGACAAGAACTGGACCAACTTCAATGCAGTCAGGACAGCAGATGATTCAATGCTCGCTCTCTGGGTCATTCTGAATGAATAAAATAGAATGACTTCTTTATTAATCTGACTTGGCGAAAAATGGACGGTAATATCCAGTCCACCACTTTACCAACACAAGAATGCGTAATAGATTCAGTTACAGTTACAGCAGAGATATTCAATAGATAAATCGACATTTAGACTACAATTAGATAGGTAGTCTACAGTTGTTCGATTTTGAGTGCGACAAAGCATGCTAAACATGCTTTTTTCTTTTTGCATGCTGTGCAGCAAACAAAATTGATCAAGTGTGGATAAAGGTAATAAAATAATATACAAGAATAGATAACTGATATGACTATCGTTTTTCAAAATAGTTTATGGACCATTGTATGTCATTGATGTTTTCAAGGGTTCATGCAATAAAAGAATCAAGATTTTGATTTTAACTATGGTAATAATAATAATAATAATTCCGTGTAACCTGGCTGGCTCAGGTCTGGTGTCAGAGTTTTCAGGTCACTCCTGATCAGTTCAGGGTCTCTGACGTGACTTAACGACTGTTTCTAGGCAGCCGGGACCGACGTTAACTATAGTGTTATACAAACATCTTGCACAGTTGATCACCAATCAGCAACTCAAATTCGTATGAATGATCAAAGGTTATAAATAAATTTACGAAAGACCATTGACTTGTTAGTTGCCCCTACTGAAGATATTATTATTATTGTTTGCTGCGTTATAACAGAGCTTGTCTAGTGTATTAGTAGCTTTTAGATCAGCTGTTCGATTCAATTCCATTGGATGAGATTTGCTCCAATACAACCTGTACATGTACAAGCTTCTCTACAAATTTTTCTACACTTTCGACATTTTTTGAAGTCGGGAGATGAAATACTGAAGCAAACCCCATTTACAAAGTGAGCAAACCCTTTATTATGAATGAAAATACATAGGTGTTCATTTTCAGAATGCTGAATGAATTTTTGCTAGTGCAAATTGAAAAGGCAGCACGATTTATACAGGGCTAATTGTTCACATACCTCATAACATGCTTCAATGCCAGAATATTGCAAGCATGCTGACCGGCTTATAGCATTTTGGCTCTTTTGCCAACACCTTGCTATTCCAAGCTGAGGGATTTGGCCCTCTACACAGTTCAAGATATCATGTGATGAAAAAAGCGCAATACATTTGACCTTTCAATAAAATACAAATTAAAAAGCGTTAGAGAAAAGAGCCGGTTGTTTCCTCCTCGTAAAGATAATGAGTCGTCAATAAATTCAAGAAAAAAAAACAAAGAATCCAGGAAAACTTCCAAAAACAGAATCAAGAAAGAAATTTGTATTCCGATTACAGGTGGTCAATTTGACATTTGGGAGAGAGTAGCAGTATTGGGTGACGGGAGACGATGATTACGAAACCATCTACTGCATTCCAGTATGCAAGACGACACAACTCAAAAGTTGCCTCTTTTCGAATTAAATAACTACCACTTATTTGAAACGAAAGTGTTCAGGAGCACGTGCTTCCCCAGACGAGAGAAAAATATGCACTTATGATCGAGACTAACCTCCACCCCCCCTCCAGTCAAAAATTAAATCCTGGATTCGTCCCTGCTAATATGCAAAAACCGTAAAATTTAGTAAGTAAGTTAGTTGAAACGGTGTATGTGAACAATTTGGTAAATTCTTGAAGAACTATAGTCCGATTCACGTCAAGAAGTCAGCATTGTTTATGAGGAGCATTGATGCCAAGTTTCATTGAGAGAGAAAGAGAAAACTGCACCAAACGTGTCTGTTGGGACTGCGTACGACAACAATGCACAGTGCGGCAACTATGCACAGTGCGAATAGGATAGAGACATCAGCAACTGCCTTGTGCTGAACAAGGATAGCAAACTCCCATCCAAGCAATGCTGACTTCTTGACGTGAATCGCACTATAGGAAATTCATACTGAACGTGAAGGTTTTCCATCCAAATCAAATTCATTCAATAAAAACCCCTTGAATAGGTTAGTTGTCCCACAAGTATTAGACCTGAATCATGGTTACTATGCACCATGCACATGGTTACTTATATCATGGTTTACTGTTATAACAATTCATGTCTAGTGACTGGTCACCTTACAAGCCAGCTGTTCAATTCAAAGTCATTTTACTAAAAAGGAATGTGATCGTTTACATTCGCCTCGAGGAAATCATAGTCGATAAAGTTGAAATTTTTGAGTGTTACATTTGAGTTGTTCAAAGTGATGAGTTCATAGCTCATCCTTGTTGAGCGTACACCGGTTGTTCAAGACAAGACAAGACGAGATTAGTCACGTTTAGTTGTTAGTAATTCACATAGTTGCTTATGAAGCACCACACACCGATTAGTCATTGCATCGGTATGGGCTGCTTCATAAGCAACTATGTGAATTACTCTGACTAAACGTGACTAATCTCGTCTTGTCTTGACCAACCGGAACGCTAGTCCGTCTATAAGACACATTGATCCCCGGCTTTTCAGTCGCTCAATAGCCAGTTTATGGATCCAATAGCACTATTGAATCAATAACCATGTGTTTTCAAATGCAAAAAAAAGTTATTGATTCAATAAGTTTATTGAACGACTAAAAAACCGGGAATGAGACATTTAGTTGGTACAGTATTTTTTATACTGTACCAACTGTATTTTGTACCTCCTGTATTCTTCAGGAGGCAGAGAGGGATGTTCAGACTGGCCAGACATCCTAATCGAGGACGCCGGCTCGCTCATTATACACGAGTATACTGTATTCCTCTACTCTTCTACTGTATGTTCTTGCAAGTTGTAGGCTCTGCACCTCATAGTACCTCAGTCAGTCTTGCATTGGCGACCAGAGCGGAGAAAGCGGTTGCCAAAGTTGCAGAGCGGGGAGAGGGGGGGTGAGGGCGAGCGAAGCGCGTTATGGGGTCAGCTGCGAGTCGTAACTGGGTCAACGGCGACTCGGCTCGGCCTAGCCTTGCGCAAGGTTGCACGGCCACTCTTCAGCTTGCTTTCAACTCCAAGCGCATGCGCCAGAAAAACTGCTGTTGGACATTCACGCACTAACCAAACTGACGATACAGCACTTATAAGCAGTGCAATAGAAAAGCCCAGGATACCAGAAAATGATAACAGACTGAAGACAAAAGAATTATAAAGATAGTGGTTATAAGTTACTAAATAGTTTATAACTAATAAATTATAGTTTATAACTTTTTATAGTACTGTATAAGTAGTTTATAACTTTGTTATAAACTAGTATGTTTATAAACTTTTAGATAGTTAATAGTTATAACTTGACAGGTAGTTATACCATAGAGAAGCAATACTCTAGTATGTCTGTTCTCTGTGGTTATACATTATACATAGTTACTTTTGCTTATATGGTATCGGGATTATAAAGAGAAGTTTTTTATTAGTGTAGAAATTTTAAAACTATAACATACATGTTATAACATATATGTTATATGGTATTTGTTTATACCATATAACATACTAACTTTAAATGATAAACAGCGTATAGCTTGTCCGTTTTGCTGATGCACCAGGATTGACAATGAATCACCTCTTTTCAACAATCTTCTAAGAGAAATATACTAGGACTGCGGCTTAGTGCATAAATTTGAATTGTAATTCAATACAATAATAATTTAAGGGTGTAATTTGATACAAATTGTAATTGTAATTTATATTTAATACAATAATAATTTGATACACTTTGAACATAGTGAAAATGCAATCCAGGTGCCTCAGTAAAATGGACCAGTTACATATCAAGTTGATAATCATCTAATACATTTCGTGTAGTATAATTGTACAAAGTTCTCCAAATTTTATAAATTTTCTTATTTGTAGGTTATAATCTAGCCTGGACATAATTTACAAGAAAAGTACCAAAAGTAACTTACTATTGACGAATGCTCGACAATAAACCAAAAACGAACCATTTTGATGCTCACCTGTAACAAAAAATAAACAATCTTAAACACTGAAGAAGTTATCTTGGAAAGAGAAACGTGACACAGAACACATTATTGAAAATCAAAAGATCTGTCTGTATTCATTGTTCTTTTGAATAATAAAAAAATGATGAATACAAAACATTGTATTTTTCAAAATAATAAAAAAATGATGAATACAAAACATTGTATTTTTCAAAATAAGGATACAAAATAAATTGATTTGGATCATCTTTGAACTCATGTGATTTGTAATTATTTTTCATGAAGAAAGCCAACTATACACAGAACTAGATATAGCAGACCAAAAATCATTGAATCTTCAGAAATATGCCAACTTTGTGATTTTATCAGATTCCAAAATTCAAAGGGCCACAAATCTTCCAAAGGAATAGAGGAAGGGAAAGGAATTTTAAGGCACGCGTGGAAAGGATAAAAGAGCACGAGGAAAACACCCAACGGGAAAGTAAGGACTGGAAAATAATCGAGAAACGCGAATCAAATCGACTTCAAGCCGAAAAATTCCATTGGCCAAAACAGACATAATGAATAATGATGTAGCCAGTGCTCTAGTCGCTGCTCTAGTGCAATAAAAATCGAAAGCAGGAAAACAGTTACTGCACGCCTCGCAGACACTTGCTGCTGCTGCTGCTTCTGCCTTTCCTTTTCCAATCAAATTCCACGAAGTAACTGACTCATGCACGCGCAAACACAGACAACCAATTACTGAACAGGACTGATCGTTCCTGGAAACATTTTTTTTGAGGGTACATTTTCAAACAGGGCCAAATTTAATTAAGGAAAACAAGTTCTACGAACAATACTACCAATCACGGTTTTGGGAGCAAGAAAATAACAATGGAATTTCCTCAGTAATGATTAAAGAATTTCAAATTGATGTACTGTACTCAAATGTATCAAGACAGAAAATATCATTCAATAGGTACAATATTGGATGATTTGTATACAAAATTCACTTGATATTACCAAAATTTCTTATGACTTCAAAATACAGTTTTAACTTACATCCAAGCTTCTCGTTCACATGGTACCTATTTTGGTACATGGTATCAAGTTATTATTCATTGTTATCACTTAATGATGCATTGGAGAAACACCTTCAACCAATCGACTTGTACTATTAGCATGGCTATCACATGTTTCCATGGTTTATCCATTGTCATGTTCATGACGTTTGTCTCCTTGTTGGGAAACATCAAACGTTTTCAGTCTCTAGAATTCAAAATGTTCAGTAAGCTGACAGAGTAATGATGACTATCTCTTGTCAGATTAAGGAAGCCCAGTAATTTCCATCATCTAAGATAAGAACAAAAAAATACTATCATTTTAGTTCAGTCATAACGTTCCAGTTTGGTAATGTAGATTCTCCATAACATAGAATTTGAGAATGCTTCTTTATGTCATTATTTATAAAGAAAAACTTCATAAAAAAATTGGAATCAATGAAACTGAAAGTTTCAAGATAAGAGAGAATCACTATTAAAATATCAAATTATTACAGTATAAAATATTATACAGTATTGAATGTTTTGTGAAGGAGAAGGCAATTAGTCTCTGAATATAGAAGGAGGAGAATCAATCATGAATCAACAAAATTCACCCATATTTCCTGTATTATAATTTATAATCAGCTAATCATCAATTTTCAAGAGTAAGTCATTAATTCATTTTAAAACAAAGAAACACGCCTTAGGCTAGGCGTACACTGGTTAGTCAAGACAAGACAAGACGAGACGAGATTAGTCACAGTAATTCACATAGTTGCTTATGAAGCAGCACACACTGATGCAATGACTAATCGGTGTGTGTTGCTTCATAAGCAACTAAGTGAAGTACTGTGACTAAACGTGACTAATCTCGTCTTGTCTTGTCTTGACTAACCGGTGTACGCCTAGCCTTAGAATAAATAATAAACGAACGATAGACAAATGAAAAAGCAAACTGCACACAAGGATAATAGTCCAGAGACTACTTTAGGCAACAGGCAATGCGCCAAAATACACGACCAGAGAACGCAGTGAACAGAGAGAAAGATATCATACTCTCTCACTCCAACCACAGAACTACCTGGTTCTTGTACCGAACACACTTTCCAATCTATATCCGGGGGCAGTGCGTTTTGTTATTTATACATTAGCATAGGAGCGGGCGGCCACAAAAAGCCTCAAGTTATAACCATTAACCACAAATGAATTGGTAGCCAAGCAATGCCTTTATTTCTGTACAGCCATCGAAAGCTCAACTTCTAGACTGTCAACTTCTCAACTTATAGCTGTCATGAGTCTAGACGACCAAGACTAACGAACATAGAAAAACGACCGAGACTAACAAACATAGCAAAAAATGAACAATAGTATTTTTTTATAAAAGTCTAGTAAAACATCAAAAAATTATTCTAAATCAACCGTCAACTATAATAGTCAACTATAGTGCGATTCACGTCAAGAAGTCAGCATTGCTTAGATAGGAGTTTGCTATTCTTGTTCAGCACAAGGCAGTTGCTGATGTCTCTATCCTATTCGCACTGTGCATAGTTGCCGCACTGTGTATTGTTGTCGCACACAGTCCCAACAAGCACGTTTGGTGCAGTTTTCTCTTTCTCTCTCAATGAAACTTGGCATCAATGTTCCTCATATAAACAATGCTGACTTCTTGACGTGAATCGCACTATAGTATAGAGTAAGCCACTATTGTGGTTCATTGGCAGAGAATATCTTCAGATTGATACAGAAATTGCAATTTACACTCATAAAAATTCAATCTATGAAAATTAATAAAATTAACAAGTCATTGAGAAATAAATGAACCAATTGAAAGAAAAATCCAACACAGTTCTTTGAATACGATTCAAAAATGGAACCCATACCGTTCGAAGACTACTTTTTAGGTCACTGCAAGTCCACACAATGATACGAATTAGGCATAAAATCACTGTCAAACAGGATACTAGCATCTTTCTCCTACAACTCGATGAAGCAGCAACTATTTCAATGTACCTCAATCGGGCCCCTCCCACTTCCATCAATCAATCCATTTTATCAATCAGTGAATGAAAGGTTCATTGAAATGCTTCTACGACTTGCCAATAGCAATTGAGGTAAAGCTGACAATGCGTTCAATTTTTATTGGAAAAAAGTGGGTCACGGTCAATGCTTTTTCTTATCATTGTGTTTTAATAGGGCAAGGCTTTGACAAATTTCAATTGAATAGAAATTTTATTTTTAAATATTTTTTATCACACAATGAATGTTTTTCTATAAATTTATATTGTATTGTCGTTGAGATAGCTTATTCCTTAGGCCCCTGTCAGACTAGGCTTTTCTTCAAGCGCGTTTTGTAATATGAGCCCACGCGCGTTCTGGTAACATCGCGTTTTGATGCGCGTCTTGTGAAGCGCGTTCTCTCAACTACGGTCAGTGACCCTAGAACCTAGATGAGTCGACACTCGCTACTATTCTTAATTAATTCAATCAATTCAGTTGCAATATGGACGTTAACGAGATAGCAGCGATTGCTTACCTTCATCTCAAACGGAGAAAAGTTAAAAAACGTCGGTTTTGGATCCATCCAATTCTAAGTGAGATGATTTGTTCATGGAAGTGCATTGCATTACAGTATATTATATTAATTTATCAAAGCTTGTAAAGTGGATGAAAACTTGAGAAAATATTATATTTCAATTTTTAATATTTTATAAAAATATTTTTGATTATCTCTATCTTCATTAGTCAGAAAAATAAGAAAAGTAAAATATAAAATAAATCAGATAATCTCTTTTTATAAAGAGTTCTGGAACTGTAAACTGTTCGAAATTATTTTTCTCATACAATAATGATTAATTCTATCCTACAATTATATTATACAATTTATACCATAATAATTGCAAATTATAATAAACAAACCAAACTAAGGAATGAGAAAAGCATACTTATGAAAGTTATCCTAGATAAAGTACTACTGCTTTTCTAGATAAAATTAAGTAACCAATCTATAAAATGAACATGTAAGAAAAAAATCCTTAATTTTGATTATTTTTGAGAATCGACCTCACGTATATAATTCGAGGGTGCTGAATCCGAATCTGAAATCACAATTCCGCTATCTCCAATATTGCGCAATTTAGATTTTGGTGAAGATTTCGCCACGCGCGTCGTCGCGCAGCCCAGTGTGACAGGCTGTCAAGCGTTCTCATTAGATTCTCATTACGTTAGCCCGGCTGACCGGGAAAGCGCGTTGTACATGAAGCTGGCTGAGACGCGGATAGTCGACCGGGACGCGCTTGATGAAAAAACGCGCGTGGCCTCAAAGCCTCGTCTGACAGGGGGGCCAGCGATCTCATTACATTTACATTACGGGACCTCAGATGACCGGAACGCGCGTGGGCTCATATTACAAAACGCGCTTGACGAAACGCCTAGTCTGACAGGGGCCTTAGAGCAAGGAAAGCATAGGTGACAAAAGCAGCATTGTGAAAATAAAGCACAGCAGACGGAAATCATTATTGAAGTTAAATCATTTATAAATAAATAAGATTGGGAAAGAAGCAATAAAATATTTTAGAACTTTAATATTATAAGAATAATCTTATTATTACATAATGATATTGGTTTAGTGCAATATTTCATCTATTATATTGGTTTAGTGCAATGAACTTGGAAACCATGAAACAATTTCTTGGGCAACACATAAGTTTTCAACAACTGATAAAAATCCTGTTTATCCAATGTGAGCAAAACCTAAAAACCACAAATTCAAATCAACAAGACACGGCCATTTAATTACGGAAGAGCACATTAAAAAATTAGGAGCGGAATACCAAGAAAGGTAATTAGATGTAAGTACACAACAGCAGTCATTATCAACGAGCCACAAATAAGGACAGACGAATAATCTTGACATTTGGGAGAGAAAGAAGAAAAAAAGAAGAAGCAGTAAATTAGACGAGATAGCAGGAAAGCCTCGGAGACACCTTATCAGGCATCCAACCTTGCAGGCTTGAAACAACTACTCTATCTCTTCCTTTGATTGTAATACAGTACTTCCTACTCCTAATAATTCTGTCTTTATTCTACCTCCATCTTTCATTACCACTATCAATTTACAACTATGTAAATCTCGTTCATTTACTTCGCATACCAACTTCGAATTTCTATTTCTACAATCAATCAATTTAGAATAGAATAATTTAATTATTTTCCTGACATGGTAAAGTTTGGACAACAATGTCCAGTCTAGCACTGTAATAATTCTGTAAGTATTTTATAATAATTCATAAGTATTCAAGCAAGAATATTTTGGAGTCTTATCAATTTAGGGTCTTCAAGAACTATTTTTCTTATTCTATCAAACATTTCTTCTTCAAAATTTTCAATATTTTTTTTAATATTGTACAGCCTAAACACCACACCACCCATTGAGATCACAGTATCACCATATTTTTCTATACCTGACAGAATGAAATCAAAGGAGTTCTTACTATATGTGAATTATTAACCTGCTGATAAAAAAGCTATCATTCATGATATGAATTGCAATTAATTTCTTTCCACCTCATCTCCTCTCTTCATGTTTTTTCGAACAAATTTTTTTTTCTGAGGATGATGCTCACATGAGCTCTAGGCTTGTGCGTGGGTAATGAGTGGGGTGATGATGAGATATGACGACTACTTTTTAGGCAGTCGGGACCGACGGCTTAACGTCTCCTCCGAAAGACGGGATTTCTTCGCTAATTTCTTCGAAAGTAGCGTAATTTTCAAAACCGTTCACGAATTTTCTCATTCAACTGCAATATTTGCCTACTTGAATCATCACGGCAGAAGCACTACGAAACCTTTTGAAAGTTACGCCACTTTTGACGTAATTATTGATTGGATCGGTCATCGTTTCGTAATAAAACAAGTGGAAATACCAACTCAAAACACAATGGTTGTTATAGTACAGTATAAGCCGTGAGACTTACAAGTTACATCAATGAAGTACATTGCCTGATTCATGAAAGATGTCCTAAAAATTATCGAGGACCTGTTTCGTAAAGTTGCAGAGGTCTTGAAAACAAAAATGACGTACTCACTCTTCAAGTACAAAGTTTAGTTATGTCCGACAAATAAATATATTTATATAAATATATAATGAATCGAAAATGGTTCATAGGCAAGCAGAATTGACAATAAGAATCGGAAATATTAACAAATATGAAATAAAAACTCACTATTAGTTACTAGTTACTACATTAATTTGATCTGTCTGTTTAGTGTTCTGTTGTTCTGAATTCGCCATTATTCTCCTGTATTTTTTGCCGTAGTAAGTTTCATCGAAGAGGCGACCGTCATTTTTTATGAAAAAGTTTAAAACTGATTTTTACCAATGTTTAAAATTGATTTTTTACCAATGTTTACGGCTTTTGGCAGTAATCCGGAATCAATAATTTGGTTTAAACATCCGAGGACTATCATATAAAACATGGAAGATGAATCGACTACCCTATTCTCATGCAAGATGAAAAAACAAGGTTACTAGGCTACAACAATAATTAAAATCCCACATCACTCACTCAACATTTTCTTCTAACCAACTCCTACATCTCCATGACACACTCTAGAGCTGAGACCGCACTGCTGGATGGTTACCTAGTGGGTAGATTGAATATCCATAGTAATAGATGATCTGTTCTGAAAATATTTTGTACTGTATTACTATGGACATTCTATACATACTCCATCTACCCACTACATAACCATCCAGCAGTGTGGCTCAGCTCAACTCCTCTTCCATTTTCAATCTTCAATCAAACACACGGTTCTAAAAAGACAAAAACCGCAAACCAATCGGCAACTTCCGGCCGGCAATGCAATTTGCCCGCTCCACTTGCTGTAGTATTGGCAGCAGAGGTAACAGCAGCAACTAGAATAGGCCACTGCAACTCCAGTCGCTAATCAAGACGCTCTTGGCTGCCGCCTGCGACCTCCACGGCCACCTTGAAACCACCGCAATTGGCGCCAGCTGCAGCTGTTATTACCTGTCCTGTCGATTGCATTTCAACATCCGACATGTTTATTTGTTCTTCAAGCATTGTCGTCATCATTCACTTCCTTGTACTCAATGCAACCTTTCCTAATATTACTGCTACAGCCTCAATCATAATTTAGCATAAAGTTAATTGCAGAAGAAGAATAAAGTGATAGAATAATGAAGTGTAGAGTAATAATAATAGTGAAAAATAATAAAGTGATATTTATGCACTTTGTTCTGATAACATACGCCTGATTGCAACTGAAAGTCAATTAAATTAAACCACCATAAACGACGTTCTGGATGGAATGATTCAGGAATGAAAATAGGAATGATTTCCTTGTACTGGGAAGTTTTGTCAATTGACATCATTTGACGACGGTTGATAAGCTATCATGTTACCAAAAATGCTTACATAATGTTGAAAAAATTGCAGATAATTAATTTCTAAAATTTCAAACATCTACAAACTTCAAGTACAATAGACAGTTACATGCAGTGTTTTCTTTGTAAGCAAATACGACTGCAAATCAAATAGCATTTTATATGGTAATAGGGGAGCTGTATAGCGCCGCCTTGACCCTGCTAGTACGACCCTCTCACGTAACTTCCGACTCAACTCACTTCCCAGTACAGTCAGCACCCCCTTCATTATTTGGCAAGTCACGCGCACTTTTCAAATGCAAGCCACGTGCTGCTCAGCTGCACAGCAAAAATCAATCTGGCCATCATAAAACAATCATATTTATAGTCGAGGAAATAGTTTCTTCAGTTTATGAAGACTTTACGTTTTATATCATCCATTAATATCACATTTCATAACATCCATAGAGTTTATATGAGGGTTGAAGTTATAAAAAGATTAACAATCTCGACTTGGGATATAATATTATTTTTCTAAACTGATACAACAGTAATTTCAGTTGAGAAAAAATACATGAACCAAATTCACTAATGATTGTGGCTGGGATGGTATAGCTTTTAAAAATGCAAATCAAAAATGAGTTGAGAGAAAAATTGAATGAGAATTTGATTATTTATTTCCTATACATTGAAGTTTTAATATTTACAAAATATTTGTAATGATTTTTTTTCATTAAAACGGGATAAAAAATTCTAAAACAAATTTTATAGTGTGCTATTTTTTTGGAAACTACAGTTAATAAGCCCTGTAATTGCTGAAATCATTTAATACAGCTCGAAGAAATTTGAGAGTATTTTCACACTAATTTTAGACTATTTCCAAAAGAAATTGTTGTGTAATAATGGGAGGATCTATGGATAAAGCTCTTTCTAGTAAACTATACACAAAAAATAAGAAACCTAAAAGAGGAACACATCTAGAAATATTGAAACTTCAAAAAATCAAAACCAAAATTAGTGTAGTATCTATCTGTCAAAAACAGTAGTAAAACCGTATCTGTCATTATGCACGCATAAAATTCATTGTGATTTATAGGCTATAGAACTAGCAATCCCTCTATCCACAGCAAGTTAGTAAAGCTGACAGTATTGAAATTTACGGTACCAGTGACACGGACAAAACAAACGACAGAAAAACGAAAATAAGACAGAAAGTTGGGAGGACTGTGGCACATCTCTTTTCGTTGCAGACTGGATGGGGTCGTCGACTTTAACAACTTCTGTCTGAAATGCTCGTTAGTAGTCATTAAGATGACTCATTCTATCCCAAGAAGTAAAACGATATTTGGCAAAACACATTAACTTGTCTAGTCCAATTAAAGCTAAGATTTAAAATAATTGAACAAAAAAAAAACTATTTTTTTACAATGAATGAGTAAAAAAGGAACACAAGATTTGTTTAGCTTGAGGAACCATATTATTTTCAAAATTCTGTGTACTTAATTTCAGAATAATCGTCCAAGTATACAATGGAAATTTAATAAGTACACAGGAATTAAGATAAGTACACAGTTGATTTCTCTGAACTCCCCGATTCTCCAAAATTGGAAAGCAATAATTCAATGTTTTAAAACAATGTTTAAATTTGACTCTTTAAAATTAGCCTACTGATTTTCAAACACAATCTGTTAACAATCCACATATTCTAAGACCCCAATATTGCAGTGTAGTTGCAATATAGACCCTATAAGAAACCTATTATAAACCCACATAAGTGTAGTTGCAGAGACTAGATTACATGATGTAATCTCTCTTATCATTCGAAACGTAACTTTTCAAGAGACTACAAAAATTATTACAAAATTACAATAATTATATACAATAATTATTGTATATTCTAATACACAGTGGACATCAACCATTATGAGGCTTATTTACGACTGACCACATAATTATTCCATAAGATACAAAACTGCATTCATTACCCTGACGAGCCTTCAATTGCAAATATGGAAGTAACATACAGTCCATCTAATCAACTCATTTCCTTGGTTAGTATTGCTAAAGACCTTGGCGATATTAATAACACTCAAGAGCCCAATGCATGTAAGAATTACCTACAAGTTTATAAAGAAAGAATGCTAATAATACTTGCTGATATAGAAGATTCATTCAACTACTCAAACATCGTTCACCTTCAGACAAATTGAAAAATTATACAAGCTAAACAAGGTTAAATTTGAAACAAAATTATAGAATTCAACATTGAACTACCTATATGCATCGCATCTATTTACTTCATTGCTAATTTATAAGTTTCTTCTATTATCGCATTAACATTTTATCACTTCTTTCATTCTACATTACAAATTCTATCATCACTGGAAAGGTCTGGCCATCGTGTTCTGCCCTTACCTGGCAAAATAAATAAATATATTACCATAGAGAAGAGATAGGAGGATACATATTATGTTTTCTAATCTGTTATCTATGATATTACTTAGTAAAATACAGCAAAGAAGTACAATAAGTGATGTGCATTGGTTCTCATGTAATACTGAAACGCAATCAGAGGTAGTAAAACTGTAAGATATAGGCAATAACATATCTAGGTTGTCCCATGTCACGTACTAAAATATATACTTGATCAACACGTATTTTAATCAATTCAAATCTTTATTGGTCATTATTATCAAAACAACATTAATAATTTGGTAATAATTGGAATGTGTTACACACAATCAAAGAAATACAATACAGAATTAGCGAACAACAAGTTGCACACACCAACAAAGACTACTATTTATTTCAGTGATAACAGAAGCACACATCTTTATTACGTAAGTGTGTGAGAGATAGTATGAGGTTCAAGATTTTCGAGGAAAATAAAGAGAGTAGTAACAATATTTCGAACAGATATGAGAATTTTAAAAACACCTCAGTTTTAGATGCAAAGAGAGATGCAATGTAAGATTGTGTGAAGAAGAGATTATCGTTATAGCGAAACCAACAGGATTTTTCAACAGAGAAAAGCAACAGGATAGTTTTTGGATAGCGATGGATGAACAAGAAGGGAGAAAAGAGATAAAAACGGGACAAGGAAGAGAAAGCGAGCGAGGAAGAGAGAGAAAGAGAAACAAAAACAAAGAGGTTCGTTAGCATTCCCCCAAGGAACCGCGAGCAACGGAATATTGATGGTGTCGCGAGAAAAACAAAACACAAGGAAGTGGGGAAAATTCGGAAGTAGCATTGACCTCATCGCCAACACCCAAGAATACCCACCGCAAGGTGACAAAAATAAGGGGGGGAGAGAGGGAGATCAGCTGTCAGCTGTTTACGGAAACACATGTTTTTCAAAACAAGTTCACAGAAAAAATTACGACTGGTCGGACGGTCGTTCTCTGCTCTTGACTTGGACAACATCGAAAAAAGAACAAAGGCCTCAAACACAAAGAAATAAGCAAGCAGTGTGTGGGCAACTCGCTACTGAATCTCGGTGTGTCATTGACATAAGAGCTACTTTGCCAAAAATTTCGCTTGTGACTTGAATCGGCGTTGTTTCCGTGGGCTAGAGACCTTGCTGATACAATTCAGAGTTGGGTGTATAAAAACGATAAATTCAAACAACTACACATACGCATGCATGTCCTTCGCACTTGAATAACGTGATCACTTCAAGAGCATGATTCATAATACTGATATCACTTATCAAATAGAGAATATCAGGCAGGAAAGAGAGTGGTTTTCAGCTGATGAAGATTTTAAAAAGTATTTCATAACAGTGAAATCACAAATGAAAAATAATCATAATGGCTGGTTTTCACGATTCTATAGTCCGATTCACGTCAAGAAGTCAGCATTGTTTATATGAGGAGCATTGATGCCAAGTTTCATTGAGAGAGAAAGAGAATAATGCACCAAACGTGTTAGTTGGGACTGTGTGCGACAACAATGCACAGTGCGAATAGGATAGAGACATCAGCAACTGCTTTGTGCTGAACAAGGATAGCAAACTCCCATCTAAGCAATGCTGACTTCTTGACGTGAATCGCACTATAGTAGACATTCTACTCACTGGAGGCAAGTTACTAGAAGCCTATCTACTTATAAACCAGTAACCTGCCTCCAGTAACCAGAACGTCTACTAGAATCGTGAAAAGCAGTCATAAGACTTATATTTTTTCCTGTACCATACTAGACAGTGACTTATACGTTTTTACTAAGTAGTGAATGTAATTGCCTTGTAATTAGGTCCAATTATAAGTGATCTTCAAACTGTCTGTCTGCTCGAAATAGGGACAAACTTCTATTACAATTTCAAAAACGCGGAATGTACTAAATACTTTTTTCAATACAGCATATTAATCAGTACAGAATTTTCTACGTGTCTTTACAATCAGTTAAGCAGTTTCTAATACTGAACTTCTCTTGTACTTTCAGCATAGACGTTTCTACTTTACTTTTAGAATCAGCGTAGCGTTTTTACTTCCCTTGAAAGATCAGCTTCTATTGTACTACAGTATCAGTAGATTCTACTTCACTAGAATCAGCATAGCTTTTTTTATTTCCCTCGTACAATCACCATAGCAGTTTCTACTTCCCTTGTACAATCGCCGAACAATTTTCAACTTTTTTCACAGCATTTCTTGTTCCAACGCACAAGAGAGCAGTAAAAATTATGGCTGGGGAGTGCCTTTGCCTTTTGCCTGCTATCATTATCTCCTTCCGATTGTGACTTGGTCACGTGTTACATCCATGAGCTCAATTAGATAATGCTAGCTACTCACACAAACTCGTACTGTATTCAGATAGTAGCACACTGATAATAAGGCCAAACGTTTTATTGCGCTCGTTTTTACCGTACGCTCACTCTTTCCTCCCAACTAGAAAATTAATCCACTAGTAAAATTTCTGATAACATTCCACACAATCCCTTTCTTTTATCTTTCTCTTACTCATAACAGTACTTCTCTCACATTAATTTCTTTTGGTTGCTACAAAAGTCCATTCTCACTAGACGTCAAACCTACGATACAGTAGAAACTACGGAGACGGTATAATCAAACAAACCAACCAATCATAAGAAAAGTGTGACATTAATTTCCACACTGATTGTACACTCTCTTTAGTAGAAACCATCCTGAATCTAAAAACTAATTCTCAAAGTTATTATCGAACAACCCTACGCATAAGGTAGGGAATACAATGTATTTCGATACATCTATTCAAGTACTGTATTATTCTCTTGGTTGCCTCTATAAGTGATACTAACTGTTACAAAGTTCTCATTTTTCTTCATAATAACACCAAACCAGTTATCACTGCTCTTAGTTTTTTCACTAATCAAGTGTTTTGTAAAATTAAGTGTTAAATTACGTGTTTTGTAAAATATTTATGTTTTCTTGACGTTGCTGATGACCATAGAGTCCGAGTCCGATGGCAAAAAATAAATATCATCTAATACATCTAATAAAAGTCATTCGCCATCAGCCAAATTGAATGGATATACCATATGAATAAATGAATAAATGAATAAATGAATAAATGAATTTTATTTCCTTCTACAAAAAACATTAAAAAACAAGTGTATAAGTACTTGGAAATTAAACTGATCACTTTTAACAAGTACATGTGATCAGTGTACAAAAGAAAAAATAATAATAAAACAAGGAGTCAGAGTCTAGTCTATACAGCTAATATACATAATTTCATAATTTCAGGTACTGCCTGCAGCGTAAATAATAATTTATCTAGTATAACATAGAATTATCATAAAAACGGGAATGGATGATTTGTTTTTGAAGAGTTAGCCAAAGTATGTGAACTATGGTATAAACGTGTTACAATTTAACAAAATAATCAGAGAACAATACAGAATGATTACAGTTTAAAATATAAGGTTTCAACATAATACATTTCTTACGGACCAAGTATCAGGTAATTTAAATAACCATTCCATAACTCTTCTACAGAATACAGTGCAAGAATCACTTCTCCTTATCTCTATTGGTAATTTATTATATATATAGGGCCCTATAAACAAACAGGAGTGCTTAAAACGATCTTTGTTAACTTTTGGAGTCCTACACAGTAATCTGTCAATACTTCTCATATTATAATAAAGGTTCTCAGTACCGGAATTTCCACTTTTTATGTAGAACAGTTTTAGAACCTTGAAAATAAATAGATTCTGAATGGGCATAATCTTCAAAAGACAATACAATGGGAAAGAGCTCTCTCTTAATCTTTTGTGCAATATTAGTCTAATTAGGTGATTTTGAGTTATTCTCAATCTGTTTATAAAAGTTTTGAATGTTCCACCCCAACATATCAAACCATATTGCATTCGGGAATGAATTAGAGCATAATATAATGTTTTCATTAGGGTTTGATCGCAGATATTTCTGAGGAAATAAAATTTCCTAATTGATCTTCTAATATTGCCATGGAGCGTTTGAATATGTTTTTTCCAAGACATTTTTTCATCAAATGTTAATCCCAAATATTTAAAGGAGTCCACTTTTTCAATTTCTGCACAATCGCAATCTACACGTTGACACTCTCGAGAATGATACAGAATTGGGGTGGAAAAATCAAAAGCCCGGAAATCAAAATTTATGAATTTTGTTTTTGAAACATTAACCTCCATTCTGTTTATTGTACACCAGTCTCGCAGGATGGTAAGATCAGAAATAATATTATTTTTTATAGCTTCCTTATTTTTATTGGAATACAAGAAAGCGATGTCATCTGCAAAAGCCTGGATCTGGCCCTTAAAATTTTTACTTAAAAGATCATTTATAAAGATAATGAAGAGAACCGCGGAGGATACGGAACCCTGGGGGACGCCCACAGTGACGGGGAGGGGGCTACTAAGGCAGCCCCCAACCCCAACACGCACCCGCTGTTCCCTGTTACACAGAAAACTGCGGAACCACCGAAGCGCCACTCCTCTGATCCCAGCCGCCTCAAGTTTCGAAAATAAAATTTCATGATTTATCAGATCAAACGCCTTTTTAAAATCTACAAAGAGACCGGTTGTTTTATTGCCATTATTCAGACTATTATAAATTAGGTTTGAGAAGTTTAGAAGCGCATCCTCCGTTGATTTTCCCTTTTGGAAACCGAACTGTTTTTGGGAGAAAAAATTAATTTTATTTAGGTATACAACTAATCTACTTATCATTAATTTCTCTAAGATTTTTGAAAAAATGGAAAGCAAACTAATAGGTCTGATGTTATTTAATTTTAATGAATTTTTCTTTTTGAAAAGCGGAGTGACAATGCTTAACTTCAACATTTCCGGAAAAATACCTTTGGAGAAGCTGGAATTAAAAATATGGGTTAGAACGGGTGCAATATACGGAGCAATCTTTTTTATTAGTATTACATTAAATTTATCAAAGCCGGACGATTTTTTATTTTTAAGGCTAGATATGATTCTTATGATTTCATTATCTGTTGTTGGTTCAATGAAAAAGGATTGGCAGTGATGATAAAGACCCAAGCAGACAGATGAAGGTGCATTGCAGTCAGACCGAGCAATATTAATAAGATAATGATTAACAGTATCAGCTACGTTTTGAGGGTCGCACTCTATAGAACCATTCTCCAATTCTATCTTATCAAAAGTTTGATTACGGCTCTCGCCAGTCACGTTATTGATAACTCTCCACTGCCTAGCCGGGTCTCCATCAGCACTGCGAATACTGTCTGAATAGAAGCGTTTTTTAGTAAAATCTATTTCATTTTTCAAGTTATCATAATATACATTATAATGATTTCTCAGGGCTGCATCATATGGCCTCTTTTTTACTAATATATAAAGTTTTTTTCTCTTTTCTATTTTCCGTAATAGGTTTGAGGTAATCCACGGACTTATTATCTTTGCTTTTGCAAGCCTCTTGTTAATGATAATAGTTTTCGAGCATTTATCTACTATCTCTGTCAGAGTAGCATGAAACCTCTCGTAACTGAGATCTACTTCTTCTGTCTGATAAATTTCATTCCAATTTAGTACTTGCAGATACTCACAAACCTTATCGATATCAATACAATGTTTATTAACAGATAACGCTATTTCTTCTCGGTCAATACGATTTTCATCAAATTTCAGACCTAATAGACAATGGTCAGTAATGTGTAAATCAAAGATAGCACACTTAAAACTATTTATCTGCCTATGTTTAATGAATATGTGGTCAATTAGAGTTTTTGATCTGGTTGTAATCCTAGTTGCCTTATCTACTAGAGAAGAAAAACCATTATTTTCCATTAGACTTTGATAATTTGTCGAATTATCCTTTTCATCTAATAAGTCGATATTTATATCTCCTATCACAATAGCATTTGATGTAAAATATTTCATAATTTGCTCTAGTTCAGTTATAAAACTTTTCTCTGTAAACTCTTGTAATCTATAGACACAAAATAATTTGAAATAGTGTTTATTAATTTTAACGTTTAATAAAAGGGTATCAGCTGTTTTCATGTCATTGAAATCCTCTTCAGTAGCACAGACAGAACTAAGAGCGTAACAAATTACTCCTCCTGATCTATAAGCATTATTACATTGAGCAAACATATTGTAATTTGGAATATTGTATAAATTTAATTCATCAGAGTTAATCCATATTTCACTTAAAACTATAAAGGTGACTGGGTGTTTTATCTGTGAGAACTCTAACAGAAAATTGTTGAAATTTTGACGCATACTTCTTATATTACAATAAATTAGGTTGAACACGTTTTTTTTATCTGAATGTGTTTCAAAAAATATACTATTCAATGAATGTAAATAATCGCAATTTTCCTCCATATCAAAGATGTATGGTATCAATACTCAAATAAAAAAAAAGTGAAATAAATGGAATCAAATGAAAAATAGAACATAAATTTTTCGAAACTTTCAAATAAATTCTTAAAAACTATAAAATTATATTTTGCAAAAAGATAAATCCTTACTTGAGTTTCTCAATATCAGCATCTGTAACAATTCTTATGCTTTTCTCACCATTAGATTTTCTAACAAAGAATTTTCCCTCACGAAACCACACATATGTGTAGCCTATTGCTCGACACTTTTTCTTCAATTTTGATAGGAACACTTTATTAATGGGAGCTAGGTGCTCATTCACAAACACTTTCGATTTAGGGAAAGACGCATTTATTTTATCGGCAGTCGCAGCATTCCTTTTTTCCTTGTAGTGTTTGATCCATTCATCCCTGACGGATCTGTTGTTGAACTGGACCACCAAGGATGGGGCTCGGTCGTTGCGGAAGCTGGGCACGCGATGAGCCGCGTTGATCTGCGACTCGTCCACCGCTACGCCGATCACCCTTCCGACATCTTTCACCAATGTCACCACGTCTTCGTTGGGTGTCGCCGGGACGCCGCTGATTTCGATGTTACTGCGTCGCGTATATTGTTCCAAGGATCGCACTCTGTCTTGTAGGTCGTTGACGGAATCACAGAGCGATGAATTTGCCGCTCGTAGCGAATCATTTTCTTTTTTAAGGTCGTTAATGTTTTTCTTCAGCTCCTCCATTAACGTGTTGGATGCGTCGACCTTATCGGATAAGAAGCTGATTGATTTCACCACTTCGGTCATTTCGTCTTTGACTGTTTTAAGTTCGCCAAACACGTCATTCCTGAATCCCTCCAACACTTTACGTATGAATTCCTTCGTGATGGGCGCACTGGAATCCGAAGATATACTGCTACTGCTACCACCGTCTCGACAGTCTTTACACCTCCAATGTTTCACAGAACGCTTTTTTGTCTCCTCAGTACCATCATTTATGCAGTATATATGATACGATTTTTTGCAGCTTCCAGAACATGTAATCACTTCCGAAATTTTACTAGATTTTAAATCGACATTGCAAACGCCACAGGTTCCTGACATTTTAGAAAATTTGTAAAAACAACACTTTGAAAACTTTACTTGACAATGAAAGACTAGTTGAAACGAGAGAACGGAACACGATTCAGATTAGCAGCAGAGAGCTTTGCAGTAGGTCTTATCGGCACGGCTGCCTCGACTAGACTGACCTACATATATACCTACATATATATATATATATATATATATATATATATATATATATATATATTGAATACAACTATTGAATCCACCATGAGTTACTACAGCTGATATGTTTAGTCAGTTTAGTGTGAGTTCTCCATTTTCCTGTATTTCTTGACTTATAAGTTTCAAGAAACAGGGCGCTGGATTGATATCAATCGAAGGAAATCCTGTACTACTGCATTACAAGTAACGAAACCTCATAAACCAGACCTCAAGCGACAAAAACACACCTAGGATGCACAGCCTCTTCCAAGTAAGGACAGATGATACCACCGTTCATTGTTGCGGCTATTATGAAGCCATACGTACGTCAAGTTCCTGCCGTCAGACACAACATGCTGTCAAAAGTGAAAGTGACAAAGACAGAGCGGCTAGTTGAAAAGTGAGAGTGATAGTGAGACGACTCAGCTGTTTTGTAACAGACAACTGTTTCAAGATGGCCTGCTTGATAATGGAGAGCTGTGAATGTCAGCCGCGCCGTGCAATTCAGCAACTCCTCAACTGGGTCACAGATCAGCAGTAATAATCTGTCCAAATCCGATCAACGTCAAATAATGTTCTAATTGCTGTGGAATTGTATCAATTAATCCAGTATATCTGATGGACTTTAAATGTAGACAAACAAGTACTGCGACAGCGATAAATACGTTGCAAAATATTTCGGCCATGTTGCCAAAAGTATAGCAGGATCCTTTTAACTTGTCAGAAAACAGCTGATTTAACGTTAGTAAACGAGCGTACATCAATCAGGTGTTTTCTGACAATTTAAAAGGATCCTGCTAAAGCAGCTACTTTCACTAGAGGTTCCTTGCAGCACCAATACAATTGATTAGATATCAGACAGAGGAGTTGCCGTACAAATATTTCAAAATTGAGAGCCATATTTATGAACGTTTCTTTCGTAAAATGTTTCTTATATAAGCTGACCTGAGATTGAATTTCATAAAATGGCGATCTTACAGTAAACAGACAGATCAGCTGTAGTAACTCGTAATGAAAGTTTGTCAAGTTTTATCCAATATTTGTGAAAATTTCCAATTGGTTATTGTTGATAATCACAATAATTTATTATTGAATAAAACTAAAATTGGATGACGAATGAATGTAATTTTTCGTTTCCATGGTATAACGGGTTGATCTTTTCAACATTTTTCTCATTTTTATATTCAGCATAATATTATTTTTAGAAAAAAGTTTAAAACAACATCATAATTAGGCCTACAAAAATGAGAAATGAATACTTGAGACAAAACTTCGACAAACACGGAAAAGAAAACAAATCTGGCCACCACTGCTAAAAACAACAACAGGAACAACCTTGGCTGCACCCAGAGATAGCAGGAATCTCAACAAGTACCAACAAACAAAAATACTATAAGCCGGTTTCACTTCGGTTTTCGTGCACTGTCCTTGTTTTCTGCTGCAAGTAACTGTACTCCTCAGCAAAGAGACACATCCTGATTCTGAATTTTCTTCAGTTACAACCTTAAAAACTCATTTTTTTCTTAAACAAAAAACCAACAATGGACCTTCGAATCGAGAACTTTTCATGTTAAAAAAGAGACAAGGATTTGAGCCAAAAAGTTGTCCGGAAACTTGAAACTGTGCAGACTAAACAAAATTAAAGAATGTAAGCCAATAAAATGCCTGGAAGCTAGAAAATTGAAGAATTTAATTTAGAATTAAAGACAAACTGATGAATTTAAGCGCACAGAATGCCTTGAAGCTTGGTATGATCCAGACTGTACAAAAATTAACTAGAGAAGCTCAAATATAATCATTTTGAATTAATGTTCTTAATATTTTTGTGGTATTTTAGTCGATTCTATAATGCGAAAATAATGAAAGATTACCTATTGTCAAAAATTTCGTATAAAATATATATTCCTTCAAATGTAACCAATTTTTATTTTGTAAGATAATGGAGTTCACTTTACAATGCAGTTAACTTACAGACAATTCAGCATGTTGAACACAAATTTTCAATTCATGATAGTTGTCAAAGTTTTATAACGGGGAAGACTATTGTACGAACGTTGTTTGTTATCATGCAATAAAAAAATTGAATTTGAATAGAGCTGTATGAGAAATTTTACAATATGTAATACAATACTGTATTCAGTTTGAGTAAAGACCTACAAAATTATGAAACAGACCAGATTTCCACAATTTTTCCTACACGTGAAATCGAGCATGACAATAGTTAGTGAAACAAGAGTACCTCTACCCAGTTAATTTGCATGTCTAGGAAAATTACAGTTTCACGAGCGGTTCATCTACACCAGGCGTCCCCGATTAACAACAGGCTTAAAAGAAATTTAAGTACTTAAATTCAAGTAAAGCTGTAATTGAGAGTAGACGGGATTTGAAAACTACAGAAAGAACGAACTGAACAGTGATGCAACATGGCTTCATATGTTTTAACTCATAAGACTGGCCTGTTAATAAGGAAAAGACCTTGTGAATTTTGAGCGCGCAGCTACTACACGAGATATATAAATTAGCATACCGTATACCGGCTCAAATTAAAACTACTGCACCAACTATACATGTATATTATACTGATCTATTACTGTATATTTCACACTAACACCACAGACAAAGCTTGATAAATCAAGTAGCTGGTGTAAAGTGAGAAGAAGCAATGAGAAACTTTAAAGCCGAATCAAAATCCAGCACGAAGAAAAGTGGATGTGATAAAGATAACAGCAGAGAGAAAGTGCAGTAAAGAAAGTGATTAACCTGTATCATTACTGCTGAAATTACCATAGAATGATGTCAGCCACTGGTGATAATCGCATTACCTTAATTCATTAACTTTATTAATTAGACACATTTCTGACATTAGAAACCAGTCTAGTTCTGAACAACGGAACGGATGTACTGTAGAATGAAAACAAAACAATAAGTTTAGTTTGATACTGAATAACGCAATAATAAATGTTACTTCAATTATTAAACTAACATCTATCAGTTACACTGATCAATACATCAGAGTAGAGAAGATCAGAATAGATACTTGGCTCCATAACTGAAGTTGTATCAGTAACTGATATAACTGTAACTGATATAACTGCAATATCAGTAATTTATATGTTGATAACTGTAGTTCATTATCAGCCTAAACAATAACAGAATATTGGTGGGATGATGCCCACATAAGCTCTAGGCTTGTGCGTGGGTAATGGAAAGGATGATGATGAGAGATGAATGGACCTACAACTTTAGGTGGGTTCCGAACCACAGGGAAGCGATTTTGAAGGCTAATAAACTGAACTTAGGAGCTGGTTACCATTATAACAGGAGTGGTACGCGCCCCGTCTCTTATCTAATCTCACCGATTAGACTCGCCTGCTACCACTGGGACAACCGCTTCCCACTAATAATACTAATAATAAAATTATGGATCTAGACAAAGAATTATGAAACAATCACAATCATGAATATCAGAACGCCAGATTGATTCAATTTATTTCATCAATGCATAAAGCAAGATCATTCCGAACAAAAACATATTCATAATCACGATGATAAAATTTATTGAACAGTAAAAAATTGACGTCAAGCAGTATGCTGGTACTATACTGCCAATGTTTGGAGTTTTATCAGTCTGCTTTTTACGCTGCCTGCTGTTAAGATAAAGATTCAACGCGTGAAAATAATCACACTAACAATTTTATGATCGCTATACTAAATGAAGATAACAGATTAATTAGGTTTTTTATGACAACTGTAACTAGAGCATAATATTTTTAATACATGGGGAATCAAACAGCAATCACTACTCCCAGCTTTTAAAATGCTTGCTATCAGTGATAAGTCGGATCCGATGTGTCACAATCATAAAATCACTCATTGATGTTAGAATGATAATGAACATGATTATATGACAGTCACGTAGCCTAGTGCATAAAATACTACTGGATGAAACATAATGTTGTCTCAGCTGTGATTGATGCATTACTCTCAAATAGCACTGCTCCCAAGAATGAATCAACTTACTCATTTAGTGATGCAAGATGAATTGGATTTATGTCATAGTTGGATGCTTACCTGTAGACAAAAGAGAAAAAAATCAAGTTAATCAAGGTTATAATAAAAACAAATCTATATTCAAATCACAGAAAATATGATGAAAATAAAAATATCTAATAAATTAATACAGTACAATGAACATAGCTGGATGGATGGATTGTAAATATCATGCCAACTTCAATAGAGGAAAAATAATATGAAGTTAAAGAGAACTAACATACTCCTAATGAAAATCAATACTTTATTTCGAAGAATGAATCATAGAATAGAATAACTTCTTTATTCTTCTGACGAAGTTTGCACAGATTTTGAACAGAAAAATAAAAACCTCAAAGAGTTATGGTAGTTATTAATGTAAAAACTGTATCAAGGTAATTAGAATGCAAATTTATGTTCAAGTTTAAATATGTGATGCCAACAGTGGATTATTTCGAATTGTATATTTATTTCTGAGATTTAGGGGCGGTTCAGGTGAGTGAGGTATCAAAACCATGACTGAAACGGATGGCCATATGTAGCACTATTAATAATAGCCTCGGTGCAAAAAGTTATTGATTCAATAAGTTTATTGAACGACTGAAAAACTGGGCATTAGTGTATTTTCCTTTTTTCAGGTTCAATTTAGTTACTGTAAGACGAACCATAGTTACTGTAAGATGAAACAGGACAAAACTCAAAATCCAAAACTGCAGCATGCGGAAAACGGTGCACAACCCCTCCTACATGAAACATCTCGGAAGCACGCCACATTAGAAGAAAATACGGCAACGTCGCATGAGCCAGGTGTACTAGCACCTGGCGCAGCTAGGGAAGAAAGATAAGGGTGTAGAGGAAAAAGAAGAAGAAGAAGAAGGAGGAGGGTGGATAGAGAGAAAGATCAAGGATACAGAAGATGAAGGAGAGACTGGATGGAGGTTAAGCACTGTTATATGCATTATGTAGTAGTGTGACGTCTAGCGAAAGAAAACGAACGGTCTATGCACTGAAGGGCATGTTCTGAAAAAAGAAGGAATTCTGGAGTGAGAGAGATAGCGCATGTGAATAACCCCCGTCACACATAAGGCCAGGGCTTCTCCAAAGCATTGAGTCTTTCCCCATAAGCACCTGCCTCCAACAGAAGCTATTGAGGTTCGGAATCCAAGGGCAAGATGAACAACCTTTTCAGAAACCCAGTCAAAACAATATTTCAGACTTTTTGAATGACCTTCGTATTTTTATAATGGTCAGCTACCATATAGAAAGCCCTAAAAATTCTGGAATTTGTCCACTACTGTATATTAAATAGAAGAATAACCTCATTCTATAAAGAAACATATAGAATAAATAGAACACTACTAGAAGAAACTGTAGATTCAATAGTAAAACTACTGTATTCAGAGAAACTGTGTGAAAGTAGTTATTAATTCCATCGAGACTTCTGTTACAAAATGAAAAGCAATATCAATCTTTAACATTAAGTGAGAGGCCTTATATTGCTTATAATAATGTCAATAACAGTAATCGTCAATGAAAATGCATGGAAAATCTAATGAAAGCCTATGAAGTTCCTGATTCCTAGATATACTTGGAATATCAAATTACCAGTAAATGTTTGGCATAACAATCGAAACAGTTCCAAAGTATTACCCACATCAAATAAATGTGTACAACTCTATCAATGAATCAATCATTATAGGACGGGCATTATAGGATGGAGGTTTACTGCTCTATTATAGTCGGATTATTCAAGTTGGATATCCAATATATCAGTATTTAAGGAAGTTAGATGAATTTCGGAGTTAAACGAAATACTATTTGCAACTCCCAATATTATAAACAAATTAGGACACCAGTAACACCACATCACGTGCTAAACACTCAAATAGGACTACGAAAACCATCTAGAATAACAAAAAATATCCAGGAAATTAATTTCAATCAATGTCACTTATATGAAACGAAATAATGGGCACGCGATACAGCCTGGGAGTTTCACTCAATTCAACGAGACATTTCTGAAGTGACAGTGGGAAAAATCCAGTTGCCATTTTCTGTTATTGGGCTCAACAAGCGGCAATGAACATCAAGAGCATTGTCATTCACCCCTTACTCGGCTGAGAAACAAGACAAACCCGCATACACCCTCATGCTATTTGAATGAGAATGACACACTAGCTAGAAAATTACCCTCACCCTTGAAAAACTATTCTAGTCCAAGTGATCAGGAATATCAACGGCAATATTGGCTAACAGCATCTTCTATGATTAGAAAACCAGCATCAGATTAGTATAGAATACTAACATTTCATTTGTATTACAACTTCAGTAAATAAATAAATGAACAACTTCAGTACTCTTTAAGCAGAAATCAAGTGAATTACCACCAATTCGTATAAAAAATGATTAAATTTGCTGCTGTATTTCTTCAATGCGACTCAAATTTCAAGCTTATTCAAGAATTTCTTCTGGTTCTAGGTTTCTTGAAAGGAAAACCCTCGAACAGTGAGAAACAAGACTTGACTAGGCTACTACAACATAAATTAATCTTAAGTTTGTCCAAATTTAATGTTTTAGATGAAACATTGCTGTTTTATTGTTCATTCACAAGCGTTTTGTAGTGATTTAATCACCTATAAATCAATGGTTTTCAACATTGGTATTTAATGCTCGATACATCGATGTTTACAGCTCTAAACATCAATGTTAACAGATAGCTACATCGACGTTTACAGCACGTTAAATCGATTTATCGAAACATCGATGTTTTGAGAAATTTTTCCAACACTACCCATATCTACTCAACATAATCACATTGCAAAAGAGGAAGAAATCGACAGTCACGATCACGGCACCAGTTATGCTGCTTTTGCCGTTGTACAGGTTGAAGATGAGAAGTGAGCAAGCAAACACACCTTCTTCCCTCTCACGTCACGCGGCGATCTTGACACAATTCTCAAGAATGTCATAAATCCACAAATGGACGGACAGCTCTCAGCATCGGAAGAAACGAAAGGTTTCGTGATAATGCTGGCTTGCTCGGTCTCTACCGGTTTACATCTCAAGCTAGTAATAAAAAGCATGTATGCTAGCTACCATAGTAATAGAACTACAAACCTAATTAGTTGATTCAATCTTGCTAAAAATGGTTGTTCATACAGCTTAATCCACAAATAAAATCACACAAATCTGTATAAGATTAGATATTAAGGTGTTTATTTACTGTAATTTACAAACGCATTTCAACAAACAATCTCAACAGAGTTTATCATCATAATTCTGGCAGAAGTTATACTTAATTATTCCAGTAAACTGTCCAGTCGACAGGTTGGACTTTTAAAATTAGAGGCGAGGGAGCACTATTGCAAATGCTATTTTAAGTGACATTAAACATATACCATTTCATTTGTTTTCAATTTTATTTTTAAAGAATTTGAAATTAAATTATCCATGACAACACAATTCCATTTATAATCACTTCATAACAATAAATGAGCGGTCCCATACCTATAATTTTGAAAAATTCAGCACTGGCAGCCAGTCTACTGGACAGCCAGATAGAATAACGAGAAAATAACTCAGAAAATGAACACAGAAATTGACTCAAGAGCCATTATATTAGAATCTTCGTAGATCACAGTGAGGAGGCCGAAATTTCAGGAATTTGCCTCGAGGAATGCAATTTAAACGCCGACTGGAGGCTCTTGTAGGTCCAATATAATGAACTGATTGGCATGTTGGTAGAGCCAATAGTGACCGGTCCCGGACAAGGCAAGCGTACGGTTCGGCTAGTCGATTTCTCCGTCAACAACTACTCATGAAGAGGATGAAAGTGGAGAAGAAGAAGAAGACGAAGAGGGGAGGAATATGGAGGAGGCTAGAATAAGAAACAAGAGAGGAAGAAGATGAGTAGAAATGAAGGAAGAATAGGAAACAGAAGATCAGGAACAGACTGAGAAAGAAGTAAAATAAATGGAGAACAAAGTAAGAATAGGAGAATAGACAGTTGATAGAATAGGAGATTCAATATGAGATATAAGATAATAAAAGAAGTAATAAAAGAATACAAGGAAGAAAAGAAAAGATAAAAAATAAAGATAAGAAAAGTTAAGAAAGAAGGACAAGAAACGTACGAACAGTGGAAAGAGAGGAAAGAAAAATAGAAAAAAATAAAACAACAAAGACAAGAAAGTAGAAGATCAAATAAAATAGAGACAGAGACGAAGCAGAGAGAAAGTGAGAAACAAAGATTAGATGATGAGAGAAACGAAAGAAGGATGAAGAAGAAAGAAGAAAGACAGAAAGAAGAGGAAGCAGAGAAAGTAGAAAGATGACAAAGAAGAAACACGTTGTTAGATTGAGACACGCGCTGGGCTGCGCACACACACGTATCCGACTGGAAAAACGCGTCGATAGGCGGAAAAAACGCCGTAGCGAGTCATAAAGCTTTCTACTTGCAGTGTAGTGTACAGGAGGCTACACTACTTACAGACCAGCCCGGGACCTGTAATGATGTGTCATTACGTGTGGTGGCGGCTCCACTGGGCTGGCTGTCTTCTTATTTTCACTTTTCAATCTGAATACTGGAACCGGTGTCCGGTGTATTATCATCACTACACGGGCCATGACCAATAAGAGGCTTTCAAATTTTGGCTGCAGCAGTTGTATATAGAGATTCTATAGAGAAAAAGAGGTATAGATAATTCGTTTACTAAAATTCTTACTTATTTCTGAGGGTGATGCCTACATGTGTCTTGAGCTGCTAAAAGAATAGAATATTTTTTCATCACAGACAAATCAATACAAAGAGCAGGAATACAGACAACATTTGTACACATTCTACAGTACATTTGCTAATGTAGCTATAATTAAACAAAATCTGTACAGACTTGGACCATTTGCAAAATTTTGTAAAGGAAGCAGTTTCAGCTTTTTAAAAGATACAGCCTTTCAAGGATGTAGCCTAACACTATTTCATGACAGGGCCAAGAATAAAACGGAATCAATAAAAGGTAAAAATAAACTACAGTAGTAGTTGTCATATTTCCGTTGAAAACAAAATACTTCCTAGGTAAAATCTCTTATAACTCTGAAAAAATATCCCATGAACTCATTAAGGGCCGGTTCGTGAGCTCGGGATTTAGCCAAGTCCTAGACTAAAACGGGTGGCTGCCGTAGCATCGACAAACGTTTGTCTCGTCTGGTTAGTGGGTTAGCAGCATAGAGAGCCCTTAGTACATAGTGTCGAGGCTAACGTTTGTCGATGCTACAGTGGCCACCCGTTTTAGTCTAGGACTTGGCTAAATCCCGAGCTCATGAACCGGCCCTTAATAATTCACAACATAGTACTCCTTCAGAAAATATACCCGATGACTCTTTTACAAAAAATACCATATACGACTCCTGACAGACCCCTGTTGAATCCTTTTCAAAGAATACTCCTTATGACTCGTCCCAGAAAGACCCCTGATGAATACTCTACTTGACTTCTCTACAATCAAAATCTCAAGTTTAAAGTGCAGAAACGTTCAAGTGATTCGTAGAAAGCTCTGTGATTAAAGCCAGACAACATCTTGAACATTTTGCCAAGCTCTGTTCTAGGAAGCAACAACAGAGTAGAAGGCAGGTGGCGGGGCCCTAGCAAACCCATCTAGTGCCAGCGCCCAAAATAAACGCAGCAACGCAAACGCACCGAAAGAGGGGGGCAATAAATGGGAGGGGGCTGGAAGTTAGAGGTGCGATTTGCCAGGGGGCGCTTATGCAAGACAAGAGCACTGGAAAAATTGAACTGCGCGGCCCATCAATTACGAATGCAAATTTCAAATAAAAATTGCAATGAGCAACAAAGTCTAGTCCAAGAAGTGTATTCCAAACATCTTAATAGCACACAGCGAAGATACAAAGAAGAAAAACAAAACCGAACTAAAGAAAACGCAATAAAATGAATGAAAATTGAACAGCCTACACTCTGACTGACCCAATCAGAGTCAAATAGCTTCATCTTCCAATTGAAACAACGGTCCAAGTGTCATAATAATCTCCACACACATTATTGATTCATTTCATACGCCCCAACAAACCAATAGTCCTGTACAATAAAAAGCATAACTCCGTATACAATAAGCAACGGCATGAAATTAAATAGAAGCCAATAAATAAAAAAGGCCAAGACGCCGCCGTTGCCATGCTTCCTGCTTTTGTGTGACAGCTGAGAGCTAGTCAACCACTACTATGACAGGCTGACGATGCTACTGCTGGGAGCGAAACAAAGGCACAAAGGCGACTACGTTACAGCATCATCAAACACTCAGTTCGGACCTTCACAATTATCATCATCACACATTCAGTCAAGACTCATCATCATCATCGCTTCCAATCATCATCATACATACATTCAATCAAGACTCATCATCCTTTTCACACATTCAGCCCAGTTGAGTCTAGAGCTTGAGTCACACCAAGCTAGTATCAGCTGCTAGCGAAACAGCAGTCACTAAATAGCAAGTGTGACATAGACAGTAGCTTCTAATAGCCTAGCAGCTACTGCTATGTCATATTTGCTACCTTATATTAGCTGATTCGCTAGCATCTAATAAAGTAGCTTGGTGTGTGTGACTCAGGCCATTATAATCAATCAACAGGACTGAAAGTCTTAAAGACCTTAAAGTCTTTAAAGACATCAGTTAGCTAACTTATCACCATCACCATCAGAAGACACGGAATATTTAAAAGACCTTTTCAATAATCTGCTAGATTCATCATCATCATCACCATCAAATACTATCGCCACACTCATCACTATCAGAACAGCTGTTGACAACTCATCTCCCATTGGCTCACAGCAATCGGCATCAGTAGCATCATCTTTACACACTCCCAGTAGGCGTAGGTTCGTCGCGACGCTGCCACTAAAACACGGCGCTGTTGACACAATGACCCATTTTTTGTGATAAAACGCGTGCGTACACGTGTTCGCTAGCTGCTTGCCTTTGTGGCGGCGCCTGCGAGTGCGTGTGCATTCATTCACTTCTGTCAACGTCATCACGCGGTTAGTTTCGTACAATTGATCTTGAACAAAGTCTGCGCACTGAATTCATTGCTATGTGAATATTCCAGTGCAACCTTTCCGTCTTCATTCAACTTTCCATAAATTCAAGAAAACAACTGAATAGGCTACGAGCAATTTATCTTAGACCTACATAATACTACAAATGTGATTCTCACATTACACCAAAAAACTATTCAAATACTCAGTAATTCTTCGAATACTAGGACCTGTCTCATTAAATGTACTATAAAACAGGAAAAGGTGGATACGTACTAGACATGAAAAGTACGGCGTATAATAAACTTATAGACGTCTAGGGTGTAACCTACTCAACTATACATGAGTATACAATATTTGAAATTAACAAAATTCTCAGTAACAGCTATTCACAGTACAGTAATCTATTTACAAGATTAAAAACGGAAGTAACATCTTGGAAAACAAGATTTGGACAATTCGATAGTACTCTTAATCCAATCCCACTTCAAAGATAACCAGTAAAGAGCATTCAAAGATAAACATACTATTACATTCAATGTAATCTATCTAGATTACTAAAACACAAGTTACACGGATTGAAAAACAAGATTCGGCCAATTCAACAGTAGAGGCCAATTCAAGAGGGCTATGATGGGCATTTAAAGTTCAACATACTATTCTATTGAACAGTACTATTAGTTTAATCCCACTTCAAGAGGGCCATTAATGAGCATTCACTGATAAACATCACAAGGAAGTTCAATTTAGCTACAAGACATCGACTGTCACCCCCACAGTTCGATTCGGCTATAAATAGAAGAAGCACGATGCCGACTGGTGTCCTCCTAGATATTGGACTTTGTAACAGTCAACACCCAATAGCCTCAATTGAACAGTTCAGTTTATTCCGGGCGATAAGAGGCCAATAACAAGGCAGGCCTCAACAGAAATAGAACACCATGTTGACAAAAATCAACAACACGCCCACCAATACAAAAACAATCTCAGACTAAACTGTTGCACCGTCGACTTTGATTTTGACAGTTTGCTCTTGAGTGTGGAACATGGATTAATGACCAACGAATTTAGAGTTACTCAGAGATTACTGAGGAATGAGGAAGATGTTCAACGCGGAAGAAGCTTAATCTAATAGCTGGACTACAATTTCTTGACAGAAAAGACAACACTAAATAATTATTTGAGTACAATCATGGCTAATCAAATATGAATGGATTATCTCTTGTACAATGTTTGAAGCAAATAGTGAATTGGATATAAAATCAATGTAATTGATAAAAATAGGAAAATGTGGTACTAACAAGCTGGCATCGACAATTTGAAATAAAATATTGCAAAAAATAGTTCATTCAAAATATATTTTATCGATGATACTGTATTATAACATAATAGATAAAGAAACACGAGATGGAATAATACACGTGTATTTTAAAGGGAAGTTTCTTAATGTTTCAAAGTTTTCAAAGGGAAGTTTTCAAAGTATCTAGAGCAAAGTGAAATAACCTGATTAATGAACCTCGTCATATGCCAAAATAAGTCATTTCTCAGTCTGAATCACTCATTTATGTCATGAATCATACTGACTTCATACTACGGATCGTCTACTCACAACAAAGACAGCACCATTCATCAAATTTCCCAAAATATCACGTTAATTTTCATAGTCCTTACATTGTTTATTTTAATCGAACTATTCATCACGTTTTATCAGTTACTCATGACGATTATGAGGTTATCGATAACATTACAAGGAGTATTGAATCACAGTAACAACACTAGCTCAATAACAAAGCACACAATGGAATCCTCAACCAATAACAAGTTATCGTGTGAATTATACACTTCTTGATACGTAATTTTTCAAAATTCTATTATTTACAGTTCGTGCAACGTCATGAATGACGCAACATTTCATCAGATACAAGTTTCTTCAACAATAAATTTTCAAAAATATTACAACTTTTCCCAATACAATTACCAATTACAATATTACGGTTTTCCCATTGTCTGATAATAACGTGACGTCAACAAAAAAAACTTTCACTAAAAAATAAATAAAATAATGCGTATTCAACTCACCTAACAATTCTCCAAAAAATATACTGAACACAATTATTTTGCAGAACTAAAACTGTATCCAACACTGAACTGGAAACACACTCAACACTAACTACGCAACTTCTATTACAGGGCCCACAAACAAAGCCAAAATATCACAGATCGTATCACTTATCTACAGCCCGTTTGGGTTGTAAACTGTTTAAACTAGTGGTATCTCTGAAGAAACTATAGCTGAGTTGAATTTTTAAAAAACCCACATAAAACTGAGAAAGAAACTGCGAAATACTATTCGAGCAAAGAGCGGACGTGCCCGCCTCTACGGGAAGGCTGCTTGAGACAAACTGACGAGCTTGGCACAGACAAAAACAGCTGTTCGGTGACAGGAGGGGAGGTAGAGACGGTGGAGGGAAGGGAGAAGAGTAGGAGGGGAAAGCCAGGTTGGCAGCCTTGACGTCACTCTTATCACCGCGGCGCATACTGGATCTGCGCAGTTGGAATGAGGGGAAGGCAGGGATGATGAAGGAGAGGAGAAATACCACGAAACACTGTCACGGGTCGGTCGAAAAATGGTAGTAGAAAGAGAAGGAGAACGAAGGAGTAGGTAGAAGAGAGCGAGGGAGTAAGAGAGAGCACCGCACCGATCGATCCCTACAAGCGCAGCCCTTGGCTACAGTCTACCGCACATTACAGGATGCAATCAACAAACTAAATGGAAAAGCCCAAATTATATTTTGTAATTAAAATATTAGATGAACAATATTTGGAAACAGCATTCAGTTATCGATTGGAAAAGGTGATCCACAAAAGGAACATAGTTAATGGAATAAATCAAATTATAAATGTTGGAATAGATTACAATTCTCATAAATATAACATGAAACAGGTTGAAGATGTACTACAATATTATTGATTCGAACAAAGGGTTGGAGATAGATGCCAGGCTAGAGTGCAATACACATTGACACATATTATAATATTCACTAAAAATTACACTAAAAAATAACATAACATTTCACTTTTAAATGAAAGTATATTGCGAGAGCTTGAAATAAAAAGTGAACAGTTGAAAATATGATGAACTCATTGATTGAAACAAAGGTTTTGAATCGATGCAAATTGTCTTCAAAATTCGAGTTGTGACCAATTTTCTTTACTCTACCTACATGCATAATTCAGTATTCATTAATTCAACAATATTACAATTATGTAATATTTTTTATTGAGAAATTTAGTGAACAACAATCCTACAAAAAGGCACAGAAGGACCACATGCTTTTATAAAATATATATACTAATACAAAAGGAGGAGTATATATTATATAATATATAGGAGTCATTTACTTAGGTGAAATATTTTTGGTTGAGGTTCCAACTAAACCCACATAATCTACTAAACTCAAGCGTTGCACCAATCAGTTGATGAATTTGTGAAGGAACTCGGCAACGATGATTGCAGTGGTGTAAAATTCGATTGTTTTGTTTAATGAGTCGTTAGTTGTTGGTTGTAGGCCTACTTTGTTCACCACTTTTCTTTGTTACGTTTCGTTTTCATCTCAAAGCCGCAGAGTCTCTTTGTTATCGGCTCGTCGAAGCGAAGAGGCGCTTGAAGCCTTGACCAGGGTCACTATCGAGGTCAGACACTATGTTAGCGCATTTTCAAAATAGACTTCACGGGCGCACACTCTGGGTTGAACTTGGTTTTCTTCTGGGGGTAGCAAAATCAAGTGAAAGACCTCCTCATAGTTACTTCCTCATTGAATGATTTAATAATAGATTGAAAATCTGACTGAAAGGGTTAAAAAAAGCTGAAAGGTTAAGGAAAATCTTGAGAATATGGAAGCATGCCCCACTTATTGCTGTATTACAAAATGATGATAAAAGATGATATATTTATTAGATGATATTATTGATAAGATGATATAGGCCTAAACACTGTTTATTGATTACTAAAACAACTTATGAATAATTAATATTAAGCCTCAAGCAATCATATAATTCAAAATTCATATTTTTTATAAGGTGGTCTCTATAGTTGAATAGATGTACTTCATCAGAATACGTATCAGAATACATCGTATTCCGTATCTTATAGGTACTACGCCGATACGGAATACATTGTATTCTGTATATTATAGGTACAGTCATAGCCTCCTCTAATACAGGAGTATTAGAGGAGGCTATGGTACAGTACAACGCCGATACAGAGGTTACATCTATTCAACTATAGTACAGTATACACATACAGCAACCACATAATCAATATCATTCTCAATTTTTATTGTGGTCGCTGGTCTCATCTCAGATCTAGTTGAGTTGAAAATGAACTATCTTAAAAACAAATTTTGTTACCAAATTGCATTTATTTACGCTTCACAGATTAACTGAAAAATTTCTCTCTCAAGCTTATATAACAGTATTTAGTTAGCTGAGTTTTTCGTTCAGCCTTGATCAAATTTGCCGAAAAAATTGTTGTTCGCCAACAAAGATACTGTTCTTATCACTTCTTATGAGTCTCATTAGGCCGTTCAACAGTGATGATAACATAAAAAAAGACAATCTACTGATAAAGATACTCGTTTTCTTTGCCCAATATTTTAAAGAATACAGCTCACTTAAAAATAATATCAGAAAGATATTTTTTAATATTTTCAATAAGATATTGATTACCAATGAATGAGAAAATTTCATAGTCTGACAAAAGAAGTACAATGGCTACAAATAAAACCAGATTGAAAACAACCCAATCAGCTGAAACCAGAAGAATAGAAGTCAAATTATTCTCTCTACTCTGCCTACAATTTTATTAATTCAATAAAAAATGATGTTGACTAACAAACAATTTCATGAACCATCAACTATTCGACATGCTTACTATCACTTGCAACACTGTATTGTACTTATCATTATCAGTTGAATGGAATTTTAACCAAAAACTAACATTCCATTGAATTGATTAAATTTTCATTTGATGAAAACAAATAACTCATTTGAGGTACTAGAAAATTTGATTTATTTGCTCAGATCATTTCGCAAAGAAATAAATTACAATAAGATAGAGATAATGGATGAAGTAGAAACGGAAAACTATCCATACAGAACATGTCTATTGGAGAAGGATTGGAAAAGTTTTTAAAAATTTCAGTTTGGTCTCAAACATAGGAGATGGTCGAGTTTAAAGTGAACGCAAAGTGAAACTCAAATTTGATTCTCAACATTAAACCTGTACTCAAAATAAAATGAAAATAGAACAGCAATAATATTCAGTTAATAAGAACTTGCTCCACAATAAGGACCAGTGAGCGAATTGGCAAACAATAAAACGGAGTTCATAACACCAATAAAGAGAAATTACAACGGAAAGAGAGACAAAGATATTAGTGGTGATAAATAGAAGAGAGATGGAAAGATTAAAGAGGATAGCGAAATGCTTATTGGTACGTGTCATTAGAATTTCAAACAAGGGTCAGTTAGTTTTGCCAGTCGATAATAAAACACGTGCAGTTCAACTATACAGGAAGAGAACGCTGCCAATCAACTGCGTGATAAATAATATCAAATAGATAATGAACAAAATTTGCTCATTGGGATAACAATTTGGATGTACAGACTGAAAATTATTTGAAAGAATTATCTGAAGTAACGTCATGGATCCATAATAAGAACCTAATCTAATAAAACCAAATTTAGTTTTCTCGACAGTGAAAAAACTATTTGAAAGTGAAAAATATTTTGATGAAATTGAAAAAAAAAATTGGAAGATTAAGAACGTTTTCAATTAAATTTTGTATAGAATAAACCTCCCCACAATAATTCATTACAATATGCTAGCCTTGAAGTTTGTGTGAATATTTTCACAAATTTAATGACATTTTATCAAAGCTCCAACTTCATTAAAACACTATGTAAGACCATGGATATTAAATAAATTTATACAATCAACCATAAACAATAAACATATTTAAATCCAGTTTATAAACGGCCAACATATATTTCGCAACATTCAGCATATAAGTTGTTATGAACTAAAATATAACTTATAAATTATAAGGTTATGAACTATATTCCTTTTGACTCATATATCTAGGTACTAGAGAATCTAGACTAATAGATCTAGATGCAGTGTATTGACGCAACAATATTAAAATTATAAACCCTTTTATCAAAGTTGTACCAAGTACTGTATAATATTTCATTTTCACTTTTTCCAAGCACAACATAATAGTAAACAGATCATCACCGCAACAAACAACCCAACTAGCCAGGTTTTTATATCCGCTATATATTATTTTTGGTAGCTTTACAAGTAAGTAGATTCAAGTTGTGTATCCACCTCCTAGATGTACGCTTTGAAAGTCAAACTTTTCTTGTATTTAGACTCGTGCGGCTTCTAAATCATACAACAGTTTTTAATGCTGGTGTGTTGTAATACAGTCGCATTTTCAGCTTACCATGAAGGATGAAGTTTGAAGTCTTTCATAAGATGCCACGAGTAGCAATTAGAGAGATTACAAGTCTGTGCGGTATAGAGAACACAAATCGGAAAGAAGAGAGACAAAGATATTAGTGGTAATAAATAGAAGAGAGATGGAAAGATTAAAGAGAATAGCGAAATGCTTATTGGTACGTGTCATTAGAATTTCAAACAAGGGTCAGTTAGTTTTGCCAGTCGATAATAAAACACGTGCAGTTCAACTATACAGGAAGAGAACGCTGCCAATCAACTGCGTGATAAATAATATCAAATAGATAATAAACAAAATTTGCTCATTGGAATAACAATTTGAATGTACAGACAGATAATTATAATTTGAAAGAATAATTTGAAGTAATGTCATGGATCACTTCATCAGTAGTATCCATAATAAGAACCAAATCTAATAGAACCAAATTTAGTTTTCTCGACAGTAAAAAACTATTTGAAAGTGAAAAATATTTTGATGAAATTGAAAAATAAAAATAGAAAGATTAAAGAACGTTTTCAATTGGAATTTTTGTATAGAATAAATCTCCCACAATAATTCATTACATCAATATGCTAGCCTTGAAGTTTGTGTGAATATTTTTTGAAGCCGTACAAATTTAATGACATTTTATATCAAAGCTCCAACTTCATTAAAAAACTATGTAAGACCATGGATATTAAATAAATTCTATAGCAATCAACCATAAACAATAAACATATTTAAATCCAGTTTATAAACGGCTCAACATATATTTCGCAACATTTCCGCTCCCCAGCATATAAGTTGTTATGAACTAAAATATAACTTATAAATTATAAGTGTTATGAACTATATTCCGGTTTTAGACCCCATATCTAGGTTCTAGAGACTCGGTTCTAGACTAATAGATCTAGATGCAGTGTATTGGACGTAACAATATTAAAATTATAAACCCTTTTATCAAAGTTGTGTACCCAAGTACTGTATAATATTTCATTTCCACCTTTTCCAAGCACAACATAATAGTAAACATATCAATAACTGCACAACAAACAACCTAACTAGCTAGGTTTTTGTTGTGTATCTTATATATTATTTTCCTGGTAGCGCTTTACATGTAGATTCAAGTTGTGTATCCACCTCCTAGATGTAGTTCGCCTTGAAAGTCGTAATGCTTTTCTTGTATTTAGACTCGTGCGGCCTCTAAACTCAGTATCACCGGACAACAGTTTTTAATGTTGGTGTTGGTTGTTGTAATACAGTCGCATTTTCAGTTTAGCCGGATGAAGGATGAAGTTTGAAGTCTTTCTGATAAGATGCCACGAGTAGACAATCAACATTTATTTCGTAACTGCTAGATTTTAGCTGAGAACTTTGCATCCAAGTATTTCTTGATTGCAACATTGCAGCAACTAAATGCATTGAACCACGTACACAATTTTCCTTGTAGCAATTTTACACAATTTTTGAAGCCAGCAACGCTATTCAAAACCAAATTTCAAGTAATGTAATCAACATATTTTGACAATTTAAATCATAAATCTGTTACCTACAACTTCTACCACTCAAACTCATCTTCATTATAAAAAATTCCGAATGTCTATTCCGATTAGGTCTCACTTTATTATTGAGTTCAATCTCAAAAAGAACTAGAAGAACTTGAGAGAAAACGACCTTGGAAAGAAAAATCAGATTCATTTAATTTGCCGCTTGGCATTAGATAGATAGAGATATTATTTCTTGATGTTGCTGATGACCGCAAAGTACGATAGCAAACAAATAATATCTCCTATCTATCAAATGCCAAGCGTCAAATTAAGTAGATCTGATTAGCCTATACAAGTTTTCATCCATCAACATAATCTCTTATTAAAAGCTAAAAGACGTTAATAGGCCTACTCAATCAAATTTTTCATCAAATTCTATTCGGTAAAATACCTTGAATTGAACAGCTGACTTTGAAAGGTACCATTACACTACCACAGCATACACTACCACAGAATAAAATGTACTTTTCTGTAACACTACACAAGCATTATAATTATTGTTTGCTGCGACATGACAGTACATGTATAGAGTGTGGGCACATTACCAAATAAGCTGTTATTGGATGACAATTTGATGGGATATAAAGTGCAAAGGCCTTGATATCAAACACAAATATATATATTCGCATATACTATACTATCATATACTGATATTACTGATAGTTTGATATAAAATTATAACTCCAATAATAATAAATAATTTATAATTCATTATAATATGATTTATATTATAAATTATAGTCTATGTCCCTTGTAAATATGTCTTCTCTCAACTCCCAAGACTTCAAACAACAAATCTATTCAAAAAACCTTCTAACTCCACTATTTATCTATCCACTATTCAACTAAAAAAAAAAATTCTGAAATTTTTGTAATCAATACTGATTGCCAATTGCCACTGTTTCAAACAGAAATACCAAAAGACGTTTCTTCCAAGGAAAGATGCATCCAGGAAGCAGCCTGACACGGACAGTTAATAAGTTCTGAAAACAATAGAGTTGAAAGCCAGTTGCTAATTTCAATAGCGAGCGGTGAAGGCTGCTGGCTGCTCTTCTATGACCTTCGAAACTGTAAATAGTCAAGCGTCGGCGACCTTGCTAGTTCAACACAAAATGGCTAGACCTCACCACTTATCATTTATCACATACATACATCTTCATGATATTCATTCATTCAAACATCAAAAACGTTCACCAGCAAGAGAATAATTAATATGAGATTGAATAATCGATTCAAGAGATTAATTGAATGTAGACTACTGGATGCATTTTAATCACGAATAAAGGAATACAAAATTATTTAGAATAGACCAAATTTTAACTGCAATTTAAAGTACCTACCCTCAATCTCAATTTTCTAAAACCATGAACAAAATCTAAAATTAACTAGATACAATCCATATTGAATGAGTCAATTTTCAAACAAGACTCATCTCAATTTAATCCATTTAGTTAGTACTTTCCACCAAACAGTTTTTCAAAACACGATTGAAACCATATTAGATTTCGAGAAAGTTGTTAGATGAAACCAATAATTAAATTTGAAAAACTAGTACAGTAGTATTATGAAGAGGGATTTTATTCAGATTAAAGGCTGCTACATTAGTCCAATTAGATGAGTGGAAACAATCTAACGCGCAGGTAGATAAAGATTTAAATAATGAAAAAACTCGTTCTAAAATTCTGATAAACATACAGCAGTGCAGTTGGTTACTAATTTGATGCAAAAAACATAGACTGAATACACGTGTGCAAGCTAACACACACAACCTACTCTTTTAAAATGTGAAATGGCGCTAGAAATATAAGCAACACAGAGAGAAATGAGACTAGAAACGGCCAAAGAGAAAACCAATTAAAAAGAGAAGGAAGCACTTGTTTGATTCATCTCCAACACAAATAATTGACAAGTCTACAAAGCGTATCAAGCAAATGGAACTAATCGTCCCTATCTTGCCTCATAATTAGCGTGCACATTGATAATGAAGTTTTTTTGAATAATTTATTAGAATAATAAACGATAACTTCTTGCTATACAGTACTTACACGTATTATACAATAATTCATTATGAAACGCAGAAAAGTATTGAAATATATCTGACTAGGAGGGAAAATGACCATGAAGAAACATTCTATAAGCTACTATATCACTATTTATACTATATTAATATGCTATATTACTATCCTCATAGGCCCATTCACTTAGAAGAGACGCGAGATGGAGACATGGCGCGTACACGATCATCTACTCTATACAATCAAATACAGTAGTACTGTACAATTTACTCATAAAGCAGCTGTTTTGGTGTACATTGGACTATTTGATTGTATAGAGTAGATGATCACCACCTCACGTCTCTTTTGTGTGAATTGGGCCTTACAATATTGAATAACCTCCAAGTTAGCGAGATAGCATACTGAACTTCAAGACATACGGTTGTTTATTCATGAATTCAACCGCCGCCGCGTAGAATGACGTCATCTGACCGAACCAATGCAACGAAATCCTTACTGAGCAGAATGACGTCCTTTTACAGCGGTTAGTTTTATAATATTAATAATTGGCTTTCGTGCAATCGGCCGTATAACATGTGAAAATCAGAGCTGCATCATTACACAATTAGGCATGAAGTATTGAGTTGATTGAACGCGGCTTTGATAACAAAAGAACATATTTATTATAAACCAATAGTAGCGTACTTGTGAAGAGAACTGTATTCATTCATTTTGAATAGCAATTGTCAATAACGTATCATAAAATTTTTCACATCAAAACAATGTAAAATAAGAAATATTAGCAACCATTAATTATCCTGATACAGTACTAAAATGTTTTATATATTACAAAATCGATTACAAATTCTTAAATTCTACAAACATTCCATAAACCTAGGACTCAAACTCCTCTTTGAGATTCTTCGATTATAATTTCAATTCTTCAATAACAAGTCTACCATTTTAAATTATCCAATACACCAAGAATTAATATTTACTACATCAAAGCAAAGACAATTTAACTATCATCTAAGAGTAGATAAATTGTCTTTGATCAAAGCCTCAATAACAATCAAATCCTTCCTGAAACTGTGTTCCGAACATTTGTAATAGCTCTAAAACGGCCTCTACTTTCAACACACCAAGAACAATAAGGTTTCAATGAATGAAAACAATAAGGAAATAAATATATGCGATTGAAAGCCCACAATGAGAACGAAAGAGTTGAGGGAAATCACAAAGGAAGGAGCAGCAGCAGTACTCTGTACACCAGTTGAAAGCTCCAGTGTTGTTTCCTTGTTTGATCAATTCCGCGCTGACTCTCACACACTCGCGTTCTCTCCACTCACTCTCTCACCACCCTCTCTCTCGCGGTCTACAAAACGAAAGAGTGGGGAGCCGAAACGGAAGTAGTCTGACGTCACAAAAGCGGCTAGCCACTCTGTGACGTCATTACTGTGACATCAGATGAACGAGTCACGGAGTGGGGAGAGGAGGAGGAGGAGGCTGAGCTTTCCCCTGACGTGTAGAACAACGGACCAAATGTCAAACCATAGTAAAACCCCCTGACTGCTTGTAACCGTGTAACTTACACAATCATCATCATCATCAGTAACACACGTGGAGCCCAGTGAGTTGCTTCTTGGTCTCCTAAAACTTGTGTCGAAATCTGCTGTAACTCAGGGAATTACGGGATTATTTTAAATCTTCAGTAACTTTTGTGTTTCTTTTTGATGTTTTTGTCTGCACTCAATATGAACTTATTTGAAAATTCTAAAATTGTTATGCTTCTGTTTTCGAAGAGGAAATTGGTGATTTAGTAAGATGGTATTAAACAACCTGAATTTGGACTGTTAGTACTGTATAAATAATTGGTAGCGGTGCAGTTTTGGGAATTAGCATTTTTACTTTCCTTTGTAAATGATTGAATAAATTATTATGGGACTGGTGTAGCTTGTCACACTATTGCCAAAAATCCTTAGAATAGTGTACACCTGTCCAGTGTAAATCTGCAGTGTTACCCTGAGAATTATGGGATTATTCCACAAGTATATATTTCAAAATATTGTGGCAGTGCGAGTGTTGATTCAAGCATTTATTTGAATTTAGATGTTCCAATGATTTATTTATATCATTTGGTGAGTCAAGATCTATTACTAATATTAAAATATTTCAGACTGCAAGAGTAGTCTGATAATATGAGATATATTCAATGATTTATTAATTATTTGGTGGAGTAAAAATAAATTAGGCTATTCATATTAAAATATTATGAGACTACAAAAATCTGATTCACAACCTTATTTAAATGTAGTTGCTTCAATGATTTATTTATCATAATTAATTATTAGGTCGGATCCATAATCTACAGTAACATTGAGTATTGTGCGATTATTGGGGTTCCATGAGCATGAGTCGTCTTTTACCACAGTATTGTCTCAAAATCTACAAGAGTGAGCCTGAGAATTATGAGATTATTTCACTATCAAGTTTAATCCAAAATAATTGGGAACTAATCTCAAGTTAATAAGGAGCTCAACCCTATTCCAATTACGTGGTTGTCGGGATCAACATGGAAAATTGGAGTTGAAGGTTAGTGAACAGGTGGGACAAGTTGTGAAATCAGGTTAGTGGATGTAACAAGGGTGAAAGGTGGAGTTTTAGGAAAACATCCAATTTTACAAAGTAGAAGGAAAGCTTAGTTTTTCCACACAAAAATCTCAAAGTTAACCTTGGAACTATTATGTAATTCTAAATGTTTACTGAGACTCTATTTTCTGAAAATGAGACAGAATTTATCCATTTTAGTTTCGCAGTGGTTTGATTCAACTAATTCCATAAGAAACCAAGTTGCACAACTCATGAAAAATCTTAGTAAAAAATTTACTCAGTTGCACAATATTATCATTATATTCTATTGTAATTACGTAATGCCGTACTTTGAGAATTATACATCATTAGTGGCAATAAATTTGAACATTCTTAGAAAGTGTCACAAGCATTCTACTAAGAAACAAAATAAATAGGGAGATTGGTAAAATGAATTTTCGAATTCAGATACTACCAACAGCTTCAATTATCAGTTGCCTTTATATTCAGGTGCAATTATCATAAGATGCCTTTTCATGCCAACAAACTTCATTCAAGAATGAAAAAATATTATCAAGTATCACAATTATTGCATCACACCCACCTACCCAGCTAACCTACAACCAAACACTAGTCTCATAACACAAAAAACACCTAAGAAGAGTTCCAGCAATTTAGGACCATAACAAATCAATTAGTACTGAAATTTAATGAACAATTGATATTATATCCCTTTGAACAGAAAGGAAAGACACACATAGCAAGACAAAAACCTGCTACACAAAGATGAGATTGACTCTATAACGATTGAATAGATCAAAATTGCTTCCTTCAAGTTTATGAACTCGATTGAGTGCCATTGTGAAATCCTGCAACTGATTGTGACGCAGAGAAGGTAGCGATTAAGGAGGCTGAGGAAGAATGAGGAGTCAGAAGTAGAATAAGGAGAAAAAAGAGAAGATGATGAAGAGGTGGAGGAGGAGGAGGAAGCAGGGCAACGACCTTGGTACTAGCCGCACTTGCCAGCTTCAAGAAACAACTTGGGGCCCCCCAGCACAAAAACCCCCTTCCGTCCAACATTTGACAAGGAAACATTCATCAACGTCCCATCTCATAAGTGGGCTTGTAAACTGGATAAGTTCATGAAGGATAGCTAACAAAGAAGACAGTTTTAAAGCAAAACTTCAGAGAGTAACTGAAACTGAGTAGTTTGGACACAGTTTTGGAAATACAACCGAGAAAAGATACAGGAAAAGCAAATTTATACGATGATGAATCAGGAGAAGAAATAATTTCCATTTTGGGATCAAGCTAATCAAAAACAATGCCCATTTTTCATGCAATATCATCAAGTAAAGGGACAGTTTTGGGTGCAAGCCTGTTGGACCCTCCATAAGTATAAATTATTCATTGCAAAATAAATAACTATTAAATAAATAATTGACGAGTTCCAAGGCGTAAGTCAATCAAATTTTTCATCCAAAAGAATATCCCTGTACAGAACAGCAACAGCTGACAAGTAAGGTACAAACACAATAGACATAATACATACAATATTTTGCAGCATTATAATATTGCAGCATTACAAGTCTATTGTGTGCATATAATTTTAGCATATAATTATTATATAAATTATATTTATTTCAGAATATAATTTTGCAACATTACAAGTCTATTGTGTGGGTACTTATAACAAGTTAGCAGTTCTTCTCAAGATTAATTTATTGGATGAAATTTGACAAAAAATTTGATCTTGCAAAACTGCCTTACCGAGTAGAAATTAAATATGCCATTCAATTATGACTACTGTTCTATGTTTATTCCACAGGAAATGTATTTTGAATTTAATAGATAAAACTTTTTGAAATTGTCCACTTTTATTTTTGTAAACATTGTGTTATACCAGGACCATGGTTTCATGTTCTACTCAACACATCCTCAGCTGTACTGTTAAGTATAACATGAAACCATGGTACTGGTGTAAACATTGTGTTTATTAAAATAAAAGTGGACAATTTCAAATATTTTTTTCCTAGTATGGAAAGGTTCCACAACATCAATAGGCTATTTGTTCTACAAATTTGATCATTTTGAATTTGTTTCCAATTCGCACAAGGTAGCAATACAAATTTTACTTTATTGACCTTACCCCAAGGACATTCAAATGATTACAATAGTGTCACACTCATTTAAAACGTGATAAGGAAGAGAACGAGGTGGGAAAATCATCAAAATTTTCATACCATTCGCCTTATCACTGGCAGATTCCAATTATGACACCAAAATACCATTTAATTGAAAGGGAGATACTTTACAGGAAACAGATTGCAATACATCTGACAAGATCAAAGCGAACAAAAAAGAACCAAAATAGAATTTCGGATGCGTAGTGTTCTTCTGTCACTTATAGAAAGCCTTGCAAACGCTTGTTTCATTCGCTATAGCACATTCACATCGGAAAGTTAAAAATAAAATAACCTCTTCTAGCTCTCATAGAACAATATCTGGCAACAGATACACACGTGGATCCCGGCCAAAATTATAGCAGCCAACGCACTTCGCTATTTAAATTAACAAATTAATAGTAGCAACCCTAGCTGCAGCTTGCGGCCAAACCAGTGTTTCGCAGTGGTTTTTAAGGGAAGAGCAAAACAGAAAAGAACACGGTGAGAAATGGAAACAAGAGAGCGAGAGACTAGCTTTGTTTATAAAGAGTGAGAAGTAACAAGGAATTTTGTGTCATTACAAAATTTTCTGCTCAAGGCAACTTCCGTTATATCAATGCCTAAATTGTTGAGACTAATAATATTTTCAAGGACATTTTCATCAACATTTTCCAAAACGTCATTATTAGATTTTATTAGAATAATATTAGTCCAAATTACGCCTAACATTAATTTATTAAGTTAATATTATTATTTCATTTCAAATTGATATAATTACTATTATTTATTAGACTAATAATATTTTCAGGGTCATTTTTATCAATATTTTCCAAAACGTCATTATTAGATTTTTCATTTGACACAAGGACCATGTTCTATACAAAAAAAAATGCAAACAATTTACAATGAAACATCATCATTAGCATCAAACTTCATTATCATTCTAATCTATAATCCTCAAGAAGGCAGTGGAATGTGACTTACTACTAGTGGAGAAATATTCATGAATAAAATTGGAAGTTTAGAATATTTGTAAAAGAAAACATGATAAAAGATGGAGTAATAATGAATTTATTGTTCATGAGACCCATTACACCTACTAGACTTTTCGTACCAATTTTTGGCTTCGCTCCAACCACGCAATAACGAGGAAAAGCGAATTGCAAAAACCTGAGCGTTAATATACTTGAAAGAATAGAGCTAATCAATCTAAAATTTCAAAGAATGATAGGATACACATTAGACGAACAATCAGAGCAATAATAGCTAGATGAAACACTAATGAAATATTTATTGAAATAATAAAATAACAGGAAGCGCAGCGGATTGATGCACATGGTTCAATAGGTGATCTCAACCGTTGGTAACAAATTTGAAAAATGCGCATTTGTAATATTACTAGTTCAAATATTTATTATTTACTGAATCAACATGTAAACTGAACTTTGAGCACGAATAATCAATTATGTTGTGATCAATTATTGTGATGTTGAAAAGACTTAATATTGAAGAGCATCTAGGTCCAATATTACATAAACAATTTATAAGAAGACATTGAGTACTCAATGGCATTTTTAGTTGGATAACAATAGTTATTGATAATATATTTGTGATCTTGACAAGCGTTAGGTTAGATTGTTGAACGACTTTCGAGACAATATTAGATAGAAAAAGGAGGGACTGAGAAAAATAAATTGAAAAAAAAGACTGAGATTGACTATCACAGGGAAACCCAGAGTAAGTTTATTCGCGAGTTAATATTTTTGTTTATATCTCAAAAAACTTGGAGAAAAACAATTAGTGAATGCTCTGTTAACACCCGTTTGTGCCTAGAGAATCAAAGTAAAAAACTTGTGGTAGGCGAAGAACTTGTTTACTAGTATTCGAAAGAAATTGCAAATTGAAATCATTAAAAATATTTTGTCCAAACGGTGTCATAAAAATGTTTATCTAGTTTGATAACTGTTGTCAGATATATACTCTGCATGCTTCTCGAGTGATCAGTTCAATAAAAGTTTACAAAAAGCTCAAAACTTCATAGCTTGGAAGTCAGCCAAAGTTTAAGAATGATATATGTTTCGCCAGATTGGAACAATAGTTTTAAATCCTACCAAGCTATTGGAGTGGTCAGGATTTTGAGGAGTCGTTAAGGAAATCCTAAAATAATACCAGATCTTCAAACACATCTCTGCTTACTCCAGGTGTCCCTAATAATTATTACAGAATAATATCCAAAGATCAATCGCACAAACAAGGATTGTAATTACTCTCCAATGACTTTTGACAATAATTGCGTTGTTAATCTATTAATTAATTACAGTAGGTATAATTATTATTATTCATTATAGTAATTATTTATTAGTATTTATATTATCATTCTATCGAATCAAATACCGGTATAAATTTTAATTAACCTGATTAATTTTCCTCTGAGTTTTCTCAAACCATTGATAAATTTGATCACAAATCTACCACATATTTTTACAACTCTTTAACAACCTATTACTCTGTAATAGGAACGATCATTTTTCAATTGAAGTTAGAAATACAAAGAAATTGAGGCAATGTTTAATTTGGTTCTAGGTTTTTAATTTTAAATTCAGATGGAGTTGTTAATCGCCATGAAGGCAAAAGTAGTGATCGCGTATTTTCTTTAATCTTTTTGAGGGTGATGCCCACATGAGCTCTAGGCTTGTGCGTGGGTAATCAGAGGAGTGATGATGAGAGATGACGACTGTTTTTCAGGCAGTCGGGACCGTCGGCTTTTCGTCTCCTACGAAAGACGGGAGTGGCCGTTTTTATCAAAATCCGTTCCCTCAACTGTATTCGATCTTGGAACCTTTGGATTAACAGACCGGCGCTTATCGCCCTCGGCTACGGACCACTCCTATTGGCAAAAAATTTCCAAGCATTTATTTGGGACAATTGAAACCTCAACACAAAATAATAGTGAGTAATTGGAGCACAAAATAATAGTGATAAAAGTTGTCATTTTAACGACATAATGAACTAGTTACACAAAGATCCGTTAAACTTGATTTTCAATTACAAATGTTAATTCTTATGAATAATAATCAAAGATAAACTTCATACTTGGTGCAACCAGTCCTTGTCTTCTAATTTAAAAATGAGTTCATCAATGATCAATTCAATGAATTTGAATAGCCTACATGAAAAAGTAAAATTTCTGTACATACCATAGCATGAAGGGCTAGCAGTGAATAACAGATCCGTTGTACTGTGTAAAAACAGGCTGTGACGGAGTCGATGACCACTGCATCTTTAGACAGCCACTGTCATAGAAATGCCATCTGCAAATAAAAATATAGAAAAATTCAATTGTGAAAAAGAAATTGAGTTATATGGAATAAGCTATTAATATGGAATATTGTGAGAATTATTAACAGAAGTATTCAAAAATTTTAAAGCAAAAACAACCAAATATTCAAAACAACAATATTCACAATAAAAAAAATTATTTATTTAGGGCCTGGTCACATACGATTGAGGTTTGCTTTACTTCACTTCTTTTACAATGCTACTTTGATTGTGGTTTCCTTTGCTTCACTTCACTTACTATATACCATACGATTAAATGCGAGTAAGTGAAGTGAAGTAAACCAGTTAGCATTGTAAGTGAAGTGAAGTCAAGTAAAGCAAACCACAATCGTATGTGACCAGGCCCTAATACAATTAATACTTATTCTCATGATTCAATTCTCATCCGGCGAATGAGAAAAATAGTTGTACATTTATAGTAAATCTTGCAATGAATCAATACCATAAGTTACTAAACCATGTTCTAGAAATTTCATATGATTATCTTTACATCGTTCAACTAAAATTTAATATAGGCTACGCTTTACTCTCACCAGATTACCTAGGTGTAACTTATCAATCCAATTTCAGGAAAAATAAACCATCAAATTGAAATCAGTTCTGATTTTTCTTTATTACTTGGAAGACAACGTTTAGCTGAGGATGAAGCTAATTATGTAATATATTCATTATTTGATTATTTATAATTATTTCAATTTAGTCTATACGCTAGATGAAATAATTGCCTATGGTGGGGCGACAATACCTCATTCCACTCACATGTCAACTGAAAAATAAATCATAAAGATACATGCTGTTGGAAATTGATCAGAATGAAAAAGAATAAAATCTTACAGAACACTGTGCCCAGACTAACCTTATCATGTAGTGAGTGTCACAACAAATTGCGTTCTGAAATCTGTACCGAATTGAGTTTAAAAATATCGAAATAAGTTAAGGTTGGGCTATTTGCAAAATTTACATGGAAAAATGTTGATAATGCTTTAAATAATAAATATTATCGAGAGAAATGAATGAAAAACAAATCAATAAATCAGGTTGAACCACAGGTTCCCATGTCCAGAAATCAGTAACTCATTTTGCCCCACCACCACGAACAGTTGATTAGGCTGGCTGTTCAATAACAATAAGAACTTCAGATCTCTTGAAATATTTATTCAATACAGGATTGTTTTTGCTGGCTTGAATTACGAATAGTTGAAAAAAATACAATTCTTTAAATATTGTTGGAAAATCATTGTTCTCTACTATCCCTTCACCAATTAAGTAAGCCAGCAATTGGTGAGCCAACATGTCCGACCAATAATACTCAAGGACCATTGCTGCTTCAAAATCTAATTACTTCTTTCCCATTATGAAAACGAATTACAGAAAAAAACAAATAGCAGTGCACTTTCAGAAATTTTAGAATGAACAAAACATTACAAAAATACAATGAGAAGCCTTTCTCTCACCTTTGTACTCCCAATACTGAACGTACGGGTGACGAACTATTTCCACGGTTATACACACACAAAACCACTAAAACCGGAATTATAAATTAAACTTTTTCTTAAATAGCTAGTTCACTTGAAAATTGTTACAAAAACCAAATGTGATGAGGAGTTAAATGGACTTTACAAGAATATAGAAAGAAATCCAAGCACGAATTTTACAAAATGGCGGCCACAAACCCTGTGATTAGATACGATCAATGGAGCATTAGAATACGTATGCATAGACATTCACACACATCCGTAAAGTTAGATTATAGTTATTTGGAGATTGAAATACTTTATTGTTTCAAAATAACTTACTGGCAATAAATTATCCTAAAGAAAACAGAAAATAATTCACAATCCTTCACTGATGACAAGGCATTCCCACACACCACACCAGTTAGCTCACTACTAAACTCACGACTACGTCACGTGACTTCTTCTCTGACGTTCATTGGCTGAATGCTATCGCTGTGGTACCATTCTTTGCCACAAGGTAGAGGCACTCTCCTGATATAAAATTCCCACGTTTTGTTTGAAAAATAAGAAGGAATTTTATCAGTTTTAAAATTTGATACTGTTTTGCATTCATGACGTTATGAGCAATTAAAAATATTAATAATATTGTCTTGCAATATAAAATTGATTGAGGAGTAATCTAAATAAGTAGCAAACTGTGTGAACTACTTGCCAGTTTATTTTACAGAACAACCCCCTTCACATCAGTTTTGACACTAAACTTAATTGCCTGTTGCCTCGAGCAGCTTCTCAAAAACCTTTTGCTGTTCACTCGATAGAAAATAAATTGCAGAATATTTTCAAAAAGGGATATAGCCAACATCTCAGTTGGATATGCCCATTTAGTTCTGCTGTTCCAAGTTCTGGGTAATCACCCTCATATCCATAATGGTATCCACCACATTTTAATAGGATTCTCACCAATTACTGTGATCACTACTACTACTGTACCACAATGTTATACGAGTAATTACTGTACCGTTAATGTGTAAATTTATATAAATTTCAGTTCAAGCCGCATCAAAATCTTGTCTGAATAATCTGGTACCAAAATTTTCAAGATTCTGTTCTTTTAAATGTTTATTTGAAACTTCCATGGGAAGGAGTCAGCCTTGAAAAAGAAACTATTATAATAGAGCCCAATATTAGTCAAGGCATACTCGAATTGAACGTCTCTATTCGCCTTCAAAGGCTGGATAAACCATTAAAATCCTGGCCCATTTCTTCAACAACCAGAATAGAATAAGGTAGGTACCAATTTTTCCAAATATTCCTGATCATTTATTTGATAATTTTTTAATTCATTTTCATATTCTAGGTCAGTGACAAATTCTTGCCGTGAATCTATAAATGCTCTCAATAATCGAAGAATAAGCAAAAAATTACGAATTTTGTTCAAGTAACATGAAACTGGATAAATCACATCATTCAATGATATAATATATTATGTATTTTTCAATAACTGGACTGTACAATTATTAGGTACAATCGTTCATTCATAAATATGTGAAACTTACTAATTCTTTATTCAATCATTTATCTCAGCTTGGATACACTCATAATATAATATTACTAGTTGTTATAATACATATAATATACCGTACTACACGATAATGATGATGAAAATAATAATAATTTACAATATTATTACAGTGATTCATTTTTCAATACAAAATATATAGGAATTATTTCTATGATAAAGCTTTGAATGATTCAAATAATACACAAAATGACAAGAATGAGCATGGCGATATTTTCAAGCTGAGTTCGTCGGCTATCACAGATTGGAATGCAGCATTTGGAGAAATATAAATATGTATAAAATTACAAATATAATTATATTACATATAGAAGAGTTTTTGACGAATGTTCCCGTTAATTCTCAAATCCACGATCTGATCAGTACCACAGACAAGATACCGTATAACTAGTTTAACTAGATAAAACTCTACTTTGATTTAAACTGTTTTAGGACCGGCCTAGAGCGGTCCACCAGTAAGGCCAAGCGGGTCTCAATCCTAAAGCAGTTTTAATCAGAGTATAATATGCCTAGTTTGTGCCAGCACTATATGCGGGAATTTGATTAATTTGAATGTTAAAATTTAGGAACTCTATACTTCTGCTCAGTCTGTATCATCAAGTAGAGAAATTCCGAGAAGAATTACCGGAGACATTGCCAAAATCTCCACATTATTTCATGTATGGATATCCTTCCGATGATTAATTATCTTGGTAACTTATCAGCTAATTGTTTCTGGGCTTGAACGTATTTCTTCGCATCAGGATCACGCTTTTCAATTGCATACTGGAGGGCTTCATCAAACATTCTGTAACAATTGAAAGTAAAAAATAAAGTTTTTTTATTAAACTCAACTATTCCTCAAAATGCATACCTACATTACAATATCTACATACCGGTACATCTGCATACATCTACATCCACATTAGAAATTTACTCAAAAATTTAATGAAATTTTCTGTGGAATTTGTAGGCTTGATTAAAAATGCTATTTTATTATATTGTTATTATTTAAAATACAATCAAAATTAAAATTTACTCATTACATTGTCATTAAAGAGCATGACATTCAAATTTCAAAGCTGAGTCTGACTGCGCAAAAATATCTTGTATCTTTCTTACTAGCTACTTCCTGCAGAGATAATAACATTTGTTCTGATTGAAATTGTTCGAGACGATCTTTGCGATGCACGGGTGAAGAAGGAACAAAATGAGTTTTCCGTTTCGGACTCTATTTTTCAACGGATAGACGTGAAAAAGTTTGTAAAATTTTCAGAAAGATCTAACCGAATTCTGTTTTTCAACTTTTAAGGCAATAAAGTATAATTTTCCCTTAATTTTTAATACTTACGGCAGTACCGGTACATCAAAAGTTTGTACAGTTGAAAAACGAAATACGGAGGCACCGAACGACATAAATTCTCAAGATCTTTCTGAATAGTTTGCCATTTGTGTGAATCATTTTCATGTTTATAGGTTGAAAAAAGCGTTCAAAACAGAAAACTAATTTCACCCCTCCTTCACCTACCCATCAAAAAAGTCGACTCGTTTGTATGAATCCTGTCTATGGTATTAAGGCTTGTTAATAATCAAGTGTTCATAAATTCTATCGGAGAAAAAACAGCGATACATTACTTACCCTAATTTACAAAAGTATTTCACTTTCAGTTCTTCTTTGACTCTAGGCATGTACTTTTGAGCCTCTTGTTGTTTTCCACATTCAAGACACGCATCAATAAAAGGCTGAAAATAACATACAATCGATTAGTTTTAATTGAGTAGTACTTCAACAAATATTGACGATATTTGGCTAGTTTATTACATGATGACAATTGAAATTGCGAATAACATTTAAACAAGGTATGGAATAGGCCTAACTAGTGTCAGTACCTACTCTAGGAACTAGAGTTGGTACAGCTAGAGTAGTCCAACTGGTTAAACTTTGCTGACTCGGGCATAGATTTGATTACCAATTGCACTAGCATTGATTGTAAAATCCCTCATCTTATTAGTGATTTAGTAAGATGACATGATATAACCTGAATTTGGACTGTTTGTATGAACTGGAAGAGGAACAGTTTTGGACATAAGCCTGTTGTACTCTCCTTTGTAAATGATTGATTGATTATTCCCCATAAGTTGAAGTTGGACATTATAAGCTTAAAACGTCCTGCTGCTTCAGAATATAATATACAGACACGCTATTTCATATTTTTTATAGACCTATAAGCCTGGTTTTCTTTAGTAGAGTTAGTGGTAGAGTTCCCTGGGCGAGTACTAACTATCTTGTGAACTCTCCCAATGAAAACGTTCATAGTAGAGTAGAGTGATGGTAGAGTACTTTTTTGGTGAGCAGAGTGGGATGGCACCGTGGGATGGTACCTGCCACTGAGCCTTCCCCACCACCTGCTTCTCACTCTACTCTACCACCACTATTCTAATGAGAAACAGCCTCGAGCTAGTGAGTAGAGCCTAGTAGAGCATAGTCATTTAGACCTGTTCACTTGGACAACACACTTTACTACTGCTCAATTGTAGTGAAAACAGCTACTCGACCAAGTAACTAGAGTAGAGTTAGTACGGTAGAGTTAGTATTCTAGTTACTCGACCACTAACTCTACTAATGAAAACCAGGCTTCAATCATGATATAAGTCCATTTGTGCAAGTCAACTCAACTGTCCACTTGCAACGTGTAAAGCGACACGACATTAAAGCTTGGAATGATTCAAATTAGATGAAAAATTGAAGTAAAGGATATAGATTATTATTAATTTTGTTCATTATTTGCCAGTCAAATAGAATAAAAGCAATAACGATTTCAGTGCACCTACCTCATAGCCAATGGGTGATTTCTTACTCTTGGAGAACTTTTCCAATTCTTCCCATTGCTCCAACTCACAGAGACATTCGATCCTTAGCCACCAATATCTGTGAACACACGGAATTTCATTCACAAACAAATGTGCAACCTGAACAACAAGCATTTCATTGATTTTCTGTGAGAAGGAGACTAGAGACATCTACCAACCAGTTTTCAAGCCTTGTTATTAAAATGCTAAGGCTGAGGCAACACTACTACCATAGACTAATGTTGTCTATACTACTACGCTTCGCTTTGCTTTGCTTCGCTTAGTGACTCGCATAGTATATCTATATACCATACAATATAGATATACTATGCGAGTCACTAAGCGAAGCGAAGCAGTGTGGCCACAGCCTAACTGATTGCGCTTTTTTCCAACTGGGTTGACAATGAATTGAAGACTTTTTACCCAGATGCTGAGAGCTCAATTTGTAAAAAGTAGTTGGGAGTTTTCAGGTCACTCCTGATCAGTTCAGGGTCTCTGACGTGACTTAACGACTGTTTTTTAGGCAGCCGGGACCGAATGAAGTATTTATTGTCATTTTTAACACACATTATTTAAACAATAAATTAAAAATACAATGTTAAAGAGAAAAAATCAATAATATACAAAATATTATACACATTAAGGTGGGTTTTCGTTACTGCGACCGAGTGCCGCAGCGGAGCCCGACCCAGCGTTGCCAGATGCAATTGATGAAAAATCCCAACTATTTATAGTGGGGATTTTTCATCAGTATCTGCGAACTCGGTCGCGGCGAAAACCACCTTGATGGAATCATCGAAAACCCCACTTTAAAAGGTGGGATTTTCCGTTACTGCTCAGATGCCGTGAGCCCGACCCAGCGTTGCCAGAATTGATGAAAAATCCCCACCATAAATAGTTGGGATTTTTCATCAACTGTTTCAAGCAAAACCTCATACATGGTGGGCTCGTTATTCAGTGAAAACGAGAAAACCATGCTAAAAGTGGGTTTTCGTTACTGCGACCGTGTGCCGTAGCGGAGCCCGACCCAGCGTTGCCAGAAGCAATTGATGAAAAATCCCCACTATAAATAGTTAGGATTTTTCATCAATTGCATCTGCGGCACTCGGTCGCAGTAACGAAAACCCACCTTTAGCATTCCCAAACCTGAAATTTAGAAATTAATAATAGTCGTCTAGCGTAAACAAGTCTTACTAAATCGTAAGCAAAAAACGTAGCGTTTAGACCGAGCTTAAAGAAGTCACAAATAAAGGTTGAAATAACATCTGACACAGTGTCTGGTGAGATGTAGTGATACTTACTCATAATGAAAAAAAACAACAAGATATTGTCAAATTATCACGATTTTAAGTTTATTATTAAAAAATCGTGATAATTTGACAATATCTTGTTGTTTTTTCATTAGGTTGAAATAAGTTGCCTACCTGCGTTCAGGCACCTTGTACTCGGCCCTCATCTTGTCAGCCAGCTTGAGTTGGCCGAGACGCAAGAGTTGGCGCACGGTGTCGTGCAGCGACCGATCGACAAAGCTGGCCGACAACTTGTCCTCGAGGTGGCGCTGGTGGCGACGCAGCCGCAGCTGCTCCTCGCACAGGGCGGCGTGCACCTCGTTCTTGGCGCGCCTGAACCACTCCTGGGCCGCGGACAGCGACGCCTCTTCCAGGCTGTTGGTCTGGCCACAACAAACACAATCGGTAACAGCTCTCATTCATTATGCTTTCAATCAATTTTCGAGTGGGGAAAAAGGGAAACGAAGATAAGAATAAGGGAGAAGGAGAAGAAAACGGAAAAGGAGAAGGAAAAGAGAGGAAAGGAAGAGGAAGAGGAGGAGGAGGGGGAGGAGAGGAAAAGGGAGGAGGAGGAGGAAGGAGGTAAGAAAAAGGAGGAGGAGGAGGAGGAGGAGGAGGAGAGGAGGAGAGGAGGAGGAGGAGGAGGAGGAGGAGTAAGGAGAAGAGGAGGTGAGGAGGAGGAGGAGGAGGAGAGAGGAGTGGGAGGAGGAGGAAGAGGAGGAGGAGGGGAGGAGAGAGGAGGTGGTGGAGGTGCGTGGGAGAGGAGGAAGGAAGAGGAGGAGGAAAAGGAGGAGGAGGAGAGGAGAAGGAAGAGGAGGTGGAGGAGGGAGGAGGAAGAGGTAATGAAAAAGGAGGAAGAGGAGGAGAGGAGGAGGAGGAGGAAGAGGAGGTGGTGGAGGAGGAGGAAGAAGAGGTAATGAAAAAAGGAGGGAGGAGGAGGAGGAGGAGGAGGAGTAAGGTAAGGAAGAGGAGGTGATGAAAAAGGAGGAGGAGAGGAGGAGGAGAGGTGTAAGGAAGAGGAGGTAATGAAAAGGAGGAGGAGAGGAGGAGGAGTAAGTGTAAGGAAGAGGAGGTAATGAAAAAGGAGGAGGAGGAGGAGGAGAAGTGAGGAGGAGGAATGGAAAAAGGAGGAGGAAGAGGAGGAGAGGAGGAGTAAGGAGGAAGAGGAAGAGGAGGAGGAGTAAGTGTAAGGAAGAGGAGGTAATGAAAAAAGAAGAAGGAAGAGAAGGAGAGGAGGAGGGTAAGTGAAAGGAAGAGGAGGTGAAAAAGGAGGAGGAAGAGGAGGAGGAGTAAGTGAGGAAGAGGAGGAATGAAAAAGGAGGAAGAGGAGGAGAGGTAAGTGTAAGGAAGAGGAGGTAATGAAAATAGGAGGAAGAGGAGGAGGAGGGTAAGGGAAGAGGAGGTAATGAAAAAGGAGGAGAGGAGGAGAGGAGGTGGAGGAGGGGGAGTAGGAGTAAGGAAAAGGAGATGGTGGAAGAGTGGGGGAGGAGAAGTGAGTAGCCAAGTATAAGGGATAGGGTGGAAGAGGAAAAGAGGAAGAAGAAATTGATTGATTGCCTTTATTAATCAAGAAGAGGTAGAAGAAGAATAGAGGAAAAGAGGAAAGATAAGAAAAGAGGAAGAAGAAACAGCGAGAAAGAAGCAGGTACAAGAGAAAAGGAATAATAGAGAAAAGAGGAGAAGTAAGTAGAAGGAAATAGAAAGAAAATACAAGGGAGAAGATAGAGAGATAATGCGAGATGGACGAATGAAGTAAAAAAAGAAAGACGAAAGAGGACCAGAAAGTTGACGAATAGGAAGATGAAGAAAAGGAGTAGTAGAAGACGTGAGAAAAATTAATATTATCAGAATACGATTTAAATGAACAAAAGCTAATTAATCACTTACGCAAGGCTTCAGTTGGAATTGGGCCGGTTGTACGAGAATCCAGTTTAACGTAACAACTGTTAATTTGACGCCATTGCATTGACGTCTGATTCGTTCTCGTTGCAATGATCTCTTTAGGTGCAATCATTTTACAGCGGTTAAGCCCCTGCGCCCACTTCGCAACTGCTATCTGATTTCAGTCAGCAACCCAATGTTGCCAGATGACATTTGGCTGTTTTTCGAGTAATCGGGTAATCTAACCTATCAGCCAAAGTCATCTGGCAACGCTGGGTTGCTGACTAAAATCAGATAGCAGTTGCTTAGTGGGCGCAGGGGCTAAATGCAATTTAATTTTTGTGCAACTGACCGATACTGTATAAATTACATTGGACTATACTAGAATATGTATTTCAAGATAAGATTAGACTTAACATGAATTTTCAAAAATACATTTACAAGATAGTAAAGGAATTCTTCTTCCAAGTTTTCATGAATGTAGGCACTTGGATAATAAGAAAAATATGGAAATAGAGGCAAGTCTCAAGAAGGATATGCTAGCTTGTACATGTAGAAAGAATGACCGAGGAAAGAATGCAAAAAGTCATGCTGAAGGAGAAACTGGATGAATTGAATTGAATGACTGGGAGGGCGAAGTTGGGGCGCAGTCGGCCCTCTCTTACACTTAACCCTCAAGATGCAGTGAGAAGAAGTGGTGGCCGAAGCCACGATGGATGCAGGACGAGGAGAGAGACCTGATATCGATGGGAGTCAGACGTTGGAGAAGCAGGGCAGGAGATAGAGATGTTTGGAGGCTGATTGCGAAGGAGGCCAAAGTAAACATCGAGCTGTAGCGCCAGGATAAGTAATTTTTCTATGAATAAAAACAAAATCATTAATTAGCGTAGAAAGACTAATTTAAAAACCCTCTCACCTTACTATCATAGCATTCGTAAATGGAACAGGCCGCCAACGCATTGTGGTCATCCTCCTGTGTGTAGACATCTCTCAATGTTTCCCTATTATGCTCTCTGCAGTATTTCAAGTAGAGGGCTTGCGCCAATGCGAACTTTCTTATCACCATCTGAAGATAACAAACATAATAATGGATGTACTACAGTGAATCCTCAAAAAACCATTATAAGTACATGTGTCCTACTTTTCGTCATAAATAATGGAATATATGGTTTCTATAGGAAGTCTTCCTTCAACAATTTTTTTCAATTTGTTGAGACTATGTATTGTTTGTCCACTTTCGAATGTACAGTTGTACTTGATTCACTTTGCTTATAGTCCGATTCACGTCAAGAAGTCAGCATTGTTTATATGAGGAGCATTGATGCCAAGTTTCATTGAGAGAGAAAGAGAAAACTGCACCAAACGTGTTTGTTGGGACTGTGTGCGACAACAATGCACAGTGCGAATAGGATAGAGACATCAGCAACTGCCTTGTGCTGAACAAGGATAGCAAACTCCCATCTAAGCAATGCTGACTTCTTGACGTGAATCGCACTATAGAACTATTTGGTTTCTTGGCAATTAAATTTTATTTAGAATTGTGACCAACCGAGTAAATAAAATACCCAGATTACATTGAAATAGTTCCTAATAGATTAAATTTTATAATATTGTAGTTTATGTTGAAAAAAAATATATATATATTTTTTTAAATTACCTGGAACTTTGCAAGCGGCATATTCTCGCGTAAATGAAGCAGGACAGTGTAGACCAGATCTGTATTTCCACTCTCGACCGCTTTTTGTAAGGCAACCTGTTCCTGGCCCAAACGCAATAGCAGTGGCACCTGGAGAGATGCTCTCTTCTCATGGTCCAGAAGCTGGAAAAAGTTTAAAAGATAAAATAAGTTGAGCTTCTCAATTTTGCTCCAATTAGGCTACAGTGTTCGGTCAACATGTGTAGACTATGTTAATTTTTTTAAGAATCAGGATATTCATTATTAATTATGAAAATTTAGACGCCCTGTAATACACGAAAACGACACTAGATTAATAATTTATATCATTGTATGAGTGCATGTTCATAAAATTAAGATATATTTATTCAAAATAATACGTTGAACTGTTCATTTCCAGTTTGCAAATAAAATTATTATTCATTTATTCAACATATTAAGTTATGCGATTCATGTTTAGTGTATGTTCTACTTTTTTCAGTTTCTTACGGGAGTCCCTTTACTTTCATGGAACATGAATCAGTGTTTTGGTCCCTTTGAAATAGATTATATAGAAATCACCATTATTTTGATTAAGTACATGTCCTCAGTTCATAAGACAGAAGATCATTGAAAGCATGATTGTATAGCAGGATTCTTTTAAATTGTCAGAAAACAGCTGATTGATGTATGTTAGTTTACTAACGTTAAATCAGCTGTTTTCTGACAAGTTAAAAGAATCCTGCTACAACAAATTATCACCAAGATAAATTTCTTAAATATTCAAGTTTATATAATTCAAATTGAAATACATCATTGTTATACTATAGCACAAACTAGAGATAAAGACAGTATACCTTGTTTGTGGCTATAGTAAGCATAAATATAACTTATTGATAAGATGCAATCTGTTAGTCGAATAAACAGTTTATCAATGAAATGAAAGATTGAAAAAACATATAAATTTACAGACACAAGCTATTTTAAATACATTTATATTTTATTAGAATGTACCTTTATGGCTAGTTGAGTCTTTCCACAGTCTGCCGCTTTCATGGCAATTTCTGAGAACGAAACTCCTGGATTTTGCATTATTTTAACAGCTATCTCACTGGCAATTTCTTCTCTGTCCAATTGACTTTGTTGAACCTGAAAATATAACAAAAAAATTATACACTTATTAAATTACAAGTTCATATAAAAACGAACATGAATATGCTCATGATCATTTTCTTTTTTAAAATAACAGGTTAATAAAACATAATATGTTTGTCAGTTAAATCAAAACAATATTAGGATACTCCTTGTCATGATCATTTTCTTTTTTAAAAATAACAGGTTAATAAAACATAATATGTTTGTCAGTTAAATGAAAACAATATTAGGATACTCCTTGTCCCAATTGCACAAAGGTCCGTCAAGGTTAAGCATCTTCTATTAATGTTGTTGATTTTCATGACCAATTCAATCCACTTTTGTGCACCCGGCCTTTTGTTTTATAAGTTTTATAATAAACATACTCTTACAATATTCTAATTATACTCTTCATATTATTTCTTGAGATGTAGTAATTCAGAAAACTGAAACATTTTACACACCTTGTAATAGGCCCAATGCATCAATATCCTAGATGAGTCAGGCAGTCTCAAGTGTTTGGCTATATGAATCGCCAAAAAATACTGCCTTCGTATCAGTAGCATGTCAAGCAGCTTCTGAATTCCTATTACTTTCAATCTGTAGTTGAGTTGTCAAGAGAAACATCGTTACAGACTGAAATAGAGAATACTTCTACAAAGTATAAAATGCATAATTCTTGCATCATGTTATAATATTTGAGATCAGTAAATAAAAAAATTGTAATAATATATTTAAGAATAATTTGAATATTCACTAGAATGGAAGAAACCATTCCCACATATTCTCCAACAAAGAAATTCAGCAATGAAAACTTGACAAAATGAGCAGCTTCAAGATGGTATCTCATTTCAGTGTAGACAAGTTGATTAAAAAAAACAAAAGGAATATAAGATAAGGAATGGAGAATAGTCTCGTGAATTCTTATACGAGTGTTATAGGTCAGCATTTCAATTACAAAGACTAAATTTATCAAATGCTAGTTTTTTCTGTGTAGTAGTTAAGGTAATATTGTGATAGATATCCAATTTGAATGAATAAACAGAAGTTGTCACAACTACATATTTATTATAATGATGAGATACCAATTTCACACTGTACACTATTATCAAGTAAACTCTGCAGTTTATTACTGACTGATGGGAATTACCCATCTATGCACGTTTTATCTAATATGTTTTATATTTATGTACGTTTATTGCTGTTCCCATGCAATGCATTGTCTCTGACACGAGTAGTAGTAGTAATTCTGCAGTATTACTCCATTACATTGCAATTAACCAAATATCAATCAAAATCTCGATTATTCCTCAATAAAACATAGTATCTACAAATATAATTAATAGCAAATTATAAAATTAATAAAACAAATTATATAGATACAGTACTAGAAATAATGTTTTTCTTATACTAGAGGAATGAGCCTACATGGGCAACTGTGGCCTGTGCGTAAACTCATGGATTGATAACGGTGTAAAACCAAAACCGGTATCTAGTTATTTAAAAAAATAAATGGTGATAAAAAGTCCCTAGATGTGGCACTGACTCCGACTTCTAATGAATTATTAAAAGAATAAATTATCCAATTTTTCAGGTAATTATTATCAATTTGTGGCCGAATGAATAAATAAAAGGATACTGATTGCACGTAACCGGTATGCCAATCTTGACATCGCGAACAGCATTCAACACCCTGAGCATTCGGCACATCTCGACATAGGGACTTGGATTGAACTCGGCCAGAAAGCACTTGCCGTACTGAGCAGCCTTCATCAGCATTTTCTGGCCTTCGGCTGTGAACTCGTGTCCGGCTGCCGTAATGCACTGATCGACGGCTTTCACCAGTTTCGGCTTCACTAGATGGATGTACTCGTCGGCTCGGTACGATCGTTTCTGCAATCAGATCAATAAATAAATGGAAAATTAATGAATTAATAGATGAATTAACGAATAAATGGATAAACGAATGAATGAATAAAAGAATAAATCAATAAAGGAATAAATGAATAATTTATTTCTCCGCAGAAGTAAAATCAATCTTAAAATTAGATGGTTGTTGTGGATATCCATACTTCGTGTACTGCAGAGATTAATAGAATAAAAGATGACTTCTTGCTATACAGTACTTACACTATTTTGAGTCGCGGACGCGTTTCGAACAATGATGTTCATCCTCGGCGCTTTGAGCTACGACTGACTTGCTTAAAAACATTGTAAGGCTATGGAAGGTATTGGGATGTGGTGGGAGTAGGGAGTGAAGAGGGGGAAGTTTGGGTGGGGGAGGTGTTTCCAGGAATATCAGTGATGATGTTGAATTAGGGTATATGTGATTCAAATCACACACCCTATTCCGCGACAATCCGCGACTCAAAATAGTGTAAGTACTGTATAGCAAGAAGTCATCTTTTATTCTATTAAAATTAGAGCAAAGCGAAATATTTCAAAAGTAAATTAAGAAGCTTGCCTGCCAAACTAATTGTATTGCTCGTTTGAAACTTTCATATTATCGTTTTGAAAATTCGGAACTTGTCAAGTATTTATTCGGATTCGGAGTGAAAATCTGTGATTTGGTGGAATGTGATACGTAGCATAGATTTGGACTATTTCTATAAATTTGAAGGGAAATAGATTTAAGTGAAACTTGATGTACCTTTCCTTGAGTAAAGATTGTACATTGCTGAATAAATAAATAGACTTGACAAACTAATGCAACAAAATTCTTATTCAACTCCGTCATTTTACGCCAATTGAAATGAATTGGGTGTTTTGCAATAGGCCTATTGAACTCCAGTCATTAGGTATTATTGCATTTGAATTTCAATGCTATTTTTCCAAGTTATTTCAATTTCAAGTTGAAGGAATGACATCCTTTTTGTGTAAGTAATTTTCTTTGTTATTAAGAACTTCATGCCGATGCCAATGGATGCATTTTGACAAATCAATCTTCATCTAAATTTTTCTGATAAGGAATAAAGAAAGGAATTCTTTCAGAAAAATTGAAAAATAATAAATTATGAATTTCAGTATTCTATTCAAAACATAATTATCTTCAAGTCAAATACCAACACATATCTTCAAGCCTTGAAGTTTAATCAGATTCTAATGATAGCGATATACAAGAAAGAACGAAAACCCATCAATAATGTAAAATGGATTATGTCCATTTATCTCTCACCATCCTTCCCATTACCCACGCACAAGCCTAGAGCTTATGAAGGCATCATCCCCAGCAAAAAAAAAAAAATGTTGAAACTATTGCTCTCACCTTGAACTGTTTGGAAGCTTCGAGCAGATAAGCACCAGGCCCGGTGCCATTTATCCTGAATATTTCCTGCACCACGAATGGAACTTTCTGCAGGATTTCATGGCTGTACTGCGATACAATACGAACACAGTCAAGCTCTTGCACTAGTTTGATTGGAATCTCGAAACTGGAAAACAACAACAAAATAATCATATCAAGACAATTGTAAAAAGTGGAGACTAACTATATTCAATCCTCAAAATTGATTAAAAAGAGATACATTAGAAATGGATGGACGAAAAATATAATAGATAATATGAAGAAGAAGATACGAAAGTATATGATAAGAAAAATATACTGGATAATATGAGTTGAGGAGATTTGGTTGGCACAGAAACGATAATGGAGTAGAATGTTTATGGAAAATAAATTCATAATATTTCTTACTTACTAAAAATTGAGAGGATCTTCTTTTTCATCAATAATTTCCACATTGCTATCTCTGTAAATAGCAACTGCATCTTCACCACACCTGAGGAAAACATAGGAACATTAAAATATGCAGGATATTATAGATTGATTACTCAATTTTTTTTTATTACTGTGAAAATATCAAAGAAAAACGCTCCAGTCCAGTGAGTAAATTTATGTTATTCAAGAAGTTGACACTGCGATAATCTAAATTCTAGTGTGAAAACAATAGTGTTAACTTCGCAGTTCGTCATGGATCCAAAAATTCAGAACTATTATAAATTCTCCAATTTTTAATGGAATTGAAAATATGTACTGTCACATCAAATACAAAAGAATATGGATTTCCAAAAGAAATCTGTCGATTATTTCAGGTGACACTGTGATAATCTAAATTCTTCAAAAATTTCAATTTACTTGTGGTTTATCATTTTCAAAGTTAAATCTTTGATGGAAATAAATTTGGAACTAACCTCTACATTTAGACTATCTAAGCGACTAAATCGAGGAATTGAAGAAGTTCTGGATTTAATGTTTTCCAAAGTTGTCATCCTACTTGAACTGTTTCTAGCTCATTTACACATCTACCTACTTACACATTTCTAACAATAAGTTTTGGGCAGTTGCCTTTTTCATTTACCTGAATATTGCATTTGTTCAACTGATTTGTTAATTTTGAATTTAGATTGGGTTTAATTTATTTAATTTTGGGTGTAGTGGAATCTAGTTTAGGTTTATCACTTAATCATTTTTTTATTAACAGTAAAATGCTTCTTTTTAGCTTTATTTAAAGTATGGAGACTTAATAAAATGAAATATAGTTGACTAGATTCCAAGAAGCATGGATAAACATAACAACCATTATGTAATAAAGATAAATAAGTGACGTAATTAAAGAAACTCATAACATAATTATAACTAAAGTAACTAATAACTGGAAAAAACTCACCAGACAAGTTCTTTGGGAGGAGTTTTGTTGTGAGTGTCGAAAAGACGATAGCAGTGATGTAGATCGGAGCCTCCAATCCACACCATGCCACTGTTGGTCATTACGGCCAGTTTTCTTTGTGGTTCCGAGACGGCCATTGCCACTATCAGACTGGTATCATCACCGAGATCAATGTGCTGGAAAAGTATTGTAGAACATAGAAAAAATTAGTTTTTCTTCATATTACATTTATTTATTATTATTATTTATTATTATTATTATTATTATTTATTATTATTATTTATTATTTTTATTTATTATTATTATTTATTTTTATTTATTTATTATTTTATTATTTAAATTATTTTATTATTATTTTATTTTTTATTTTATTTATTATTTATTATTTATTTATTATTATTATTATTTATTATTTATTATTATTATCATTTATTTATTATTATTATTTATTTATTACATTTTTTATTTTTAATATAAAACAAAAAACTAGTCTGTTAAAACACTTTTGGTACATCTTAATACCGTTCAAGTCAATAATTCTCACACATTTTTGTAAAATCTTCATTTTTCCTGAAACTCAAATTGAAAAATTCAGTCGGCCGCCATTTTAAAAAATCTAGATACTGGAAATATTCAATACTACTATTCTGTCGACCAGACATAGCCTTATTAGGCTAGGCGTACACCGGTTAGTCAAGACAAGACAAGACGAGATTAGTCACAGTAATTCACATAGCTGCTTATGAAGCAGCACACACCGATGCAATGACTAATCGGTGTGTGTTGCTTTGTAAGCAACTATGTGAAGTACTGTGACTAAACGTGACTAATCTCGTCTTGTCTTGACTAACCGGTGTACGCCTAGCCTTAGTGAGCCATAGCCATATTAGTGAGGCTGCCAAGCTTATTGAAAAAATGTTGATCCATTAACGAGATATGATGCAAACCATTAAAAGAATAGAATGGCGAATTACAGGAAATCTAAGGAGAAATCTACATTTCGCCAACGAAATTTTCTGTTTGTTTCAGCTTGTAGAATACTGTGGTGGTAGTGGAGTGACTAGTTTTTGAGACACCCTGTGTAGAAATATTACTCAAATACTTTTGACTGTTTGTGCAAGTGAAGTCACCCAATTTTCAAAAATCCACGTACACCTCAGAAATCAGATACATTTTTAATTTTGCTTCAGCTTGTAGAATACCATGGTTGTACTGAGATCACTCTTTTGCGGAACCCTTTGAATAACTCCACATTTAATAGGAAGATAAGTACAAAATTGAACAAATACTTTCAGTTGATAAGAAGGGAACTGTACCTTTTGGATAGCTCGTTGCTCAGACTCATTTAGAACGTACAACTCTGAGCCTCTAGCGAAAAGCACTCTTGTATTACGTTCCTCGCTTACAACTTCCCATGCTGTCGGAGCCACATAACCTAAAATTAGAATCAAATTAAATTGAAACTATTGAAAAGAACAATAATAAATAATCAAGTTATTGTATTTCAAATTTCAATATATATTCGTATTGCTTCTTATCGGTGGCAGACGGGTAGGTTCCACCTCGCCTTATTTTAGTATCGGTCACCCATCCAAAAGCAGTCTTGAGTGTTCGTGACTTAACCTCATGATCATTTTGAAATAATATTAATATTATTGATCACCCAACAACCGCTCTCACCGATCGACCAAACACAGCCAAAATTTCAATGAAAGTACATAACTGATTAATGTAATACAAAATAAATTCTTATCATGTTTTTTTAAATTTTCTTTCAAGTATGAGATGGAATAAAAGTCTATAAAAATTGAATTGATTTATCGAGGAATGGTAGTATTTACATAATTCAAGACTAAATTTTAGTATTTGGTATTTCGTATTTAGAATTTTAAAAATAAAATTTTAAAAAATTTATAAATACCAAAATTATTAGAAAAACGATTACATAGCACAATGAATAATATGTCACTTTAGATTGTTATAGGCTAGGCGTTCACCGGTTAGACAAGACGAGATAAGTCACGTTTAGTCACAGTACTTCACATAGTTGCTTATGAAGCAACACACACCGATCAGTCATTGCATCAGTGTGTGCTGCTTCATAAGCAACTATGTGAATTACTGTGACTAAACTTGACTAATCTCGTCTTGTCTTGTCTTGACTAACCGGTGTACGCCTAGCCTTATGCGTCTATTAGATATTAATCATAAAAAGCAAAGGGTTTAAGTAGGCATCGCTGCCATCACTACAGCGAAAAATACTAATCATGACAAATAGATTGATTTTTTTGAGAAAATAGAAGAAAAATGAATGATATAATTCCAAACAAACCTGAAACTGAAGATAGTCGCCTAACCTTTGGTTCCTTATAGCTGTTCACTACAAACATACGATAGCTGGCTGTTAGTACAGCTATGCCAGTGGTTCCCATTCCACTAGTGAAAATTCTCGCTTCTATTACTTTCGAGTCTTGGGCTTCCTAAAAATAAGAAGATAAACATAAAATATCAGATTTATAAATCACTACTTTTAGATCCATTTTTTTATCGTATGGCTTTTTGTCGGTGGGGAGACCCTTACGGGTAGGTTCCACCTCGCCTGATCTTTTGTGACGGTCACCCATCCAAGAGCGGTCTTGAATGTTTGTTACTTAACCACATGATTACTTAGCAACCGTTCTCACCGAGTGACCACTTGATCCATATCTCCCAAAGATACAGTACGGTACTGTAGCTACTACAGTTGAAAATGGATTCGTAATTATAATGGAAAGTCAATAACATATTTTCAAGAATTATGTAAGCTTTATGCCCAGTTTCTCAGTCATTTAGTAAAAATTTTACTGGCCCAATAAATTTACTGGAGCATTACAAATTTTACTGAAACCACTGAGTAGCCGGGTATCAGAATTTAAAAAAGAGATGGTAGGATTCAGCTAATCATGTCAAATTTTAGTGGAAAACTACAGGACTAATAGGGAATCAAACCAAGGACCAACAGGATAATATTTAGTAAACCAAATTACTAGGTACTAAATGATCAATTGAACGATAACTTACCTGACCCATTCTGAAAGTGTGCTGATAATTGGAAAACATGTCGTAAATGAGTACATTGCCATCATCTTGAATGCAAAGCAGTTCCTCTATTGATGACCAGCCTATTTTGACTAAATGTCCGCTATTCCACTGAAAAAAATACAGGAAACATTACGATAAAAACTCAAATTGGGTTATTCCATTCCAAAATCCTTCAACTACAACATCAACATGAATTATTTTAAAAGAATCCCGCTGTTATTATAAAACATTCTTTGTTTATAAATTGGAAGAGGAATTTCTGATAAGATAGGAATAGTAATATAAATTGGGGAGGAATTTCTGTAAAGCTATTCCTCTCCCAATTTATAAACAAATAATGTTTCATGATGACAATGAGATTCTTTTACAATAATTCATGTTGATGTTGTAATTGAAATGGAAAGATTTTGGAATGTCTCACAAGATAAGATCAGTGCCACAAACCACGTTCTACCAAACATTACAGTTGGACAAATGCCTATAGTAGGTACATTTCCTATAATAAGTATTTTAGGTACTACAGTATAAATATAAGAGTAATAGTACAAGTTAAATGTAATAGGTTCTTTAGTATATTAGGAGTATTCAGAGTATCGATTATAAATAATCAGATTCATTTAATTTGACGCTTGGCATTAGATAGATAGAGAGATATTATTTCTTGACGTTGCTGATGACCGTAGAGTACGATGGCAAAGAAATAATATCTCTCTAATGCCAAGCGTCAAATTAAATGAATCTGATTAGGCTATACATTGCTGAATAGATGAATGAACTTGAATTTAAACTTACTTTGAATGATGAAATCAAACAGCCTGATGACGAGTAGATGGATATGACTGGTTTACCAGTGGACTGCACTTTCACTATCTTGGATGGGTCTCTCATTACAGCGATCGGACCGCCATATTTTGAAGTGGTCAAAATCACTCTGTCCAAATTCACGTCTGGGTCTCTTTGCCACTCCATGGAATACACTTCAAACTTCCTGTGAGAAGGAAATATTTTACATGAGAAAACGGCGTTTATAGTACAGAAACCAAATCAGGATATTCTCTAAATGCCGGTCTCTAAATAGGAATCTCAAAAATGGTAGTCCAAAAGCTCTAACCAAAGATAAAGGGGATAATAGATTATAGTCATTTGTGCTTTAACGACAGTTTTCAATTTGAATATTCTAAATAGAGTCTGAATGAAAATATAACCTGGAGAAATGTGTAGATCAGTTAATTTGACTGAGTTGAATTATAAAATACCATTGATTATGGATCAGATCCATGTTAAAATTAATTTTTCAACCCCATGTAGAACTAGTCAGGGCAGCCTATAACCATTCAGGTGAGTCGGTAGTCCAATTGATTACATCGATTAGGAATATCCTAACTTTGATTGTGACATTTATAAATGGTTTATGTGAATTACATTGATTTTTCAGATATAGGCTAACTTACCTCAGAAGAGGCAATTATGATAGGCTTCATCCACAAAAGTCACCTTATTGTGTGAAGGGTCAGGGTGTTCTTTTCTGTTTGTTCTAAAAGGCTGAGGTACGTCAACATATAGGCTAACTCTACAGCACAATCCAACAATAAATGAATTAAGTCAATACTGACTTATTATATTAATGTTCTCACCCAAATTTTATATGAAATGAAATTTTTATACAAGCAAATAATAAAAATTTATGGCTCCTTAAACCTTTGTGATTTGAAAGGTGTATTTGAAAATACTCAACTTGATCCTTGTAGGATCAAGTAAGCCTTCCAAGAGTTAAGAAACTTCTGACACAGTGTTTAGTGAGATGTTGTGATATTAATGATACATGATAAAAACACTTGTTTGTTGTCAAAAATATCACTGTATTTTGCTGAGGATCGGATTATTGGATACAGTGAATACAGTAATATTTTTGATCCAGTGTTTTCATTATGAGTTGAGAAGCTTGTAGTTTCACCTAGGCTACATGCCAGCCTATCCCACATTTTATTAGGTATGAGTTCAGAAGAGAGCCTAACTAGTATTAGCAAAAAAGTTCAACATGATGGTTTCCCTGTAATAGTAGGTAATACGGGTTTAGAGAAACCAATCTCGTACACAGTAATTCAATTCGTTGGATAAATAAAATCAAACTGATAAAAATCTTACGGCTGAGTATGATTTGCTTGCAAGTTGGAGAGTGAGCAAATAACTTGCAATTTTAAAGGAGAGTTCTCTCACAAAAAAAAACAAAAGAAATTTTTAAAATAGGCCTATCCAGTAATTTTTTATTTCAGTGTTCATTTAAAACCTTGATCTACTTCAAGTACTCTATGATTTTGAACTAAATTGATAACAGACACAAATAAAAAAAAAATTTAAATGAAAAATATTGAAAGAAGGTAGTACTGTACTTGCACTTACCTGAAGTAGGCATCTCGACCATGGGGCCACCAATCGGCAGTCAATAAAACTGTCATTTTACCAATAAACTAAGAGAATGTAGGATAGAAACTTTGATTTAATCAAAACATAGATAAATAACACAATAATCTTGTATAAAAGTTCCTAACAAAATTCTAGCCTCAAAACAAACGCCATCTTTGCATGATAACATAATCAGCTGATTGGAAAAGTCGAGCTATCTTATCGACTCTGGTGAAATGATCGATATGAATTCTTTCAAACATTGAGAGGGAAGTTTGAATCAAACTCTTTTCAATCGAATACACAAACGAACTACATCAAGCACAATCAAGAGAAAAAATATCATAAATTGTAAAATTACTTTAATTTTTTGGTATTTTAAAATTTAAAAGCTTCGATTTTATCTAAAAATTTACTGAAGTATTGTTTTGTCCTCAAAATAGGAGGAAAGTAACCGGGAAATACCGTACTGTATTGAAAGACCGCAACTCTTCTCAGTTTACAAAACAAAGCTCAAGAAGCAAAAGCTACGGTAAATTGAAGAACAATACTTCTCTAAAGACTCAAAAATCAATGAAATACAGTAGTTACGTAGGAATGAATCGTTTGCTCAATTGCAATTTGAATAAAATTATTGAGAATATTGGATTACTTACTTATAGCACAATATAGTTTGTTTTTCTTCATTTTTGATGCTTTTAGTTTCGAGGGAATATGACAACTTTATGAAGATCAAATGAACACTAGGTACGGTACATTGAATCTGGTTAAATAAGAATCTGAATATCAACATAATCAATACATGCACATAAAAGGTTTAAAACAAGTTACAACACATTTATCAATAGACTTTATTAAAAAAGTTTGGAAGAGGGAAGTAACATAGGAAGCCAGGACAATATTGCAAACAACTCAGTTTACAGTACAAAGGCACTATGTGAAATGAGTTTTACATTGACCATAGAACCCAAAAGAATACAAGGAGCATCATTATAATATCTCTTTATCATTTTCATTAATCAGTTTTCTTGTTAAAATTCCAATAACATACAAATCAATGTATACATAGTATTTATATAATAAGAATAACATATTCAACCCATTACCGAATAAAAAAATTTGAACCAATTTTTTTGGGCAGGGTTATTTTGCCCACTGGCAAAGTTGAAATATCTCTAAAATGGTTATATACATACAACTATCATTCACTATTTAGGCTATATTATACAATCTTACAACAATTTTATAATGGTTTATACACTCGAAATTCAGACACTCTCAGACATTCAAACAATTATAAATAATTTTAAGCTAGAGACACAACTACTTTGCATTCGTCTACTTCTAGTACTTCACGCTGTTATTTTGATAGTTTGGCATTCTAATCCAGTAGCAGATGTATTTATAAAAATAGATAAATTATAGAAAACAAAATCAAGTTTTTCAATTTAAACAGATCGTTTGGTGAATCAATTTCTAATTCCAATTATTCATACACTTGACATGGTAACACCTTCCATGGTAAGACATTCTCTCGTAATAATAAAAACAACAAATGTTCAAATTTAATTCAAATAAAAAGGCGAGAGTTCAAGAAATTTGGATTTTTACAAAAAATGTTAAAAGATTGCTAAAAATCTGCAAGTCCCACTTGAATGTAACTCAGATTTCCGAATCGATTCAACAAGCTCAATAAATTCATTAAGAAAATTAGATTTTCTAAATTTTCTTGACTCTCAAAATTTGAGAGTCACTTCTACCAGAGTACAATTTGAAAATAGTGAAGAATGGTCAATAATATAAAAATATGTTGGCGTCTACACACTTTCAAAATAAGATTTTTTCAATGGAAAATTACAACAAAAGTAAAATTAAATTATTTTAAAAATAAGAGTTCTTATTTGATTCTTTAAAAAAAAAATTATAATATTAAACTTCAAACTTATTGGGAGTAATTAATAAGAAGAAAGGAAAGAAGAATAAAGTACATTATGTTTTGATTTATAGACATTATAACATTCACAAAAATGACTTATCCACTACAAATGATACATAAAATACATTATAAATTTATTGTTGAAAATTGACAATGAAGCAAATGGAAAAATTAATTCACATGTTATTTTAGAGCCAAGTAGACCTGCTTGGATATTGTAAAGAATTATTGTTAAGTATTGCACACTGTGAAACATAAAATTCCACTACATGAATCTTAGCATTATGCGATAACCTGGAATTTGAACATGAAACTCGGGATGTATTCAGTTATCAAACAATCATGTTCCGTTCTCAAAGTTGATCAGAAATTATGTAAGGAGAACGAACTTTAGCTATATTCATTAGATGGAGTCACATTTATCGGCAATTCCATAAAACAGTAGGCTTATCCATTCGTTGATTATGAAAATTCATTTTTACCAAGTATCTACATGTAGACTGCAGTAATTCAAGCTTCATGTTTTTAAAAATTCTATAAAACTTTTCATATTGTAACAACAGTAACAATATATTATATATACTTCAATACTACAATATATTATACTTCTTTAACATGTGATAACAAATCCTTCAGCTATTGTTGTTCTTTTTATATGTTAACATATTTACATTACAATTTACATGAGCTACATCAACACCAACAATTTAATACCCTACAATGCCATTCAAACTCATATTTAAAGCTCCCTGGTATAACTATTATTGTCAATTAGTATTTACATTTTTTAGAAAAATAGATGTCTGTCAAACCGAATTATCAATTTAGTTCATAAATTTATCAATAATAAGACTACAATGGAACCCCATCTGGATTAAACATTACTATTGTACCTTAAAATGTTTATTTGAAATTTATTCCAGTTTTTTGAAACCAAGAAATTGAAGAACAATAAATTATTTACAGCTCACAATGAATATGTGATACTTTACAATAGAAATTGTTTTCTCAATGTAAATTACTAGTTGAAGCTTTTTACAGGAGCATTTTATGTACAAAATTCAAGAAAAATGGTATCTTAAATTTAATTGTTAGTTGAAGCCCAGTACAAGTAAAGGGGCTAAAAGAATTACAGTAATAATAAAACTGTTATACATTATATTAATACAACAAAGTAAGCTATCTAAATAAACTATAATATAAGAACATTCTCTCAAGATTCAATATAAATTATAATTTATCATACCAACAAACATAAAATTTGAGCAATTAAACTTTTCATCAACATCATAATTAATAATATCATGATAAGCTTTAGATAGTTTGACAAATAAATTCAAACTGATGCGTATATTTTCAATTAAATTTGTGTTTGAATTAGTCTTCAGCTATTAACAAATTTGGTCCAGGAAAATGCAATTGTTATCATTTCTATTTTCTCATCAATTCATAATTCTATATGTTTAATTACAATTTCAAATATGCAAAACATGGATATAAAGGAATCAAACATTACTTTCAATCTGAAAACGAATGTTCATTTACGTTCCTACATCTTTTACAAGAAATAAATTAGATGTAGGTGTATCATTAACCAAAGACACTATTGAGTAGTGGTACAATATATAAAATATACTGTAATAATGATGATTCGCGGTATCTTCTTCTATATATTGTGGTAGTATTGACTTTGGTTCAAATATACAATATTATTGCAGAGGGGACGGTATCTTTGTAGTTACTTATAATCTTTGTATCTAATTTGTAGTACCGTAACTTTTAATCTTTTTAGCGTTACTTCTGAGGTCTATGGTTTCACCATAGACCTTAATATATAATTTCATACACTCTTGTCATGGTATATAGGTGAATCAATCTGAAGTACAGGAGCAAGGTAAATAGAATACCGTACATAATAATGCATTCTAGTAAATAAAACACATTTGATGTATTAAGTATTATACTAACTAGAATGCATTAAATTTATTCTACTTAGTAGAAGACATCCAAGCCATGTCGTCAACTGGAACCATTTTCGTCCAAAAGTCCAAATTGCTAACATTGAATCAAATGTCCATCAGTTCAGACGTCGTACGTTTTCTGACAAAAACTGTTCGTCGAACGTAAGAAAACGTACAACGTCCGAACTGCTGGACATTTGATTCAATGTTAGCAATTCGGACGGAAACGGTTCCAGTGGACGATGACGCTAAGCCCATATGCACCATTTTCGTTTAACCTCTTTTTAAGGAAACGATAACTTGGTTCAAACAGTAGATTTACAGTTCACACCAAGATACTACAACCGAGTTTGAACTATCAGTTCATTGAACTTAGTCCAACCAAAGATGGTGCCCAAATGAAATCTATCAATAGAAAACATTTCAAAGTATTTTATTTACCTCTAACAAAACTATTTGACTTTGGTAGATGAGTAGTTGTACCGGAAACACACAACGCTTTATTTCATTGCTCATTAGTAACTAACATACATGATTATGTTGCAAACACTCACTATACAATAAGTACATTATTTTTGGGTTATAATAAACACTGGTGATCGATAATGGCACAGATAAATGAATATCATATTATGTGAAAATGATATTTATGATATTAAGAAACATGATATTCGTTTATCTGTGGTGAGGGGACTGTGGATACGATGAGATTTTTGGCAATTTTTATAAAACGGCGAAAGATGTATGGGGCGATGGTGATTTGTTGATGACTACAGTGCATGTTATTTGTGTTTTTCGACAAAAGTCGATGCTACTTCATCCGATTGATGACCAAATCGGCAACGACGATTAATGCCTTCTGGTAGGGCGAGTCTGAGATTGAGGAAGCGAGCCGGGTCGCCTCCAAACAGTGCTTCTTGGCTAGAAAGCGAGTCTGCTCCAGACCCTGTGACTTGTGCACAAGCTCGAATGCCTTTTCAACATCGCCCTTCTCCTGGAACCTTCGCATTATCATCGGGTTCAGCTCTGGGTACTGTAAATCAACAAAAGTATCATTATAAAAACCATTCAAAATGTCCCTTCTCAATTTACAGAGTTATGATTTGAATTTGATGTTTACAGTAATTCAAGGTGATTGAAAAAAATAATAAAATTATTGTTCAATAGTTCATGAGCTTTCTAATCAGTTCAGGAGGAGAAGGCGAATACGGAGGAGAAGGAGAAGAAGGAAAAGAGAGAGGATGAGAAGGAGATGAGGAAGGGGAAGAAGTACAAAAAGAAGATGGAGAAGAAGATTGAAAAGAAGTTTATGAAGGAAGAGAAGAAGAGAGAGGAGGAGAAGGAGATGGAACAGAAGGAGAAGGAGGAGAAGATGGAACAGAAGGAGGAGAAGGTGAAGGAGAAGAAGAAGAAGAAGAAGAAGAAGAAGAAGAAGAAGAAGAAGAAGAAGGAGAAGAAGAAGAAGAAAAGAAGAAGAAGAAGGAGGAGGAGGAGGAGGAGAAGGAGGAGAAAGAGGAGGAGAGAAGAAGAAGAAGAAGAAGGAGGAGGAGGAGAAGAAGAAGAAGAAGGAGGAGGAGGAGAAGAAGAAGAAAAGAAGAAGAAGGAAAAAAGAAGAAGAAGGAGAAAAGAAGAAGAAGAAGAAGAAGAAGAAGAAGAAGGAGGAGGAGGAGGAGGAGGGAGGAGGAGGAGAAGAAGAAAAAGAAGAAGATTGAAAAGAAGTAGATGAAGGAGGAGGAGGAAGAATGGAAACTATTTTATTTCAAGTCGCATTTTTATGCGACCTGGGATGTCCTAGTTTTAATAAATTTGTGGTTTTGACAACTTCCAGTATTTTTATTCAGTTTGGGAGATGTTCAACTACAGCATAATGATGCATGGTTGAATAGAAATGTAACTACCGTATCGGAATACATTGAATTCTCTAACTTATACCTACTGGTTGAATCTGAAATCATGACCCCTGGAAGGAATTTGTTGAGTAAACGGAAATTGCGCAATACCGATAAGAGCAACATTGAATACCAACATTCTTTCTCCTCTCCCCTTCAGACTTCAGGGGTCATCATTTCAGATTCAACTAGTACTACGGCGATACGGAAGTTACAACATCTATTCAACTATACAGGGTGTTTCAGAACTCCCTACCAATACTCTAGGGCATTGTTCCTGGTCAAAAACCATATCTAAATATCATATTTAAATTGTCCAAAAGTCCTTAGTCACTCACACAGCTGCCATTTTGTTTTTTTCACTTATTATTTTTTATCTCAATAATGGTGAAACATATGGAATTGAAACTTTGCACCAACATTTATGACAACTAGACAAAGCTACAAAAAAATTATGACAATTTTTCAAATCCATAAAACAAAATGGCGGCCATTTAAAATTTTGTTTCTTGAATAACTCGAAAACCGTTGATAATACGAAAATTTTACAGGAATAACTTTTTTTAGTAAATTTAATTACAAATCGATTAAAACCTTATTTGTTAAGATTGGATCAATATTGACTGAGATATGGCAGCTTTAGTGATAGGTGAGCGCTGGAGGTTACTTGCACCCATTTTTACTGTCTTTAAAATTCACACAAAATGATCTAAAATCGCTTTAAAATAACATGCAAAGCAGACGGAGACTGTTGCATTTTTGTAACAGACTTTAGCCGCAAGCCCAGGATGCACTGCAACCAGCCTCCAGCGCTCACCTATCACTAAAGCTGTCTATAAGTGAAAAAAAACAAAATGGCAGCTGTGTGAGTGACTAAGGACTTTTGGACAATTTAAATATGATATTTAGATATGGTTTTTGACCAGGAACAATGCCCTACAGTAATGGTAGGGAGTTCTGAAACACCCTGTATAATGACCTTTTCACAGGCGAACAGGACGGGCGCAGTGGCCAGACCGAGCTTGAGGTCGGCGGCGGTCGGCTTGCCCATGGCGTCCGACGAGGAGACAAAGTCGAGCAGATCGTCGACCAGCTGGAAGGCCAGACCCACGTTGCGGCCATATTGGAACGCCACCTCGCACAGCGCATCGTCTGCGCCCACCAACATTGCTTGCTGCAAACAAACAAAAATCAACAAATTACATCAATTTCAGCTCAATAATTTAGTGATTCATTGATAGGCCTATATCCACAAAAATCTTCGTATAGAATAGAATAGAATAGAATAGAATAGAATAGAATAGAATAGAATAGAATAGAATAGAATAGAATAGAATAGAATAGAATAGAATAGAATAGAATAGAATAGAATAGAATAGAATAGAGATAGAATAGAGATAGAATGAGAATAGAATAGAATGGAATAGAATAGAATAGAATAAAATAGAGTGAAATAGAATAGGAATAGAATAGAATAGAATAGAATAGAATAGAATAGAATAGAATAGAATGAATAGAATAGAATAGAATAGAATAGAATAGAATAGAATAGAATAGAATAAAACTTTATTTACACATTTTAAAACAAGACAACAGAAAAAGAAAATCTTCGTATGATTTGGGAGAAAAAACAGATTTAGCACTCAGATATTTCTCTCCCGAATTTTGTTTAATGATAAAGTTCAAAATAAAAATATGAAATTAACACTTGCATCAGAGATATTGTGGAATTTCTCCATAGTAGGAAATAATGAAAAGCAATTTTGTCCACTCCACATTAATGGGGAATAAATGTGATTCTAATACAACATTCACTGTAACGAATCTTCAGATAAATTTATATCAATAACTTGTTGTTGTTTGATAAATGACTTTTTTTCGAGTAATTGACTGTTCCATTGTATGTTTCACTGCGGAGGGTATTTTTTCTGTATTTGGATGATTATACAAGATGAGCTTCATTCTTTAAAAAAATCTCCATATATGGTTTATCAACATTGAGTTATTCACATGCATAAAAATAAAACGTAGAACTTGAAAATTTATAAATATCGTATTAAATTAGTTAAATATATTGAAAACTGGTTTCAAGGTTGAAAATGGTTCAGGCGTATGAACAACATCTAATTGATTAATAATACGACTTAAATAAAAAATCCTACTTACAGCTTTGAGTGAATTGGCGATGAGACTGGCTGTTTTGCGATACGTCTTGGTGAGGTAATGTGCGAACCTTTCATTTTCCGTTTCTTTTGATCCCAGCTGCATAAACTCTCCTTGAACGAGTTCTGTGACTATCTGCACAAAAAACACACATTTTTAAATTAGTAGCACAGTATAATCAGATTCATTCAATTTGACGCTTGGCATTAGATAGATAGATAGATAGAGATATTTATTTCTTTGCCATCGTACTCTACGGTCATCAGCAACGTCAAGAAATAATATCTATCTAATGCCAAGCGCCAAATTAAATGAATCTGATTATACCAGTAATCAGTTCTACAAAAACATTGGAGATATAATTGGAAAAAGGAGAAAAATAGAAATTTCTATCAAGTTGGAAGATAACTGATCAATTTATGTAGTAAATAAAATGATTGGAAAGACAAATAAAAGTTGGAAGTTGACGGATCAATTTGTGAGGTCAAATAAAAAGATTATTTAATTTTAAATCATACAATAAAGTCAAGAAAAAAGTAGTCATACCATCGAATACAGAACCAGGAATATGTTTCATGAAACCTTCGAGTCTCAAGTTATAACGCAAGAGAACCACCAATAAAATTTACTCACATTACATGCTTAGTTTATGTAGAAACAAAATTCTGTGTCTGTATGATAATTTTTATAAATAAGACCTCGGGAAACATGAGCATATGACATTGATGATTGATATAGTGATTTAATTTGTAAATGTAACTGAATAAATAAAGAAGGAATTATTGAATCTCCTGATCACTAAATGAAAAAATTTGGTGTGATACACTTACTCCACTTTTCTTGCCCATTTATTAGTTCTACTAGTAGTTCTGTGAACAGTAGACATCGCTTTCCAAGTAATTGAAATTGGGGTACCTTAATTTTTTTCGGAAAGCAATACTTTCCTCACCTATGGTAGTAGCTAGGGTAAGGAAAGTAAAAATAATAACGAATATGATGCGGTGTTGCCTTCAATTTCCTACAATACATAGCAATGCATTTGAGGACTTAACACTTTTCATTCAGCATACTGGACTTTGAAAAGTAGGTTCCGCACAAGACAAGGATGAATAGAATTGAATAAATTGTAAACCTACTTGACTGAGAACAAGTGTGACGTCATCATTTCGTAGTCGTGCGATCATCATGGCTGCAACTGCAAGAATGTAGTCTCCAGCCATTGTCACCTGCAAAAAAATTAAACCATTAGATATTTGCAATAAAATACTTTTTAACATAAATAATGCAATAATAAATTATACAGATTAGGTACTTATATTTACTGTTGTGATAGATGAAACATTATTATTTGTACACCATAAATATTTACTTTATTATATATTTACTACACCATCAAACTTACTTTACATGAAATATTTTCAACAAAATACTTTTTCACATAATTTATTGCAATAAAAAACCGATAAAGACCACTTATATAAACTGATAGATCAAACATTATTATTTGAACACCATAAATTTCCTCAAACTTACTTTACATGAAATATTTTCGATGAAATACTTTTTTACAAAAATTATTGCAATAGAAAATTATTCAGATTACTTTTATAAACTGTTGTGGTTGATCTAACATTACTCTTTGGACACCACAAATTTCATCAAACTTACTTTACAAAACTGAGTATGAAACCTCAATTGGATAACAATAATGAAGATAGTTCTCAAAGTTTCTGAAAGTTTTACAAAGTTATTTTCATTATTCACGTACTTTCAGAACTCGATGACTATATTCGTTTGAATAGTGGCATGATATAGGTAGTATTTTTTGGAAAAGAGATAAATGATGAAACCCTTGCTAAAAAAGAGTTCAATGCTCAAACACAATAAATAAATACAGAATTTTACAAAGAAAGTTTGTCTTCAAATGATTCTCAAATCCATTCCACTAGACTAATTCATAGCTTAGCATAGAAAACATAGTTTATTTAGCTGATAGCCAACTGCTATTATGATGTGATGCTAAAATATGATGACAAGAATGATTTAAAGATTTCTTAGAAGGACTTATGAAACATTCTTAAAGAGATTGAAGTTGATAAAACTTAGCAATCATAAGCTCACCGAATGCTTTTAGGAAAACTAAGCACTGTTTTCAAGGAAACAGCTTTTCAATAAATTAATAATTGCACCATAAATCTCAATTAATAATGGAACAATTATTGGAACTTAAGACTGCTTTGAGCAATCCAGGTAAATCAACATCTCATAGAAATCCAGTCGAAATATTCACAATGAAGTACAGCTACCAAATTAATTGATAATTTGCACCTTCACGAAATTCTCAGACATCTGATAAAGCACTTTCCTATCAGACAACAATAGAATTAACACTAACATCAGAATTTAACAAACAGCTAACTTTGAGATTGATGATATGACTCTTATCTTGATGTAATTAATTATTAGGCTGCTGGTTGGTTTGATAAAGGCTGTGCTGCTCTGTAATTAACTTTCAAAATAATTAGCAGTTACTATTGGCCAGTTATGGTAGGCGAAAAAATGCTACAATCACTGGTCAACATACTGTTCAGTAGGCCCAAGACTAAACTTGACCTCCTTAATCGTTGAGGCGATTTATGAAAACTATACTGATTAATGATGAATTTAACATCTTGGTCTAATGAATTAAGTCATCTTGAGAGGTATTATTATTTTTCGGTTCAATTGAAAATGAAATCTCTTTTGAGTAATTCTGCAAAGGATTTATTTCCCATAAAAATAAAATTTTGTATAGGTTGAAAATAAAGTTGAAGTTGGGAATAAAAACACACATGCTTGGTATCAAACCCCCAATAAAACTATTTTTAATTCAATTAAAAAAAAAATATTTTGAAATAATCCTAATAAGGCTATATGATGTTAAACAATAGTTTCAATTCCCTTTTTCCAGAATGCAATGTCTCCATAAACCATAAGAAATCATATATTTAAGTTTTCTCATTTTCCCCAAAAACAAATTAGGTCTATATAAAACTACATTATATAAACTACATTATATACAAGCCCAATAAACCTAGGCCTAACCCAATATACAAGTTGTTTTGTTTTTAAGAAATCTGTTATTTGTAATGTGATGTGGTCTTTTTCAATGATAAAAGAACAAGACAAGTATTGTCCAACCACTAATAAAATATTTAAAAATAATTGAAAATTACAGTATTATGGTTTCATAGCATTCCTGCCACATCCTTCTCTTAACAGCTTCAACAAGCAATGATGCAATAAATTTCTTTTATTTACTCCTTGTTCTTGTTATTCTACTTTTGCAAACTCAAGTTTTAGTTTTGTTCATAATTGCTCTAAACGTTCAAATAATTGAAAAAAAACTAGGCAGGCGCATCTAGGAATAATATATTCATCTAGCATGTACAAAGCAAGAATATAGGAATATAGTTTCTTGGCTTCTTCTCCTTCTCCTCCTCCAAATCCTCGTAAAAATATAAAATTTTCTTTTTCCCAAATTTGTTTTGTCTTCTCTGTTGATTCTGATTTATCTGTATGCATCTCATACCTGCGCTCAGATTTCACACCTTTGCAGGTATTAATTTCCCTCATATATTATGCATTGATCAATTTATGTACCGGTAACAAACATTATTATGTTTTTGTACTTTTTTATTACTTTGTTGTTTTTTATTGCTTGTACTGAATAGGCCTAATGTATTGTGTTTTTTTGAGAAATCAAATTTCAATTAATAAAAAGTGGCAGAATATCATGGCAGATGGCACAAATATGTTATTGTTGAGAAAGGTAATGCACCTCATCAACATTACTAGTCTACTAGACTTGAATTGGACGAAAAAAATGCCACAAAAATCAATCAATTTTCCGCGTGAAAAAGGATGCCACCAAGCGTGAAGCTGCACGACAAAAAATAGTCGAGTTTGAAAAAGTGTAGAGAGTTCTCTCTACGGCTGGTCGCCGACTCAAACGACAATAATTGAAAACGTTTCAGTTGAGGTTAGGTAGGTTTTCGGCAGTTGGAAAACAATCATTGGTCGTCATTTAGCGTCATCGTCACTTTCACTACTGCTAATGAGTGAATTTTTTATGTGCCGTCACTACTTTCTGCTGTCTTTTGGCTGCCATAAATAATTTCTGGATGCCGTGCGCTTTTGTGTTGTTAGGATGCGCGCGCGCACAGTATTGTGTCACGCTTGGCTTGCGGCTATTTCATTAATACAGTACTGTATAATGCCCGCAAACGCACTAACCGCGAACGCACGTTTTATTTATTCTCTACCTAACCCAACCTTTCTTCTGGCTTATTGCTCATCTTCATAATTGTTTCTTATTTGCTCTGCGTTGATGGACTGGCCTAGTTTTTCATAATAATATTATTCAAGCCAGATGCCTTTTAATATTTGTTCTATTGCGGGGCTAGCCTAGTTTTTCTTGATGATATTTTGAAGAACGAGGAGAGCTTGATAAAAAGATAAAGAACCAGTTATATAGAACAATAATAGAGCTATATGGACGAAGCGAAAGTTGGCCAATAAAATCAAGTCATGAAAATAAGATAGGGACTGTGGAAATGAAATGTCAAAGAAAGACAAGAAGGGATAAGAGTGAGAAATACTAGAATAAGAGAAGACTTGGGCATGAGAGATGTTAGTGAAAGAATAGAAGTGAGGCAGCTGGGATGGTATGGACACGTACAGCGGAAGGGTGGTAGCTAGAACAGTATATAAATGTTAGAATACAGGGAAGAAAAACGGTGTTTCGCCCGAGGTATTGTATTATATGTTGATCAGATTGAGGAGATAGGAAGGAGAAAAGGAAAGACGGTTCCCGAGATGAGGAGAATGGCGATGGACAGGGAAAAATGGAATAATGGACTGAGGCTACCCCGACGCTGTAATGGCACACGGGGGAGAGACGAAGAAGAAGAAGAAGAAGAAGAAGAAGAAGAAGAAGAAGAAGAAAGAAGAAGAAGAAGAAGAAGAAGAAGAAGAAGAGGATGAAGATGAACGAGGATTTGGAGGAGGAGAAGGAGAAGAAGCCAAGAAACTATATTCCTATATTCTCCTCCACCTCCTTCTCCTCCACCACATCTGAGTTCTTCTGCTTCACCTATTATTCTCCTATTTCTCTTCAATGCTTTACAATCGCCTCCACTATCCTAGATATTATGATATTGTGATGACCAAATACGGCAACCATCCTTTGATACTAGCACTCAAGTTTGTTGTAATTCTTCGCTTTCTGAATGGCTGTTACGAAATTTTTCAAATTCAGTTTCAACCCACTGTTTTGCCTACGTTTGAAGAGAATCCATTCAGAATAAATGGATTTTTTGTTTTCAGTTAATCGATTCAACAACATTTTCAGTGTCTGTTTTATCGTTTCGTCACATTAAACAGTTTGTTGTCATAAAAAAAACACTCCTGCTTGAATTGAAATTCAGTAGTTGTGTAATCATGGGTTAGTTCGAATTTTTATGGTGAGAGGGGTAAGAGCTGACAATTCTATCAGAATATAAACAATCCAAATCTTATTCCAAGAGACTCTTTTACAGAAGATTGTTTAATGAATTCTGCTGAAATAAATTATTTCAGTGAGAAGGATAGTTTTGTCGAAGTTTTGGTAACTGGCTCCTCTAAATACAAAAATTTATGAGCTTCAAAATCGCTTCCCGGTGGTTCGGAACCCACCTAAAGCTGTAGGTCCATTCATATCTCATCATCATCCTAACATCACCCACACACAAGCTTAGAGCTTATGTGGGTATCATCCCTAGCAAAAAAAAAGTAAGAAGGTACCATAAAAACCAAAAGCAATCAAAGACTTTGGATTTTTATGAGATTCTTAATCAAATATTAAAACAAAAATGTTTCAGTTCCTCAAACAATAATAATTATACTTCACTGAATCGATAAATTTTGAGGATAATCACATTATTTTGAAGATAATGTATGCAATTTATTGAGAAATAAGAAATGAAAATTTTGATGAAATTTCACAAGATTTCTAAGAAACTATGAAACTTGAAAGATGAAGCCAAAATAATCAGAAAAACCTTTCTCTCCTCTCAAAATTGGCCATTTAAATCCAATACTTTAAAAAATTATAATATATTTTTGTAAATCGAGATGATTTTTTTTTTGAAAATGCCGAATACATTATTCAACTTAACGGAATATTAAAAAGGGGAATAGAATCACTAAGCTATTTTCTGAGTTGAAAAAATCCTAGATAGGTCCACTCTAGCACTCTAAAAAAATGAATAAATTACAAGAATATTAGGTAGAATGTATTCCAAAACACAAAGCTCACAGAACTTGAAGAGCTACAACCCTTCTTTCAACATGCCCTTTCCACATGCAACTTCCATGCTTCAAGAACTTCAACAGATTTAAGATACACACTACACAAGAAACTGCCGTTAGCTCCATAATATGTAGCATGCCTCTTGAAGCAAGCTCCTGAGCACCAAATTTCGAACTGATGTGGACCAAGCAAACAATCCATCTCTCTGGTTCTCTATTTGGAAATGTAGATTGCTGTCCCATGAGATGGACTATTAGGCGACAAGATCTTACAAAGGTTGATGTTTGTCAAGTATTTGAAAAAAAATGTTTGTCCATTAGCGTGACGGAATTTGAACTTTGTGGATTTAGAGTTGAGAACCTTTTAGGGTGACAAGAAAAGTTAGGAATTCAAAACATACGCAGAAAATAAAGAAGATGAATGTTTGATCTTTGGAACATGGAACCGCCAAACAAAACATCAAAATAGGCCTGTAACCTAGGACTTGCTTTAGCTTCTAGGTACTGTGAATTAGTCCTGAATGGAAGAGATTCAATACATATATTTTTTACCCATTATTCTATGAAGAGTCATATTTATTGATAAATTTTGAAACAATCTCAAAAAGTCACAAATTTACTAACAAACATGTTTCAAAACATCAATAAATTGTTTCTTTCTCCTTCTATTGATATTATTCTATATTCATAAAGGTGGGTTTTCGTTACTGCGACCGAGTGCCGCAGCGGAGCCCGACCCAGCGTTGCCAGATGCAATTGAAGAAGAATCCCAACTAGTGGGGATTTTTCATCAACTAGTGGAGAAGAATTCTAACTAGTGGGGATTTTTCATCAACTGCATCTGGCAACGCTGGGTCGGGCTCCGCTGCGGCACTCGGTCGCAGTAACGAAAACCCACCTCAAGTTTGAATAGATTGTATCATGTTACATGATTAGTAAAAGGAGCAGTCTGAAATCTGACAGAAAAGTAGGAGATTTTGGCAAGAAGTCGCATCTGATTAGATGAAACTAATCTGTCATTAACCCAGAATTGGGAGCCCACACAATCTAATATTTCCCAACAAATGCAATGGAAAGAATGAACAGTTGTCATAATGATACCGTGCCTCTCCCAAATATTGCATTAATCCACCTAAACTTGATTTAAGACTGGATTATTCCTTCATTTAGAGACAGTGCAGAACAAAAGAATTTAATTCAGATTCTTCGCCTAATGATACGTTGCAAATATTTTATCACGCAACATACAGCCCACAAGAGATTACTCCTTTCTGAATGACACGGAAATTCCTTGATAAAACTGTTGAAAGAATTTGATTAAGGTATCAGTGATTGAGATTTTTCTATATTTGTATGCTGGGATTTTGGAAAAATTAATAAAAAGTTGAATTGAATTAATAATATTTTGAATATATTATCCAAGCGATCCCAGCGATTGTGGGCTTCTAACTTCGTGAATACACAATGATCATAATTGTGTAGAACCAGAGGTAGATGTAGATTGTGAACCAGAGAACCAGAGGTAGATCGTGTAGAATCCATAGTCTATGGTAGTATTCAGCAAGAAAGAAGACAATTTTTGGTTCATTTTATGTAACCTTCTCATTTCATCATATTAAAACATTTTTATCATGAATAATTTTATTTTATAACACATTTACTGTAATGAATAAATTTCAGGTAAATTTTAATAACTTGTTCATGTTTGATAAATAACTTGTTTTCAAGTGATTGAGTGTTCCATTGTATATTTCAATAATGCTGAGGGACGTTTTGATCAGCCCGTATGAAAATTAGCAATACAGTTAATGGATTTCTCTGAATGAGTACTAAATCAGGACTTGAACTTTGAATTATGTGTCAGCAAAAGCTCAACCTTCTCTGGTTCCCTTTCTCTAAAGGCGTTGAAATCTTTTGAAACCGGGCAGCCAATCTTACGAAACTTTTCAAAATCGATGATTCTCTTTCATAAGTTTTACGCAAGTGTTTAGCCCGTGGCTGTATCTCACGACGCGGTGGACTGTACTTTTCTCGGTACAAAATTAAAGCCCTTGGGCAGCTTCCTGTCACTATCGATATAATTATATACTATCGATGTCAAAGATCACCAGTGAAAGGATGGTTATGATAAATCGATATCGGTGATTTCGACCGCCAAATTAATCGACCTATGAATAGTTTTCCAGGTATATTTTCTGATAAATCGAGATCGATTTCGACCGCCAAATTAATCGATCGGGAGATCGTTTCTCAACTGTAATTTGGCAAAACAACGATAAATATTCCTTCAAACTCGAATTCATCGACATTATGCAGTCAAATTTTAAGAAACTTATCCATCTGTCACGTGAATAATCTTTCAGCCTATTTTTTTGAAGGCCTACCACTTTGAAATATCATCCAACTCCTACCATAAAATTCCTACTCAGCTAACTAAGGAAGTCGTTCAACACATTTTTAAAGAATTATTAATTAATTGCAGGATAACATAAATAATGTTGAACGCAAACCTCCAAAAACTTCTTAAAAATCGATTATTAACTAGTTGAATGACTTCCTCCGCACTCAATGTTTTTTTACGCTTCAAAGAGTAGACCATAAGACGTAGACGCTTAAGACCATAGAAGATGCATTCAATAGTATCCGTGATTGAGAATATTGTTTCTAAACGAAATTGCTGATCAGCCTAGGTAGTTTTATCAGTTCTACCACTTTTTATTGTATTTCAAGTATACCAATAATACTATGTGATATTTTAATTGAATGCGGTTGCAATGAGCCACATGCATACAGCAAACTTTCAAGTTTCTCATAAGAATTTCTTCTATTGATCATTCCTTTCTGAATAGATGATCCTGATTATTTTTTCTTACAACTGAATTTTCAAACTAACATTACTTGGCTACATATTAGCTCAATATTTTATCACCTGAATCTGACAGTCCGACAAAAGTAGCTGAGATTAGTTCAACTACTTTTTTAGTTCAAGAGTTCAAAATGAAGAATGAAGAGTGGCTCAACAGTTCAGCATTGGAGCTAAACTTAGTTCAGCTACTTTTGTCGGACTGTCAGATTCATGTGATAAAAGTATTGAGCTAATATGTAGCCAAATAATTTTAGCTTCAAAACTTTAGGAAATTTTAGGAAATGAACCCGACTTCAACATCCATAAGCGTTTCAATGATAATAGTTCTCCTGGGTTTGCAGGTTTCATTGGATTTTCCACTTCTTAGCTTCTAAATCAGGATCTTAGCTCTTACAGGATATAAATTACATTTTCGATGGGTGGGACTACTGGGACTAGCTTCATCTTTGATAAGCTAACTTGAAAAGAAGTCAACCGAAAGATACAAATTTTGAAAGATGTCCAATAGATAGCAATGCCAGGATATTACTATTCATTTTCAAATTAAAATGCAACTGACATGTGAAAACCATAAAAAAGCCTACAGATAAACGATTTCACGTCCATAAACTCCTAGATTCCATTCCTATTTTATGGCTGGCAGACTCTAATAAGCTTTTCATATCACCATTTCAACTGAGCTGATGTCTACTTTGTATCTTTTAGTTAAGAAATGTCAGGTAATGTGATAGGCTTCAACTATGGGCCTAAAAGTTATTCTTTTTTCTCTCCTCCAGTTTCATTCCGGAGATTTTCTTCAAACGAACGGGTTCATCGAACTCTAAATCCAAGATTATCTCTGAAAATAATACTTTCGTCTCACTTGTCGGCTATTCAACATTTTTCAGTCTCAACCACGATAATATCGTGAAAAGATATTTTGGAAATATAAAATCCTTCAAGCGATTTGATAAGACAGCCTTTGAATAAATTATGCAACCGCCATTTGATGAAACACCGAATCCGCCATCTTGTGTATTCAACTGACATTCATTTCGGCCAATCAGGAACGAGAGTTTCCACCAATCACAGAATGGTAAGTGTGTTTGGCTGTCGCCATCTTGTGTATTCAACTGACATTCATTTCGGCCAATCAGGAACGAGAGTTTCCACCAATCACAGAACGGTAAGTGTGTTTGGCTGGATAAAATTTCATTTCAAATCCGAAACATGAATTGATTCATAATTTGATACCTTCCTTCTCATCGATAACATAAATTCTTCATATCACTACCCAATTGAAAAATGACAATCTTTCTTTGATTTACGAAAATATATCAAATTATTTTTCAAATATCTCAATCATCTATGATTCAAAATGGTTCAAGCTAAAAAATGATAAATACAATTGGATTTTTTTATAGACGTTCAATATTAATATAAATTTGAGATACATTACAAAAACTGATAATTAACTTATTCACATGAATTTAAACATTCACATCAAGCAGGCTCCTTATATTGTTCTCAACTTATCTATTCTAGTAATATTTTAAATATATTTTTGGCACTATTTTAGTGATTTTTGTTTGACTAGTCTAGTACCAATTTATCCTCCTTCCCCTTCTGTATTCTTCTTTTCTATCTTTTATTTCTTGAAAGTCACCGTCCTCGGTTGAAATTTAATTCATAAAGTATTATAAAAGGATTTTGTTTTGCTTATGATTTGGAAGTATATTATATAAGCTGATATTTGTTACCAATATAAAGGATCCTCAATTGAACAACACATACTATCTGCTATCATGATCATACATGCTAATTAAACAAAACTTTTGATTTGCGATCTGGGCTCGACCAACCCACGAACATTACTCGAATAAGAGAAAGTTTTACACTCGCGACACCCTTCCTCATCAATTCTCAGTCAGCCACAGCCATAGGAATCCAAGGCGTTGTCTCTCTTGATCCACGCCAAAACATTGTTTTGTGTGCTGCTATTTAGGCAAGTTATTGCCTGAATTTTCTCCGGTATCAAATCGAAACAACTACATGTAGCTACGCCCAATATTAATGTTTATCGCTTGTATATAGCTGCTACTCGTAGGGTAATTTATTCTGCATATGTTCAGTTCATTCCGCGGCACAGAGTTGAATAGCTGTTTTAAATTTTTTCTTGGGAGGGTGAAGCTTGGATGCAGCATGCCCGCTTAACCCTAACAGTACTTGATCAAAGTTACCTTTACCCGTGGCGAAGCGTGGTATACTTATTTGGTCATCGTTTCCTATAGGAAATATACCCGGCGATGACCAAATAAGTATACCACGCTTCGCCACTAACCTTTACCTTTTATATGGTTTGCGATCAGTGAAAAGAAGTTTGAGATTAGTAAAAAGATATATGCAATTAGTAAGAAGAGATTTGGAATCAATAAAAAAAAGTATTACTTGATAGAGCCTCAATACAAAATTATCCTGGATCCAGGCAAGATGATTTGTAAATATTTATATTGAAAATTATATTTATTTATCTATTTTCTGATTTCAAACAATGTATGAAACCGTGAGGCACAACAGGCTTTGGCCCGATTCGTGGTCGAGTTTTAGACTGGACATTACTGGCCAAACTTCGTCATGTCAGAGAATAATTAAGTCATTTTATACTATTATAATTTTTTCCTCTTCCAGTTTATAATTTTCACAGTCCAGCAAACTACAAGCTGTGTAAGTAGAGAGAGCAAGACCATGAATGTGGATAATGAAATTTAGTTCAAAAACATAACAGTACAATAATTTAATTTTGATTTTAAAAAAATTCTACAGTTGTAGCCTATGCTTTTTCTCTCTACATTATCCACGATAGTCTTCAATTTTAAACATATTTTCACAAAACTCAAATGTTCATATTTCAAAACTGATTTGAAGAATACGAATACAACAGTAGAATAGTAGAAACAGCACTGATGCTGATAGCGAATTTTCAACAAATGTTTTGGTATCTATTATGATTTGAAGAGGTTTACAGAACTATCTTAGCAACACCATTTTTGATGGAATCGATTTCGTATTCATAATTTTCCAACACATCTATTTCGACGCAGCCGTGTTTTTGAGCAAAAGCCGAGACTATATGAGACAAGAACTTTCTTCTCGAAACCAGTTTGTATGCCAAACGAAATCTAATCAGGAAAGATGAGGCCTTGAACAGGAGAGAAAGGGAGGAAAATGTAGAAAGAAGTAGATAGGAGGAATTTCAGACAAGAGTATGCTATACAGAAGAAAAGGGACATCAGAAAAGGATTGTTCAACTAATATCTGACTACATTATAGGATTTTCTTCAAGCCTATAACAGGGAAGTTCTACTAAAAAACCTGCTCACAACAACACAGTAGAAAGAGGAAGCTGAATGGTCGAAACAAGATTTCACAAATACTTGAAGAAATCGTTTATTCTAATTTGACAAGAAGTTCAATGACACACTTATAATGGATATCAGTTTTACACCTCTACTTTCTTTGGTTGGCATCTACTAAGATACCACATATTTCTCCATGTTCCTAAACTAAGTTTTCTCAATACTTCTCGAAGTTTTTCAATTTATAAGACAGAATTTTTGACACCCTGTGAGAATATAGTGACGAGATCAAGAACACAGAAGATCATTTTGAGGTCTAGACATTGCAATTCATTCATATTTTTCCGAAGATGAAGCTCACATAAGTCCAAGACATGTTCCTTGGTTAGTTCCTGAGAGATTATTGAACTGCATTGAGAGGAAATTAAGAAATTTGTCATAATTGTTCAACAAAATAGACAAAAGATGAGTAGCCTACACCTTCAATTTTAACCGGATTCCGAAAAAAGTTTTATATATCTATTAGTTTGATTTGATTATTGCTGAATGATGTGAGTCGATCAACGTCAGAGCTGGAGGATGAAACCGGATGCAAAAAACAATGAATCAGAAATAAAGATTCCATGAAATACCATCGGTAGATCTTTGAAGTGGGAAGAAGGCGATTCTATATGAGTAGTATATGTATGTGTGAGAGAGAGAAAAAGAATAAGGAGAAGAGAAAGAAGGATACGAAGGACGAGGAAAAGGAGTGTGAAATAAGGGTGCGCCATTAGAAAGCAGGATACGGTAGAAAGGTAAAAGGATGATTAATTTTATACTGAGATATGTGCGATTGGGAAGAAAAATTAGATGGAGTGGAAACAGAAGGAGAGAGACAGAGTGTGCGAGAGAGAGAGAGTGAGGAAGGGGGACAAGTGATGGAGAGGAGAAAGGTTAAAAAGCAGCGTATGGGTCTGAAGAGGAAAAGTAGTTGCGGTTTGGAAGTTGAAGACAGGCGGAGAGTTGAAAAGTCTAACAGAAAAAGAGGAAAGGGAAGTGGTAGAATAAGAATGAATAAATAGGAGAAAGAGATGAAATAAGGAAGGAATAGGAAAAGATAAATGCGTAAATTTAGGAAAAGAGAAAAAGAAGAAGATGATGAAAGGAGTAAAGCTGATGCATAAAAGAAGGTGAAGTGGAAGAAAGTGGAAAGGAATTGAAGAGGAGGGAGAATGGGAATAAAGAGCTGGAGAATGAATAAAGAGGAAGAGTAAGAGAAAAAGAAGAAGAGGAGGTAGCAGAAGTGGGGAAAAAAGGAGGTAGGACTGAAAGAAGGCGGAAGAGGGAGAGGATAGTGGATAAAAGAAGAAGAAGACGAAGAAGAAGAAGAAGAAGAAGAAGAAGAAGAAGAAGAAGAAGAAGAAGAAGAAGGAGAAGAAGAAGAAGAAAAGAGAAGAAGAAGAAGAAGAAGAAGAAGAAGAAGAAGAAGAAGAAGAAGAAGAAATAAAGAACAAAAAGAAAAGGTTGTGAGAATAAGAGAAAGAGTAAGAGAAAAGAAGAAGAGGAGGTAGAAGTGAGGAAAAAGGAGGTAGAACTGAAAGAAAGAGGAAGAGGGAAAGGATAGTGGATAAGAGAAGAAGACGGACAAGAAAAAGAAGAAGAAAGAAGAAGAAAAATGAAATGGAGATAAAGAACAAAAAGGAAAAGGTTGTGAGAATAAGAGAAAGAGTACGAGAAAGAGAAGAAGAGGAGGTAGCAGAAGTGAGGAAAAAAGGAGGTAGGACTGAAAGAAAGAGGAAGAGGGAGACGATAGTGGATAAAAGAAGAAGAAGAAGAAGAAGAAGAAGAAGAGGAAGAAGAAGAAGAAAAAGAAAAATGAAATGGAGATAAAGAACAAAAAGGAAAAGGTTGTGAGAATTTGAGGAAGACACGAAAGAAGCCGACGAAGGAAGCTTATGAAAAATAAGGTGAGGAAGAAAAACAGAGTAGGTAAAAGAAGAAGAAGACGAGAGAAATTCTCTAGAAGGTCGTTTGGCTCGTATACCGGTATACGATGAGAGTGGACAGGTGTGTCTACCCATCCACTCCATACCAATCCTTTCACTCTCCTGTCGGTGAATATGTGTGCTGTATAAACTTTCTTGTATCACCATCTCACTCCTAAAACATTCAACATTGGCGCTCTTTCCATCATCAGCATCATTAGCATCATCTCATTCCTAAAAACCCAATATTGATGCACAAAATTATCTCTCCTATTTATATCACCACTACTTTTTCAATCAGCATCATCATTTCACTCCTATAATCTCAACATTGATGTTAATTCTCTCATTATCTTCTTTCTCTTCAGTTTCACTCTCTGCTTCTCATTCTAGAGTCCACTAGGCTCGTAAATCGAGCCTACTCCTTCCAGGATCGCATTCTCCGCATACCTTCATCTAGTACTAAGGATCTTCCCAAGTCAATTAGGAACGCTGTCTTGCGCAAGTGAGAAGAAGGGTAGTGATGAAATCTTTTCCCATCACATCTTTTTGAAGATGACCGCCTTTAAGATTAGTTGACCAACGTAATAAGATTGGTTGATGAAATGTCTGGAGGTCAGCTAACAAACATGGAGTTCAAGGATGAATTAAACTTCTTAATGCACATGAAAATGATAGTGTAACCTATATGCTCTATTACTATTGAAAAGAGCTCAAGTCACAATTTTTAATTAAAAATTAATTGACAGCATTTTCTCGCGATTTCACGTGATTCCCCCAAGACTTGGAGAGAAATTGCTTGAAACGTTAGCATTGATGAAACATTTGATGAACTTTGAAGAGCTATATCTCGCAAACTATTCTATCTACAATAACTATATTGGTCTTAAATTGCAGGTAATTTAATTTATTTCAAAAACTATAATAAATGTTTTCCATGAAAAGTTATGCTTCAGTGTCAACATTGGTCAAACAATAAAAACAAGCAAAATTTAGCCAATTTTTACGGTTTAAGGCCAGATTTTCTAGTAGCATATTGCTTACGCTGTGGTATTTTTCACCAACTCAACACTCAACGTACAGTCATTTTCCTAGTTGCCAATTTCGGCAGCAACTCTTAATTCTGATTCGGATTCCGCAACTTAAGGCTAGGCGTACACCGGTTAGTCAAGACAAGACAAGACAAGACAAGATTAGTCACGTTTAGTCACAGTAATTCACATAGTTGCTTATGAAGCAGCACACACCGATGCAATGACTAATCGGTGTGTGTTGCTTCATAAGCAAGTACTGTGACTAAACGTGACTAATCTCGTCTTGTCTTGTCTTGACTAACCGGTGCCGGTATACCAGTTAGTCAAGAAAGACAAGACAAGATTGGCCAGTTTGGTCACGGTAATTTGACTATCCAATTTCATGCAAGGTGGGCCCTACATTTGATGTCAATTTAACTGGGCTATTGTTGACTAAAATATGAGTATTTAAATTCACAACCCGAATCTTATTATTCATATGATAAGATTCGTATTATTCATATGATAAGAAATATGAAATCATACTATTCAATCTCAAGTCTAGTGGGACCAAGTACCGGATTCTGCCACTGAACTGTTTGAAATTGCAATCCACCGACTACCCCATGGTAAAAACAGTCGTTAAAAGTCACGTCAGAGACCCTGAAATGATCAGGAGTGACCTGAAAACTCTGACACCAGACCTGAGCCAGCCAGGTTACACGGAATTATTATTATTTATTTCATGCATGGTGGACCCTGCTTTTGATGACAGTCAACTGGGCTGTTGACTGAAATATTTTCATGCCCAATACGAAGGAAGCATATTATTCAAGCTACAGTCTAGTGAGACTAAGTACCGGGATTCTTCCACTAAAGTGTTTAAAATAGCAGTAGTTTACCTTTTTGTGATTCCAGACAACGTTGACTGATGGTTTACCGCGTCGGAAGTCGGACTGGTCAATGACGTCATCGTGAATGAGTGACGCCGAGTGAATCATTTCCGCGATCATCGCTACTTGTCGCTGCTCCGCTAACAGGTCACTGCAAAAACATAAGTAACATTAACATAAACATAAGAACATAGTTCTAAGTACTAGTACTAAGAAGATAGTTCATAGTACTAAGTGATTTTATTCAAGAAGAGAAAATACAAGAATGAAATCGAAAATGGTGAAAAAACAAAACAATGAGTAGGCCTACATAACTTGTTTGATGACTTTGGCTGATAGGTTAGATTACCCGATTACCCGAAAAACAGCCAAATGCCATCGGACAACATTGGGCTGCTGACTGAAATCAGATAGCAGTTGATTAGTGGACGCAGGGGCTTACAAGTTGAGTCGCGGACGCGTTTCGAACTATAAGCTGTTCATCATCGGCGCTATGAGTTACGTCGTTATCAAGTGTAAGTATTTCTTAACTATTTTATTGACTACAGTTCAAGAAGCACATAACCGTAAGCATCTAAAAATACAATATTAAAAATTCACATACTTCATTGTTTAGGCCTTGTGTTGTGAATTAAAAAGGAAAATGGAGCTTGCCAAACTACACTGCTTACCATACTTGTAATAAGACTTCTGATGAGATTCAAGATAAGAACATGACACAATATACTACAATGAAAACCATCATAACATTTTATGCTTCTATGCAGCCTCATTTCCATTGAAGGGTTGTACTCAGAAACAATGAACTGGTAACTATTAGTTAATAGACAACATTAAAAACAAAGCTCAAGTCGTTAAAGTTACAATAAGGCGCTATTGAGCTCATGTTTTGCACAGACCTAAAATGTCTCCGTTATCGAACTCGAGAGTCAATAAAATCAATCAGTTAATGCTTTCTTTCATTCGAGGATTCGAGTATCGATAGTGGACCTATAAGCTAATGATTTTTCGAGTATCGTTTGTAGGCTAATCACCAATCTACTAATACTTGAATTCAATAATCGATATTCATTCATTCGAGTATCAATTCTAAGGCTAGGCGTACACCGGTTAGTCAAGACAAAACAAGACGAGATTAGTCACGTTTAGTCACAGTAATATACATAGTTGCTTATGTAGCAGCACACATCGATGTAATGACTGATCGTTGTGTGTTGCTTCATAAGCAACTATGTGAAGTATTGTGACTAAACGTGACTAATCTCGTCTTGTCTTGTCTTGACTAACCGGTGTACGCCTAGCCTTAGAATTGATACTAGTGTGTCTACGAGTGTCTTTTGTAGGCTTATTATCAATCAACCTGTGATAAGAGATTATCGTTTGTTAACCTAATAATTAGCTAAAGTTTTTCGAGTATCGTTTGCAGGTAATGCTTCTGCTAACCAATCTGCTAATGCTTGGATTCGATGATCGATGTTCAGTCAACTAATGAAGTATCGATGGATAATATCTCGAAAGTTATATCATAATTAGTCGCCTATTTAAGTGAGGGGAACCTGTATTACTTGCTTCTCGATGAGCCATAAAGCGGTGCGATTATCGAGTGAAAGAAGGCCAACAAATTGCCTACTTCTTTCAAACTGTGCCAATCAAGCGCTGGTGAATTTTGAAGGTTGCATTTGTGATGACGTCACAGCTACTTTTTCTGCTGTCTTTCAGTTACAGTCCTCATAAACTAAAATAATAATGGATATTACAAAATGTGGCTAATCTCTTCAACCCTTTCACTCTGCTATCAAAGGCTTTTTTATGACAATACAGTACTGACTAGGCTTTGAGAGATTGCTGTGTGAAATTGTTCACAACGTGAAATTCTAAGGCTAGGCGTACACTGGTCAGTCAAGACAAGACAAGACGAGTTTAGTCACGTTTAGTCACAGTAATTCACATAGTTGCTTATGAAGCAGCACACACCGATGCAATGACTAATCGGTGTGTGTTGCTTCATAAGCAACTATGTGAAGTACTGTGACTAAACGTGACTAATCTCATCTTGTCTTGTCTTGACTAACCGGTGTACGCCTAGCCTAACTGATGTTTTTCCTTGATAATGTATTGCTTTATTAAATAAATGAATAGATGAATGAAACTTACGGGTTTAGCAGGACCCAACACTGTTTATTTTTTTTATAATATTGATTGATGAATCAATAAACAATAGGCCTACTTATGGTAATATTTTGAAGGATTTATGAAATCAATTTTGTTAAAAAATTGAATACACTTAATAAACATTCTGGTAAGCCACCACTGTCACAGTCTCACTCACTATTTCTCCCTAATGTTGAAGAAACTAAACACTGGCAAAGGCAAATATTGTAGGTAAGAAGTGAATCACTCAACATAAAATATGATTATCGTTTCATTTCAATACAAATCTTATGGGAATTGGCAAAAGTATGGTGGATTTGTCTGAGCTAACCAATCAAAAGTGTGACATGTAATGTCTGCACTGTTATTACACAGTCTCTGTACTTTTTCCTGAATAGCAGTTGGTTGGTAAAATCTTCGATCGTTTTTTCAATCAACTGCAATAATAGACAACTAATGGAACAAGCTACTACAGCATATTACTGTACATGTTATTGACACCGTCCACTTGATAACAATGGATGCACATGGTAGCCAAAAAACTGAATGACGGACAGTCAAAATAGTGGTTATGCAATCGGAAGACAGCATCCGAGATCACGTTGTCTCGCCTACCAGACACAAAAGATGTACTCGACAGGTGGTTGCTGCACCTAAACCTAATGTAATCCACAATCCACTCGGGCCTATCAACAGGCGCATCAAATCCTACTTCTTCTCACTTTATATCTTCTTCCTCCTTTATCTATTTTTTCTTCTTTCATTTCTTCTCCTTGATATTTTCTTCTTCTTCTTCTTCTTCTTCTTCTTCTTCTTCTTACTCTTCTTCTTCTTCTTCTTCTTCTTCTTCTTTTTCTTCTACTTCTTCGTTAACTTCTTTTTCAATATGATCTTCCACTTTTTCTTCTTCTACTTCTCACCTATCTCTTCTTCACCTTCTCATCAATTTCTTTTAACGCATCTTCCTGTCTTTATTTTACCTCCACTCCTCTTCCTCCTCCTCCTTTTTACCTCTTATTTTTTCTGTTCTTCTTGCAATTGTTATTATTCTTCATCCTTCTTGTAAAGCTCCTTCTTCTTTTTGTATTTCTTTTCCTATTTCATTCTTCCTCCTCTACTTCATCCTAGTTCTTTTTCTCTTCATCTTTCTTTCCTTTTTATTTTTAGATTTTCTTCCTCTTCTTCTCCTATCGCTTTTCTGATTCTTTATTTTCCTTCATCTTCATCCTCAATTTCTATTCCTCTTCTATTTCTTATTTCTACTTCTTCTTGTTCGTTACTTTTCTCCTCTTCTTAATCTTTTTCTCCACTTCAACCAAATGCTCCTCCACCTCCTTCTCCTCCACCTCTTCCTCCTACTTCTTCTTCTTCTTCCTCATCTTTCCTCTTCTCCTCCACTTCCTCCTGCCTCATCTTCACTTTTTCTTCTTTTTCTCTTCCTTCTACTCCTCCGCCTTCCCCTCCTCCTCCTCCTCGTTTTTTCTTATTTTTCTCTGCTCCTCCTCCTCCACCTCCTCCAACCTCTTCCTCCTTCTTCCTCATCTCCTCCACTTCCTCTTCTTCTTTCCTCATCTTCAATTTTTCTTCTTTTTCTCTTTCATCTCTTCTCCTCCTCCTCCTCCTCGCTTTCTTCTTTTTCTCTTCCTTCTCCTTCTCCTCCTCCTCCTCCTCCTCCTCCTCCTCCTCTTCTCCTACACTTCCTCCTTCCTTTTCTTCTTTCCTCATCTTTCCTTTTCTTCTTCTCTTCCTTCTCCTCCTCCTCCTCCCTTCTTGCTTTCTCTTCCTTCCTCCTCCTCCTCCTCCTCCTTCTCCTCCTCCTCCTTCCTATTCTTCTTTCCTCATCTCTACTCCTTCCATCGTTCTTCTCCTTCTTCTTCTTCTCCTTCTTCTTCTTCTTCTTCTTCTTCCTTCTTCTTCTTCTTCTTCTTCTTCTTCTCCTCCTTCTTCTTCTCCTTCTTCTGCTCCTCATCATCCACTTCTTCATCCTATTCCCTTCTTCCTTCGTTTCACCTTCACCTCATCATTACCGTTTATCCCTTGTACCTACTTCGTCCTCTTCTTCAACCAATTCTCCAACCTGAAGCAGATTCGAGCGTGGCCTTAACCCGTGCCTACCAGCAGCAGCCGAAGTGGGCGTATAATAACAATAGTTAGCTGTGATTGACAGTCAGTCGCTGCAGTCTGTTGATGTTTGTCTAGTCGTCGAATGTTCTTGAACTTCACCTCAAACCTGAGCTGCACCTAGATGCACTTGAATTTGTTTACATTTCACTCTACTGCACAGTAAAGTGAGTGAGCAAACTATGAAAATTTGAAATTCAGATGCGTTTCTAGTACATTGTCAAGTTCACACAATTTGAACACTTCAATTTGCGCAATGAAGTACACTGCTTATATTTATGAATTTCACGTGCCTGCTGAGCATTTTTGAGTAAATGTAAGATATATCCGAAATTAAAAAAAAATCAATTGAAATTATTTAATTCCCAGAACTAGGTTATGAAATGATTGTTGATGAGAACCCAACAATGTGAGACGAAAAAGACTATAGACTAAACACCAAAAGACGTTAACTTCGAAAATTCTATTTTGAAACTTTCTGCACCAGGATTCAGGATACTGTATATACAGTAATAGCCAAACGTTTCTACAACATTGCTTCCAAAGTAATATCACAGACAATAGAAGAAAAATATATACCTAGTCTATGTTAATATTTAAAAACTAGGTCGTAAAATACAAGTTGATATAAACAAGACTACAATGTGAAGAGCTTACTTCGAAAGGTGTCTCTATGCAATCTATAGAAACAGTAATTCAATTTTAAATGTACATGACATTCATAAAAAACTATATAAAAACGTATGAAATAATAAGATAGAATGTACGTGATGTAAACAGGTTAGTTTACTTTATAGGCGTTTAATTCCTCCGAAATTTTGAGCAGTATTTATGATGCTTTGTACTTTGAGATGCACTTAAGGCTTGTTTGTAAACGATAAATAAAACGTAGGGACAACAAAGATACATATTTTTAAATTTTACAATAAAACAACCCTTTACTTGTAGCTTGGTTTCGCAACCTAAAAACTGAAGCAAAGAAATTTGAAACATGAGTACTAGACTAGAAAGTACTTGAACAGTGAGAAATGCATGTAATGAATATGTAACATACTGGCAAACATATCTTACTGATGAATAAGATTCGATTGGTAATATTTGACGAACAAATATCAATCACAATTTGATGGATTGCATATTATATAGATGAGTTTTTGGCTTGAAAAATGGTGACAAGTGAAAAGTGATACCGCTATAGGTCATGTGTCATATGTACAGGTGCTTAATTGAGACAAATGGTGTACCGTAGTCCAACTGTCGCTGTGTCTATAGATATAATGCAATATAATATTGAATACCTGAACGTCGGACGACTTTCACCGTCAAATTGTTAACTAAGAGGAAACTCCTATTGATACATAATGACTGTCTTGAAATTATATGGATTTTAGGGTGATAAAAAAAGTTAAAAGTGTGTATTGGATTTAAGAGTTGTGTTGGTTTCATCCCATCCCACCTCAAGAATGTATGGGACAGAAATAAAAAACGAGGGATACAACAGCTTATAAAAAAAACCCCTAAAAACCTTGTTTTCAGATGAAAATGGGGGGTAGGCCTAACTAGCAACAAGCGTTTGACAGAAATGTTTTTGAAAAATCTACTTTCTCACTAGAATATAGCCTACTGTGGTTGATCCATTGATTATTGAGTTGATTATTTATATTTTTATCCTGTAATAAATGCATTTCCCCGTGTATCCATTGATTTCCTGACTGATCCATCAAACCTGATACTTATTTCATGAGAATTAAGAGATCCTCTAATACGAGCAATCATCTAATCCTCTAATTTGTTTCCTAACTTAAAAGCATACTTTGAGATGCCATGAGCTACCTACAGTATTACATAGCATGCCATGTTATAGAATTTCATGAGCAAGATTTCATAAATCATATGTCTTACTAAATTTTCTAATATCTTAAGGCTAGGCGTACCCCGGTTAGTCAAGACAAGACAAGACGAGATTAGTCACGTTTAGTCACAGTAATTCACATAGTTGCTTATGAAGCAGCACACACCGATTAGTCATTGCATCGGTGTGTGCTGCTTCATAAGCACAGTAAGGCTAGGCGTACACCGGTTAGTCAAGACAAGACAAGACGAGATTAGTCACGTTTAGTCACAGTAATTCACATTGTTGCTTATGAAACAGCACACACTGTTTCACTGATACAATGACTAATCAGTGTGTGTTGCTTCATGAGCGACTATGTGAAGTACTGTTACTAAACGTGACTAATATCGTGTTGTCTTGTTTTGACTAACTGGTGTACGCCTAGCCTAATGTGAATTACTGTGACTAAACGTGACTAATTAGTCATTGCATCGGTGTGTGCTGCTTAATAAGCAAAGTAAAGTGAATTACTGTGACTAAACGTGACTATTCTCGTCTTGGCTTGTCTTGACTAACCGGTGTACGCCTAGCCTAATAATATAACTCAATTAACAATATCACTATCTACTAGCTGCAAACATATCTCATCTCATGAACATTTCTCTTCAAACGTCAACACAAAAACATGTGTATCAAACAAAGGAAAACCAGTAAAGTTTTCTCTTTCGATGAGCTTCCTTTTTACAAAGAGATCAACAGGTATGACGTAGTGACAGATGAGACTAGGTCCTTGGAACCGCCCAAGGACAAACTTGCTCGGCTCTCCGTTCAAGGACCGGTTCAGACATCCTTGGCTGTTGGCTCTCCCGGTAACATACTCCCGATAAATCAAGGAGCAGCCGCTGCTCCATCATAACGCAACACCTCTTCTTCTTCATCTTGCTCTTTTTCATCATCACTTTCTTCGCCGAGTTCTTCATCTCGATGTTTTTTCTTGCTATACACTTCCTTCTTGCTGTTTTACTCTTCTCTTCTGCTTTTCCTGCTCTCCACTCATCTTCCTTGTCTTCATTTTTCTCCTCTTCTTCGACATCTCCTTTTGCTTTTTTCGTCTCTATTCTAATCAATTTCTTCTCTTTATTTTTCATACTCTTCTTCTTCGTGCTATTCTTCAACATGTCAATTGTTTTCTTGCTTACCTATTTCTCCTAGTTTCTTGTTAATCATGAAAGTTCTTGTTAAATGTAAATCATTAATCTTCTTTCTCTTCTCGTCTTCTCCTTCTCATTTCACTTCGTCTCCTACCTATACTTTCCTCCTCTTCTTAGTCTTCGTCTTCCACTTCCTTTTCTCTTCCTTCTTAATCAACCACTTTTTTCTTCTACTCTTTATATTCTTTCTCTTTTCTTATCCTCTTGCTCTTCTTTCTTTTTCATCACTTTTTCCGCACCTTCCTTCTTTTATTTTTGCTCCTAATCTTCTATTCTCTTATTTTACCTCTTCTACTGCTTCCTCCTGCTCCTCATATTCTTCTCTTTTTTCGTTAATATCCTTTTTCTTCATCAAAATTTTCTTACTCATATCTTATTTTCCTATTCCCTCTCTTCCACCTCTCCCTCTTCTATCCCTTTGCCGATACTCTCTATTTTTCCTAATTCATTCTTTCTTTTTCTATATCTTTCCTTTGAGCTCCATCACTCTCTTTCTCTCCTCCATCTTAAAAGCTTAACCTAGTGGTTAAAATTAAATTTAAACTAAATTAAACCACCTAAATTTAATTACAAACCAACCAGATATCAATTTAAACCGTCTCTCTGTGCGGAAGAGTGGAGATGGAAGCTGCAACAGGAATTCCTTTCTCCACCGCTCTAGGCTCTACTCTCAACACCACAACAACTCTAGGATGGAAATGCATACCACTGGTTACCGTAACAAATTGGAGTACAGGTTAAAAAGAAGAGTATCCGGTATGATGAGAAAGGCATGACCAGAAGTTGTTCATCAAAGACATGATGACCTCTTCTTATGTTACAGTTCAATATTTGAAAGAGCATCACATCCTTTCTCTGTTGTTAATCGTTGAAGTTGTTAAGATCCACAACTCTTGCATTGTTCTTTGATCACTAAGAAGAAGATTGTTCCCGTTATGATACAAAATGGGAGCCAGATGGAATATTTTATTGTAATTTCAATCATGGGCCTATTTCAAAAACTTTTACAAGATGCTGTAAAACAGAAGAAGGGGAAGACACACTAGGCATATTATGATGTAAATTAAAAGTCTGGTGTGTGTAAGACTTTTCTTTATTTATTTTATAGGTTTTATAAAACAGGCTCTAGATTCACCATCATTCAAATGGACAGTGTGAATACTGTAGTGAATAGCAGGAACAGTTGCCGAGTAAGGCTAGGCGTACACCGGTTAGTCAAGACAAGACAAGGTTAGTCACGTTTAGTCACAGTACTTCACATAGTTGTTCATGAAGCAACACACACCCATTAGTCATTGCATTGGTGTGTGCTGATTCATAAGCAAATATGTGTATTACTGTCACTAAATGTGACTAATCTCACACTACTTCACACTACTAATCTCACAGTACTTCACATAGTTGCTTATGAAGCAACACACACCGATTAGTCATTGCATTGGTGTGTGCTGCTTCATAAGCAACTATGTGTATTACTGTCACTAAATGTGACTAATCTCACACTACTTCACTACTTCACACTACTAATCTCACAGTACTTCACATAGTTGCTTATGAAGCAACACACACCGATTAGTCATTGCATTGGTGTGTGCTGCTTCATAAGCAACTATGTGTATTACTGTGACTAATCTCGTCTTGTCTTGTCTTGACTAACCGGTGTACGCCTAGCCTAACAGTTACAGATTGTCAGTAACTTTTGATATAGGTTGTAAGTTGAGGGCACTCAATTTAATCCAATAACTTAATTATATCCGATGTCACGGAAGTCGCACACCAGAGTTGGAACGTTCTGGAATTTGGAGGCAGTCAGGGAGGTCAGACCAGACAGCATTCTCCATAGCCAACCACTACAACACTGTGCAGTGAGGATCCTCGAAGAAAGTAAAACGCGTACAAGAGAAATCGCCGCCGTCGCTGCTGCTAAGTGTATGTCCATCTGGACTCTCTCTCTGGCTCACGTGCCAATGCAGTAATTCATGAAATGCCCCGTCCACACTGATTACAATCGCTGCATTGCAATCGGTGTGAATTTAGATCACAGATTCGGGTGAATTTAAAAGAATATTCTATATCACCTTTTATTTAGTAGCCTTGAAAATGCATAGAAGATAGAAGTCCGGTGCACTTCGTATTTATTCTTGTTATCGTATGGATTCATATCGTATGGAACCGGCCATATGTTTGTCAAAGATCTTCTACAAAACATTATTGATAGTCTAATAAGAGCTAAGGCTAGGCGTACACCGGTTAGTCAAGACAAGACAAGACGGGATTAGTCACGTTTAGTCACAATACTTTACAAAGTTGCTTATGAAGCAACACACACCGATTAGTCATTGCATCGGTGTGTGCTGCTTCATGAGCAACTATGTGAATTACTGTGACTAAACGTGACTAATCTCGTCTTGTCTTGTCTTGACTAACCGGTGTACGCCTAGCCTTACAGTGAACTATAATGCTAAATGGCCATAAGCACTAAATGTGTGAGTAATATTTTCACTTTTCCAGTAACATTAGTGTCTAAATTTGATCAAGTAGAAAAAGAAGATGGATCCAAAACAGCAGGTTTTAGGCTGCCAAAACAGCAGGAAGGAATAATAGTTGGGTTTTCACTTATTTTTAAATTGTTTCTTTGAACTTTGAAACAAGTCTTTTTTGATTTTACAACATATCTTCAAACATATCAATGTTTGCATAAAAAAAGCCGATTGCACGGAGGCCAATTGAATTTAACCGCCGTTAGATGGAGAAACCCGTCGAACCGACGATCGTCAAATAATTCAAGCATCGAAAGAAGCTCAATAAGGAAACCGTTGCACAGAGGTTTTGTCAAAAATCTGAATCAGTTTACATGGTGTTACATTAAAAATTTCGATCGTCAATTATTGAAATAGGATTTTTGTTAATTCCATTCACAATCTATTGACTATTCAAAGACTATTCAAAAAATTTTCTAACAAGAATTGAATTAGAGGGACTCCATTGTTCCTAATGCAATAGTTTGATGCGGTAAACGGAATCTCCAGCCAGTTATCCATCATTTCATAACTTTTATGCAAAATGGAAATCTGTCAAGAAAAAATTAGCATTTGTTCACCTGCGACCTAGAAAATTCTGGTTGGGAATTGACACAAGCTAACAATCGAAGAACTATTGTACTTCTGAATGAATAATATTTTATCAATCAAGCTATCAAACACATCTTTTCCTGATTTGAGCAATCATCTTCAACGGTTGTGAAGAAGCAAGTCTGAGTAAGAATAAAGGTTACAGGCGAGTCAAAGGTTAGCGAATGCTCTCACGATTTTTCTGGCTGGAAATAATTGTGATTTGGCATTTAAGGAGGCTTTCACAAGTTTGATGCGCTATAGCCATTATGGCTGTCTTGGTTGCTTTTGAAATAACTGGATACCGTCAAACATAAACATTGCAAGACTGGATGTCGAAAATTATTGCTCAAATTGGGCGAAACCTTTTTTCCTCTAATAGGAGGTATTAGTGATGAATATTATTTGTGAATGATACGACTAGGCATTTCTACTTCAAATTTCATCACATAATTCTTAATGCATAGTAGAATACTAGATATTTGAGAAATATAGGATGTTTTTAAGGGATTTAAAATTGAAATTTAATACATTGGTCGAGGATAGACCGTCTATTAATTCAAATATGAATACATTATTGTATTCATTGGTTGTCGAAAGTAAATAATAATATTCCTAGTTTCACTAGAACTATTCCACTTTCGAACACCTAAAAACAACTGAAAAATCAATAAATGAACACGATTCATCAACATGATAAATAGTAATACCCCGACTTCAATAGAAGAAAGTGATTTTTGGATCAAATCCTGATTAGAAACCTATGAAAATCTTTGTGGAATAATTTTTTTGTTGAATTCCCATTACTACGAATACCTGGGATAATTGCGAAACGATTAAGCTGTTCTTATTAACATAGAAAGGAGACGATATTGTGCATGTGTTTACACATTTTAAATTCGTGATAATGGAAATAGATCCCGGAGAACCTGATACAATTTTAATTGCAACAAATAATCAAGTGCTTCGACACTGTTGAGTCAAGATATATCCAAAGAAACAAATCAGCCAGTAACCTTAAACAAGCTTTCCAAACTGTATCTTCTACTAAATGAAATCGATTGGAAACTGTTGCTCAACTTGAAAAGCAATATATTCGAGATCAAGAGATCAATGCTATTAAAATACAGATTCGCGATCTACTTTTGCGACGGAGATTCACAACTCAATGAAATTCAAAAGCACCGACCGACAACCTTTGCAAAATAACAGATGGTAAGCGTAGATAGGATTGATAAGAAGTACTTGGAAAGAAGAGGAGAAGAAATAGAGATAAGAGATTAGAGAGAGATAAATAACTGGGAGAACAAGTACAGACATTGAAAGTTCAAGTGAGAGAATAAGCTAACACCAGGAGTCAAATGCTATTTTTACTATTTGCTATTTGTAAGACACTAGGATTATTCTGAAACCTTTAAAGTAATTGCGAATTTAAACTGAGATATGTATACTTGCAAACTGAATAGTGATTCCAACTTGAAAATGAATAGAAATGCATGTTAAGTACTAGCAAAATATACGAGTGAAAGAGTAGTCTATGAGCACTACTCTCAATATTATGAATTACAATTTATTGATCAGGTATTTATTTCGTTTCAATAGGTCGCTGATATCACTGTTGCGAGCAGTTCATTTGCATACTAATAACTGGTACGAATAATATTATGATACATAATTTATGTGAGTGAGATGGAGCGTGGCATTTTACTTAGCATTTAATGATTAAATCCAAAAGATAGTTTCAATAATTAGAAGAGATAATCAATTCTGCAATTTCATAATTGTATTGCATGTAAGTGTTCATACAAATGTATCTCTATCTTTCTATCTATGTATCTCTATCTTATAATGTAAATTAGTGGAATTTATTTCCTTACAAATGAGAGAGTTATGACAAAAAGATGTAGATTGCATTCACAAGAAAGTAGTGTGAATTTAAATAGAATCTCTATTAATCAATAAAAACAAATCGACTGACTTAACTTTCAACTATTAATGAATAAAAACAAATCGACTGACTTAACTTTCAACTACACTACAATAAAATAAATGTGTTGCATTAGATTGTGATACAACTGTTATTAGCTAATTTCCCCCATAATTCAACTATTTTCAAAGGAGAAACGTATATAACGGATGAGATCGGATGAAAAAGGTTAGATGACGCAGGAGCTCTGTGATTGGACGAGACTTGTCACTCCCACTTGGAGTAGCTGCGACCAATCGGATTCGAGCTTGAACGATGGTGCCAGGCTGTTTGTTGCACTTTCCCTCCAATAGATAGCGTTTGAGTTAGTATTCCGCGTTCTTCCAACTACTCATAGTCAACCTATTAGTCTTTAGTAGCTACATAGACTTTTTTTGTCAAGCTATTTAGTTTTGAAGATTCGTTTTTAGAGGTTAATGAACAAGAACATCCGTTCAAGTTCCATTTGCACACATGTTTGGTAAACATAATCTCCAATTAACAAATTGAAATTTTATTATGGAATAGGGGAGGGGAGGAATAGGAAGTGGAGGTGGAGGAGCAGATGACGACGAAGAAGAAGAAAAAGGAGGGGGTGGATGAGGATGAGAAGGAGGGAGAAGTAGTAGTAGAACTAGTGGAAGAAGAAAGAGAAGTAGAAGAAGAAGAGGAAAAAGGAGGAGGTGGGGAAGGAGGAGGAGGAGAAGTGGTAGTAGAAGAAAATTGATAAAAAAGGAGAAGTGGTGGAAGGCAAAGGAGAAGTGATAGTAGTAGAAGAAGTAGTGGAAGGAGAAGAAGTAGAAGAAGAAGAGGAGAAGGAAGAGGAGGAGAAACTGATAAGAACAAGATGAAAATGAGCAAAGGTATCAGTGAATTAGAAGAGTGTGTTAAAAAAAGTGTGTGAATAGACTTGAAATAAAAAACGAAAATGAGGATAGCGACAAAAAGTTAGTATCTTCTTTTTCAAGGTCAATCATTTGACTAGTTGGAAGAAAGTGGAATTTGATATTTGAATATGCCTACTTTTGATACTGCCTGCCATGAGACGAGACCTATTCTAGAATCAAATTTAGTAATACATCTGAATTTCAAATCTTCACGAGATGAGAAGATTTATCAAGTTGCCAGATTTGAAACACGTTTTAAAGCAAAACAAACGAAACAAAGAGTCAAAGTTCACGGTTACAACAGCGGAAGAATGATGAAACGATGGTCATCCACTTTTTAAAATATCCAAAGAATTTCAGTGAAGAGGTGTGGAGTAGGCTCGTTTTATTTGTAGCAAAAAAATCAATAAAGTTCGGAGATTTTATGTGGTGAGTATATTATGTTAAAAACGAAATATTTTATAGTGAAACATAATAATATGCAGGTAACTTTGAAGTTGATTGAGTATTCTGGTTCTGAAAATAGAAAACTAAAAATTTTCCTCTTTAATTTTACAGGTTCTTGCCCAAGTTATGGGTGATACAGTGAAATTCCACTCAATGAAATCTCAAGGCTACACAGGTTTGCGAATTCCGAGGATCCCGCATAATAATATGTTTAAAAAACAGAAAGTAAAACTGTAAAACCTATGATGATACAGATACAGTACTATTATAAACCCTGCATTAATTCTAGTTGTAGTTTTATTGAACACATTATATACTGGAATAATACCTTTGACAGTCTTTTACTCAGAGAAATCTACTAAATTGATATAATCTTGTCATTTATTGATTATTTGCATTCTCTAGCAACAACTACAAGGATTTTGTTCGTAAGTTGATAATTTTGTGTTTTAAATCTAGCAATTATAAAATTGTACCAGAAGTATTTTGATCCAAATTGCAGCAATTATAAAATTGTAACAGAAGCAATTTGATCCGAATTGAAGTTTAGAAACATGAATTTTTATATGAAAATCATCAATTAATTTTGCATAGATACAGGCTAGTGTAGAAACCGATTTGAATTTGAAGGTCTTGAGATGAACTAAACTTGTTTGGACAACTGTGGAGGGAATTAGTCATCACTTCCTTGAAATATACATCCTGTAAGAACCTTATGCACCCAAAAATCGATCTTTGTTGGGTTAACACATTAACGAACCGATAAAAGAGCTCAAATACAAGCATGTGTGAATGGATAACAGATTTATAGAGTAAACTTCGCAATATCCTGCTTCTCGTAAGTCATGAGCAAAAGAAGCACATCACCTGCTAACATATTGGGTAAATTTCCTTGAGTTTAGATCAAATAGAGGAGTTCATGAGAAAGCAATCACAATGTCAATTATTATTGGAAGTTCTCAATGATCATTGTCAAGGTGACAACTAATACGATTCAGACTTGTTATTAGGCAATATTTCTGATTTCCCACAACATTGTTATTTGGCAAGGTGGAACTACCCTGAAGTTTCTCTCCACCAATGAAAGACAAATAGATATGATAACAAAATGATAGCAGAATATTTAGCTAAAAATTTCGATTTGATAAGATTTAGGACCGTATTTATTTACAATAATAAAGGATGCCTTGAGTAAAGTCGGTTTCTAACCTCAAATAGTACCTCGGCCGTATACAATCAATAATAACCATAACTCTAATATGAATTCTTGTGAATATTGATTACCTACATAATCAGGTTTGTGAAAGTATCAATCATTTAAAACTTACTGAAATCTGGAAGAAGGTGTTTGAACATTTTTGTAACAAATAGACTCAACCGTTGGACTGTTTGCCAAGAAATATGTGAAATTAACGGATAATGTCTTTTCTCCATCAATTTCATCCTCACTTAAGGGCCTCGCTACCAATAAAAGCCAGAAAGCTGAGGTCGCACTGCTGGGTAGATGGATAGATCCTCTACCTGGATGGTAAATGATTTATATATAGCTCACACAACATACTAGAAAATGTAGAAAATTATCACGGCCTTCTTGATAAATCGTGTCAACCATCCGCTATCCATCGTCTACCCATCTGCAGTGCGGCTTACGGTTTAGAGTTTAGAGAGTATTATCACAGAGCAAAACATTCATCTATGAATTCGGAATCAATCAAAAAAGTACTTCAGAGTAGAATGTTTTTAGAATTGACTTACTTTCTGTTGAGGTGTAGATTGACGGCCCTGGCCATTAGGACGGCGACCATTGGTCGAAGCGCTTTGCCCTGACCGTCGAAGTAGTAGCTTGCGATCCGCCTTAATTCGTCTAGGTTTGTGTTCGAGGTGATTGCCTGCGAACAAAAATAAAATTGATGAAAAATAATCAAGAATGGATAGAAACTTGAACATGTCATGTTGCTGGAAACCTAGAAATTGCTGGATAGCTGGAAACATACTCAATTTTTAGCGTACTTGTGACGGTTTTCAATAGTACTATTTTTGTGTAATATTTTGGTTCAATTCGGTTCAATTCAATATTGTGGGAATTTCGTTCAATCAATTTTATTATAATATTTCGTTAGTAACCTAATCCATATCGAATAACAGAGTTCACCAGAGATTGACGATGTTGAATCAACCGAAACCAGTACCTCGATATTGCACAAGATTACTAGACAGATTGTCTAGTAATCTTGGATATTGCATACCCCTACATTGTATTGTTAATTGGAAGTAAAATTATTCTTATTTGCTTATTCTTGAAAGTCTTATTGACAATTTATAAGCTTTAGGCATCCAGGAAATATGAATAGATGCATGTTCTGTAAAAGTTCTCAAGATAAGAAACTATATTCTCGAGCTTTAGATATTAAATTTCATTGTATCCAATAGAGTCATAGATTGAGACTTATCATGCAGGGAAAAATCAAGGGAAAGAGGAATGTAGGACGTAGACGAATATCCTGGCTGTGTAATTTAAGAGATTGGTATGGCTGCAACTCAAAAGAACTCTTCAGGGCTGCAATTAATAAAGTGAGAATTGCCGTGATGATTTTCAACCTCCAATAGGAGGAACGAGAAGAAGAAGAAGAAGAATGCATAGATATCAAGAACAAGAAGGATTAAAAATATAGCAAAGGTGAACCAGCAAGGATTAGTATATCAGCTTTTCATATCACCGCCCAAGAATAGAAAATATCAAAAAGGTCAGAGAATAGGAAAATTGATAAATCCAGCTATTTACGTGATGAAATATAGTTTAGATGAGCAGATAGGTGGCAAGTGGCATGCCACAGCTGTCGCAACAATCAAAACCAGGTCAGAGACAGTGAACAGCTGTTGATAAGGAGAGAATGCAAGTTATCGACGACCTACAGATACGCCAGGCTAGTTGACCATCTTTGTACCGGTGTCAGCATTCTAAATCTGGGATGTTAAGTGTGGAAGAGACAAGGAAAATAGAAGAAAAAGAGAAATAATTTCCTACTGTATTTGGAATGAGAATACACGAGAGTTTTTGATGTTATTTATTGTTAGGCTAAAATGCTGTAGAGGGCCAGACTGACGGAAAATAGAAGAAAAAGAGAAATAATTTCCTACTGTATTTGGAATGAGAATACACGAGAGTTTTTGATGTTAATTATTGTCAGGCTAAAATGCTGTAGAGGGCTAGACTGACTTTTAACTGTATCTCTCTATTCCACTGTATTCCCTGAAATATTTAGTGAGAGAAATAAGTTGATAATTGTTTTTAGAAAATCTTGTAGCTTGATTGAAGAACTTATCAACAATGGGAACCTATCGATGTCTTAGTACAACTCATGTAGGGGATCCCAGGTAAAATAAATTATGACAATCCCAACAAATTTTTAAGCTTTGCCCAATGTTAGGCTTTATAATATTTCAATTCAATTCCTCTATTTATACAAGCACAAATCATTACAAATTACAGTATGATCTGGGTGAGAAATAACAGGCTCAGCCCAAAAGAGTTCTCTTCCGAATTTTCATAAATAATGCAGTTGAAATTCAATAAATGATGATTAAGAGGAGTTGAATAGCTCTAGAAATTGACACCAGCAAAATGAATTCATATTGATCTACAGAGGTAGGTTAGTATGTATTTGAGACCAATCACTATAATACTGATCTGTGGCTGTGTTTCGTCGCTCGGTGAGAGCGGTTGCTGAGTGATCATGTGGTGAAGCCACGAACATTCAAGACTGCTCTTGTATGGGTGACCAACACAAAAATAAGGTGAGGTGGAACCTACCCGTAAGGGTCTCCCCACCAATAAAAGGCCATATGATCTTATTATTATCATCTTATTATATTGTATATATTGATAAAACACCTCTCACAAACATCAAAGCTAAGAAATAACACACCAGTCACGTGACCTGGTTACGATTCGAAGCGCTCTCGTTTTCTAGATTAAATTGATCTGTCTCCAGTCTGGACAGCGGACGGATATCCTTTCTTTGCTGCAGTGCAGTTTACCAATATTATGACTCGTAGCCACTGGAATGCTGTAGCTGGAAAATGTGGTTTTTCCCTCTACATGCTTCTGTCGGTCATGCACGAGTCTATGTGGAAATTATGTAATCTTTTCTATCATTTCACTCATCACTCCAATTCATCTGTATCTGACTGATTGTAAAATATATTTATTTAATTCAGAATCTACAGATGCAAAGCGAAAAAACTCTTCATTTAGCCTAATTCAAAATCGATAAATGTAAATCAAATTGAATATATTTGTAATCTACAGATAGAATCTACAATTATTTACAGATTGAATAATTCACTTGAGTAATGAATGTCCACAATTTTCATGAGAAATTTATTACTTGAAAAACAATCATTCACAAACGATTGCTGTATTTATTTATTATTTCAAAGCTGTCAATAGTGTTTGATTTTGTCTGAACTTTACAATGCAATCCTGTGCATCAAAATATTTTGATTGGGTTACTATTTTGAGCTGTACAACGTTTTTAATCATCATTAAAAAATTGTTATGCTCCATTGCCATGGAGCTAAATCGAAATTTTAAAAAGGATTTAAACAAGTAGACAATATCAATAGTTTGGATCTTCTGGTGACGTAGATGTATGTGACGATGAAGGCCTGCTATTGGTCGAGAAAGAGCACGCCCACTGGAGGGGGGTGAGCTACAAGCACAAGCGATACTAGTGGGAATGCCTTGACTTCGCTCTTGACCAATCATAGGCCAGCTGTATAGATCAGCCTCCATTTTGTAAGCCAATATGGCGGACTTGTCTCAATTTCTTCAGCTTTACTGTATTCCATAGAATTTAATACTTTCAATTTTTTCAAATGATTTCAAATTGATATTTTGATACAGAATTTATTTAATCGAGTTTATTGAAAGAGATTGTTGAAATAACTTTAGTTTCTCTTTCTTAGGCTTCAGTCCTTCACGAATACATTCAACACTGCCATAAGCAACAACATAATTTACAAATATTCCACATTTCTGATTTTAAACAGGGGTTTAAATTTATGATTTTTAGACCGGGTTTTGGTTTCATCAATCAATTCTATGAGGATAATCAATGGCATTGTAGGGCTCTGCTTAATCTGTAGAGTTTTTTAGAAATAATTTGAAAGAATAAATAAACCACAAAATAATTGGCAGAAACAAGTTAGTCGATTGAGCTGGAAACGCTTATAGATAACCATAGACTAACCAAATAATGCATGGATTTTATCTCTGACATAACCTACAACAAGCAATTAAGCGCGATCCCAGCTAATTCAATTTATTTTCAGCCTCTGACCTGGGTTTGAGTTCTTCAGTAATAACTTAAACAACATACCAATAAACCACAAAAGCACAAAATACTGTACTTTGCAAAAGTTTCAGCCGAAAATTCTGCTACTCAAGCATGAACCAAGTAACAAACATGGTTCCAGCTACTTTTAATAATCAACCCTTAACCTCAGTTTGTGGTTTCCAGCAATAACTTCAACAAGGAACTAATAATAAATTATGAAATCATCATCTTTAATAATAAATCATAAAATAATTGAGGTTACGTTTAAAACGTCTATACAGATAATTTGCTAGCAACTAGCATAGCCCCAGTTTATTCTAATTTATTTTCAAAATTTAACCCGGGTTTAGGTTCTTTGACAATAAATCCAACACCGCATAAACACAGGCAACCAATAAACCACAAAATACTTCGCAAAAGTTCGAGCCACTGATAAATAATAATTAGCCAGTAACAAGCATGGCTGCTCCAGCTTCGTCTTCTCCAGGGTCATTGGACCAATCTTGCTAACCAGTTACTCGTTCATTAATAACTATAACAGTGACTGATACTGGTTCTTAATCAGCGGTGGTTGAACGGGTAATTCAGGAGGCAGTGACGAAACTTGCGCTGCGTCCTTCAACGCGACTGACCTAGTGCTCTGCTCGCCGGCTACTTGTCATTGAACCATATGCGAAATCAAATCACCGTTAAATGTTTATTTCCTAGGCACTGCTCAAAAGAATAGAGATACTCATTCATGGAAAATGAGAATAACAATATTATTGTTTGTGTATGTCTTGATGTCCTACGCACTGATCAAAAGGGCCAGCTCACCATTTAATTCAAGAACACGTTTTAAAGGAATGAAATTATATTAGATCAATTATTTGGAACCATCAAGTTGAAGATTAGACTAGTTACTATACTTTATATTCGCGTGAATTACAAACAAGGGCTGATCCAGGATTCACTTTTGGAGGGGGTACTATCTCGGGGGAGGGTTAGTTTCAATCATAGATCCATTATATCTATTGCATCTTATGTCTGTGGAGGGATTTTATGTATGGATCCACCACTGGTTACAAAAACATGTTGGTTCAAATTTTAACTGAATAATAATAGTTAACAATCAAGTGGTTCACTACCAAGTTAACAAAAACAAGTGGTAATCAAGTTCAAGTGGTTACACTATGAATTTTCAAAGTAGAACGTGTAGAAAAATTCAAATATATAAAGATGAAATGCTGAAGATATTATGATTGAAATGAACGCGTATCTACATAAAACCATAGATAACAGATTAGAAAGAGAGATTAGACTAGAGAGTATCGCTTCTCTATGATAAAACAAAGAAGTGTGAAGGTGTGAACACATCAATGTCCATCTTGGAGAAGGGAATTCGGGGATATTCTTCTCATATTTCTTCATATATTCTTATTTCATACGTCTTCATATTTCATATATTCTTCTCATACTTGACCGTAGAAAAGAAAGAGACCCAGAAGTCAGGAATAACGTTCAATTGAAAATGTCACTACTTACTACCTCTCGCGTTATTTTCTAAGCTTTCCAGAATCCTTATCTTTTTCGAAAAAAAAAACATTAAACAAGAGTCAACTCCAAATGGATTATTTGAATTATATTTATGCCAAAAATTGAAACTTTATTTTCAACGAAAATAATAAGATTGAGTACATTCAATCAAATTTACTCCTTCAAGAAATCACAGCACTAATGGAACAAAAGATTTCTTTGAATGCGCGCCCAAGGTTGGACCTGGTATGGAGCATCTTGATTTTGTTGAATTAATAACTGACAGCCTTCTGTGACTGGACTTTTCACTTGCTTATGCCGCCTCGTTCTGACCCAAGGTGAACAGGAAATGCTCCCTAGGAAATTCACTCGTTAAAGGATGCTACGGATCATTAGTCGATGTACCATTTCAATCGTTTAAATGCTCTATAAACTGTAATAGACTGTTAAGCGTTGTTAACCGAAACAGCAAGACAGGTTGATGAGTTATAAGATGACAATTGATAGAAAATAAACGGGTTCATAAGTTATAAAATAGAATTAATAACACGAGTACAGTATCCAGTATCGTTACCTGAAAACAGTAATGACTAAGCTGTAATAAAACTATCATTTAGAATTAGGGCTTCTTGTTCTCTACTTCAGAAACTCTATCATAATTTTACTAAGATTTCATCAATGTATGAAAATCTATCATGATAAAATACAATTTTTCACTTGCATTTGATACAATTTAATACAATTGCATTATGCAAAAGCCTCAGAATGAATCTCTGTCAGGATTTTACCTCATGAGAGTCTTAAAGGTCATATGTCATTCAAAAGACAATGTTTTAAGACGATATGATCCATTCAAATAGAAACTTTTTAAACATTCAAAATAAGGAAACTGAACAAATATTTGAAATAATTGAAACAATTTCTTGTTCTTTGGGAGGTCAAAGTTCCATATTGTAAATAGAGTTCATCTGTTTACTCGACTCCGATTTATCACATTGATCTCCATTCATGAATGAATGATATTCAAATTTATATTTAAATTTCATTGATTAATATCAATATTATATTTTTATCAATCGAATCGGGTAGCATGAATTTCATAACAAGGCTCGAGTGAAAAAGATACTTCAGAAGGAGACTCGAATTGGAAAGACACAGCCTGAATCGATCCTAGTGGCAAAAGTGGCTTTTTTAACCAATACGGCCAGTATATTTATAGTATCCCACTCATCTCTAGACAGTGAATGCCTATTTCATATCTCTATCTGTTTATCTCAGACGTTTCTCTACCAGATGCATTCTAGAGAATGGGCAATAAACAAAAGAGTCGGCGTAAAAAATCGATGCAATCAAATAGATAGGCAAGTTGTTCCATCCAAGCTGGGAATACCAGATACCTTTGGTTCACCCCTTCTGCCTTGTATCAAAGTGGAACTATTCTTTCTTATCTTCTTCTTCTTTTTCTTCATTGTGGCGCAACTCTGGACACCTGAAAACGAGTTTTCGGTCGCCGAAGAATTTAGTAACAACCGAAGAATATGTTTTATTTATTCATGAGCGGCCACCTTCCAGAGTGCCAGACATTCAGAATGGAAAGAAATGTCGTGGGTTGATGGGGGCCAGGGAAGAAATTGTAATATAAAACTAAAAGTTGGATTTCGTAATAAGTCATTCATTGGTTTTCTCATAAATTAATTTTACTATTCTCATTTTATTTATTTTCATTTATTGGTCTAATCATTGATTGGTTCCCTTCTAATTTTTCTTCTTTATTTTCTCCTTGACACCCTCATTGGTTTTTGTGATCTTTCTCTACTTCCTTCCTATCAAACTCTTCATTTTCTTCTTCTATCAATTATACTTTTGTTCTATTTCATGTTATTTTCTTGTGGGTTCTGCTCCTCTTTTTAATTAAGAAGATAAGATCTTCCTGGATAACATCATCCTAATTTTCTAGGATTCCTTCCTCTTTTCTTGAATCCTTTGAGTCATTTTTTTTGTTTCTTTAACACATTATTCTAATTTTTTCTTTTCTCACAAGTTATTCTCATTTTTGTGTTCCTCTTCAACTATCTTCTCCTTCCAACAATCTTTCCTCTACTCATCTTTCTCCATCTTCTGTTTCTCTCCCACTTCTTTCTATCTGCTTCATATCATCTTTGCTCTCCTTCTTACTCAATCCGTCCGTCCTTTTCTTTCTACATTTCGCGAGATGTATTTCTTTCCATTTCAATCACTCTAATTATTCTTCAAGCTCACTTTCCATTTATTGGAAGCTATTTCCATCCCCTTTTCCTCTTTTTCCGTCATAACTTTCCTTTCCTCTTCTTCAACATAACTTATTTTTCTCTTCTCCTCCCATCGCCTCATTCTATCCCTGCTACTTTCTCTCTTCATTCTCCCTATCTCAATCAGCTTTCCCTGCTATATTTTTCTCCATTCTCCTAATCTTAATATTCCTTTGCTACACATGCGCCTGTTCTTTCACCTTTTCTATCCCAAAGAAACTTCAAACACAATCATTCGCGACAATTAAAGATGGTACTGTACTTTGAAAAACATACAGAAACGTGAAGGTCGATTTTTCAGCCATAGATCACCATCACTTACTTCCTGAATGGAGTATTCTCAAACGCTTAATCAATATCTTGCAATCTGTAATTGGCATTTACAATAAACTACTGTAATTTGACGGCGATCTTCGAACATTGTTTTGATGAGGAAATGAATCATGTTTTGAGATGCTATCTTACATAAAAGCCTTCTCCAATCAACCGACAAACATTGAACGTTGTTTGAATATGAAGGTAGTAGATCACCTCGTTCTGAAGCCTGCTGCTGCATCAGCCAACAAAATTTGGCTTATTTTCAATTGGAATTGAACCTTGAAATTTCAAATATTCCACCACCTGGAGATTTAACTCTTCAAATAGCTCCATCATCTTATTCTCATTGCCTAAAAAGTTCTTCCCCAAATCAAGGAAGAAAAATATGTATTCCTACAATTCATTCAATCATATGGCGTCATTCGTGCTTACATCAGTCTATTTCGCACAAAATAATCTCATAAAAATCAGGTTTCAGACCCTTGTCTATAAAATAAAAAATATAATCCAATTAACGTGGTGTCCTAGCTACGAGAAAATTCAAGCAAGTCTTGCAAGGAACAAAACATTTCAACATGCAAACTATTGATGGTTCAGTCCAACCTTCAAACAGATTCATTCAGCAAGAATATCACTACTTAATCGAATTGAAATTGAATTTTGAATGATTGGATGAATGTATTTATTTGCCTTTCACAAAAAACGCTGCAAAATGAATTACCGCAATAAACCTACAAAAACCAAAATCAACAATATACAAAAATGATTATCAACTATTATTGAATTAACAAAAGTAGGAAAATATTTATCACATTAATCTATTTATGAGAATCCCATTTATCACATAAATTTCATAGAAGATAGATTCAAAATACTTGAAACATTCATCAAATTATTCTAGAAGAACACATTTTCTCAAATTCACCAATTTTGACATAAGTCAGAGCATTCTATGATATTGGTGAATACTGTGTATTGATTACATTAATATGCTCCTGAATGAGGAAGCATCTTAGCGATCTTCTACTAAAACGACTACCTCTGGGGCAGTTGGGAAGTCTCATTTGCCTCATTTTAGGCTAGGCGTACACCGGTTAGTCAAGACAAGACAAGACGACATTAGTCACGTTTAGTCACAGTAATTCACATAGCTGCTTATGAAGCAGCACACCGATGCAATGACTAATCGGTGTGTGTTGCTTCATAAGCAACTATGTGAAGTACTGTGACTAAACGTGACTAATCTCGTCTTGTCTTGTCTTGACTAACCGGTGTACGCCTAGCCTTAGTTTTGATCAATGTAGAATGACGAAACCTATTAAAAAAAGATATATTTAATGGTAAATAAACATTCTTATTCTATTAGAGACATCTATTTTGTCAACCAACAGAAAGTAAATCGGTATTATTAGGTATGCATATTAAATAAAATTCGCAGCAGTACGGCACACTATTTGATTCCTTCAACTCATGCCCTCGAAATAAGACATCAACAACATTACACAACGAATCTAATAGACAGTCTGAACAGCTGAAGACCATTTCAATTTGCATTGGCTTAGAAAAAACTGGCATGCATGAATGAGACGTGTGCTGCGACTCGATTCAATGTCTGAAAGTCAACGCTCAGGTGAAAGGCACCACAGCCACAAAAAACGTGAGTATTGGCACAGACTGCCGATCAACGCAAGTTCACAGTCACAGTAGGTCTGCAGGCTGCTCTTGCCTCCAACCTAGTCTTCTTGAGCACTTTAAAAGCTTGTGGTTACTAAGGAATTCTGGTGACCCAATTACTGTACATCTTTTGTACCAAGCCATATTCTCGCGGGAATACATTGAATCACGAGGAATAGCTTGTAATGTACTATAGTGCGATTCACGTCAAGAAGTCAGCATTGCTTAGGTGGGAGTTTGCTATCATTGTTCAGCACAAGGCAGTTGCTGATGTCTCTATCCTATTCGCACTGTGCATAGTTGCCGCACTGTGCATTGTTGTCGCACACAGTCCCAACAAACACGTTTGGTGCAGTTTTCTCTTTCTCTCTCAATGAAACTTGGCATCAATGCTCCTCATATAAGCAATGCTGACTTCTTGACGTGAATCGGACTACAGAATTTATAGAAAATTCGATGAACTTTGAAGAGCTATTGCCTTGCAAACTGTTGGACCTACAATAACCATTTTGTTCTCAAATTGTAGATTATTTAATTTCAAAATGATAAGAACGGGTTTTAGTGAAAAAAGATGCTTCTTGGTCAAAATAGACCTAACGTTAAGATATCAGATGAATTAAAATATGTAAAGCAGGATGCATTCAATTTGGCGGTTGGCAAATGATTGATGTTACGCTCAGCTGTGGTAAAACAGGGGAGGCCATCGTAGCATCGACAAACGTTAGCGTCGACGTTTTAAAAATGTTACCTTTTATTTATATACACATTACATCTTTTCTGGTTAATGATCATCCACCTCTGCTGATTCAGTCAAGTGGATGTGAAACTGGCAACCAGCTGGTAGGCCTAAGCCAACATAGGGCTGTTGAGCCATTGACAAACAAAAAAAAACTTTTATTTATAACAGATTGAAAATTTAAACCTTAAATTTTAATTAATAGGAGGGAGGAACCTTAAATAAATTTACAATTTGAAATGACAGGGACAATCAAAATCTTGACTTCCAGTACAGTCACACAATCAGCTGGCTCAGAGGTTTGAATAGACTTTGATGAGTACCTTGTATTCTAATTAACTTGCTTATTACCAAGAACATCGCAAATGAATTCGGATGCTACCAGAGACAGTGAGTGATTGTGCTCAATACCCAGTACTCCTGATATAGTGGGAATGCAGTGAGACCAAGAGACGGTAAAGCCCGCCATCGGTCCCCCAACCGGTCCATTAACCACTAGTCGCGGACAGACAGCATTTCTCAACGCGCAAGGCCTTGGCCAACTTACTTGCACAAACCCGCTTCTTTTTGCCTTTTTTCCTCTCTTTATCATTCTTCTTCAACTTTTTTCTGTTACAACTGATGAGATTTAGTGACACTAATACGGAATTTATTACGATGCAACTGGGAGTCATCTTCGTTGCACCTTGAAAAGTATGAGAAAAAGTGATGGTTGAAAGATTGCGAGTTCTGAAGTAGCAATATTTCCTAAATGCATTACAGTTGAAATGTGCCTTCAAGATACTCTCAAATTAAGTAGGGGTAACACTAATGGCCGTATTTATGAACGTTCCTTGAGGGTCTCTTTCCGAAAGGGACTCATGAATGAAATCAGCTGATTTTTCATTCTTGAAACGCTTTTCAAGGCGCCCTTTTGGAAAGGAACCCTCAAGTAACGTTCATAAATACGGCCCTAAGAATTTCAGTAAACCTCTCAAATTAAGTAGGGGAAACAATAACAATATATCACGGGCCTTTCATAAAAATTTAGAAGTCATGTAATACAGGAAAAGGCGAACACACACTAGATTTATAAGTTGATTACATAGTAAGCTGTTCTAGCCATGTCTGGAGAGGGTCCGCCGTTCTCAATATTTCTAATTTTTCATGAAACAGGATCTGATGAATCAGGATCAGGATCAGGAATTCATGAAACTGGTGTCCGAGTTTGAAAATGTGTGAATATTTTCGGAGATTTGATTTATTTCTAATACTCTTGCCCTCTTATACCTCTTATTAGTTTCCCATCTGCAAACAAGTTCAACACAGATTAAAGCAAGTGAGTGGAGTGAGATTCGCTTTTGATAAGGGGATAAGAATGTAGAATCGTTGAATCATTTGGATGACTCAAGAATACATTTAATTTTTTAGAAATATTCAAGAAATTATCAATTTTTTTCCACGCCACATATTGCAATCTAGTCTATTGAAATTATCAATGACCACAAATATGTCAAAAACGTTTTACAAAAACCCCATTTTGAGTCGAGAAGTCAAGAATTCCTTTACTCTTACCACTCTTCAGTCACATAGCTTCAAAGATCATTAAATGCATTTTTATTGCATCCATCATAACAATTCATTCGATTTAAGGTTTTGAAATAATTGGTGCCAATCTACTGCATTCAAGGTTCCTTAATTGCAGACGTTCTAACTGAGCATCATTCAATAATATTATAATGCACATTTAAATGCATACAATTACATTGGTTCAGAATACGAATCATTTTATTGCAAATTCCTTTGTGTTTAGGAGATGTTAACATGTTCGAGTTAAAAAATCTACGCAGTTGAAAAAAGCAGAAACCTGTTGGAAACAGGAAGACAACAATGCGACTTTTTGATAGTATTGTGGAAGAAGAAGGAAAAGAAGCACAAGAAGAAGACGAAGAAGAAGGGGAGGGAGGAGGAGGAAGAGGAAGAAGAAGAAGAAAAAGAAGAAGAAGAAGAAGAAGAAGAAGAAGAAGAAGAAGAGAAGAAGAAGAAGAAGAAGAAGAAGAAGAAGAAGAAGAAGAAGAAGAAGAAGAAGAAGAAGACAGAGGAAAAGAAGAAGAAAAAATAAGAAGAAAAAGGAAGGAGGAAAAAATAAAAAAGACGAGGAGAAAGGTTAGCAGGTTGAAATGGACCCTAGTCTGGGCATACGAAGATTATGTTAGCTTTGTTCACTACATTCAACTATACAATACTATACCTATTTGAAATATATCTATGAAAATTATATATATCCTCATATCTATAAAAGCATTTCAAATCTTTTCTATCTATATTGAATAGATGGGATTTCCAATTTAATCCGATATGGAATAGACGCTTGCCTTTGATACGGAAATTGAATATATAATTGGTTGCGGTGAATTTAAAAGCGGTTCCTACATCTGACAATCCTCAAGAACATAACATGTACATTTTATATCTGTATGCAAAATATCTGTGACATATACATTACATATAAGTGTATGGGAATGAAAATGAATAAACATGTATTCATTATTCGTAGACCGTACAGAAAGACAAATAATATCTATTTCTAGACTCCTAGACACATTGTATACAAAGGAGATCTCAGCCTCTTGAGCTGATAGATGGAATACATGCTACCTCTTAGAAACTACTTTCCACATCAACTAATAACTATTAATCAACTGTGACTGAATTCGTTACGGTTGGAATTAATTTCCGGATACATATTCAAAGTGGCAATGGCAGTTTGTTAAGATTCCTATAGTAGGAGTCGAGATTAATTGATTGTATGTTGAATAATAATGAACGCTCAGTAAATAAGAATATGTACAGATTTGACTTTTACATGACAAAGTGTATTTGGAGGGTGTATCAGGATGTGTCAGATGTCTTAATGATTACAACAATACAAAACATGATTACATGACTGCAAGAGGACAGTAGCGGAATCGAAATACTTATTTATTGTAAGAATATTTATGAAGATAAATTGAATACCCTGGCGGTTTAATTTTTCTTCTAAAAGTAACAAGATTGAATCTATTTTTTATTCATGAATCAAGTCCAACACCATGCTTCACTTCAATCACTAGAAATAGGTAATTTCATAGAACACTATGTTAAAAAACAAATATGTACTATTCAAGATGCAGGGATAAAACTTGGCAGGTATCAAATGATGAAGAATAACGATCTTCGACATTCTATGTTAAAGATAGCATTGAATATATCAAATTAAAAGTATAATGGCATTAGGCCCTGATTGCAGCCTACCACCTAAATCTCTCATTCTGTGAGACAGTTCTGTCACGCTTGCAGAGGAATCCCTGTTTAAAGTATTGTCTTGAGAGATGAATAATAAGCTTTGTACTAAAAAATTCAACTATAAACATCCATTATTATTCACACTTGATACATCATTCGCCTCCTCAATCCCCCACTTTTTACACTTGATCTCAGCTTCAATAAACTGTACTGGTAATCTCAGACGCAAGTGCATTGAGACACTTGAGAATAATTGCAAGTCAATGCAGACAAGTGTTGTGTCTAGCAATACAAACGAATGCAATCCAAGACTACCACAACAACAATATTCACTTTCTGCAAGTCATTGAATGAAGCGTGACTTTAGGTTAGCCACCTCATGACTGGTGTTTTGACAGCAGGCCGTGCCTCGTCACCCAAACCTCTCTTCTCATGACACAACTGACACATATTCATGTGCTCGCATTTACCAATCGCATTATTAGCCACTTATTCATTACTCTATTTTGCTTTGACATATGTGGACTAATCCTCAAGTTCTATTATTTGGATTCGTGGTCAGTCAGACCACAACTTAAGGGGCTGTAAAGTGAATGTATAAAGACAAATTACCTAATACTTATAATCCAATTCTTCATTCGAGAACAACCTTTGATGTATCGTTTGAATTCGTTAAATTTATCAGTCGTTGAATTTAGCATTCTTTAAATTTATCGCTCATCACCCCTCCCTTTAGCCAGGTAAAAACCTTCCCCTCATGTGGGCATTACCCTAGAAAAATATAACTTTTTTATTGCATTGAATATATATAATCTAATTGTTAGAAAACTAATAAACCAAAAGATCTTCTCCTTCTTTAACCAACAAATTAGAACTTGTTTGAGGCCGGCTGGAATGCATTTATTTTGGATTTTCATCTCCATAAGTGCAATTTTAATGTATGATAGACCTACATATCGATATAGCTAATCTGTCTTGAATCCTTAAATTGCATTCAATGTCTCATTTGAAAGGTTTAGACTGTTCTAAGAGGATTACCTTTGTTAAACTTTCATTCTGGAGAGTTATGTATAATTTATTATAGTTAAGGCGTTGATAAACAATAATGAAACAGATATATACTAGTACTCCCGCATTTGCCAAAAAGGGGCAAATCTAACCTTGAAAAAAGTGAACAATTAAGAATGCAAAAAGTTCTTTCTTCGTCCTTTTGGTTGCAATATCGGGGTATTCTTGGATACCGCAGCAGAATTGAGAGCTACAAAATGTAATAAAATCACATAACTAATGTCCTTCCACCCAGATGTTCATAATATATAGTCAAGTGATGAGTTTCCATGCTTACTATATTATTTGCCTCGATTAATAAATTAGAATGAACCGGTTTATCCCTTCTAATCTCCTACACTTAAACTGGTCTCACTTGTAGATTTAAGCCAACAAATCACAGAAACCGGATAACTGATAGCAAGACCGGTGAAGATTCCAACCAATAAATCACTCATAAATGATATCAGACAAAAATAATGAATAGAATTATGAAGATTCAAGCCAAAAAATAACAGAATATAATGAGACCAGACAAGAATAGTGGTTAGAATTATGAATATTCCAACCAAAAATGACAAAAAAATCAGACAAATAATGGCTAGAATTGTGAAGACTCCAGCCAACAAATAACAGAGAATGAAGAGTCGTACAACTAATAGAAAGGATTGCGAAGATTTAAGCCGACAATCACAGAAAATAATAAAAACTAATGGCTAAAATTATGAATGGGGTAAAAAGTAAAAGTATTACCTGGCGAATGTCGGTGTATATGTCCTTGAGGTCGTCTTCTAGAAGTCTGTAGGGATCTACCGGCTGAAAGTCTGGCATTGACCCAGGGCCCACCTGTTGTGAACTCAGTGCCCGACATACTCCTCCTCCTCTCTGAAATAAAACATAAATCAATCAATAATTTCATATTTTAGAAGATTTGGAATGATTAAAAGTGCCCAAAAACTATGGAAACTATATGTTTTAGCTAGATTATTCATTGAATCAAGCACCAATCATGATAGTTGTAGGCCTATGAGTTGCTGAAAAAACAAACCTCTTAAGAACTTAATACTCTCATACTTAGCCCAAAACTGTTTCTCTTTCAAATTTTGATAAATAGTAATGTTAATACTTGCATCAGAGATATTGTGGAACTTCTCCATAGTAGGTAAGAATGAAAAACAATTTTTTCTATCCCACATTAATAAATTTGAAAAACAAACTCAAGTTTCGATGCTCATGGCATCATCAAAAACTAACACTGAAGATAACAAGATTGTTTTTCATTCTTACCTACAATAGTAATGTTCTTGTTCTTGGGACACTGTATTCGATACCCCGAAATTTGTGTAAATCCTGGTTTCAAAGTGTATTCATGTTCAAAAATTCCATCAAAAACCTTCAATTGAATAGATGACATGTTTGAAAGGTTCTCATACACTAGACATGCAATTTTAAGGTGCATGGTATGTCAGTTGTTACAACCTTAGAAATATAATCAGATTCATTTGACGCTTGGTTTTAGATAGATAAATATTATTTATTGACGTTGCTGATGACCGTACAATGGCAAAGAAATAATACCTCTCTATCTATCTATCTGATTACCAAACGTCAAATTAAATGAATCTGATTATAAGCTGTCCAATAAAAAGGTTATTTTGTTGTGGGGAGTTTGGTGAGAGTTTTTTTTCATGAATCGGTGGTGGTTTTTCATAGATCAATTTTTACCAAAACATTCCACATTCTAACTTGGCGAAAATCTTGGAAAAGCCATTCGATAACGTTCCTACAACCAGCAGTTTATACTAAATCAGAGATAATTCAGAGGAAATAATTCCTCTAAATCATAAAGGAGATAATTTCCCTCCTTTTCTGTGACTAAACTCATTAACACTCAACTCGGCTAGCTTCAAGGGAATCGAGCACATAACCTAAATATTTCTACGTCAAGTACAGTAATTTATTTCGTGTTAATGAATGAAGCGCCGTCTACTGGTTGTACTCGGTCTTCACACTACACTAAACACGTCTAGTATTCGTCACAACTATACGTAATATAATAACTATCAATGACAACTATATTCACTAGCAATTGGCACGACTATATCCGTCCATTCAGTTATTAGCGTTCGGTTGTTATTTTGCGTGAACTTCAAGGATGGAATTTTGATGGTATGTTCTCAAAACGTTGAACTTTGAACGTCTAGTATGAATGACACTTTTCTACCATTGACACAGTTAGGTGCAAATTGAAAAGCAACTTTGCAAAAGCCAAACCTTAAACTTGAACAGTAACACTCAAAAGTAGAGTTCTGAGACTGTGAAATTCGAGGAGTCTATTAAATAATTTTCACGATTTTTTCAAGCAGTAAACGATTCTGTAAGGTAAAAGTAATCTTGTCTGACAGATACAGGTATGTAGAGTTCTGATAATCTGAGACTCTGTGTAATGTACATTCTACAGTTTTATACGTAACATGTATTCATATACACTTGTACCTGTATTTGTACAATATTCATGTGCAGTATTTGTTTGAATTCAGTAACAATTATTATTCCTAATTAAAATCCACTAAAATTTTGAAGGAAAACTGTGTCTTTTCCCGTGCAATCAAATTACCATGAGTTCCAGTTACCTCGGATTATCGACACAATTCCCTTCTTTCGGAGGAGACGTTAAGCCGTCGGTCTCGACTGCCTAAAAGCATTCCTCATCTCTCATCATCACCATTCCATTACCCACGCACAAGCCTAGAGCTCAAGAGGGCATCAACGAAGAAAAAATAATTTTAGACTGCACTGTACTGTATATGAAAATCTATGACTATCTGTGACTCCGTTCAAATTGTTAATGAAATTAATGTAGCCACTATGTTTTCAAAACTCTAGACCTCAAACTGTATCTATGAATATCTGGGACCCAGATTAGTTAAAATTGTTAATGAAATGTAGCCACTATGTTTTCAGAGCTCTATAACTCAAACTGTATCTATGAATATCTGGGACCCAGATTAGTTAAAATTGTTAACGAAATCTAGCCACTATGTTTTCGAAACGCTGGACCTCAAACGTTGCATTAATGAAACTTTTGTACTCGTGACATAGTTGAGTGCAAATTGTTAATGAAGGTCGTCCCGACGTTGTTCCAGTTCACCGTATTTGCTGTTCATTGAGTTTCTCAATATTTTTCAGCTAGCGTCTGAAATGTGTGATTCACTCACATGCTCCGAGTTAGCACGAAGATTGTAATTGATGGACGAGTTCACTAGAGAACATTGGGAAACTTTTCACACCCCGGTTGTCATTCATGAAATGGGGTCGTTTACCTAGAATATGGCACGGAAAAAGGATTGAGACAAGTCATGTGATTCACATACAAACAGACAATGTTGATATTTCCATTGATTATTTGTCTTGGTTATCTATGAAAAGCATGCTGATTGTTGATTGGTTTCTTTACTAATGTTGATCAACCATTTATCTACGAGAAATTCAAAATAATATAATTTTGTTTTATAAAATAGTTGAATTCTTCAGACAATTAGAATTTGCATGATATTCAATGTTCAAGCCTAGACTTTTCAAGGCTCAAACAAATTCCTCGATCCTTCTTCTCCTCCTTCCCCTTCTTTTTTATTTCTATTTACACTTTTAAGCTCCTTTACCAATTGAATAGTAGATATTATATTAATGTATACCGTTTCATATTGTATCCACACAATCTCAACGTAACTGATTGACGTTCTCTTCAGGATCTGTTTTTGTCTCTCTTCTTCTACCTCAGCATCACATCCTTCTTCGAATATTCTTACTTTTCATATACTTACTTCCTTCCCTTTTTATCTCTCTTACAAATTTCTCTTTACGCCTTCCTCCTTGAATCATCTTTTCCTCGGCTTTCCATCTCAATATTTCTGTTATCCTTCTTTTCCCTCTTTTATTGCTTACCTATTATTATTATCTGTCCTCTTTCCCTTTCTTATTTTCTTCTCAAACATCCTCCTTTTTCTCTCTCTACTTCTTCACAATATCTTCTTCTAAATTTCTTCCTCTTCTTTCTCTCCCTCCTTCCCCTTCTCCACAACATAATCATCATCATCATCATCATCCTCATCTTTTCCTCTTTTTTACTCACTATTCACCTCCTGGTTTTTTCTCCTCCTCGTTCTCCTTCTTTTATTCTTTTTCTCTCCTTTATTACTGTATTCTTCATATTTTGTTAATTTTCTTTCCCACTATCCTTCTTTCTTATTGTTCCTCCTCTTCCATCTTCACCAAATTCAACTACTTTATCTTTATTATCTTTCCCTCTACTCTGTCTTCTCTAAATTCTTATCCTTTTCTCCTCCATTATCCTTCTTCTTTATCTCCCTCCTCATACACCTACACCACATTTCACTACTCTGATCTTCATTAAGAGATTAATGAAAGCGTCCAGACACATTAGACCGTTATACCCTACTGACCACACACTCTACGGGCATTGCCAACAGACACGGATTATACTTTCCACTCATTGCACATTCAACATCATTTTCGAGCTTCGTTCATTCATTGATGCATTTTTATTCAAGCCGCTGTTTAATTACGGGGTACTCAACGAAAATACCAAACAGGCCGATCACGTGACTTAGCCATGTTGCCAAGTCAAGAAATAAATTATGGAATCTACTGTACTATGAGAGCTTTATTTGATTGGTCGAATGAGAATGATCAAAAAACGGTGCTGTAAGGCCGTGTGCCCACGGAGCAACTGCTATCTGACTGCAGTCGCCAACCCAGCGTTGCCAGATACCAACACAAGCAATACAAGCTTCATGCGAATATTTTCACAAACTAAATTTTCAATAACTATACAGTAAATGTAACTATAAGTTACATACATAAGTAACTATAACAACTATAAGTATAGTGTTACTAAAAACTGAATGTAGCGTGTATAAGTTGGGCAAGTAATCTACTTAATCTGCACGAAATTCAGGCATGCTTCTAAACCATCCATTTCTATTTAACACTATGCAAAGAGATCATTCATCTGTGCAATGAAGATTCTCCATTTTGAAAACGTGAGAACCTGCGAACATTGGAGAGATGGGTGGTTCACTAATATTACATCATCTACACACCATCATCATCATCATCATCATCATCATCATCATCATCATCATCATCATCATCATCATCATCATCATCATCATTACCTCATCATCATCATTATCATCATCATCATCATCATCATCACCTCCTCTCACTTTAAATGCACGTCGTTATTATTGAATTAACCGTTTTGCTTTCTTCTTCTCCTCAACATTTCGTCATGCGCGCTTTATTCTTGATTTCTCACCAATATAATATGCGACCGCTTTTTTCTCAAAGTATTTGGGTCTTGGAGGAAAGGCCGAGCGCTAATAGCACACACTTTATTAGTTAGCCGTCCAAGTGGTAATGAACGTAATAAACATTTGCATCTGTAGTTCACACATCTTGCGCGTTGAATTTTGGCGATTGACCGCTAATTATAGGTCCGATTTTCGGACGCCTGTCCATGTCTTCAGAATTGATACTGTCCTTGCCAGTTGTAATTTATAGGTGTAATACTGCAATTAGATAGTATTAATATAAGTATAGCTGGAATTAGGTAGAAGAATTAATAGGTTAATACCGTTCACATCTCTTGCTGAAGTAGAGAAAGGAAAAATCATTTGGAATTTTAGAAGAAACTGAATACATATTAATAAAAATGTATATGGGGGTTCATTTTGCCAAGGCATTTTGACTGATAATGAATATTATTGTCATATCAATTCATTAAAAAATTTTTTATGTTCAATGTGTAAGAAATTTCATCGACTATACAATATTAGTATGGCTGCATTTTAGCGAATGAACTCTTATAACACTTTGAACCTTATGAAAAGTTTAACAGTGATAAAATGTAATGCATTGTCAGTCCATGTAGGCTTTTACACAATGAACAGCTATTAAAGTATTCAGAATAAATTACGTTTAGTCACAGCATACATTACACACAGATGCAATGACTAATCTGCTGCTTCATAACAACTATTTGAAGTATTCTGACTAAATAATCGTCTTGTCTTGTCTTGACTAACTTACGACAGTAAAGAATTAGATTATAATTCACTATTTATGATACTTGAAAGTTGAACGATATATTTGATAATAATTACGATTCCAATAATATTTTTCTCAAAAATAATGATAATTCTTATCTACAGTTTTAAAAAGGGTCTAAAACTGCAACCAAGTTCAACCTGCTAGTTTAGATTAATGGGTGTGATGTCCTAAAATATTATGCTAATCAGTAGGCACCCGCTATTAATTTAATAGTGCTTTCTCGCGCATGCCCAGTGCAATGCCCATGGCCTCTCCAGGTCCTCATTCTTCGACTAATTAAGGAAGTTTCCTTGGCAGATTGGGAGCGAAAGGATTCTTTGTTCATGATCTAAGCGGGTCTCGGACAGTCTTGTTCGCCGCTTTTGTCTATTATTTATCTCCTCTCTCACTCTTTTACTCCTCTCCATACTTTCTCTTACTCACTCGTTCACAGGAAGCAATGTCCAATAGTCAAAGATATGACCTCTGCCTTTAAAGATTCTATTGGCTTCATGTACCGTATCCGTACACAGCTTGTTTGATCCAGACAGGTTCTTTTCATTGCTGAATTAAATGATGTGTGCAATATGCTCTCTGTGGTCGATATAATGTTCAGGTTTGCTCGGTTATGAACTACTGACCTTCACCTTTGAGTTTTCATACAGAGATTAAAAGTTCATGGAATAAATATTTTCATTTACAAACAATTTCCAGAAAACAATACAAAATACAGTACAGATGATATACAAAAAGGAAACAGTAATTGGTAATTGAGAGCACGGTACACTGAAGGATTTTCTCCTTCTATATACCGTAGTCAGTAGTTAGTCATTGAAAAATTGTGCTGATGCACCATCACGCTAAAAAAGGAAGAAAACGTCTAGATATCACCAAAGACAATCTTAACTATTAGGCTAGGCGTACACCGGTTAGTCAAAACAAGACAAGACAAGATTAGTCATGTTTAGTAACAATAATTCACATAGTTGCTTATGAAGCAGCACACACAGATGCAATGACTAATCGGTGTGTGTTGCTTGATAAGCAACTATGTGAAGTACTGTGACTAAACGTGACTAATCTCGTCTTGTCTTGTCTTGACTAACCGGTGTACGTCTAGCCTTAGTATTCTATATACAAAGTATGTATTATATTAAATTTTTATAATATAAGTATTCAAATTGTCTTTGATAGCACAAAAGTTCTTAGTTAATCGTTTTTGCACCGGTATATTCTATAGCCTATACTACAGAGACTGTATAACAGTGTGGCCATTTGTGTGAAGCACTCCATAACAGTAAGTGGAGATCATTTTTTTCCCGCCGCCGCCAAACTTTTACCAAATTTTTTAATTTGATATGGGATTACAGGCAAACATTAACCAATTCACTAATATTTTCAACTTATTTCAAGAGAGATAACATCGAAAAAACTTTTCTAACATTAAACATTGTCTCTCTACTCTTGTTATTGTCAGAAAATCGACCAAGTGTGGACATAGGCTTGCGTGCTTGAAAGAAGATACAGCAAATAGAATCTAGTATTTCTGGTCGCTGGCCACCGTTTAACACGTGGTCCGAATTTCTAGGAAGAATTTGGTAACAGATAATCACGGTGCATTGCACGAGTCAGTGGTGATTATTGCTTTTGGAATCTAGTGCACGAACCTTTCCTTGATCTACATATCACACAAGTCAAGGATGTCAAAGTATAGCAGGATTCTTTTAAATTGTCATAAAACAGCTGATTGATGTACGCTCGTTTACTAACGTTAAATCAGCTGTTTTCTGACAAGTTAAAAGAATCCTGCTATAGACGTAAAGTCTTCTTATTCCTCAAATATTTAGTGGATTTTTATTTATTTATTCATTCAGTAATGTCTAATTATTGTTTCTTAATTTTATCTGAAGATTGGATATTATTACAATTGATTTAGGACTACACTCATTCCTTGATTTTTTTTTTAATTTCCCCTACTTTATTTATACCCTAGTCAAGGCGTAAAGTATGCGATTCTTCTCAAATATTCAGTGTTTTTTTATCTGAACATTGAACAGATTGGAACTGCAAAATGCTTTGAATCTGATGTACTTCGTAATAAAGGTTCAATGGTAGGGAAGACTTCCAAGATCTGACTGTCTGAAAAATATATTTTCATTCAATCTTATATTTAAAATTTTGTTGGAATAATGCTTGGAGATCCATTGATACTCTACGTGGAAACTTTGATGATAATATCCCATTTCATATTTCAAATCGTACAATTCAAAACAATTAAACAAATATAATGATAACTTTCCCGTCTTTCGTTGGATACGTTAAGCCGTCGGTCCCGGCTGCCTAAAATTCTAAAAAGTAGTCTTCATCTCTCATCATGACCCTCCCATTACCCACGCCTAGAGCTCATGTGGGCATAGCCCTGACAAAAAACTTTATTTCAAATTGGCAAGGAAGACTATCCAGAGTTGCGTGAATACTGTATTTTTAATTGAACCTTATTTAGAAGTGGTTAGAAGTAAGACTAAATATGTTGAGAATTTTAATACTGTACAAGAAGGTATAATCCAAAGAATTCGTAAAAACAGCCAAGGAAGGAGAGAAAAAGTCCACCATTGAAATATAATACTGGTTGACAAATGGAGGCAGAGCTACGCTACGTAGATGGGCTGTGATTGGTCGAGGGTGGAGCCAAGTTTCGCCAACTAGTATCGCCTCAGCTTGTAGCTCCTCCCACTAGTGGGCGTGCTCTGTCTCGACCAATAGCAGGCCTTCAACGTAATAAACATCTACGTCATCAGACTGGTATGGCTTCCTTCGTTATGTCAGCCATTGCAATGCTATCATTGCAATGCATTTCTTTACGTTTAGTGGTAGATGATAAATGAAATGGATAAACCTAGTATTTTCGTTTTTGTTAAAGATTTCGAATGTGAAGACTGTTGAAACTGTAGAGCCTTCAAGTTAAACAGTTGTTTATACGGTAATTTTGTAGACTTGAGATTTTTATTTGATAAGCAAACTATGTTATCAAGCTTTATAGGCACTATTTGCATTATCATATTCTGATGAATTGTGAGCTACTTTATAATATTTATTATTTCAATATTTAATATAAATATTATTATTTGAATAATCATATTGAAAAGAACAATGCAGATATCTGCAGAGTTAGCACACAAGTGTTACTTTGACAACTTTGCCAATGTTCGAAATTCACGTTTGAATACAATAAATTATTGTAGCAATGTACCTATGTAGTCTTTGGCTAGTAAATCACATTCATCTATATTTTCTCCAAACGTGCAACCATTACATTAACAACATTTTTCAAGACAACATTCAACCTCAACAACATTTTTATAGTTTATTCTCAAAATTCAATCATACTGTTATATTTTTAAATTAATCATTATGTTCTATATTCATTATACTGTTACATTTTTCCTCACACATTGAAAATAATTTTTCCACTATTCAAAAAATGAACTTCTTTACATAGAAAATATACAATAATTATTCAGAGAAAAGCAACTGGAATAAGCTAGCTAAGTTATTCTTAAAACTATTCGAAGCTGAATTCACATGAAAGTCCTAGAAGAGATGCTGATATGTGAGTCAAGTCACGTGACAGATGCTAGTCTCGTGCAGATTGAGATTGTGAGTCTCGTGAGAGGATGACTGAGTAGCGCAGGGAGTGGCTTAGCGACCGATTTATTCGACTGGTTATTGCACAGAACTGACCAAGTGGTGTGTGGTCACGTGATCGCCTAGGGGCGCAAGGCAACCGCCGCCGTTTATGGCCACTCAACGACCTTCCCCCCACCAAACCTACCCCTCCTGAAATCACACAAACCTACTTGCAAAAGTCGCAGGCTTGTCCAAGTTTAACCTTCCACATAAATATCAGGTGCAACAGACTTGTTGAAGATTATGGTGGTATTCGTCTTCAGAGAATTCGTTTACACTGGGCAAGGGAATTTATTTTGAAGTCTTTTAGAACCTACTGAAGTTTCATTCCACAAATACATGGTTCAGTATTCAGTATCAGAATAGTATTCAGGTAATCAGGGTCACGAAGTATAAATATTCATACTATTGCTAGAGTCCTTTCCACGATCAAATTTTTCATTAAATTCGTCTACTGACAGATTATTTACAGGGGGTTCTAAAATTTTAAATGAAAATTATTACTTTGATCAAATCGGGGGTGTAGCTTTCAAATGATTACTTTCTCTCAAAGACGAAATTATCTTGGCAACAAAGGGTGGATGAAAAAAGTATTCAATGTAATGCTAGAGTCCTTTCCACGATCAAATTTCTCATTAAAATCGTCTACAGACTGATTGTTAACAGTGGATTCTAAAGTTTGAAGTGAGAATTATTACTGAAGTTACTTTGAACCAGAGAGAATTCTATTTTTAGATGTACAGTAGAATTGTCTCTATTTGAAAAAAAACTGTCCTAAAACGTCCAAACAGCCGGCCATTTGATTCATTTAGGACGAAAACTGTTCTAATGGACAACGCGGCTTACTCTCAAAGATGAAATATTATTGTCTTTACTCTCCGTATACAAGTTAAGTATATGACATCTTAACATTAATTTGTTTAATATTATCTTGTTCTCCATCTTATTCAACTCATTTATTCTCAAAACAATAATTATAAATACATTTGAAATATCCAACTGATACCATCATATTCTGAAAGTAAATTTCCGAAGCAAGTAGTCCACAACAAACCAATAAACTATCTGAAATTTATTGATAAACTAGATTGGTGATGAGTTACACGAGGAGACCTACCACACCGAAACGCTCTAATCAAACAACTAAAAGATTCATTAGCCACCTTGACCCATGAGGATCTCATACACGATGAAGAACATTGATATAGACAGGCAGATAAGAGAAGTGAATAGAAGAGAGAAAGAAGTAGAAAAATAAGAAGAAAGAAGAAGAAAGAGGATCACACACGAGGATCATACTCGATGAACATCGTTATAGACAGACAGATAACAGGAGAGAGAAAGGAGATGATACAAAGTGGAGAAACACAAGAAGAGAAGAAGACACAGAAGAATGAAAAAAACAAGAAAGAGTAGAGAGGTGGTGCTGGTGGTCCATAAGTCTAGAACAAGACTGTACTATCACTTTCGCATGTTTTGCTGGTACTAATCTTCAGTGATAGCGTCAGCACGATAAAAGGTGCATTGGCGCAATTAGGTTCCGAATATTGCACAATGATAACGGTAGAACTTGCATGAGCTTCTTTCTCGCTCACACTCTCTCTTTCTCTTTCTTTTTCGTTCGACCTTCGATGATCAGCAGACTGCAGACGCTCTCCATCTCATCATATGCTTTTAGAGGTCTAATCATCAAATCCGCTGATAACATCCTCACACAATTAGCAGAGCACTCACATCAGAGAGCATTAGCATGGTCATTGTCGGGGGAACGAACGTTGGACTAAAAACTCAGGAAACCCGAAACCTTGAAATGGTGTGATGGAAAAGTGGGGGAAGAAATGATTTGGAAATATGTATTTGAGTTGTTAATCGATAGAAAGTAAAAAGGAATATACAGAATGATCTTAATCTCTGATAACACTGGGTTTGTTTTAATCATCAAAATAAAGAGAAAAGTCCCTGCAAAGTTCCAGAAATTCTTTGGTAATGAAATGAAGAGGGCGGAAGATTGCACATTCTCGTAAAAATTGACAAGTTATAAGGCTTTGGTGTCTTATTTCGGTATTGAGTGGTTGATGTTCAAGTAAAATTTGCTAAGAAATTCAATAAAACCACTTGAACGTTACATTTATTTTGATGAGTAAAACGCCTAGGATTATTCTTGGAGAGCTATAGGAAAACTTAGGGTACCTTATTCAAGCTACTGGTTCTTCCTTTATCTCGAGAACTGGGTAGATGGCGTAACAAGTATAAAGTTGAAAATGTACACAAGTGACTTCTCTTAACCAAATAATCTCTTATTCTCTTAATCGGTTCTTACAACTATGAATGATTGAAAATTTTCACCATTCATTAATTCTATTAACTACAACAATTTCACTTGTTTGGACTTTGTTTTAACCTGTTGCTATGGACTTTTCGAATAAACAGTTTAGTTCTTTATCTGGCCTAATGGCATCAAGTTAACTCTTGTTTTCTTGTATTTTCGAGAAATAAACGATACTTAACACTATCCACAGGATGAACGTCTTCTAACCACTAATACAGGAACTTGTACGATTTCATTATTAATCAACAACAATAGTTCTGTTCCATATGTTTCTAGCCATAGAATCAAAGAATGAATCCTTTGAAAAAATGTGTTTTCTTCTTTCTAGAGCAAATTACTTGTTACTGCATTTCAAAGTTAATTGTTAGTTAGGACCTGTATCTTGTTTCAGTTAAACAATAGTGGAAAGCAAGCGTGTAAAGAATTTTATCCAATTAATCTCAGTCATAATCTCAAGAGATGTTTTTGACGGTCAGGGTTCTGTAACTAATTAGCTTACAGGAAAGATCTCATGCATTTCAGGTGTAAAATTACCGGAGAAGAATGATGTTAAGAATTAAGCAGAAGGAAAGCAATTTAAAATGCCTGCGGTTTTCATGAAACGTATGAGATGATTAAATTTAGGAACTCAAAGCATGTTCAACGTGTTCAGACTTAAACTGATTCAGTTCCTTCACAGTACACTTCACAGTTTTCTTCAAAATTGCGAGATAATTAAATTTAGGAACACAAAACATTTTTAAGGCACTCAATTAATAAAAAATTAAACAGATTCATTTCCTTCACATTTCACATCATGATAGTGCGATTAAGTTTAATTTAATTTGAAATATACTGGAGTGTCTGGAGAGAAGAATTTTAAAAATTCATCATATTAAACCATGAAGGTTAGTGAGTCGAAATACTGACTGAAAAACAGTTATTGTTAAAGCATACTCCAATCCATAATAATTTTTCTATCTCATAATGTCAAGTACATTGTTATTTGGGCTATATCGCCATTCAAGGAGAATAATCCATCAATCTTACCTCATGTCTCGATGAGAAACAAAGTGGCTAACTTTTATTTATCAAAAACCACGCAGATCACATACCTGTAAACAAAGAATGTTTTATTATTTTTTTCAATTGTTGAAATAGAACACAGATTAGGTAATGATTAGAAATACAGGATTTCCTTATTACGAACTTGAGACAGATTTCTCATTTTCTGAAGGTGCGTAGTGAAATACTCATCACTCACATAACTATGTCATCCTATCATCAAAACTGCAACGGTAGACAACGGTACAGTTTCCAATAAGAACAATATTAGAATCGAAAATGCAATTCACATGTGGCAAAGATATAAAACGTCATATTAACCTCATTCATAAATCACAAATTACTCATATTCGAGCTTCATTGCTGCTGCCTTGAAGTCAGACAATTCAATTATCACACAATTCCCAAGGATAATATTAATTTTGAAACTTCAACCACTGACTATATCATACCATAGAGAAGCGTTAGGCTAGGCGTACACCGGTTAGTCGAGACAAGACAAGACAAGATTAGTCACGTTTAGTCACAATAATTTACCTGCTTATGAAGCAACATACACCGATTAGTCATTGCATCGGTGTGTGCTGCTTCATAAGCAACTATGTGAATTACTGTGACTAAACGTGACTAATCTTGTCTTGTCTTGTCTTGTCTAACCGGTGTACGCCTAGCCTAACTCTCTAGATTCGTCTAATCTGTTCTCTGTGATTATACTGTCTTTATCTTCTTATTATACTTTATACGATCTTTATTCTTCATCTCTCTTGTCTATGCTTCAACCTAGACATTAGGTATATCACTCGTCACATTCACCTAATTCATAGATTACAAATTTCATCATAATGACCTAATTCATAAATGACAGTTTCCATATCACCAACCCATGAGTCAGTGGTACGCAGATTGCATCATATTAGCGCATTAATGATACGGTGTAATATTTTCTGGAAGGAAAGCCATATCAGCCATAGCCGCCAATAGGCACGGCCAAGTCGGACCACTTTTTCATAATTGTAATATTGAAGTCACTTTTCCTGTTCCACTACCATGCTCTTCAATTCGCTGGCTACAATCAATTACCAGTTAGCAGTCGGCATAGCCTTCGCTGTGACATTTCCTTTCAGATCTAAATCCTTCCAGCGGCAACCTTTCCATTTCAATGTTGTCTGTTGTCACACTTATGGTGACAAGTGAAGCTTACAGAACCCAGGGTTGATGGTGAAGTTGATTGGATTTATGATTCACAGAGTATAGAGAAATAGAATCTGTCTTGAGCCCAGAGTATAGAAAGGTAAATTATAGTTTACTGTGGGGTGGGGAAATTAGAAAGAAAAATTACCGCTGGAAAAACAGATCATTTTCAAGGTCAGCCATTGAAGAGAGTAAAGCTTACAATCTGTGCTTACAACTGCTCTAGAGCAAACAGTTTGAGATAATCCAAACGTTTCAAAGATGTCAAAATTTTAGTGGGAGAATACATTTATAATGTTAATTGAATGAATACTTCTGAATAAATGCTTTTCTTAGACACCAAATGAACAGTATTAGCATTATCTGTAATCAATGGTCTAGTCTAGAAGTAAGCACAAGATATATTGTAAGATCTGTGGACAATTATGGTTTACCGAGTTCAAGTGTGTAATTTTTGTCTACCTCTACGCTCTACCCTATGTGATAAAAACCTTCATAAAATTTGTGATGTCAGGGTTAATTTGATATTCTAATACCCATTTTAAGACACACGGAAATGAAAATTTTAATGTGTCAGAAAAGATAATTAAATAATTATAGATAAATGAGAATATTATTATTTGATTAAAATCAAGTCTGAAACGGGTTTCTATCAGATTATTCTACAAAAATTTCATCAACAAAGAAAGATAGAACTCTTTCAGCCAGTTGCACGAGAGCCAAATTGAATTCAACCGTCGTAAAATGACTTCATCTAACGAAACCAATGCAACTACGTCTCTCTATTGAGCTCCTTGAAATGACGAAATGTTACGGCGGTTAAATTGAATTCGCTTTTGTGCAATGGACCCGTAATGTATAACAGTAATCCGATCATGACAGATGTTATTGGATAAAGATTCATCTTTATTGGCATGTTCTCACGATGTCAGTTATAAAAGTGAGTTAAGGAAATGCCAGAAGTGAAGCTAGACATCTGATCGGAGCATAACAAGGTAGAGTTCTTCATACGTTTAGTAACATTCGCACGCCTTCCTCAAGTTAGTCACGACGATAGAGTTTTTATTACTGGATGATTTTGTAACCAAACTGTAATCGAGAACTTTCATTTTTATCAAGTCAAGTAAAAAAAATTGAAGAATGAAAGTATTAACAACACAGCCCCCCTTACGATTAAATTATTATTTTTGATGAAAATATAAAATAGTAATAGAGTAAATAACTTGAATTACAGAAGAGTAATGAAACTTGAAACTTACAAAACATAATAGTAATAAATGAATGGTATGACTGTCTTTTTTCCCAAAGAGAGCAAAAGTAGGTCTCTTACACTGAACCCTCTAGTCTAAATAAAGCGATATTAATTTATATTGATGATCAAAAATAGTAGTAGTGATAATGATAAGTAGTTTACAAAGGAACATTGTAGCCATCTAGCCAATATTGCCAAATTTCAGTTTGCTCCTTTATAATCACTTCCTGATGGTTTGGTACCAATCTTACTGTTTAATCCCTTTATTATTACGTACAAGTGTCAACCTCATACAGATACCATTCCAAAGAAAAGTAGAACAATCAGAAAAATGAATGTTTTCCCATAAATATTCGATTGAGAAACCCCTTGACAATTCAAAACACGACTAATGTTCTAATCCACATTTACTAGAGCAGTTATTGCGTTCACAGTATTTATTGTAAGACATTTAATGAACATAAATAAGTTATTATGACATCTTGAATAGCATCTGGCATTTCAAGTTTCATACACGGGGCTGGATTGGAAAGGACGAAACTAAGTTAGAAACGAAGGATATGCTCGTTAAAATTGTTAGAATATTCCCATACGCGTGAATGAATATTGAATACAACAAACTATTAAAAACAGTAGTATAGTTACATGAAGCTATTACAAATAAAACTACACCACTCTTTTAGCTACAACTACAGGTATATCAAGTTCACTATGGCATTCAGATTGCTACTTGAGTTTGAGTAATGTACCACAGCTACTCTATGTCTCTCCTTCGATACTAGGATACTAAAAAATATTGCGTGTTGCCTATTCTCCTCACGTACGGCTGAACATGATAATTGGAATCAGTTGATCTGATGTAGACATAAAAAAATAATGACGCTGGACTGCAAAAAACGATTAAATTTAGCTATTCGTAGTGATGAAAGATTGTGGTCACTCTATTCAACTACTGTCGTCTATGTCTGCGAATACAATGGATGGAATTATGCTGAGGACAATACTCTACACAAGAACACCGACTCGAATGTCAAATATTTGTGCTTGGAATTTTTAAAAGTTGGCTACTGTCCTGGAGCAGATGTGTTCCATGTCTTCCTGAGTAGTGGATGCGTCTTTTTTAGACATTTTTTGTAGACATATATCATCATAGAAATAGTTATGTTATGTTCCATTAGACAAAACTTTTTGTGTTCTTTGTTCGTCCTCCGACAAGATTTGAAATATTTTTTTGGAAGAGTTTTTTTACGGTGAGGGATAGGCACTCACCAGAAAATTCATATCAGGAAACCTATGTTATCTGCCAATATCTAGAAAACTTCATCAATTCTGGATTAATTTAAATAACTCTCAATTGTGCTCACTAAGAGGGTATTAATATCTTCTATTCAATACTCTAGTAAGGAGAATCTTTAAATGAATCTTGCCAATTAGCAAATTCGGAGCTAGATAGTAGTTTAAATAATGAAACAATTAAGAAGCAAGCGACAATTCGCACGATAATCCAATTGAATTTAACCATTGTAAGATGACGACATTTTATTGACGTCAAATTCGTTCATTAGTTCTCTTTGCATGGTTTCCGTTAGATGACATCATTTTACGTCGGTTAAATTCAATTGGATTTTCGTGCAACTCGCAGCAAATCAATCAAAATTGAGAAAGAAGTTATTAATTAAGTTATGTTATGTATTAATTAGTTGAGTTGAATTATTAAGAAGTTTTTCATTGAGAAAAAGGAAGAAAATCATGTCAAAGAGAAAGCGACATAAAATAGCACTATTCTAGCACATTCTAATACAACACTACAGTGGAATATTATACTGTTATAATTCCCTCTCACGTTTCAATCTGCACATGATGGGGATGGAGTTTTTCATGAAATTTTGAATAAAAATTACCGGAAACAAAATCATTGTTGTTTTAAAGCAAGGAACGCGATCCTATTTGATAAAATTTCTATTCCCGAAACATCATTAGCAATGATCTTTCTCCACGCTCTGAATCACCTTTAGTTTCTCTCTTGTCACTAGTTAAGAATGATGTATGCTCAGCCAGACTGACTGAGCGTGTGGAACTGTATTAATTACAATGCGGCATGACAGAAGAGACCACATGGAAAAAATGCCAACGGAAACAGAACCAAGCAACACATCACGGGCTATTTTCTATTGAGGCTGAGCAATAGAAAGTAGATTCAGGATGCTAAAGGAGAAGCGCTGGAAGAAGTAGAGGATCTTAAATTTGTCAATATTTTCTGCAATATAATGAAAAAATCTGTATCGACTCTATAAATCTGTGAATAAAAACCCTACTATTGTAGAGAAACTGAAAGTATTTATTCCATTCCTGACTTCCATAATGGACAAATTAGCCAACAAGTACAGTGGCGTGTACTGAAATTATTTATAACTTGTTACACAGCAGTAGTATTGAAAGGCGGGGACTGGGACATGGTATTGATACCATGAAAACATAGGCGGATTTTGGGACACCAAGAAATGACAGGCGGGGACTGGGACACAAGAAATCACAGGCGGGGACTGGGACACAAGAAATCACAGGCGGGGACTAGGACACAAGAAACCATACGCGGAAGCTGGGACATGAACCAGCGATTGTAACACAACTTCAAAACAATTTCCAGCCTATGCGATAGTTGAGAGACATTGTTCAAACTAGAATTAGCAGAGATAAAACAGGTAAGGAGCATGTTGAGAGGAAAAAAAACAGTCGATAATGAAAGAGGTGAAATACACACAGCACCGTTTTCATGGTGTGATTCTGCTAGCCACTTTGAAAGCAAATTATGCCAAACGGTTGGCTGTTTTTTCTTCTCCTCTGTATGCTGACTGAGCTAACAGCAGACCAAGAAAAATCTTATTCTCTTCACTGCATAAAATACTTGAAAGGTAAAGTAGGATTTCTTTCATTTGTTTTTGTAAGAAGTGATTTGGCATGTTGGATAAGGACTCAACCATTGTTAGTTAACATTGCCACTAGTCATGGGTTCGAATCCACATCCCAAATCATTTCTTTTTGATGATATTTTCATAGAAAGCTCAAATAATCTTGGTTAACAAGAGAGTTGATATTCTCAATGTACTGTATAAGCAATATTCAGGCGTTGTGTAGACAACCCGCCTGACAGAGACATTATTATTAAAGAAAGGTTACGGGTTCTAGTGGAAAAAATGAGAAAGCATATTTCTGTATTTTATTGTAACTTATTTACGTTGTTTCTTGAAATTTCTAGTCAGTATATTAGAGAGTTGGTTAGCTGTGATGATAATGCTCATGATTGTTTCACATATTGGATTAATAGTCATCATTCTACTGACTGTCGGAACTGCAGAATAAATTGTACAATGAGGAGCTTGGATGAAACAGAGGAGGAGACGATGACATGAATGCTATAAATAACCAATTTCCAAGAAACAATGATGTTATCAACTATATAAAAGGAGGTCAAGTAGCAGTCAAGCATCATTATCAATCATGATACCACCAGTGTACTATCTCCTTGTGACTGCAGCAGTGAGTGTCAACTCCTTCAAGCTGGATCCCCAGTACCGGAGTGGAGAGTTTCTCGCATCAAGGGAGCATGGACTGGATACTTCAAACATATTTCACATGCAACAGTGTCTGCAGTCATCCGGACAGTTCAACAAGGATCTTGGAGCAATGCGTCAACACATCAAAGACTGGTACATGAACCTGGCTGGTGAACATGATGTGGATAAGGAGCTGTGCCAGCAAGTCCATTGTGCATATGATTTGCGCACATGCCTTCATCCATCCTTTACATCGTCAGAATTCCTTGAAGCCATCATCAATGCTTCAGTTGAGGCATGTACACTGCACTGTCAAGTTCAACCAGCTCCACCGCCTACTACTACTGCAATTGCATCTATACCATCTCCAGACACCGTAACAGTGTCCATCAGCAATGGAGCCAGCAAACAGTATTGAAGGATGTGCCTGCGGTGATTGCCACCATGTAAGAAGCACTTGTTGGATTGTGGAACCATTCTTCAAGTTTGACTACAATAATATTCTGGAACCGTTTGGGACACCAATAAATTTTAAACAGAAAATAGCTGCATGTTTTCCAACAGCATCAGTGTTCAACCTGGACTTTAACAAAGTTATTTTGGAGTTTCCAGTTGGTAGAGGACTATGTGAAATGGCTACCGATCTAGGTGACATGTACCCCTGGGTAAGCCTAGATGTCATGTACTAGAAAACCTGTTTTAGCATATCAATCATTCTGTTTCAATATCATTTATTGTTTATGAAGTGTAAATAAATATCACATGTCTCATCTCTGAAACCATGTGTTGACTACAGTTATTTCATAACCTTGAAACCATAGTTTAGGTTAGGTTACATGATCAAATTGCACAAAGCAGTTTGGCTCACAAACAGTGATGATGTCATCACAGAATTCATGGAAAGCAAATTGCACAACACAGTTTACCTCACAAACAGGATAAAACCTGCTCTGCTGGTATAGTTTTAAGTAAATATATAGCTATGAAAGTGTTTGATAGTCATTAGTATGGATAAGTCTGTGATAGCGAGAGAGTTGCACAGACCAGGGCGAGGACTTTTCCTACAAGGATGGTTACTGTGAAAGGTCTTGATGATCTCTATCAGGCTGACCTTGTCGAGATGATTCCTTATGCTCGTCAGAACAAAGGTTATAGGTACATTATTACAATTATCAATTGTCTTAGTAAGTTTGCTCTTGCTATACCAATAAAGAGCAAGTCGGCTGACAATGTAGTCAAGGCAATGCATCCTATTTTAGCTCAGTATCCAATGAAACATTTGCAGACTGACGATGGTAAAGAGTGGTTCAATTCAAAATTTCAACAACTTGTTCAACAGTACGGTATCAATCATTATTCAACATTTTCAGATAAAAAAGCGTCAATAGTGGAACGTTTCAATAGAACACTTAAACATTTAATGTGGGTCAAATTCACTGAACGAGGAACCTATAGGTGGACAGATATTCTAACCTCACTTGTTAAAGAGTACAATGGCAGAGTACATCGTACAACAGGTATGCGACCGGCTGATGTTGAGAAGGTGCATGAGAAGCTTTTACTTTCCAAACTTAGTAAACAGCGTCAAGAGTATCAGCAGGGCTTGTTTGATAAATCACAGCCTACGTTCTATCCGGTGCTCATCAGAAAATTGAGCCAGGTGATAAGGTGAGAATCAGCAAGCATAAAATGACGTTTGACAAGGGATACCTACCCAATTGGACAAATGAACTGTTCACGGTAACACGTGCGACCCACAGTGCCAGTAACCTATGAGTTGGAAGATTATAGAGGTGAGCCTGTGCAAGGAGGATTCTATGCTGAAGAAATTGTAAAGACAAAAGTGCCAACTGTATTTGAAATTGCCAAGGTATTGAAGAGAAGAGGTAACAAACTGTTGGTGCGCTGGAAAGGATACGATCGCAGTCACGACTGTGGATTGATAGAGGTGACCTTGTGTGAGTGAGATGAAACAGGTCGTGCAACAGCAAAACAAATTCAAGATAATTGACTTTGATCAAGTGGTGAGAGGTTGTGGCTTGGCAGACCTGGAAATGGACACAAAGAAGCGCCATGGTCCTTTGTTCCCCAACCACATGAGATGCATTATTTGTGGACCATCTGGGTGTGGCAAAACCAATTTACTGTTCAACATGCTGTTTGATCGTAAAGGAATTCACTTTTCAAACATTTACGTTTGGTCAAAGACTACATTTCAGCCAAAGTACAAGTTACTTCGTATAATTATGCAAGGACTAGGTGATGGAATGAGCTATGTCGAGTGTAACACAAGTGAAGAAATACCTGCCCCAAATGAACTGCCAGCCAACTCAATAATTATTTTCGACGATGTGATTTGTGAACAGCAGGAGGCCATCAGACAATACTTTAGTGCCGGTCGGCATAGTGATGTTGACATGTTTTATTTGGCACAGACCTACAGCCGCATTCCAAAACAACTTGTGCGTGATAATGCCAACTTTATAATTGTGTTTGAACAGGATGAGCTGAACATGAGACATTTGTATAGAGATCATGTAGGCGCTGACATGACCTTTGATCAGTTCAAGAGCATGTGCAATCAGGTCTGGTCATCAGCTGCGCATGCATTCCTTGTGATTGATCGCTCATCCAAAAAGAATAGAGGGCGCTACAGGAACGGGCTTGACACCTATCTAGTTGAGGTGTAAGCTCACTGGAGCTTCAGTACACTGGTGTACACCAAGCAGGATGGATGTGAATCGTAAGCAGACTGTGGAGGAGATTGCTCCCACCATCAAGGAGATTGCCAAGCTGAAACGTAACATCAAGAGGAAACACAAGGAGCTAACACTTGGAAGTGAAGTGTCAGAGGAGCATCATGCAAAGCGCAAAAACCGTTGACTGAACCACTAGTCAACATTGTTGAAGCTCTCAAAACCACCACCACCACCACCACCACCACCACCACAGCAACCAGCAGTGGAACCACTGCCAGCAGCACAAGAGCCCCGCCCACAACGCCTTGCAGTACCTGTACGCCAACATAAACATCATGCACTACCTACACCACCACTAACACCGATACAGCCACGACCTCTGAAACAAGCTCTAAAACAACTGCAACTGCCTGACATTGGAGAGGAGACTCCTACATCCTTTGAAGCATTCGGAGATGATTCACACTTTAGTCCAGCTCCAAGTACATCCGGTGTTGTGAGAAAGTTGTGGAGCAATAAGGATTCACCTTTGAGTGAGGATGATGATGTTCCAGGATGGTCAATGGATGAGGAGGATCAACAAAATGAAAGTGTTCAACAATTGATGGATACTAGCCGAGATGTGGTGGAATCTGAATTTGATCAAACAGAATTGGCTAAAACACCTGTGGGGATCTATGTTAAAGGTTTGATTAGAAAGGAGTTGAGCTTTGATGATACATTTGGACCAAAAGTGATTGACAACAGTTTTCGTTTGGGTAGCAAAATTTTAACCTTTGGAACTGGTGGTTCAAAGATTGTGTTGACTGATCCTAACAATGTTGGAAATGAGCAGACTTTTGATGCTACACAAGGACTCTGTGAACTTATATTTAGGAAACTTCCAAGCACTTCAAAAGTAACGTTGGCCGACAAAAAGGTCTATGTAGACATATTGGAGTTTACCAATGTGTACAGAGACGACTATGCTGCAGGTGGCAGAATTAGAGACTACAACAATATCAAGTACAAGAGAACAATACTTCCGCTGTTGAAAAAGGGCAAAAAGAAAGGGAAAGGAATCAGTGGAAGAGGACTGGTGGCGCCATTCAATATGGTGTCAAACAATGATACCAAGATTGAATATGTCTACTACAATGACCCCAATGAGCTTGTAGACAGACTACAACTATTGGATCAATCCAAAGCAGTTGGCAACACTGGCCATGAGAATGAAATTAATTCGATTCTGGAAGAGTTGGTGGAAGGCGGTTACATAGTTGGCAACCCTGCAAACTAGTTGTACTATATAAGCGAACAATGTACTGCCCACTTTGTATTCATCATGGACACATTGGGTAACATTAATGCTCGTCATAGACGGGTGATCAATTTAGCAAATCCTCAAAGCAGCAGAGATGCAATAAATCTTGGTACATGTAGAGATTTGATTGAGGTGTGGCTGCCAAAGAGAAGGGATAAAGGTACATTGCAAGTATTTACAAGCCTCAACGACTCAGTACTGACTGATATGATGGATCCAGTCAATGCCACAGATGGAGTGAACAAGCGATATTTGGAGAATAGGATGGATGAGCATTCTCGTGAAGTTGTTGAAAAGTGTTAACAGCTATGGTAACTTTGGTTAAGGAGCGTGCAAACGGTGATACAAGTTTCACAAATGAACAGGAATGGAAAGATATGGTCTTGAAGCGTATAGGACTTGACAAGCCTCCTGAGGGTATAAAAGAGAATGATGGGGCTAAAGTGAATCATTAGATGGCTAGGTGCAAAGGAAAGAAGAGGTACCAGGGAGAGGAGTGTTGTCGGCACTGCAAATGCCACTGGAACAATAGTCAACAAAGCAGTTGATATTTTACCAGTTGAACTTCATCTTCCGGTTACCAATACTGCGGCCCAGGTACAAAGCTGGAGAAGCGGTTGGCAAGAGGTGATCCAGGAATCAACAGACTTGATCAGGCCTGCAAGCAGCACGACATTGCCTATTCACAGAATAGTGATACAGCAAGCAGAGCAAAGGCTGACAGGGACTTGGCTGAACGAGCTTGGAGTGTAGCAACGTCTCCAGAGGCAGGATTGGCAGAAAGGGCTGCAGCAGTAGCGGTGACCAACATCATGAAGGCCAAAGCAAAGTTTGGAGGAGGAGCAAAACGTCAAGGGAAGAAGAAGAAGGTAGCAGCTGCTCCCAAAAGGGAAAAGGACTCTACCTGAGACGTGAACAGAAGACGGGAAAGGGAGGACGCCGTCGTCAATGCAAACGGCGACGGCAATTCCTCTTCCCGATCGAGCGCCAACCGATGCAGACCTCTACAGGTACGCGTGTCGCCTGCAGCTGAAACATTTCCGAGGAGTGTTTATGCGGGATGCTCTACCTGCAACAGGACCTTTGAAACGAGAGTGTGGCATCATCAATTTGGACACCAGCGATGGAGCCGGCACACATTGGGTGTGCTATGTGAAGAAGGATGGAGCTGCCATCTACTTTGATGGATTTGGAAACCTCAGACCACCACAGGAGTTTATCGACTACATGCACCATGGTTTGGAGCCAGCAACAAGGATCGAGTACAACTATAACCAAAAGCAAGAGGATCTGTACTCATATTTGTGGCCATTTATGTTTGAAATTTTTGGTTGATGAAAATAATAAATGAAAATATTGTACAACAAGTTTTTAATCATTTCCTTTCCAATAGTATAAATAATGGGCGACAAGGCCTATTGCCAGTCATTGTGCAATAGTTCATTGAGCAGGCAAGACCATGATGCTCTGTTTTGGAGGTAATACATCTGTGCTGAAAAGTGAATTTTATCCGCTTGATACAAGCAGTGGTGAATGGGAATTGGACTCATCAGCTTTACAAGCTGCAATTCAATACCCAATGTTGAGATGAACTACAACAACAAGTTCTATTATGCTCCAAAATAACTCATGTGTTTAAGAAGAAAGGAGCAAAAGCTGAAGAAGAAGATGATCCATCGCTGAAACATCATGAAATTATAGATGATAGGTCAGCCATATTCAATCAATGGTATAAAGTGCTTCTCAAAGCTAAGCAGACATCAGCTGATGGAGACATTGATGACGAAGATAACTCTATAACAGGTAGTAGACGGACTGCAAGAGCTACTACTGCAGCACCCGTTATAAGATAATGGAGTTTATATCATTGCCGGAAGGCAGTTTTGAATTTCAAACAATTGCTAACCTGCTCACATCAAGGCTACATGATCGCAACATAAAACTTCAGATGGCTGTGGACCCATCAACCTTGAAATGTTCAGTATTGAGCAATGCCAAATTGGATTTCACAAAACCTGAGTCGATTGGAAGTCTGCTGGGATTCAACAACACTAGGATCATAGAGGCTGACACAGAGGCCAAAGGTGATACAGCAGTGCAAATCAGTCGACCCAATGTAATACGTGTTAAGTGCAATGTTGTGAGTGGGTCGTACTCAAATGGTGTCAAGGATCACGTGATCTATGAGTTTTACCCAAATGTTGATCCAGGGTATAAAATAGTTGTGACTGTACAGAATGTAATCTATTTGCCGGTGGACGCCAAGCAGATTGGTAACATTACGTTGGAGGTTGTTGACGAGAACGGACGTCTCATTAATAATAGAGGTGAGGAGATCAATATTACTCTGCATCTGAGACAACGCAAGTGAGATGGTGCTGATATTTGATAAGTGGAATCGTGGACTGGATAATGATGCGGCATGCAACATGGAGGTAGATCATCAACCTACAGAAACAGATAAAAGGCCTGCAAGTGCTGCAAACGTCATTCGTCGTTGACTCTGTAGAGTTAACATCGAGGAGCATCAACTATTTGAAAAAACGTGGCTGTCACCTACGACAACAACAGCAGCAATAATGGGAGTTTTAGATGTGACAAGGAGTGGACCTAGATCGGATAACAGCATCATTGGCTACGAGTACCATTCTCATGCTCCCTATACTACAAGCTTCAAAGCCAATGATGAAATACGGATACCAATTCAACAACAGGACATTTACACAATCCCATCAGAAAGCTATCTACATGTGGAGTTTAAGGTGACAAATGCAGCTAATGCCGCCGTTGGCGGAAGTCCCTGTGTCTCTGGATTCTTTGCTCACCTTTGGTCAGAGATACGCTATGAGATAAATGGTGTGATAGTAGATAGCATTCGCACCCCTGGAATTACCAGCCTGATGAAGAATGCTATGTCATTTGAACGAGATGAGTGGACTAAAATGGAACGAGCTGGCTACAAGTTTGACTCAACAGTTGGATTTGCCACTTTTCCTCCCAATGGAGCTGATACAACAATCATGGATGTGCCTCTACGCTACCTGCTGGGCTTTGCTGAAGACTACAAACAAGTTCTACTGAATGTGAAACAGGAGCTGGTGTTGAGACGCAGTGCTGACACTACTAATTGTTTGAATGCTGCCGGAAAGGTAGTCATTGAAAACTTACATGGAGAATACCCTATGTGGAAGTGGCCGATGAATACAAACTGCGTCTGCTGAAACTTGTACAGAATGATACACCTATAAGCATGACATTCCGGCATTGGGAATTGTACGAGTACCCAACCTTACCTGCTACAAAGAAGCATACATGGACTGTCAAATCAGCCTCTCAACTTGAAAAGCCTCGCTACATTGTGATTGGGCTGCAGACAGCAAGATATGGAGTGGCAACTGCTAATTCATCTCAATTTGACAAGTGCCACATGAGAGACATTTGAGTGTTTCTAAACAACAAGTACTATCCGTATGAGAGTATTGACGGTGATGATTGTTGTGTATATGGCATGTATGAAGCTTTCAATGGAGCCTACAATCATGGACATTCCCAATTGGTCAATCCCCTGTTTGAAAAGAGTGCTCTAGAAAATGGCCGAATGATGTTGTATGCTTTTGATTGTTCCCGCCAAAATGAGTCACTCAAAACTGGCAGTATTGATGTGAGAATTGAGTTTGAAGCAACTGAAAACATTCCTGCGGATACACGTGCCTACTGTCTGATGATTCATGATGTGAAAGAGTACAAGCCAATGTCGGGTATTGTGCAATCTGCCTAGAGAGAGGGTATAAAGGTGGATGACAAGTGTTAGGATAGTCATTCTGGTAAGAAGCATTGGGCGAAGCAGGCATCATGTCCACAGCTAAGAGAGTTTTACAGTTTTTGGATGAGGAAGGAGAGTTGCCTGAAAGTGATGGTGAGGATGTTGTGGGATGCTGCATTGGCTTCTCTACTAAGCATGGGAAGAAGGATGCAGATACTGCTGCTGCTGCTGCTGATGATGAAGATTCTGATGAACACAAATACATGGAAATGTTGCCAAGAAGAGCTGCAGACATTTTTGGACCACTACCACTCTACCTAATGGACTTTCAGGGATTTGAAGGATTGAACAATGAGTTTATTGTCAAGGAGATGGCTATATTGGAACGTGATGATAGGCATTGTGTGACAATGCATCATTATTTCTTCAAGTCACCCTACCCAGACATGCTGCTGAAGACAAGTGAGCTGCTTGACAACAATGCTTTACAACGAGCAAAACATGGACTGCGATGGTCTGGCAATGGAGCTGGTCAGAGACATCTACCCTATTCTGAATTGAGACAGATTGTGTGTGGAACAGTTGGAAGATGGCTGCATGAAAACAACAACTCAATCAAGATCTTTGTCTATGGCTATGAGAAGATTACTCTGCTCAACACAATGCTACAGCTGGATGACAGGGAGAATGTGGAGTATGTGGACCTAAGTTCACCTTATCTTTTCCATGAGATGCCCAATCTGGATACACTGATGAAGAATGCTACAGGAGTCTACTGCCCAGAACATTTCCTGCTCAACTTTGTGGAGACTTTGAGGATGAAGCTGGCTGGCGACAAAGGAACCCTGGATACTCAACCATTTTGTGCACTGAATGTAGTAAATGTTTCGCACAATTGGATAATGCAAACTTTGTTTAAAGATCAATATTTTTGTTGCAACTTGTTTATGGCAATAAAGAAAGAAATGTAATTATTGTGTCATCATTGACTTATCCCCACCACCACCTCTAGTATTTGAGGAGTTGCTGCTCAGTATAGTTTAGTCTGACATCTACAGTCAAGATGTACTCAAGGTATTTGAGCTCAAGGGTGGTTTGAATTTTTCAAATAAATCCTATTATATTAAGCAAGTGTAAATGCTAACCAATGTAATCTAATAAGAAGAGAGAAGAAATTATCTCTGAAAATGTACTTTAGGTTGAGTTCGTCTTGATGAAAAACAATCACAAAATTACTACAGTCCCTAATAAATTGTTTTGGAATTTTAGTATAACTTTGACAAATGTAAAACACATCGATTTTATAGTGTCTGGCTATAGCAAAGTATTCTTGACAATTCATTTGATTCCCAATCGAAACATCATCGAAAATCATAGCCGAATTTTTAGGCAGATCGCAAGGTTTTGGAATTGATTCATTATTTGAATAGAAAGAATAAGTCATGCCCGGGATTGATGAGAGAGTCTTTGCCAGGAATCGGTATTTATCTTGATGTAGAGACTTTGAAAACACACATACATTTTTGAATCGAATTCCGTTTGGGTGAAAAAGCATGTTGAGAATCGCGTTTGTTTTCCCACTGCCACTGGGTCCAACTAAAATACATCTTAAATGATTCGGGAATAAACTACTGTGTCTTTTCTCATAATTTTTGTCTGACTTGACCATCTTACATTTTCTATAACTTCATCAAAATTACTCACCTCCAACTTACATCTATGCTGCTTGCTAATCATACTAAATCTTTTCTATGAATCCAGGAGTCAAAATCTTTTGTATACCCTTTCCAACGAACAAATAATCTATCACCGTCTCTCAGCACTTTTCAACTAGGAATGGATCTGTCAAAGTTGTTTTAGACAATTCCTCTCTATAAAACCACCTTTTATTTTCTCACCTCTGAAATCCTCAATGATGTATGTGAGTTGAGTTTTTAACCTCTGAAATCGTAAAGACTTCCTCCGACCAATTCGGGATGTAACCCTTAGCAAATGTGTTTTTATACTTACGTGATCACCAACTTTATAAACTGGTTTAAGCTGTTTGATACGCCACATTTTGGCGTATCTGATTTTCAATTTTTCTCATTACTTTTATTAACATCTATGGGTCGCATTCCTATGGTTCTATGAATCGATGAATTATATTTCTCCATCAACCTCCTCAATATGCTCATCCAATTATAGTTCCCATTTGAAAGTGAATTCTCGCCACATGTTGTTTTCAGCGCAGATTGAATCTTTCCACTATACTCGATTTTTAGTGGAGAATGTTGAATAGTGATTGATGCCGTGATCAATCAACAGCTTTTCACTGTAGAATTGAAAAATTCCGAGCCAGCATCTGTTTGCAGGTTTTGGCATTTGTGTTTTTTTAAAATTGATTCCAATGCTAATTTAACTTCTAATGCAGTTTTTGTTTTCAATGGTATGGAAAAAGCTAGTTTTGAAAAACAATCTATGGCTGTTAAAATGTATTTGTAACCTCCATTTTGTCGACTAAATTCTCTCATGTCAACAAGATCTGCCTGCATCAAATCCGCTAAGCCTCGAATTTCAACATGGCGAGTTGGAAAATTTCTTCTAGCCTGTCTATGCAGCTCATGTGCAATTCTCTCTTTGTGCTTCATTCTGTTTGAAGACCAAACTAGAACTGAGGCTGAATCTTTGAAAGAGAGGGTTTTAAAATACGAAATGAAAAACAATATTTATTTTTCAAAATATTTACTGGTCTTCAACATTTTAACTATTTCACAATAAGGTGACTCAGCACAATGAATTAAAATCGGGTCATCAGTCTCTTCCCAGTCACAAAATATTGCCTGACAACAGATACATTGTACATCATCTTGAAAACCTGTGTAATACAAACCAGATTTCACCATTTTTTCAACATGTGGTAAAAACTTGACCATTTATTAAAAGTATTCCTTATTACTTCCTCCGTTCTCATCACATTCTCTAGCAACTACATAGCATTCATAATTTTCATCCACACTCCTGGCCAAACTACACTCCGAATTGTTTATTTTATGCATGAACTTTATGTGTTCTAGATCAAGAGTTCCACTAGTCTTCCAGCCACACTCCGCACAAACAATGTATGGTGCATATGGATGAAAAATAAAACCGGCTTGTAGCACTTCATCTCTGTCAATATACGACATTCTCTGGCACAATAACATGACTCTTGCTGGATTGAAAATCACCATTTCAGACTTTGTTAACACTAAAGATACAAACTTGAGCAATACAGCCCTCTCTCATTAGAGTCGCAAGCCCAACTGAAAAAATAATTCACTTGATCATGTTTTCAAGCCAAAATCATATTTTCATTAGACGGCTAGAATAAATAGAGATGGCAAGCTCGCAATTTCGTTCATTGTTATAAAGGCTTGACCTGTTTTCGATAGATGTGGAGAGAGAAAATCATACATTTCTTCTTCTTGAGTACTCGGTGCTACGGCAAAGTATTCATTGTACGTGACTTGAGAGCTCTTCCGGCTTCAACTCTGTTGCAAACTCGATCTCGGGAGGAGAAGAAAAAACAGCCAACCGTTTGGCATAATTTGCTTTCAAAGTGGCTAGCAGAATCACACCATGAAAACGGTGCTGTGTGTATTTCACCTCTTTCATTATCGACTGTTTTTTTCCTCTCAACATGCTCCTTACCTGTTTTATCTCTGCTAATTCTAGTTTGAACAATGTCTCTCAACTATCGCATAGGCTGGAAATTGTTTTGAAGTTGTGTTACAATCGCTGGTTCATGTCTGTCCCAGTCCCGCCTGTGATTTCTTGTGTCCCAGTCCCCGCCTGTGATTTCTTGTGTCCCAGTCCCCGCCTGTCATTTCTTGGTGTCCCAAAATCCGCCTATGTTTTCATGGTATCAATACCATGTCCCAGTCCCCGCCTTTCAATACTACTCACAGCGATTAAGAATCCAGTTAAGTTAACATACGAGGTATTTTTCATTGAAGTTCAATGAATTATTTGATTAACTTTGATTCCATTTGAAAAATACTCGATGATTGTTGAAGAGATTGTTGAGTGTTTGAGATTTGATCGTTGAACCGTAGTTGAAATAAGGAGGAGGAAGAGGAGGAGAAGAAGGAGAAGGAGGAGGAGGAGGAAGAAGAAGAAGAAGAAGAAGAAGAAGAAGAAGAAGAAGAAGAAGAAGAAGAAGAAGAAGAAGAAGAAGAAGAAAAATTATAATAATAGAAGAAGAATCACAGCAGTAAAACTTTGTCAACAAACAGTGATTTGTACATTCTATGTCATAAGTAATGAGCAGAGAATTACTATAGACAACCTTAGAGAATGCCTTTAGACAACTCAGTAGTATTCAATTAACGACCTCTTTCTCTATGACCCGACCTCTGATTCGCTATTCGGCATTTGCACGCACGCACGCACCGTATCGCGAGATGCGTTGCGCTTCCATGCAATTATACCCCTACCTGATAATAGACGGTTTAAAGCCGGATTGAGCAACCAGCACAGAAAATGATTGGATGACTCAAGTACCTCTAACCGCTTGCTTGACCCGGGCTGATTTGCAAATTCTAACACACAAACTCATTTCCAAATAATGAAAATTTCGTAAGCAGCGTATACCGACGAAACCGTGGAATGCGATAGGTTAGTCTTCCTCTTGTTCTATGGTGGATGGTCTGGTTAGGGTTAAAGATTACCTACAATTCTCTCATTCTTCATCTATCTCTCTCTTTCTCACACTCTCTTTAAAGAGAGGTTCTTATTCAATTTGACAATTCTTGTTTTAGAAGATTGGATTGAGACAACAATAGAAATGATTATGTCAATAGGCATTTGAAAAGAGTATTTGAGAAATTCCTTTACAACAGAGTTTCTTACGATCAAGATTGATAGAAAACACAGAGATCATGGAGATCACTGGGTGATGATAATGGTTATAGTCTAAAAAACAAGTTGAGGAATTGTTCGTCAACATTAATTGTTTTAGAGAGAGAAAAGAAGATTAGAAGTAGGAATATTCGTTTCTGACATTTCATAACCAGCGAGTTTTGATAATGAAATTTAAATCATATTTTGTGAAACTCAATGGACACTGAATAGAAACTGAACAGTGAATGAATTGAAACTGAAAGGGAAGTGAACTGAAACCGAACAAAACTAAACAGAAACTGAATGGATACTGAAAGAAAACTGAATAGTTATAATTCCTCCTTTATTTTTCGGATACAGCATAAGGCTAGGCGTACACCGGTTAGTCAAGACAAACAAGACGAGATTAGTCACGTTTAGTCACAGTAATTCACATAGTTGCTTATGAAGCAACACACACCGATTAGTCATTGCATCAGAGTGTGCTGCTTCATAAGCAACTATGTGAAGTACTGTGACTAAACGTGACTAATGTCGTCTTATCTTGACCTACCGGTGTACGCCTAGCCTTATTTATGCATATAAATGAACATCTCATCATGTTTGGGTATTCTAGTATCTTGCAATCCAACATTTCTCATTTACTGTTAGCTCCTCAAAATACACATTCATAATCTCTTTAATATCTGCTTATTATAGGTATAAATTTGAATTTTATCCAACTATAATTTATTAAAAATACTTCCAAGTACTCGGACAGAATATTAAAATCCTTCATCTTTGAATACAAAACACAAGACATTATAAATGAAAATAACAATGTTTGGACGCACAATATTCAAATAATGCCAATGTTATAAAAATTCATTTAAGTATTACCAATAATAATACCTTTATGTTGAGCTAATATTGGATCAATAACACCTGCAATCTACATTCAGTCCCTTTGCAATACTTTTCCAAAAATTATCAATTTGATCTTCCCAAAACACTTGCTATAATATCGCTAACAAACTAAGGTACAATCTCCACTCCTTTCCAAGTTTGCAAGCTGTTTTGGAAGGCGAATTGTAAACTTTCTATTGAGAAAACACCAGTAATCAACAACATATTTTTGCGTTATTAGTTCACCACCTTGCCTCTCACTAACAGCAGAGGATGAGTGTAGGATGTACCTCCTTCCTTCCACTACGGATTCGCTTTTTGCTTTCATCGTGTTTCATTCGCTATCTCTCAATCTATCTCTCTCTTTCCATCATTCTTTCTCTTTCTCCTCCAGGCGACCTTGCCACACTTTTGCTCCTCGCCGTATCCTGTTTTTACGCTCTCTATCTTCTCGTACCTTTCACTATCGTCCAAACTAATAAACAAATTCTTCTCTTTCTCTCCTTTTCTCCTTTCTCTTGTCTTATTTCCAGTTCTGCCCCTTTACACTGCCTCTTCTTCTCATTTTCTCTATGTCTTGCTACTTATTTCTTCTTCTTATTCTTCATCTTACTCTTATGTTTCTCTCTTTCATCTCATTTTTCTTCGCATTTTCTTTCTTCCTCAACCAAATTTAGCACATTGCAGAGGCGTAACTTGCCCCAAAGCCGCTACCTGAAAGTGCGAGTGGCAAGAAAATTGTTTGTAACGGCGCTGTTTGTACTAACGGCACCGTAATTAGAGGCCCGGGTTTCTGCAGTCAATCATTATTTATCAAGATCTATGCTACTGTATGTTATATACTACTTAGCCAATAATGTACAAGATATGATGCACACTACATATGTATAGTAGTGCTCACTACATTGATCGATCAACTCATCAGGTTCACTGTCAAAGTCAACGCATTATAGACACTGTCAAAGTCCTATCAAATGTAATTTTCAATGTACTAAAGGCTTGATGGAAAATCAAAAATCACTGTCAAAGTCCTATCAAATGTAATTTTCAATGTACTAAAGGCTTGATGGAAAATCAAAAATATATTTTTTTTCTGGAGATGATGCCCACATAAGCTCCAGGCTTGTGCGTGGGTAATGGGAAGGATGATGATAATGAGAGATGAATGGACCTACAGTTTTAGGTGGGTTCCGAACCACCGGAAAGCGATTTTGAAGCTCACAAATATTATTTACAGGAGCCGGTCACCGTTACAATAGGAGTGGTAGGCGCCGTCTCAAATATAGTTTATAAGATGTTGTTTTTAGATATTAACCCCTTAACTGTCTGGAACTTGATACTAAAAACGGTCCAAATCCGGTCCCAACCAGTTATTCAACATAGTGTTAACTTTCAACCGAGTATACTCGGGTATTTTAAATTACTGCAGAGCATAAATTTCTGTTTCGGAATGTTCTCAAACTACTCAAAAATTCATTATCACAAGTATCACTGTCTTCGTCACTCATTTCTAAACAATGTCGCAATGTAGCCAACATGACAGAACAGTATGTTTACGTGGGAATTAAAGAACGAGTATAATCGCCTGAATGAATTTATAAGGAATTATAAGTGACTTCTCTCGTCACCAAATCATGAGATACTACCTAGAAACTTACTTTCTTTCGAAATTATTGAATATACTTGAATATGATTGATTAAGGGCCGGTTCATGAGCTCGGGATTTAGCTAAGTCCTAGACTAAAACGGGTGGCCACCGTAGCATCGACAAACGTTAGCCTCGACACTATGTACTAAGGGCTCTCTAAGCTGCTAACCCACTAACCTGTCGAGACAAACGTTTGTCGATGCTACGGTAGCCACCCGTTTGAGCCTAGGACTTGGCTAAATCCCGAGCTTATGAACCGGCCCTAATACTTTATCTGAGAACTATTGAATTTAGACAGGAAGGAGAAATAATCAGAAAATATCGTAGAGTTGTTCAGATAAAAAGTTGATTCGGTTGTGTATGAGTACTGAGAACTGAGTAAGGTATCTGAGTAACTGAGAACTGTATGATGTTCTCAGTTAGTTCTCAGAAGTCTATCACCTACGTATGACCACAGCAACATATAACGATGTAACACATAACATGTAACCAGAGAGAATAGTAGTAATTTTTTCATGTTTTTTTTTAATTCTTCTTTTTTTAGTTCTTATTTACTTTCTGCATGTAACTACATAGGTTATGAGTAGTGTTTTCTAGTAAGAATAACTTACTGGATTCTATTCACCATTCCTGATCCTGAACTTCCGATTGAAGACCTGTCAGTGAATCAACCCGACGGTTGCAAAACCACTTCTTGTAATACGCCTCTGCTTCTCATGACGTTACTTGTGTGTTATTTGGGTTCCGCCTCTTCTACACGATTTGCCAACATTTGTGCAACTTGACCGATAGAAAATTTGTTTGTTTCAAGTTTGCGTCTATATATTGTGAAACTCTTTAGTCCGAACATCCTTGTGCACTATTCATATTCAACACGCACATGTTGACAGACTAGTTAGGAAATATTGAGCAGTTGAACGATTTTTTTGCGAATTTTATTCGTGTAGTGATGAAATAATTTGAAATAATAATCATTTGTAATTTTGTAAATAATCAAATAGAGTTGCCAACATCTAAAATTTTACCTCATAAGAAAGGATTTTGTTCAATTAGGACGCAAATAAAGCTTTATTATAATAATGAACCAAGATGGAAATAACATTGAATGTTCTATTTTTATAAGAATCTTTTACATCAGTTTCCATCATATTTCAAATTGATTTAGACATGTATTTAAAGAAGAATGCTCGAATTACAACAACCAATTCAAATTGGTGTTATGCCTTCCTACTTAAAAGTACTATTCTTTATGAAAGATTTACATGAATGTTGAATCCAGAAATGTCATGCGAATAATATAACATTACTAGATTAACTAAAGCATTACAATCACCTAAACGCCCTAAGTACCTCGTGTAAGTAACACGTACCTCGTGTGTTGTCTCCAATTCACTTCTATGTATTTCTACAACGGACGTCAAATAGTACGTTGCAACGGACGCACTTTGTGCGCTAGCCTTAGAATTAGAAGATGTAATAATTTGAGAATCTAAGTGATAATAATCTAATGAATATGAATGAAAAAAGTAAACAAATATTTCTTTCGCAGCCATTATTTTGATTTCAATTTTATCTTTGTATGTGTCTGCAAAAAAAAATGGCTCAAAAATTGTTTTTAATTTAATTATAACCATTGAAAATGGAACAATAAAGTTTCAATGCACTCCAGTATTGTTGAGTCAAGACTTTTATTCACAATAAAAAAATTACTACACGTGTGAAACATGGAGAATCTGAAACGTATGGATTTCTGAAACTGATAGATCTATAGAACGTATAGATCTAGATCTTCATCACGTTCAATACAGACTTCGCTTACAGATTGTTATCAAAATGTCATGGATAGGCCAAACTATCCTTGATACTAATATAGTTCATTATCAGTGAACAACCTGAAAGTTCTGAAATTATATCATTTGAATACGTTCGTGTAGTTTCGAAAAGTGACCGCACACGAAGCAACACATATCATCATTGGCGCAGATTAAGTACAAGCACCGATTAGAAGTATGTCGGACATCGGATCGCCACCACTGATTGTTTCGTCACCACACGACGATTAACATCATTTAAGGTGTGTTGTGGTGGCACACCTGTGGCTAACAGAGAAAGCGCGCGCCTCGCTCCAAATGAATTAGAATGGAAGTTGCATTGATAGGTCAAGCTGGACACTAATTGAAGGGCGTCCGACCAGTGATAGAGAAAAAGATCGATGTTTCGTGGTCGATATTTTAGGTAAATACGTTAAAGTTCTATTATTGAATATATTCGATATTTTATTGAACACATTCACATTGAAGTACTATCATTGGATATTAATAAACATTTTTTTAATAATTTAAGACCTAAGAAACATCAATGTACCGGAAAACATAGTTGTTTTGAGAAGAGATCATCAAAGTATTAAGTAAATATTAATGATTTGGTGTTGATAATTTTCAAACATCGATATTTAATGCTTGATAGATGTATAGCAGGATCCTTTTAACTTGTCAGAAAACATATGTTTCAAAGAGCAATATCACAATACTTAACCTACAAATGCTGAATCTCGCAGATTATTGAAAAGGTCTTTTGAAAAGTTATTCTTTGAAAGGTTTTCTTTAAAAAGGTCTTTTAAAGACTTTAAAGGTCTTTAAGACTTTTAAGCCTTTTGATTATTGTGTCGAAATCAATGTTTAATTATTATTGAAACAGCTGATTTCTGACAAGTTAAAAGGATCCTGCTATATGTAGGATATAGAGCCATTGAAACATTGGTGGATAAAAATATTAACGTACTTGGAAACCGATATAATATAGGGTACTGAGTTTCTTCAGTGGAAACGGATTATAATCATAGAGAAAGCATAGGAGAAGTAGATTATTCATCACCATGTTAAACGGTGAACGATAGAAAAGCGACGTGATGGTGGCGATATCTCTGGTGACTCGAAAGTACTTCAAACACTTGCTGTGTTGATCTAGTGGGCGATCGACGAGACCTCTGAACTCGCCTAACACGAACTATTTTCGCCGTAAATTAAAAATTTAAACAATCGTTCCTACCTGATGAGTCATCTACTTTTCCTATGATTTATCTATGGTATAATGCTCAATCTAAGGCTAGGCGTACACCGGTTAGTCAAGACAAGACAAGACGAGATTAGTCACGTTTAGTCACAGTACTTCACATAGTTACTTATGAAGCAACACACACCGATTAGTCATTGCATTGGTGTGTGCTGCTTCATAAGCAGCTATGTGAATTACTGTGACTAAACGTGACTAATTTTGTCTTGTCTTGACTAACCGGTGTACGCCTAGCCTAACTTAGTTTGAAATTTTTAAAAGTCAACTTGTTATAATCATTGATTCATTACTAATCTATGAAAATCGAAATCTCCATCGATGTATCGAAACATCAATGATTTGAGAAATTTTGCCATCACTAAGTCCAACACATTCCTAAAGCGGATCGTTTACTGTATAAATTATTACAGACGATACCTAATCAAACCTTTCGGTGCGATTGTGTTCGTGTGTGAGTGTGGCTGGACCAATAGCAATTCAGGTAGAATCTTCTACGTGATAGGGCTTTGAAAGCCGGTGTTGGATACTATTGCTCAATAGCACTATTTCCATAAACAGCAACAGCTGGAGCTGTCTGTAGAAAATGTTGTTGCATCTTTCCTGAAGATGCTGGGTTCTATGATTGGAGTGGGGAGTTGCTGCATTGGAATGTTGCGGTCACGATTAGACAATAGTGACATACTTGGAAACCGATAGAATGGGGTGCTGAGTTTCTAATGTGGAAACAAAGTGTTATTCTCAATTTAACTTGGATTGAAATGTTGGAGAGTTCAACTCGTTATTGCTCACAGATTAATAAATTGATACAGTGAAACCTATAAGTGAATGATAACTGAAGCTTTAAACCAATTACAGCGAATAATAAAAAAGTAAGTACACAATAAGATTGTAGATCTTCGTTCTAAGATGAATAGCACTATTTATATAAACATCTTAAATATCATCTTAAGATTGTAGATCTAAGATGTACACGATCTTCGTTTAGTTTGGATTAAGTTCAACTAAACAATGGTTTAAACTTGTTTTGATGCCCTTGGTGTAAACTATGGATCTACAGTTTGAACTATAATTTAGTTAAACTTAGTTTAAACGAAGACATTGCTCAAGGGCCGTAATGATGACATTCGGAAGCACAGAATTTCTTTACAAAAAACTAGTATCTAGTAGAATAATATTGTTGACATCTTGACTGTGTCTTGATTAAACTCAAGTTCAATTCAGTAGAACCCGACTTCTTTATAACTTATAACCAAAATAATTATTGATGAATAATTGAATACTAGGCCTACATCATAGTCATGGTGCATCTATCAAAGAATGGATGTTTGAGGCAGACCCATAAAGGTCATTCCCAAATATGCAGTAATACTGCATTTACAGCCTATTGTGTTTCAGCAATGTATCTATATATCTTAACATTAGTGTACTTTTATGTGTTACTTTTTAAATTATTACAAGTCACTTCTGACACTTCCAATTTATTTGTTTGTTGGCCCATAAAGCATAAGCTTATTATTATTATTATTATTATTATCTATCAAAGAACTGCATCTATCTCTAATAGGATTAGAAAATAGTATTATTGGAACTGTATATTCTTCATCTACCATCAAAGTAATGAACTTCAAAGAAATGAGCCTCTTTCATGCGAGGTTGAGTGGACTCTGGTATGAACTCTGTCTCTAGGGAATATCTGTGTGTTGCAAGTGAATGAATTTCATTCATTGGAGCATTAAACAAATCTTAACACGTTCTGGACTGGAACTATTTGAACGTGGAGGAACTTATTAATCATAAATCGGAAGTAAAAAATGACGTTCGATGAATCTTAACTTGTGGCGATGAACTGACCAGTTATTATTCATTGCATTAATAATCAAATGATAGGATCATTATTTTTCTCCAATGTTTTGCTTTGTTAATCATATATATTTTTTGTACCTAAAAATATTTTTAACTGTTACCTAAATCAGCTATTCATAAATTTACCATAATCCTCATTCTACTTACAGAGGATTGAGTATCTTAATGTCATGTACTAAAGACTACGGTGTAAAATATAATTTATTTAAATGAGAAAAGACTTCACTAATAACTAATTCTACAGTACCTAATACAGAAAGAACTGCATCTATCTCTAATAGGGTTAGAAAATAGCATTATTGAAACTGTATATTCTTCATCTACCATCAAAGTAATGAACTTCAAAGAAATGAGCATCTTTCATGCGAGGTTGAGTAGGACAGGAGGCTAGGGTATGAACTCTGTCTAATAAGGAATACAATAATTTTCATTCAACTTCAAACGATTACTTAAATATTCATACGTAATTACGGTAAACGGCGATCTGAACTACTTGTGAAGCTTCTTCAATGCTATCAACAATAGCTATTACCAAATTATTATTACTTATTCGCTTCTTCTTTATCAATAATTCACTCCAAGTTTGATCATCTTTAATTTCTTTGTCCTTCCAGTATTAAACTCATCTTCTTCATACAATCAGTCCTCATTTTATCATCTATTCAATCACAACATTTTAATTTTCGCAACTTCAATTCCACCATAAACTCAGCATTCTTAACTCACCTTCTTCATACTGTACAATACATCCATCTAATTAGAAGACCATAAACATTGCACTATTATATTTTCGACCTCAAACGTTAGGACTTCAATTAACTGTGTTACAACTTCGATTATTCAGATGCTAATTTAAAAACAGTCAATGAAGTCTTCAGATCGTAAATCGTGGAATTTGGTTCTCCTAGAATAGTCCTCAGCTCGTAATGTAGCGAGGTAAAATCACTTAATCGCATACTTAAATTTTTTCAAAGTCATTTCAAAGTTATTTCAATTCTATTACATAGGCATATAATAATTCATTGAACCATTCAAATTCTTATCTGTTACGATTCAACACATCCTATCAATGAAAAGCAAGGAAACAAAATAATTAGGCTACAGTAACCATTGAAAGAGAAGAAATTGATTATAAATGATACTATTATAATATTATTATCAGACTTATAATCATTCAATTATTTCAAGGATACTACCGTCTTCAAAAAATGAAAACAGAGTGGGATGAATCCTAGACTATTCTGGGCCTACCCCATTCCTATCTCTACAGGTTTTGTAGCTTCTATAGCTCTTACTTCATATATTACACAGAGAACAGACTTACTAGAGAGTATTGCTTCTCTATGATATAACTTAAGTAATCATACAACAATAAGTAAAATACACTAAAATAGTGAATATCTTGATCAAATTGCTAAGATGACACTAACGATTTTTCAGTTCAAATTTATCGTTTATTTACAATTTAAATAATAATACAGTGTGAAAAGTTACTGCATAGGGTAAACTAGTAAAAGATAGATTGAAATATTTTTTATAAAATATAGTTTTCGGAGTGAAAAATTGTGACTTAGAAAGATATGGATCATAACCTAAATTTTGGAATTTTTTCTAAATTTGAAGAGGAACAGTTTTGGGCTTTTAAGCCTGTTGAACCTTTCATTTAGTATTATGTGTACATTACTGAATAAATGAATGAATGAATGAATGAATAAAGTAGTGTAGCAATTGCCGCAACGTAATCGACTTGAATTTACTTAACTTTAAATTGGTGTTTATTTACTGAAAACCGAATTCATTCACGTTTTTTCAATCACGTTTCTATTATAGGAGTATTCCCCAACACAGTTATCTAGACGAGACAGCCTTCCATTTAAGGACAAGTGACTTCACAACTCCAGATGTCAGTTTAAATCATTCTGGATGATGCAGGACACTATTGAATCATACAAATGTTTTTTCAACAAACATAATCGCTAGTTGAAAAGTAGATAGAAGTCTCATTATCAAGTTCATTTCGTCACAAAATCAGAAGCGATTGAAAGGCCAAGTTATGAAATGGTAACAAATTATAGAATCTCTTGATCCTAATCTTACTGAATCCTGAATATCAAAATATTTATTTATTAAACTCAGTTCTATGGTGGAAGATACAACATGCTTTTGCCGTTTTCCCGGTTCGGGACCCACCTAAAGCTGTAGGTCCACTCATCTCTCATCATCATCCTTCCCATTACCCACGCACAAGCTAAGAGTTTCAGAGCTTGTATGTGGGCTTCACCACAGCAAAAAAATTAATATTTGAGTTGTTTATGAGTTGTATTATGATTTTAATACAATAAATTAGTAAATGTGAATCCAATAGTCTAAAAAGTAGAGAGGCCATTCACTTGACTTAATGTAGTTCAAAACGAATGTTTATGTTTGAATAAAAAGACTAGAAGTTGTCATAACCTCAGATTTTGAAAACAATAGTTATGATAACTTTCAGTCTTTTTATTTAATATGGATAACTACCACAATATCACCCCAACTACTAAACAAAAATAATATTTATGAATAGTTTTTTTGTAATTAATAGGTTAATTAATTTTATTAATAGGTTATCTTATTGATCGAGAGTAAAAGAACTGAAATGCAGTATACGAGTAAGAGTTGTTAGTACTACAGCAGTTGTACAGTATTAATTAACCACGGTACATTCTTCTATATACCGTGGTACTAATATTCTTCTATATACTCGACTAATATTCTTTTATATTCCGTGGTACTGGTACTAAAACATAATCAACTTTATTATCAACTTTGGATATCTTTTAAAAACGGGCTAATATCCTAACGAACCTTCAACTTGACCCTTCCCAAGACTGTACTAAGTTCGATGTCAATTCATAACTTGATTATAGATTCGAATCATGCGGCATCAGTCATTTCTGACTCGACGAGTCATTTAAACAGTTTCCTGTCAAACGTGATTACTATTCTTATCAAAAGCTATTCCTTCTTATTTCTTTCTTCGAATTTGTCCCGAACCGAATTAGCATACAATAGGAGTTCTCGGCGCATTCCTTCGCGGTGGAATGTATTTTCGCATGCAACAATGTGAATGTATCGATCGAAAATCTATTCAGATATGATCGATCAAAGGCACATGAAATTAGAGATAGTCAATTACTGTCTATTAGGAAAAGAAAGTTGTACTACAGACTAGCTTTAGATAATATGCACATTTCATTCAATGCTTATCTGTTCACAATGTGAGCCAAGGAATGATTATTGATAATTTGAGGAATAGAAAATGATATTGAAAATTGAAAAAAAACTGAATCTACATTAACATAATTGAATGACTAACAACTAGACAATTTCAAATTATTTTTAGAATTTCTATTGTTGTTGTGGAGCTCCATCTTATATGTATATGAAAAGAGTTTCGTGCCCGACTTTGGAAAGTTCGAGAAGTTTGAGTGGACCGATTTCGATGCGGTTTGCGCCAAAAGAAAGATAAAGAATCGAAGTTTTGCAGGCTCTATTTGTTTTTCAAAAATAATAATTTTGAATGGGACATATTTTAGACGTCGACATCTACACTAATCATAATTATAATCATTTTATTTTAGCAAATCTCACAATAAATGTAACATCTGTCAGGTCATTTACAGACCCATCTAACACGAAACCCCATTGAAATGAATGGGAGCTGGTAACCTCCTTTGCATCGTAGCTATGTTCCCTTCCACTCTTTTCAATGTGTTCCAGAACCAGATAGAGAAAAATTGAAGATTTTGAATTCTTCGACTCACCAAAAACTCTCATCAACATTATTAATCTAGTTGAGATTCAAAAACCAACACTGCCTTTGGGAAACATACCTGCAACAAACGAAAACAAAATTTAATATAGATAAATTAATATTAGTCGATTAATGGAATAATGATGAAAATACACAATTGAAGTACAGTACTAACATTAAAACGATTTACGAATAGAAAGACTTGAAGTTGTTATAACCAAAAATTTATTGAAATATCGAAATGCCGATTACGGTTGTTACACCGTTATCAATCGCTAGTAGACCAAATATTATTATTTAAGATTTATTTGTTATTCCGCCAAAAATATAGTCGTTTCTCATATTTTAGTATAGCAATCACAATATTTCCAGGATGTACTGTAGCATAAAGCTGATGATAAATCAGATTATGATTAAATTTACAATGATCCCATCTTTCGGAGGAGACGTTAAGACGTTGGTCCCGACTGCCTAGAAATTAGTAGTCATCTCTCACCATCAACTCTCTCATTACTCACGCACAAGCCTAGATCTCATGTGGGCATCACCCTCAGAAAAAATTAACAATATATTCAACACCTTGTAAATGTAAAAAAGGAGTAGAACGTTGAACTGATATGTGAATGAAAGCTTTTTAGATGGTTTCTCAAAATTTGAAAATGAATATTCATGTGGACAATGGATATTGTAAGTTGAATTGAAATGTGAATGGAGGCTGTTCAGAGGTCTATTTTAAAAATTTGGTAATAAATGTCACTCATTCATGAGAATCAAAAATCGCTTCCCGGTGGTTCGGAACCCACCTAAAGCTGTAGGCCCACTCATCTCTCATCATCATCCTTCCCCCTTACCCACGCACAAGCTAAGAGCTTATGTGGGCATCAACACAGCAAAAAAATAAATATTAAAACTCACTTAAGTGAATAACGGAATAACGAGCCTATCGGGATTGCATAAAAAGTGATCAAACAAAATAATGCTTTCGATTCAAAGGCATCTCGGAAAATCCACAGTGAGCGGAGACACATGAATACACTCACTGATGCGTAACATGTGATAGCATGCTCCAGACGTGTAATACATGTGAAGAATGTGTGTAGGAAGACGAAGCCGCGTGTGGGTGAACATGGTATGCGAATTCAGTTAGCAAGGAAAAAGGAGAGAGCTCACATAATTACAGTTTCCGCGACGTGTTAAAAACTGCAAACAATAAAGCATTGTTCACGCATGCGCTATGATATAACAAGAACAATGATGATTTCTGTAAGGTAGGGTAGGCTAGACCAATGTCGGGACAATCCATTAAAAAAAAATATGTTTACAAATAATTTCGTTACCGACCTCCAAATTTCTCAATCTAAGTTGACACAGGAACTCCAAAATTATCATTGTGTCCCACAGTAAATTGTTTTCAATTATTTTCCAATTTACTTTGGAAAGGTTACTGTCTACTGTCTCTCAAGGAGGTCATATCCTATACAATATTATTTAATCTTTTTCACTTATCTGACAACATGAAAATGACATATATAAGAATTGTTTGTCATCATCTGACAACATTAGAATGACACAAATGACGTTGTCTCACATTGTTGCACAATGTTTGTGGGTTTCCACTTTCTACTACATGAAGAGACAAGGAATAAGAGGTTACAATAAAATAATTGAGTAGGTTTCCTCAGTTGTAAATAGGATATATTGGATGTACTTGATGTATTTTTAATTTGAGGAAATTGTGAATAGAATTTGTAATAATCATCAGGGTTCAGCAAACGTCGTCACACAATGTTGGTCTCATCAAAATGTTGAATGATTGCGATACTGGAAATATGTCAGCATGAATCTCATTTTTAATTTTAGTTTTCAAATAGAACACAGCTCTATGAAATTGGGTTAAATTTAATTATTCATTAATTAGCATGAAATACGAAAAACGCAGGAGAAAACTTTTAATTACAAAATGTAAAGGAGAATAAAAATCTAAATATGAGTGAAAAACAAGGTTTGAGTGTGAAAATAAATCTTACTCTCTCAACAATCAATAATAAATCAATCAATCAAGAATAAAACAATATTAATTCTTTGATTTTGAATTATTTTACAGATAAAATTAATATTGTCTTGGATATTAATTACTCTATTCATAATATAGATTTATCCGTGGCGAAGCGTGGCATGCTTATTTGGTCATCGCCGGGTATATTTCCTATAGGAATGTATGATGACGAATATAGAATAAAATAGAATAAAGTAAAATAATCACTTTATTCACGCAGATGACAAAATAATTATGTTGCTTAAATTCTAGGTCATAAAAGTCATTTCAATGAACGTCATTTAAAAATAATAATTACAGCATAAGATTAACTGAACAAAACATGAATTAAGAGAGATTTTAAATGAAAATATATAGGTATAAATTTTAATTCAAGATTTTGAATACTACTTAATACTAGTATGATATATTTTATTTAAATGAATTCATTGGAAATATAAGTAATTGATTTTGTATCTACGTGAAATGGCGGAGTTTGGACATATAAATGTCCATTCTTGGAGAAGGATGTGCAAGGACATCCTTCCCATCATCACTCAACCATAAAATAATTCAGATAACTAAAACCTTAAGTGAAAGCTAGATAGTATGTGATATAAGATAAGATAAATGATAAACAAGAGTAAATGTACAATAATGATGGAATTAATAAAAAATTATTCGTATACATTAAATGAAGAAATTTTGTCGTAGTATAGAATGGAAGCAAAAATACGATGCGAGATCGTGTATATCTAAGATCAATAACTTCTAAAAATTATTATTTGGATGATAAACAAAGTAATGGACGCTTATGATAAAATAATTAATGAATGATGAAGAATGTTAATTTGAAAAAAAACTATGTTCATTAAGCTAGATGTAATAAATTGGAACTAATACCTCGCCTTTTGTGAGGAACAAAATGTTAATGTTAAATGGATGAAAAGTATTAATTAAAATATTTTATAATAATGAATTATTCAGTGTGTGAAAATGAAACTATTTTAGAATAAAATAATTCTTATAACTAAGAAGAGGATGAATGAAGGGATGAAAGATGGTTGTCATGTGGTTGGTTCAGGGTTGGACGGACTCAGTCAATCTATCAAAAAGATATTTTTTCAATTTTAAGATGAAGCCCGCTCGACTCTCAATGGATCTTATAGAATTCGGGAGTGAATTCCAAGCGCGACAGGCGCTGACAAGAAAAGATTTAGTATAAATGGTTGTTCGATGATTTGGTATTCTTAAAGTATTTTCACCGGTTCTAGTACTTGAAACATCTAGCCTCCTACCTTCAGAAACGAATTTGAAATCATTTTTGAAATAATAAGGTTTACCATATTTTAAAATATCCCTAACAAGTTTCACTATTCGAAAAAGTCTCTGTTCTGGCAGCTTTAAAGTTGAGCTTGTAATGTGGGCTTGAGTTATCCGGTCATGACGTTGGAGGGAGTACACAAACCGTAGGCAGTAATTTTGGCAGCGCTGTAGTTTATCATTAAGAGTGACTTGCATGTCATTAAGTACGGAATTACAATAAATAAAGTGAGGGAAGATCAGAGATTTAACTAATAATAGTCTAATGTTTCTAGGAAAAATATCTTGCAACTTCTTCAATGAATGCATAGCTGAAAAAACTTTTTTACAAGTGCTATTGACATGGTCTGACCAGTCTAAAGTTTTATTCATGAGAATTCCAAGATTTTGACTGAGCTACAATAGGAATTTCATTACCATCAACAATAATTTTATGGATTGAGTTCAAATCTATGCTGTTGATTATGCGTGAATATCCGATTATTATAGGCTGTGTTTTGATGGGGTTGAGTTTGAGCCCATTTTTCTTAGTCCATTCAACTATTAAATTAATGTCTTCATTCATTTTGTGTATTGTTTCATTGATTTTTGTGGTTGAACAACTAGCATAAATTTGAAGATCGTCTGCATAAGTATGGAATTTGGAAAACTTAATAACAGAGGAGAGGTCATTTGCATACAAAGTAAATAGTAAGGGGCCTAGTATAGATCCTTGGGGAACGCCATGTACAACATTTTTCCAATTTGATCTCTTATCATCAGCAGATACACATTGTTTCCTACCAGATAAATACGAATTAAACCATTGCAGTGCACTGTGATTAAAACCAAAAAGGGCTAATTTGTTGAGGAGAATTTTATGATCAACTGTGTCAAAAGCTTTTGAAAAATCAAACAGGCTTAAAATAGTACATTTTCTTCGATCCATAGCTAACCTTATATCATCAGTAACACGCAGTAAAGCAGTTTCGGTTGAATGAGATTTTCGAAATCCGGATTGAAAGTTGTGAAGTTTGTTATTGTGCTCTAGGTATGCTACAACTTGTGCATGAACAAGTCTTTCTAGTACTTTGGAAAGGGCAGGTAAGATACTGATTGGTCTGTAGTCTTCAACTTTATTAGGAGAGGCAACTTTGTTTAATGGACGAACCAGAGCAAGCTTCCAATTTTCAGGGAATTTACCGTTCTCAAGAGATTTATTGAATATGAATGTGATGATTGGCAAGACTGCAAATAAGATTTTTTTGATATATTTAATTGGAATTTTATCCGCCCCAGTAGCATTACTGCGAACATGTTGAATTGCTTTATAAGTTTGTTGTTCTGAAATAGGACGAAAATGAATTGATCAGCTACTGGAATGTTTGAATTTGTTACCTGATTATTCAGATTGTTAGCATGATTACTAATGATTGTCTCGTCACGTTGATTTGAATGTGAGATGAAATGATCATTTAGATTGTCTAGTGGTAGGTCAATTGGGGTTTGGGATTTCTGTTTACTCAAGCCAAATTCTTTAATTCCACGCCATAATAATGAGGAGTCTTGTCTGTTATCGGTCATAAATGAATTCAAATATCTAATCTTTGAGTTACGTAACTGTTGTTTAACTTTATTTCTGAGACTCCGATATTCAATTAAGCAGTCCAAATCACTTGTTCTCTTAAATTTTCTATGAGCCTTGTCTCTTTGTCCCATCATTTTCAGTATATCATCAGTCATCCAAGGTACACGTCGTTTTCTATTTATTCTCTTGGTCACGTAGGGTGCATGTCTGTCATATAAGTTAAGAGTCAAATTTTCAAAGGTATCAACCATTTCGTCAACTGAGGATAAGGCCTCAATCAGATGCCATGGTGTGTGTCTTACATCAGTCAGGAAGGCGGCTTCATTGAAGTGTTTGAAGTCCCTATAAGTTATGAATTTTTGTTCTGGTCTGGGTGGTTTGTAAGATAGCACACAAAAGATCAGGTCATGTCCAGAGATAGCTGGAACAGAGATCTGACCCTTGTGTATAACTTCATTGGGGTCACTAACAAAAAGTAAGTCTATGAATGTGTCGGATTCGTTAGTATGATGGGTTGGATCCAGTGGTAAAATAGTCATGTCAAGACATTGGAAAATATTTGTCAATTGGTAATAGTCAAAGTTACGATTAGTCATGTTGAGGTCGGTATTCATATCTCCCATAACTAGAATGCGGTTATGAAATGGCATAAATGAGAGCAATGCATTTTCAAAATCTGTAAAGTGACCAATTTTTGGTGGGCGATAACAAATTCCAACTAGTAATTTATCAGAGCTTGATAAAGATAGCTCAAGTATCATAAATTCAGGTCTAGCAGAATATTCTTGCTTGGATGTGATTAATATTTTAGTTTTAATACAATCTTTTACATAAACTGCTACGCCCCCACAAGCTTTATTCAACCTATCATTACGGAAAAGATTATATCCAGGCAATGAAACTAGATTTGATGGAATGCTTGGCTTTAAGAATGATTCGGAAATTCCAATTACATTGAAGTCCTGAAAACGGAAGATCGCTCTGACCTCGTCGATATGACAACTGAGGGACTGGACGTTAAGATGAGCCACCTTAATAAGGGTTTTAAAAGGGTGGAGCTCATTGGATAATATCAGACCTGTGTCGTAATTATTATTCAAATGATCATATGTTGAGGACGAGCGAGCAGACGTGTCAGTGAGGGACATCATGAAGGTTACAAATCAACGCTGAACCAACCACAGAACAGCACATGACAAAGAGAATAAGGATGAAACTAAAACTAAAAGAACTTAGCCTAAATGAAAAAATCTCAATCACTTGAAAAGCCGAGTGCATTATGAATGCGTTGACAGTTCGGCTCACTTCACTTTTCTAATAGATCTAAAATTCACTGCACACTATTAAATTTAGCGGATAGTAATTTGTGATATGCCGAGTTCCAGCTGAATATCCGGTGTGATGAAACATTATTTGAGTGAGAGGAACCAGTCTGAGTCCAACTGTAGACTCCAACTGCAACAAGGGGAAAAAACGAGCAGAAAGAGCAGCAAAATACATATAGGGAGTGTACATTATAATATACAAAAAAGGCTGACGATGAATAATACATTGTAATAGTATTATTACAATACTATTACGAAGCGGAACATAAGCGGATTCGGCGAAGCGGAACACCCGAAAGGGTCTCTCCGCTAATAAAAGCCATAAGCATAATAATAATAATACATTGTAATAGTAAGTAATTAATAACTTTCTATTCACAGTGAATAAGAATATTAGGAGATCAGTGGGTAATATACAAGATAGAATAGATAGAGAAAAAAAAACTGTAGTGAATAGACAAATAAGACATGCTAAATCGGTGATGTAAATATACGATGACCAAATAAGCATACCATGCTTCGCCACTGAGATTTATCAATAAAATCATTATTGTTCTCGATCTCGATCAATTATTATCCACTCACTCATCTGTATCACACAAAGAATGCCTCGATTCATATTCCCGCTTTACACTAAAAATATCACTAAGTTTGCTTTCTAGCACGTTGTGATAGCTATAAAAAATGAGCAAAAACTTCCTATTTGAAATGGAGATGATAATGAGCATCACTATTTATCAAAGAAAAGCTAATTAGGACCCAATAATATGAAAAAAATCATTCGTTAAACCAACCGCCTTGCCTCCAATCTTTGTCTCTCCAATACCAGACTACTTTTAGGAGGCGACCTTGAAACTGTCAGTGTACTTGCTCTAGTCCACTTGCGCCGAGCAAAAACCGGATAGGCATTTTGCACAATTTGTCTGATTGGCAAGTTGTATTCACATCGCCCATCTACTATCAACTCAAAGTCACAGATCTTTGCAATACATTCCTATCGTACAATTTTAATACAACAATTTAAAATGTTTAATCAAAAATATGCTGTAACTTTCCAATGCATTATTTTGTACGTAAAGTGCTACTAATAAGACTTGATATACTAAGGCTAGGCGTACACCGGTTAGTCAAGACAAGACAAGACGAAATTAGTCACATTTAGTCACAGTAATTGACATAGTGTCTTATGAAGCATGAGACACTGATGCAATGACTAATCGGTGTGTGTTGCTTCATAATCAACTATGTGAATTATTGTGACTAAACGTGACTAATCTCATCTTGTCTTGTCTTGACTAACCGGTGTACGCCTAGCCTAACTTTCCAATGCATTATTTTGTACGTAAAGTGCTACTAATAAGACTTGATATACTAAGGCTAGGCGTACACCGGTTAGTCAAGACAAGACAAGACGAGATTAGTCACGTTTAGTCACAGTAATTCACATAGTTGCTTATGAAGCAACACACACCGATTAGTCATTGCATCAGTGTCTCATGCTTCATAAGCAACTATGTGAATTATTGTGACTAAACGTGACTAATCTCGTCTTGTCTTGTCTTGTCTTGACTAACCGGTGTACGCCTAGCCTAATACTAATGACTATTAGGCCTAGTCAATTTGTTATAATCATTGATTCATTACTAATCTATGAAAATCGAATGACCCAATAATGATTTTAGATAGATTGAACCCGTTAACAACACATTTTCTTGACCATATTTAATTTGATAGGAAATTTTTATTATTCCGATTATTACAACCATACTCTTATAAAAGATTACGGTAAATACTCTTACCGTATTTATTGAGTCACTATTCAGGTTATATAGCATTTTATCTACAGAGCTAATAGAAGCGGGGGGAATTCCAAGGAGGAACTAAAAGAGGCAGCAGCAGCATCATCATCATCATCAGCACACTTTCATTTTTTAGCCACGCCAATAATTAGGAAAAAGATGATGAGATCACGCGACAAACTGATGGCAATTTCTCTTTTTCGCCCAATGAATGTAGTCTGTACTGATTTCATTATATTTACTGAGAAGACGCTTCACGCTGAGTTTAAAAGAAGGAAAAAACGGCACAAGTCTACCGGACGGATGCTGTGCTGTATTGGCGAGGAAAGGAATGTTTGAACAACAAATAATTATTGTTAGTTCAACATTTTTGCAGATTTTGACAATGAGAACGCCAAGGATCAGGTGTGAACATTGAAGCAAAAAATCATGTGTTATCATAATTGATAAAAGTAAATAAAAAGTAATAATGCATACACCCATAGCCCCCTTTAAACTACAGTTTAAAGGAGTTTAAAGGAGGCTATGATACACCGTATAGGCCTAGGTTTTTAGTACCTTAGTGTTGGGTGTCATATGATTTTTCTTTTGCTTTTTGTTTCTCAATATTCAATAACTTGCATGATGGTAGGCCAAGACTCTTTAGGCCTATAGTCTTATCGTTTTCCATAGATCTCCAATGTAAGATTCATTTATTTATTGAAAATACACATTACAATGTGGGAAGATTCAACAGAAATTTGTCCAAAACTCCTTCTATCCCAATCTAAATAAATAGTCCACTGTTAATGTTGATGATCCATCTTACTAAACATCTGAGTCAAAAAAAAACTATTGAGTTAACTAACAATAATTTTGAATTTCTAAATGCCAAAAACAAATTCATAAAACAAAAATAATACTACAACTTCTTAAAATATTACATATTGTAATAGAAATAATTTGCTTACAAGTTGATCTTGAGATTGTAATACTACACCTGACACCTTCAATCAATCCTCAATGCTTGTTGATTGAAAAAGAATATTAATTGAAAATATTTATTACATTAATTTTTATCGAATTTAATACAAGGAGTCTTGAATAATTATTTCATTCATTAAGAATTCGAAGTCAAGCTAAACCTGTAGGTTGGAATTACTCGAAATAAAGGTTCAGAAGACTTCTGTGCAATATTATTAATTTTTTGAAATGATTCGTTTCAAAGCTTTCTATTAGCTATAGTAAATCTATAGCTATCGTTGTCTATAGCTATAAAAAATAGGAAGCTAGATGTCCACTAGGGTCAATGACTTCGAAAGAATTCCTATCAGATAAAAAACAAATAACCGCGTACTATGAGGTTCCATTAATTTTCAACAAGTATATAGACTTGGTAGGCTCATTATTTTGAACTCAGGTGGGTATCGCAGTGAAGAAACTCGTTTTGGAGTGCACTTCACTACATTTCCAGGCGTTCTTCATCATAACTCACCCTGTAGGAAATCAGATTTTGAATTAGTTAGGAAGGAGGCTGGAAGAACTACACAAGAATTCATTAATTTTGAACTATAGATGATAGGAAACTATTTTAGGAGCCTAATATGCTCTTCTCTAGACTTTCGAACATGGATTCGTACCTCATGAATTCATTAATTTTGAACCAAAGTTGATAGGAAACTATTTTAGAAGCCTAATATGCTCTTCAGCTAATCATAATTCACCCTGGATGTAACCAAACTTTGGAAGAAAGAAATGTGGGAGGGAGGGGTAGAAGAGAGATGGAAAGTGAGAATTTAGGAGAAAGAGTTAAGTTTAGGCTGTAGTTTACAAATGAGGACCGGAAAGACCGGACCTAAGCCTGACTGACACACGCACATGCGCGCGAGCGATCTTGGAAGCGTGGTTTCGAAACCTTTTTCTTGTCTGGGGTCGCCAGCTTTCTGTCATAATTTTCTTCGCCTTTTCATTATTTTCTAGTGTCAGTGGTGAGCCTACACTTCTCTTAACACTTCTTCTAGTTATTCAACTTTGTCTTCTTCAACTTCTTCTTCCTCTACTTTTCCTTCTTCAACTTCTTCTTCGCCTCTTCTCATGTCTCGTCTAGTTCTCATTGGCCGAATTCTCAATCAGCCCCTCGAGCGAACGTTTGTCAACCACTAAGAAGTTTTGAAAGCTGTATGTGGCCAGTGACCTTCGCTGAATACCAGCCGGGGACCAATAACACACATGGCTCAGGTTTCAGTCTCTAGAATTTCTCAGGTTAAAATTGATCATGTCCATTCTTTTGTTTGGATAATGATGTTTGATATTTTGTTTGAAATATTTGTTCAATATAAATGAACTGTATTAGAATTACTAAGACTATTCAAATTCAAATATCAATTTATTCCCATAATTAAAACATGATACAGAAATAAATACATGATACAATAGAAATTAAATGTGAGGAATCCCCCTACAAGACTATACATCTGTGTGTAGGGTGGAACTACCAACTGATAATAAAGTTACTGATAATTTTACTATTATTTAATTGTATAGTTGTAGATATATTGTGAAAGAATAAATTTTTTTATAGTTAGTTTCCTTCAAAAGTATCAATATATTATCTACTCTTTATAATCAAATAAATACTTTATTCACTCAAAATGTACAAAGGTCACAAAATACGGAAATCATTTCTTTGTTTCTATTCTTGTATTATAACTTTTCAAATATAGCAGGATTCTTTTAACTTGTCAGAAAACAGCTGATTTAACGTTAGTAAACGGGCATACGTAAATCCGGTGTTATCTGACAATTTAAAAGAATACAGCCATAATTGACATTATTCGATGGTTATATTATGTCAAACATTGTATTCATGTTGTTATTATTATTATTATTATTATTATTATTATTATTATTATTATTATTATTATTATTATTATTATTATTATTATTATTATTAGCGAATGGCTTTCATTGGTGAGGAGGCCCGCAGATCTCGCAGTATAACCCGATTTTCCCTTATAGTCCAGTCAATGAGTGGTTTTTAGGGGCAAAAATACACATAAAGCTAATTTTTCTCCCATCAACTACTATCATATAGACAAGTGTCCTGGCAACAGTCCTGACCCCTACCCCTCTTGCCTCCCCCCCCGCACCCCCTCAAAGCTTCACTTTGCCAGGGTTTCGTATATCGTACGTATCTCGGCTTCCAATGGAGATATCGATTCAAATCTTTTTTCATTCTTCAGAAAATTAATTTTTCTATATTTTGTTCCATTACCATTTTGATCTAACTCTAGTAGTTCCGGAGTTATTTGTGAAAGAATAAAGAAAAATTCAGATTTTTTGCTTAAAAATGTTATACTTTTGCAAATAAAAGTTTACGTGATTGTTAAACAGAAAAATGTTCCACATAAAAGTTGTAGAGCGTTTCATTATCTTCAATTTGAATAATCACAATCTATATTTTACTCCAGATGAACATGAGAAAAAGTCCATCAAAGTGCGATCTGCACGATCTCGAATTGCTCGGCGGCTGAGCCAATGCATAATAATAAACAGGTGGTTTCGTGAAAATAGTCCAGTCAATGAAGGTTCAACACAAGGAATTTTTGCTTATAAATGCTGATATCTTGGAAGTCCTTGATGATAGAAAATCGTGATTGGTTTCAAATTATAGATCGGGATTTCTTCTTTCATTTCCAATTGAAAATTTTTCAAATATTCATTTTACATGACAGAAACGATTGATTCTGTAAGTCCAAAAATTTACAACATGTCTCGTTATTTCACATTTTCAGCGTTATTTTAATAAGACAGAGGGTTTGAAAATGTTTCTAAGATATTTAATCCTGTAGAAGATGAAATTTTCTACAATTGAAGCCCAAATACGTGATAATATCTTGCTTAAATCTTCATCTAGAGGCTATTTACTAACTGTCAAATAGTGAAAAAGTTAATGATTTTTCTAATTCTTTAATTAGGTGTAACTTTCTTGTTTGAGAGTGAAACATAAAAATACATATTAGATTTTGAAGAAAAATGAATTCTCTGCAACTTGATCACCATTTGTAATTTTCAACGTTGGTATCTTCCTAATAAGAAGAATTCAACTTACTATTGCCATGCATTTCTAACACAATTTTCAAATTGAAAATCTTTTTATACGATGAATAATGGAGTTAAGAATCTCGAATGGTGATCAAAATGTTGAGAACTCTCCACTCTTCAAACACCAATATAAAGTGGATATGAATATAAAATAATAATGTAAATGTGGAATTTGCAGTGTGCTTTTTAAACTATGCTGTTGTGCTCATTATTGATGCAAGGAGAGATGATCACATCATGCCTTTTCGAAGGAGCCTGCAATGGTTAGAGTTGAAGGAGAGAAGGCAATATTTCCTGTTATGTCTTGCCTATCATCTCATTGTTGAAGGCAGAAGTCTATCTATTATAGTTGGCTACTTGGAAGAGATATTTACTATCTTTGCATAGGTTATTTCCAGGTTGTGGTTGACGAAACTACAGTATCTAAATAATGTTTCTATTCTACAGTTTCTAATACTTTTCAGGACTATTAATCTGTATTGGGTGTTGGATTTTTCAGAAAAGTTATATAATTCAACATTTATTTCCAAAATGGCAGCCAAAACTAGGGACGATAGGAATGATAATTTAGTAAAGTGAAGCCACGCTATTATATCTAAACAATTTAGTTGCGACTGAAGTTCATTATCTCAGACAATGTTATAAGACGTTTTGTAAACCTGAACTTAATGAAAAAAAATTGTAGGACGTTCATCATCAACTGAATCCGATTACTAATTTCGTTGAGGACGACAATGAGTGCCGGTATTCATTCAAAGAAATAATTGCGTGGTTTTGTTACAGACTCTCAAGTCTTTGATTATTTTGAAGTCAAGAATTTAATATTTCTTTTAAGATCGGCTAGTTGTATGAGTATAATTCATCTTGGATGAAAAGTACGCATTTTACATACTAGTCACAACGTAAGTTTGTGGTTCGATAAATAGGTAAATAAAAGTTGAGGGCGATTGTTGAATAATTTTCTTAGGAAGATAGTAGGAATTATTGGAGAAGACATACATTTATAATGAATTATGGGTGTGGAAAATACGCAAATGAATATTTGAGTACTAGAAAATGCAGTATTATCCAAATATTCTTGTAATAGAAGAAATTTCATCCTGATCATGTACAACTCATCAAAGTTGAAAAGCCTCAATGAACTCTCTGATAAGATAGACAATTCAAGTGTTAGCAATTAACCGTAAATATTATTATTCACGTATTTTAGTGAAATCTACTGATAACTTATGTAGCAAGACTTACACCAGCAAAATTAGTTACCAACATTAATTGATAAGATATAAAGAGATACTATCAATGGAACATTATTTGTCAAAAATAAACGTATTCTAGATTTTTTCTGAGAGAATTGGACTTTTCAATTACGTAGAAATTATCTGTAAACAGTTACAGCGGTGCCCTTCAGCAGCAAGTTACAATGGTGCGGCGGTTATTGGTCTATTTAAAGCACAGATAATGTATAATCTTATAAAGATTGTACATTATCTGTGATTTAAAGCCATCATTTCCGCAGCAAACATTAAAATAGTAGACACATCTGTTCAAAATCAATCGAGATGTTCATAAATTCAATTATTGTGAAAGAGGGATTCGTAATACTATACAATGATATTATGTTTTAAATCACTTTAGGCTATACATTATGTACCATATTAGAATAAAAAAAATGGTCGCCAATGTAGAAATATCTTTTGAATTATAACTTTTCTGAAAAATTCATCACCAAATACAGATCAATAGTCCAGAGTAATATAAGAAATTGTTGGGTTAGAAACATCATTTAGATAGATTTGTTAACCACATAATAAGTTACGCCTGGATCAGTCCATCAAGCGCAGCGAGATCGTGTTTAGACATTAATGGACGAATTAAGATTATAGGATGGTGATTAAATATGGGTTATGATACATCATTTTGAAGACCTTGAAAAGATCTACAAGTTTTACATGTAAACCTTTGGTAAAATATGTTTGTATAAACTTTTATTTGCAAAAGTATAACATTTTAAGCAAAAATCTGAATTTTCTTATTCTTTCACAAATAACTCCGGAACTACTAGAGTTAGATCAAAATGGTAATGGAACAAAATATAGAAAAATTAATTTTCTGAAGAATGAAAAAGATTTGAATCGATATCTCCATTGGAAGCCGAGATACGTACGATATACGAAACCCTTGCAAACTGAAACTTTGAGGGGGTGCTGAAGCAAGAGGGTAGGGTCAGGACTTTTGCCAGGACACTTGTCTATATGATAGTAGTCGATGGGGAAAAAATTAGCTTTATATGTATTTTTTCCCCTATCGGGGGTTTTTTGGAACTCATTGACTGGACTATTAATGGGGAACATGGTGAATCATGTAGGATATAGTTTGATTTCACTTTTCAGAATACAGTATCCACTCAATTTTGAAAAAAGTTCTTTTTGATATCAGAGTCTAAAATTCTATAAAAAACACATAAAACACAATACACAATTCTACAATACACATAATTTGTATTGCATGTGTTCAAATTGTGTATTTCTATAAATTGATGTGGTAAAGAACTCTGTTTTCCTAATAAATTTTAATTTCAGAGGCATACTTTATTAGGCTGAGCCTAAATTAAAGAGCCTTATAAAATATCAAATTCTTCAGAATTCTGTTTCAATTCAATTCGTGGCCCAAGAGGGATGAAAAGTAATTAAATGTGATAATAATTGGAATAACAAAATAGTTATAATAAATTTCACATGAAGTTGAGAGTTTATCATTGATTGACTTTAAAAAGAACAAGGAATGAAAGATTCATTTTTCAAAGAAATACAAGAAGTTTGAATAAGTATTCTAAAGTACCTTATCCTAATAATTTAATCCATGATGCTCAAAAATGTAGAGCATTAGGACATTCTAGACAGACACAAAGGTTCAAATTCATTTGACAACAATAAAGTACATTCAGCCTTACATAACGCAGGGCTAAAAACATTCTCCTTACTCAAGTAGACCAAATTCTAGTTAGCATAACACTAGGCAACGTTTTTCAAAGTACAGTGCTAGCCATATAAGCTATGTGTACAAGCTATGATGCGACCTTGCGTTACACTTCTGTCCAACATTTCACTAAAAAACTGTCTCGCCTAAAACCAACAAGAAAATCCATTAGAAGCAAGCACAACAAAGAGAAGCGTACGTACAACACATCTTCGACTAAAATCTTATAAAAGAATGTGAAGACATAACGAAGAAAGCTGTTATGCAATAAAGCCTGACAACGATTATAATTTCACTACAATATGTCCTCTCTTTAACAAGAGAAGCCACTTACAATAACGCGTGGAATTTACACTTCATGCCGGAATTGGGATTTTCGAACACGTAAAAATTGAAAGTGTAGGTTATTTACGATCATTTTTCCTCAGAGGAGTGAACTGTAGTTCATCTTATATAAATTATCCATTTAAACATTCTATAAGTTGAATAAATTTGAGTGGAGATATCAATATTATTGTTCTATTTTCTAATAGGTGAAGTAAAATTGCAAAGTATAGGTAATTTACAATCATTTTTCCTCAGAAGACTGAACGGAGTTCATCTTATATGAATCATCCATTTGAACGCTCTATAAGTTCATTACATTTGAGGAGTGATATTAATATTATTGTAGTTTCTATGACAGGGTTTAGGAAATAAGGAGTAATTATATCGATTTTAAGGAATTGGGTATTCTTGAAAAGAATGTTGTTCATGTTAAAGGGGACAGAAGGAACCACAAGAACATATTTTTAAAACATTAGTGAGTAGAACATTTTTGGCTAGTTGCACGGAAATCCATTACGATTAACCGACGTAAAATGATGTCATTAGTCATTGCATTGGTTCTGTTAGATGACGTCATTTTACGACGCTTGAATCCAATTTGATTTTCGCGCAACTGGCTTTAAGATTTGAAGTGAGAATTTAAGTGAGCTTCAAGATCGATTGAGCAGAAAATTTCGTGAATTGAATTCTATTCATTCGTTAGCACCAATATACTAACCTACAGCACTTGTCCTCACTATTGACAAGTGCTAAAAAGTGAGAGCTCTTCAGAATGAGCTTGAGAGCATTCGAAATCTAAAGATGTATGTCTGCCTACCCACCATCCAGAGTGGAAACAGCAAAATCATTGTTTACCAATGAAACAACATCTTCCATGTTCAGAAGTGGAACCCACTACAATGGGTCCGTTGTTTGTTAAACAAACATTACCAATTGCTTAAAGCATTTGGCTTTGTTGTGGTTTTGTGTTAAAAGAGAGGGAGAGAGAGAGATTGATTAATTAATGGTGAGAGAGAATAACTTAGAATACCGGAAGTATTTTAATTTTCAACAACTGACTGAGGATTAGGAAAAGAGTTCTATGTATTAGTACTAGTTATGTGAATTACTGAATTAGATAAATTCAGCTTGTGAGAGCTTAATGAGGCCCTGCTTCCATAGTTTAAAGTTTCAACTTATTAATACAGAGAAGAGTACGAAAATGAGGGGGAAAAGGAGGAGGAAGAAAGAGGAGGAGGAGAAAGAGGAGGAGGAAGAGGAGGGGAAAAAGGAGGAGGAGGAAGAGGAGGAGAATGAGAAAGAGGAGGAGGAGGAGGAGGAGGAGGAATGAAGAGGAGAAGTGGAACGGAGATGAGGAGGAGGAAGAGGGGAGAAAGAGAAGGAGAAGGAAGAGGATGAAGAGGAGAAGTGGAAGGGAGATGGGGAGGAGGAGGAGGAGCAAGAGGAGGAGAAAGAGAAAGAGAAGGAGGAGAATGAAAAGGAGAAATGGAAGGGAGATGAGGAGAAGGAGAAGGAGGAGGAGGAGGAGGAGGAAGAGGAGGAGGAGGAGGAGGAGGAGGAGGAGGAGGAGAAGGAGGAGGAGGAGGAGAAGAAGAAGGAAGACGAAAAACCATAAATAGAAGAGAATTTAAAGGAGAAAGTAAACAGGAAAGTAAGAGGAAAAATGAGATCAAAATCAAAGAATAAGAAGAATGTTGGTTATGGAGAGGTTAGAGAGAATAATTATAAATTTTAATCTATGAAAATTATGACTGAATAGAAGGTCCAAGAGAATAGAGGGAGAATAAGAAATAGGAGCGTAAATTAGCAAATTGGAAAAGAGAGGGAAGGAAAGAAGACTACTGAGAGGAAAACAAAGAGAGAAAGAAACGTTGACCAGTGACTCCAATATATTTGATAGCAAGCTCGCGCGCTATCAAGAGTATGAGCGAAGCTTCTCTTCTCTTTCTTTCTCGCCTTCTTCTTCTTCTCTTTCTTTTTCTACGTCTTGTTCTTCTTCCATTTCCAACCATGATCCGGGGAAAGTGACCGACCGCCTAACCTTGCTTGCTCGCGTCCGAACGCTACCGATTTCTAATAAAGCCGACCAGTACACTAACAGGTCTGCACTCGTATGAACAGGTGGCCTACACATTATTATAGACAGATTCAATATCAACATATCTACACTTTGAAACATCATAGAGAAGAATAAGAAGGAGGCTGATAAGAAGAAAAAGGATAAGAAAAATAAGAAGAAAATTGAAAAGAAGAAGCATAAAAAAAGAGGAACGATGAGAAAAATAAGGATGAGAAAAAAGAAGAGGTATAAGAAAAAGTAGAGGGATAAGGAAAAGAAGAAGAAGGAGAAGAAAAATGAGGTAAAGAATAAAGAGGTAGGAAAGGAAAGACAGGAGGGAACAGGAAGACGAAGCAAGATAAGAAATAAGAAGTATAAGAAAAAGAAGAGGGATAAGAAAAAGGAGAAGAAGAACGAAAAGAAGAAGAAGAATGAGGTAAAGAATAGAGGTAAGAAAGGAAAGACAGGAGGGAACAGGAAGACGAAGCAAGACAAAAAAAGAAGTGTAAGAAAAAGAAGAGGGATAAGAAAAACGAGAAGGAGAAGGGAAGAAGAAGTAGGAGAATGAGAAGAAGAAGAATAATGAGGTAAGAATGCAGAGGTGGTAAAGGAAAAACAGTAGGGAACAGGAAGGTGAAGCAAGAGAAGAAATAAGAAGGAGAAAGGGAAAAGAAGGAAGAATAGCGGTGGAAAATGAGTCGGAAAAACGAGAGAAGAAAATTTTTAAAAATAAAGAGAAAGAAGAAGAAGAAAGAGAAGGAGAAGGATAAGAAGAAGAAGAAAATAATGAAGAAATAGAAGAAGAAGAAGAAGAAGAAGAAGAAGAAGAAGAAGAGAAGAAGAAGAAGAAGAAGAAGAAGAAGAAGAAGAAGAAGAAGAAGAAGAAGAAGAAGAAGAAGAAGAAGAAGAAGAAAAAGGCTAAGGAACAAAAATACGTAAAGTACTGTACAGTATTTGAAAATCTGATAATTATTATTCCATAAGATAGCTTCAGTATATCTAGGCACCATGTACGGTATTCAAATTGAGGATTGCTTCTAGGTGGATTAAATTTGAAGAAAATACCGCGATAGCAGTAAGATAAAATATAGTAAAAACTTCTGAACCTTTCTACTATGCTAACAAGCGAATTCGTCGTACGGCATTCAAATGTGGGTTTGGTGCCGGAGAAAGTAACATTGGCATCATTCAGAAGCTGCAAACAAGTTCTAGAGAAATGCAGTCAATGCACCTTACTCCAACCGAAACCTCTGTCTCCATAGAGATCTCCTCAGGAAAGCCCGACATAGGTTTATTAGTTTATGTTTTAGGCATTAGGTTCATATATTGAAAATATGTTTTCAATAAACTTAAGAATTCCAGTCAGAAACATGAATTAAATCATTTGACTACGCCTACTCAAATTTTATTTTAAACTGTCTTCTTATTCTAATTTGTCTTATTTTTACAACTTTTTCATTCATATTCCAGATTAATCACATTCATGAGTAACTGAACAAGAAAGTTTTAATGTTAATGTGTACGTTTAACAGGAATAACATCAGAGTATAACTTGGCGAATTTACGAATTTACTTGTATAATGTTCACGAAGCTCATTTTTCATTGAACAATTTACTATAAATGAATCACAGAAGATATAGTTACTAGTGACTATTTTTCAGGAAAATCTCCCTAATACTTCACAATCTTGAATACATTCCATTTTCAAGAAAGGATTAATCAAATTTGAAACAATTCAGTGATACGCCAATGAGATCTACTTATGTTCAAGAAAATCTGAGCATAGATAGGTTTATTTATTTTTCTGTAATGATTTCACAAATCATTACAAATAGTATTATAATGAATAGTAAATGGATAATAATAACTATTGTTTGATTAAATATCCATCAGAACATGATGTGGAATTCTCATAGCTTAGCCTAGAGGGATATTTACCATTTTTTAAATATAAATTCTAATGAAATGCAATGAATGTATTACATCACTCAATTAACGTATTATAATAATGAACAAATTGATCAATGTCGAATAATAATATTAAGAAATAATATTCGTATCTTTACTATTAACGGATTATCAACCCTACACGTATGCAAAGGCTATCTATACTATACTGTAGTTTACTTCCTGACTTCCTGAGTTAGTCAATACTGTACTGCAGTAGCATTCATGCAACAGAAATGATAGAATATCATCAATGAAATTATGAATGTTGGCACATTTTCTTCAAAATTGTCACGTACTTTTGCGGTGTTGCAGATGCACTTTCGATGCATTCAAATATGCACTTTGATTGCATTCCTGCATACGAGGGTTGATTCATAAATAACTTCTCCCCCTCCTTAATCGTGAACACTTTTCTCTCTTTCCCTCCCAACAGTACGCGCTATTTTCTATCTCTTTCTTGCTCACTAACTCATTGTATGAGAGCGAACAAATCAAAATCAAGGAAGAAAAAGTTACCCTACTTAGTACACAGTGTCACATTCGAATATGTGAGCGATAAAATCTCAAACGTGGTTGATTTGTTTGTAATGCGTGACAAGACAACCAAATGGCAATACTCTTATCATACAACTATCTGTATGTGAGTCAGAGCTATTATTGTTTCAAAGGGATGTACAGTAGTAGCCGGAATTGGTTCTCTTGGCAGACATATTGTTTTGTATGAAAGTGAGTGGAAAAAATCAGTATAATATTAGGACAACAAGTACCTGAGTACCACATAAAAAATGAGTATAAAATATGGAGACTTACAATAGAATGAAATTGAGTACTGTGTAGATGTAATCAAAGACAATATCAACTATAGGTAAATTGTCTTTGATGTAATTCTGTTTAAAAGTCTGGACATATAATAAAAACATAAGAACTGAGTACTGAATTGACCATACCAATGTATGAAATATAAATTATTTATGATTTTTTATGATACTTTATGATAAACAAGAAGTAGTAGTGATATAAAACAGTAGATTCCAAAAAGTGGCATCTGGAAATGGTTCCTACAATACAGGAGCTGCAATAAAAATATATGATAACTATATACTTACTCTTATTCTCATGTAAACATACATAGTCCATATTATGTTCATAAGATGGAGTGGATTGACATACCTGAAATCAAACGAAATCTCTATATAGTGATGCAATTTGAATTTTCATCAGATTTATCATGAGAATCCCAAGATTTCTGATACGCCAATTAATTTCTATTCATATTCATTTATTTGACAAATAATTATCAAACTGAAAGGTATATCAATGAAATTTATGAAGTTTTGAATAGGCTTAGGCTAGGCGTACACCGGTTAGTCAAGACAAGACGAGATTAGTCACGTTTAGTCACAGTAATTCACATGGCTGCTCATCAAGGCATGCTTATGAAGATGCAATGACTAATCGGTGTGTGTTGCTTCATGAGCAACTATGTGAAGTACTGTGACTAAACGTGACTAATCTCGTCTTGTCTTGTCTTGACTAACCGGTGTACGCCTAGCCTTAGTTGGAATAAGACATTTCAAGTCACAAGTTATACTAACAATAAAATACATATAACTTATCTTGATAATATTGTAAAATCTCCCAATCATATTGAAATGATCGTTTAGTGAAATTTGACAACTTCTAATTTATTTCAATAATTATACAAAACATTCAAGTTACAGTTAAAGGGTGTACTCGCCCATCAGCAGAATATTTGCTTAGAGAGGAATGCAGCAGATATTTCAAAGATTATTTACGCAAATAATCATGAATCTATAAGATTTTAAATGTCAATTTTATACGAATATTGTGATGATTGTTAATTTTGAATATGAGATGTTAATCTTTTTGATTCTCCGAATGATATTGTGTCCTGTTTACAATAAATTCACTGGAAAGTATAATACAGCAATGACAGTTTATAAAAAAGTACCGGATGACCATAGTGGGGTCATTTATTTATTATTAAGATGATACAATAATACGTATAGGATGAAAACACAGACAACATGTCCAAAACATGATCAAGAGATCTCTCAAGTTTTTATAGAAAAAAAATTAAAAAAACTAAACACCCCAAGAAATAATATTCTAAATACTGGCTAAATCCTGGTTTTCCAAATCACTCAACGATAATGAGAAAGAATACTATGCACTTAGCATCAATAATTGCATTCATAAATGGATGATATAAATTAGGAACGAAGAGCAGGAAAACATTTTCAAATCACAACTAGATGCACTCAATGAGTTGTGAGCTCAATGAGATCAAGAGCAAAGAACTAGATAATCAAGTTCTTCAAATTGATTACAGGTTTGGATTCAATAGTTTCTGTACAGCACACTACATCATGGTGGCAATTGTTAGGATAAATAGGGCGCAATCAGATTTGATACAGTATATTCAGATTGAGAATAAGAATGAATTTCATAGTCTTAAAAGAGTTTGAAAATACAGTATTACTAAATAGATCTTATAAGTTACAAACGGAACTACTGGCATAAGTAAAACTATAGTGATATGAAGTAACTAGAATTATTTTTTCCGAATAAGAATGTTTCGATTGATTTTTAAGTTCATATTACATTAAACTGCTGCTTGCATACAAATATACAATATTTCTTAAGTATGCATGTAGTAATGCATTCCTTGCCCTATACACTTTTTCTCGTGTTAATTTCTTAATGTCAACTTGTGGAGGAATTAAATAAAGTTTGATACATTGTATTTTACATGGATTTTCATTCATGATTTTTTGCCAGTAAAGTATTGTGATTAAGATAATGTAGATGACACACTAATATGTGATATCTAAATCAGTATATTTTAGCCTCAACAAGCAAACCTATCCAATTCAAACCAAAGATTGTTTGATTGCATGATAATAGTTTTTCAGTATCCATCGCAGATTGACAGTTTGGTATAATATTGAATGTTGACAGAATGTATTATAATAGAATATAGTAACTGAATGAACAATAAAACATTGAACATGCGTAACAAAAGTTTACAGCAATTAGATAACAAATTTGAATCAATTACACCTAGTTGAAGCGTGTAAAAACTGGTTGTTTCATAAGAAAAGCTACAGAAGACAGAAGATACAAAAGAGAGAATTCTTTGTTGAATTCTAATTAGTTCCTGAATGGGAGAAGCTGAGAAACTACTAGGAAGTTTAGCTTAAAAAGTCTAACTTGAGACTTGAGATACATAAAAGATGAGATAATTTGTCAATTTCTGTTCATTCTTGAAACGGACATTTGTATAATCAGATTCATTTAATTTGACGCTTGGCATTAGATAGATAGATATTATTTCTTGACGTTGCTGATGACCGTAGAGTACGATGGCAAAGAAATAATATCTCTCTATCTATCTAATGCCAAGCGTCAAAATGAATCTGATTATATGTATTATATTATTTTATATGGCTTCACACTATACTTATTCACATGCTTTGGAGAACTTTGTTTACACCATTCAATTTGAGAATTCTAAATCTAATTTCAAGATAAGTAATTCATTCTTATGTTTGTAGTGCCTAAATTCATCAAGTATCAATATTAACAATTTAATGAAACTGATGATTCAATTGAAGCTATTGCTATTTTTAATTTTTTCTGTAGTACAAGCAATGATCTTTTAAATGAAATAGAATAAGCATTGCATTGATTTTTTTGTACAGAGAGTATAAAATGTGTGCATTCACAGACATCTATCGCTCAATTAAGGGCTTTCCATAGATCGAATACATAAATGCATTCTACATCATGCATACATCTTTCCTTACTTTGAATCAGCTGTACACTGATTTATTACTGTATAGCAGGATCATTTTAACTTGTCAGAAAACAGCTGATTTAACGTCAGTAAACGAGCGTACATCAATCAGCTGTTTTCTGACAATTAAAAATAATCCTGCTATACACTGTACAGCTGTTCATAGACATCAGTAGCGCAGCCAATTTTGTTTGTATTTGCATCCAAAGCTATAGCAGGATTCTTTTAACTTGTCAGAAAACAGCTGATTTAACGTTAGTAAACGAGCGTACATCAATCAGCTGTTTCTGACAATTTAAAAGAATCCTGCTATAGAAATCTATCACTTCTTGCATTGTAGCCATTTTTCATTATTCTCTAGAGAAGCAACAGAACTTTCGGAACTCCACAATTAAACGTAGGAAACAACAATGGCTTACAGATGAATAACAGCTAACTGGTTACCAAAGAAAACCCGTAGAGTTTCAACAATTATCTCAGAATCCGTCCCTGAATTCGACCATGTTGAATGTGATGTTATGAAAAGTAGCCTACACCATAGACTAACTATACAACATAGACTAACTATACACCATAGACTAACTGTTGTCTGTGCCTACACTAAACAAAAATTAAAAAGGAAGACAATGAGCAATAGCCAGCACCAAATTTATCACCCGGTTAACCTTAGAAGGCGTCCGTATAAATGGCAGCCCGAAAAATGTCGGCGACTGTATTTGTGAAGTTGTATTATAAATCGTTTGAAAGCGGAAGTCGAGTATCGAAAAGGATGTTTGTCGGAGTGGCAATGGAAGGAAGAACGGATTCAGTCAGAGAAATCAGCCGCACGGCCAAAAACGGCTTCAAGCACTTTCTTCACAGGCTCAGGTGCTGCCCGCTTCAACAAAACAAAACACACCAATCCTTCCTTACTCTACCACGTCCTGTGTATTTATCAAAGAATCGATTATAAGCTTGATCGATTGTGATTATTGATTATAATCGATTATCAAACTTGAGATGTAATACTGTGTATTTAAGGCACGTATGCACCATCTTCGTTCAATCCATGTTTTAAAAATCGAGATAAACTGTGAATTTTTATTTCAAACCGTGGATTTTTAGTAGAAATCAACTTAAAAGTACGTTTTGTTGAACTTAGTTCAAACTAAGATGGTGCAAACTGGCCTTATAGTTGTAATTTTTATCTTATTTTGTTTCTAATAATTATTGTGTCTTAGGCTAGGCGTACACCGGTTAGTCGAGACAAGACAAGACGAGATTAGTCATGTTCAGTGACATAGTTGCTTATGAAGCAGCACACACTGATGCAATGACTAATCGGTGTGTGTTGCTTCATAAGCATCCATGTGAAGTACTGTGACTAATCTCGTCTTGTCTTGACTAACCGGTGTACGCCTAGCCTTACTTAGTTTCGATTTGTGTTTTTCAACTCATTCTTATTTTATCCTGAGATATAATTTTCTTGTTCATTTTATGAGTTGAATTTATCCCGTTAATAAAGAATTCAAATTAATAAGGACTGATTGCAGTCAAATTAAACCGCAGTAAGGTGACGTCATTTGACTGAAACAATACTACGAGATCATTATTACACTAATGATTATCCTTCCTAGTATAGAAAGGGTCTGAGACCTAATTTTTGTGAGATTAGACTGATGTAGGCATCGTATAAAAACCATACGAATGAATGAACATAATTATTATATCTGATATTAAAAGCTTTTAATCTTTGAACTCATTTCTAACCCCAATTCTAAACACTACCAACGAAAATGTTCTCCAATTAAGCCTAAGTAACTGAGTATGAATTACAGCCTGACCCATTCTCCTGCATTAATTATAAAATGTACCTGAATAAGGAGTCGCTACAATTACAATCTTCATTCACGATGTACTACATTCATTGCGGGTCTACATTCATTCATTACAAGAGAAGTAAGAAAAGTGCACTGATTCAGGTCAGGTGAAGGTCGAACATATTGCTTTTGTGGAAAAGTCATTTACATTAGCAGTCAATGTCAGCTCCGTCACACAGTGTCACAGACTCTGCACACTTCTATTCAAGCATCCTCTATTTTCTGCTGAAAGAAAACATAAGCGTACCACTTGACCGCTAAACAACTAATTTCCGGCATATTTTGAACTGAAATCACTTGCACTTTCAATAACTAGCATCGAGCTACTTGGAAAAATGTTGAGAGAGGAAAAAATTAGGGATCAATCAAAGAGAAATCGCAGTACTCTTCAGTTTCAAACTTTTAACCTGAATAACCTCCTCATGAAGCAATGTATAAGGCTAGGCGTACACCGGTTAGTCAAGACAAGACAAGACGAGATTAGTCACGTTTAGTCACAGTACTTCACATAGTTGCTTATGAAGCAACACACACCGATTAGTCATTGCATCGGTGCGTGCTGCTTTATAAGCAGCTATGTGAATTAATGTGACTAAACGTGACTAATCTCGTCTTGTCTTGACTAACCGGTGTACGCCTAGCCTTACAGATCCATTAGAAAAGTTACTTTTCTTTCTTTCAAGAACTAACATCACGTTTCAGTACTTTGTTACATATTCATCTCATAAAAAAAACTAAAATAAAATCTTCTCCATCAAATCTTATCTAAAAAAATTGGTAAACAGGTCTGATAATATCTTATCAATGAAAGGTCTGGTCAGTTCATCAGATTTTGGTCGATAAAATGTACGCCCTTAGGCTAGGCGTACACCGGTTAGTCAAGACAAGACAATACAAGACAAGACAAGACGAGATTAGTCACGTTTAGTCACAGTACTTCACATAGTTGCTTATGAAGCAACACACACCAATTAGTCATTGCATCAGTGTCTGCTGCTTCATAAGCAACTATGTGAATTACTGTGACTAAACGTGACTAATCTCGTCTTGTCTTAACTAACCGGTGTACGCCTAGCCATAGTCGCCACCAAAGGGAGTGTTACACACCGTCCAGGTCCTATTCAGTATCTGGAGTGTCTGAGACTTGACTACATTTTTAATTCTCAGCGTTACTGAGCTTCCACATCTCCAGTATCCAGTACTCTGCACCAACATTCAATGGCTTCTCATTAAAATGCCTCAAAGTAAGACAACGAAACCATCAACAACTTAAAAGTTTCACTAAATTATAATAATATTCTCGGAGACTGGACGAACATAAAGATAACCGACGGGAGTCATAGCTATGATGTGAAAGGAGATAAAGACTCAGTGAAAGGAACAGAAGAGAAGAGAAGGAACATCGGAAAGATGAAGGAAAAGAGAATTAGACTGGGAAAGAGATTTGAAAGCCGATGAGTTCAGTGAGAGATAGATAATATAGTCTACGGATCAGCAGTGAAAATAAGAACAAGATAAATATCGATTGAAAGAAGATAAAGATGAGAGGAAAATGATGGAAAAGAGATGGAGATTGAAAGGAAATCCAGTGAGAGGGAGTGAGGAAGATGAGAGAGAAATAGAATTGGAGAAAAACTATTGAAAGTGGCAGAGTGAGGTGGAAACTGAAGGAAAAGAATAATTATATAAATTAATAAAAACAAAGATGAATACCAATTGAAAGAGGGTTGCGAAGAAGATGATGAAAAAGAGATGGGAATTGAAAGGAAATCCAGTGAGAGGAAGTGAGGAAGATATGAGAGGAAGAATATTGGAGAAGAACAAGTAAGTAAAAAGTGGCAGTAGAGAGAGAAACTGAAGGAAAAGAAGTATATAGAAGGAAATAGAAGCAAAGATGATGAAGAAATACAGGAAGTAAGAAAGGAAAAAGGAATAGGAAGAACAAGAAGATGAGGAAAAGGAAGAAGGTGAAGGAGAGGAAGCAGAAGAAAGGAGAGTACAGTAAAGTGCAAAAGTAGTGAGTGAGTGAGTTTACTTTCTCCTGCTATGTGAGCCATGCTGCTCGCTTGGCAATCTACGAACTTGGGCGATCAAGAGTAAAATAACAGATTGAACGATCTAGATTTAAAAGAGAGACAGAAAGAGGATAAATAAACTTTTAACAACGAGAGAAAAGAAAGAGAAAGAGTGAGTGAGGAAATGAGTGAGTGGGAGAGTGAGAAACAAAAGGAGAGGTAGTCTCAAGTAATTAAATAAAGGATAAATATTCGTGAACGAAAGAGAACAGAATAATTATCTTCATACATGTAAAATTACTATTTTCGAGATAAAAAACTATATTTATTCACTGGCCTAAATGAAAATTATGAAATGAATAAAAATTGAGCCTAAGAATACAATTAGTTTTGTAAAAAAAGTATATAATTTTAGAATTTGATAAGTATAATTTAAATAACCAGTGATGTTTTTGATGAATTCATATTGATGGTGCCTCAACACGATTTTTCTATGAGGCTACCCAACTACTGTTTCCTTTTTGTATATTATCTATATTTTGTATTATTTTTTTCTGGAAATGGTATGTGAATAAATGGAAAAAGAATTAAAAAATGATCACGCGAAGGTAGGACAAGTCCTGTCTTATACTTGACTTATGGGAACAGAATAACTGCCTTTACTTTTTAGTTAAGAGATAGAGAGAGGAATAGCATGCCATCTTCATTTTTCTGACGCGGCGAAGTTTGGACAGTAATGTCCACTCTATCACGAGAGGAAGAGAGATGGTGATTAATCTCTATTAGTTTATTCACTATTTCTGTAAATTACAAAATATGTCGTCTAAATTCTGGTGAGATTCTGTGAATAAGAGTAAGACATCTCCCAAAACGAGATAGTGAGTTAAAGTGTATAGGTGTATATGAAGGATATACACACTAAATGAACCAGAGAATGATTAATCTGTTTTAGTTTATTCCTATTTATGTAAATTACAAAATATGTCGTCTAAATTCTGGTGAGATTCTGTGAATAAGAGTAAGACATCTCCCAAAACGAGATAGTGAGTTGAAGTGTATAGGTGTATATAACGGATATACACACTAAATGAACCAGAGAAAGATGAAAACTAATAAGAGACAAGACAAGAGGATGATTATTAAAGTTGAGGAGGTCCGCCGCACATACCATCGAGTGAAGAAAGCGGTGTGTGAGGACTTGGAAGGAGGAGGAGTAGGAGAGGTGGATGAGGAGGAAGAGGAGGAGGGGAGGAGGAGAGAGAGAAAGTGGTGCCGACCCATTTACCCTGTTCAGCGGTTGATCACAGTTCACTCAGGTGCCCATCCAATCAAGGTCATACACTCTCGCTCAAGGTCATCACTGCCTCCGGCGGTGGCTGAGTCGCCTCTTATCTGTTCTTACCACCGTACCGTACCGTGGGACCCAGGACTGTATATAGTAATATAGTATAATATCCATACATCTTATAGTAAGGTCTAATATATGGTATAGTTTCTATACAGTACTAGCTGAACCCCGCGGACGTTGTCATGCCTAAACTCAGTTATATTTCATCTTTCCCAATCTGTGTGCAAGTGAGAGAATTCCTCAGATTTTTATCAATTAGCATCTTTTTTTTGAGGGTGATGCCCACATGAGCTCTAGGCTTGTGCGTGGGTAATGAGAGTGGTGATGATGAGAGATGACGACTGTTTTTAGGCAGTCGGGACCGACGGCTTTTCGTCTCCTCCGAAAGACGGGAGTGGCCATTTCTGTCAAAATCCGTTCCGGCAACTGTATTCGATCTTGGAACCTTTGGATTATCAGACAGGCGCTTATCGCCCTCGGCTACGGACCACTACAATTGTTCAAGAATGTACAATAATACGTAAACTGTAGGATGAAAACACAGACACAATGTTCTAAACGTCTTTTTTTCCTAATTCTGATGAATATATTAAAAATGAAGGTTATGTTCACATTCAATTGAATTTAACCGCAGTAAAATGATGTCATCTAATGGAGCCAAAGCAACGTCACTGCAATGACTTCATTTTATGGTGGTTAAATTCAATTGGATTTTCGTGCAATTTGTCGTATGACATTTAGGTATGAAACAAAAAATTCAATTGGGAGACACCATCTTTTGAAATACATTGTACTGTATAGGCTACACTACAATGGAATAATATTGTACAAGTTGAACAGTGGCCACAACAAATAAATGTTCTAGAAGTGTTGACCCAGTTTGATTCTTTTGATTGAAAACCCTTAACTTGTTAAGTGATCAATTTGTAAAACTATAAATCAAGTATTACATATTTTTAAATTTGATTTACAATTTTTCTTGCCACAAATTCGTAATGAAGGCAAAATGTGTTCTACTACAGCATGGAATTATGTTTAAAAGAACAGTAATGGTGATTGAATTGAACTCCAAATAAGCTATGAAAGTTTAATAGAAGACATGGAGTTAAGAGAACAGTCATGATGGTTGAATTTCAAATAAACTATCAAAGTTGGATAGAAGACAAAAATCTGGATTGGGGAAGACTAAGATTGGGGAAGATATAGAGAGCTGGATTTTAAAAATAGCAGATAAATCTATAACATTATTGTAACTGAATAAACAACAAATTCAATTGTAGGTACAGATTTGCCCGAATCTTTGAAAACAAGAGATGATAAAAGTTCCAATAAGAATCTGTCGCAACCTAGAAATCTAAAATGATAATGTGGAAAAGCTAATCCTTACCCTAGTTCTTACTTAATGAAAATAAGTATTTGATGAGAAATAGTCTACTAGTAGACCAATAGGCTACCACTAGTCTTTGATGAGAAATTTAAGTCTCCAGGAAGAGCTAGATGGCCACTAACGTGCAAGTTTCAATTAAAGCCAGGATGTTTCATAATCTACGGTTAAAACAAACTAAGGAATTTGGTGTTACGCATTCTACAACTTCCTCTACATTTTCTCCTAGCTAAACTTTCTGGACAGATGTTGAGTTTAAACAATACAAAAAACAGCAATAAATGCCTGAGAATTACTTGAAACAAAACTTAACATATTCAGATTTTATGAATTCTGTTGTAGTAACCAGCACAGCTGAGGATGTAGTAGATTATGCCATAAGACATAAATTTATATAGCAGGATTCTTTTAAATTGTCAGAAAACAGCTGATTGATGTACGCTCGTTTACTAACGTTAAATCAGCTGTTTTCTGACGAGTTAAAAGAATTCTGCTATAATAATTATAAATTATTTGTACAATACTGGAAAATTAGATAAATAGTGGTTTGACAACAGTTTGTCTTTTACATTCATTCAATTTAGATTTCATAATAACATTAAAAACTATACAGCATACTATAATTATACTATGATAGTCCTTGAATATTCCAAAACTTTTGTTATAGTATAATGTTATTTCATAATAATGCTCAAGAATATTGTATGATAAACAATCGAATTCATTGAAATAATCCAATTCAAACTTAATTGAATCCTGATCTATTTTCAGGATTCTATGTCAGGATTATTATCTATTATCAGGATTTTCAGGATATATTTAATGAAAATAGATCTCAATGAACAAAGTTGGCGATCTTGACAATTCAATTCAAATCTACTTTCTTTATTAGCAATAAATTCATTAAAAAAAATCTAATTTGAACTTTATAAAGGAATCCTAAACTATATCAATAAGTTAAGTTTCAAAACAAAAGTTGGTTGTCTTAATTTCATCTATTTCACTATTCGAATTCATTTCTTTGTTCTTTTCAAACGTAGGAACAAAAATTATTCAAATGTTTGTAATATTGTAACACCATGTCCACAAAGTGTATCACAATAAACAGAGGATAACAAAATAATTCGGAGGATATAAGGACATCATATGGTGTGAGAATTCACATGAGCATGAAGATCTACACATTTTTCGTGGTTTAAAAGAATATTTAAATGCAATTAAAAAGTGCTTTATCAAAATCCAAGAGAAAAGCCCCCAACTATCTGCAATGTTGTAGAAAGTGGATACTATTTTTGCAATTTTTACAACCCTGATAACAGCATATTTCTAAGCTCATCTTGAGAATAGAAAAGGCTGAAACCGGATACAAAAAATGTAAATTTTCACCTTTCCTTATGAAAGTATCATTGACCCTAAAACATTAAGCAAACTGGGAAAGTATCTTTGACGTAGATAACTCTATTAGGCTATTAATTTATTTTACCAAACGATCACACGAAATCGAAGATTTAAATACATAACACTGAATTGAATAAATTTAATATCAAAGAATACATAAATTTCTGCAAATAAGATAGTGGAGGAAGCTGTCATAGAATTATTCCATGCCATGTATCTATACTTCCTTTCATGGAAGTATACATTAAAAAAGTTTACATTAGAAGAATGTATACATAAGAAAAATGTACAATTAGCTTCTTGAATGAGAAACCCCACGGTTTCTAAGCACAACTGAACACAACTCTGAAAAGTAAGGCTAGGCGTACACCGGTTAGTCAAGACAAGACAAGACGAGATTAGTCACGTTTAGTCACAATAATTCACATAGCTGCTTATGAAGCAGCACACACCGATGCAATGACTAATCGTTGTATGTTGCTTCATAAGCAACTATGTGAAGTACTGTGACTAAACGTGACTAATCTCGTCTTGTCTTGTCTTTACTAACCGGTGTACGCCTAGCCTAAGAGTTCAATGAAATGAGGAAGATGGAGACTAAAGCCATGAAATGTAATAAAAAGTATAAGAACGAACATCTTTTCAGTATTTCAATTACCACAGATAATCTTCGTTAATTCTTTGTCAGTGCAATATCTTACAAGCGCAACACAACATTCCAGAAAAATTGCCGAACCAATTTCATAATAAAGAGTGTCTGGGAAAGTGCATGTGAAGAAATGGCAACATCCTTGAAGCCACGACACAAATACAAAACACTCGAAGTACAACACATACCCAACTACAAAAGACAATCACCAAATCGATTTAGCTGTCAAACTGATCACAAGCAGAAGAAGACTGGTTTGCGATTCTAGGTCGCACAGAATATAATTATTATACAATATACGGCTAGCCTACATACCACTAGGAGAGCGCAAACTGGTATCAGTATATTGGTAATGAAGAATTTCAAAACATGGTGGAAAATTAACCCTGAGACTGAGAAGCTATATGACTGACCGGACGGTCATCTGCACGCTACTTTCACAATGCTTCTTCTCACTTCTCTGTTAGCCCTGGGCTTGTTTTGTTTTGGTAATACCATAGAGAAGCAATACTCTCTAGTCTAAGTTACAAAGTCTGTTCTCTGTGGTAGTACTTTGCAGCAAAATTGGTAGGAGCTGAAGCACGCCTAGTGTTGGGGCAATATTAGCAACGAAATTTGGCAACTGAGTATTTAGTCACATTTGTAATTCAGTCGAGTTTTGGTTGGGTTGTAACTCAGTGAATGAATTATCAACCCAATATTTCCGACACACATTCAAATTTTGACATAGTTTTTTCACTGTTTCTGTTGGGATATCTTCTGCATTGAGAAAGTTTAGATATTTTTAAGATACTCTGATATGAAGGATAATAAATAGCCTGATAACTGATGGAATGATTGATTCAATAGTTTCTCTGTTATGAGGGATAGACAAGTCACCTAATTTCTGATTAAATTATTGAATAGCTTCAAGCACATCAATTTTCAGTGTAAATGACTTCTCGATGTTATCAGCTCTACCGACTTAAATACAATACAATAATTTGAACAAATTTTCCAATATATTTCAACTCTCACAACATGATCCACTGGTTGTACTGTCCTTGAATATCTACAGATCAATGACATCCTTCAAAGACAAATAGTTTTTCTAAACTGAATTCATTTTGAAATGAGTTATGGTAGCAAAAAAATGAACGAATGAGACTAAATAGCAAACGTTTTGTAAAATGAATGAGTTTGCAAGGACCTGGATCTGAATGATAAAGATTTAATAATGTTTTTCAATAACACTCATTAGCAGTGCAATATCTATGAAATGAAATTAGTATTATATTTTACAGTATAGGCTGCTATTGATTCTAATGGCAAAAATCTCAACTTGGTCTGCTAGCTTGATGTCAGTTACTTATTATTTTTATTAAAAAACTTCAAGTTTCTACTAGTTATTCAATAAAAAAACATGACAATCATAGATTGTGACTGAATTATTACGGTGAAAAAATTTCTAAGTTTCCGCTTTACTATTGAAAAAATTTGTCATATATCTTTACAAATCATTTATAGATCATCTCCATACATCATATTCTATAGTAAGTTGTTACATGTAACGAAAGATATAATATTATAACAAGACACGTAATTCATTCAGTTCTCGGTTCTCGTTCAATGTAGGCCTAATTCTGTTTGATGTGTTCAATAAAAATATAATTCATTACACTTTTCAATCTATGTATTTAATCATAAAATTTATGATGACTACCTACATAAATATTGAGTGCTTATAGGACACAGTGTAATTTTTGTTAAGAAATTCAAACACAACGTTCTCTCATCGAACTCTTATTTATAGCATTCTTGAAATTAATCAAACTACCATTCTCATAATATTGGGTATAAAGAAATAATTGCTAATTGCACAGGAAATTATAGCTATTTGAAATTTCAAACACAAACATCATGATTTTAAAATATGAGCGATAAATCAAATCAGGACGCCAACATAGCTCACTAGCGCTCTGTGAGCATTGATCGAACTATCTACTCGGCGCGTGAAAAATTGGCGCGAGTGGTAATGAACTCGAACAATAACCAATAATAACATTTGGGTCTGTGTTTTTGCATAAGGGAACATTAATTTTGACGATTACAAGTTTATTAGAAAGTTAAATTAAACAGTAATTGTTTACAATCAGTGTAATTCAATATACTTGAGGAATTGCAAGAGTGAATACCAAGTGAGAAGACAGTAAAACAGTGTTGAATAAATCTGCGCCAATTATATGCTACGTTAACATTGTGCTTTCATCAAAAGTTTTTATGAACTTTCTCCATTAAAACATCGTTAGTCGCAAATTTCAATGGAATATTTTACATACCGGTACGTAAATTCACCTAATTCATAGTTGATTAACCCTTCAAATAAAACAACCCCTCAATATATGGAATAAAACATCTATATCTTTTTTACATTGTCATTCATGATCAGTACAAGAAGCGATCAAAAGCTTTTGGGATAATAATCAAACAAATATCGACCCATAGGCATCATAGGCTACTGGTTGGTCAATTTAATCATGAATCTCATCACATTCACTTTATTTTTTGTAACTGATTCTACAAGATTGTTGGAAGTAAGCTAACCTACAGGATACAGAGAGTACATAGCCTAGTAGTTGCTGAATCCAACTCTAATACAAATTGAACCAGACTTTCATCATTACTGTGTTATTAAAAATTAAAGTACCTTGTAAATTTTTATTCGTATGATGAATAATAATGTACTTTCATCCTCAAATAGACCTAAGCAGTCAGTGCAGAATGAATTTGAAAATTCATTACATATTAAAGTAGCTGTCAACTTATAGGGTCAATTTTGGAGAAGTATGGATAAATAAATTCATTTCCTGGTAGCTATAGCCTAATATGAATAACGTGGGCTAATGTATAAACTCAAAATATTACGATAAAAAAATATAAGGCCTGCGTCAAAACTCAAAATACTAATTGCTTAGGGCCTGGCCACACCACTGACTACACCTGTGCGAATTATAATTAGTCTGCTTGTCTCTTTTTATTAAATTAATTAATTTTGCTTGTTTATTCAGTGTTACCAAAGTAGCCTAGTATGGATATGGAATAATTTCATACAATTTCAAACTACCAATCCATTTGCAGCGGTGTAGCCAGAAATTGACTTCGGGGGAAGGGGGAAACACTGGGGGGTATGGAATACCCCCAGACATAAGGGGGGTCCGGGGGCCCTCCTCGGGAAATTTTAATATTTGACAGGTACATAACACTGTTTTAGACTACTTCTAAGGTCTTGCGATAGCTGAAATTCGATCATTATTCTATTAGGAGAAACAATAATAATATTTACTATTAAAATTCAATTTTGGGGGGGGGGGCGCCTGGGCCCCTAGACTTTTTTTGCTTTTTCAATTTTTTCCCATTTATGACTAACCTGTCAATCCATTAACATAATTATTTAATCAAAATACATAAAATGCAGGCTTAGCTACATTGGATACTTAGTACTAAGGCTCATAAATATGTGATATGTCCATTATTAGAAACAGCTATGCACACATTTTCAAATGATAATGAGAATAGCCGTATTGTAATACTGTATTTACATTTTAATTGAACTCACACAGCATTGGATAAAAGAAAAATATACTTCAAGGAACATTCGCACATAGGCCAACTTGTTATCATCTACATGAAGGGAATATTGAAAAACCCCAACTCCTTGCACAAGCACTTTGGGTTGCAATGTATAATTTGAATGGTAATAGAACCCTTATTGCTTGATAAGATTTTATTATCAGTTCATGTGTGTAGATTATTTACACACTAAAATAAATATGATATTTCATGGAAATCATTCAAGAATTTATATTATAAAAATAATTACCAAATAACTTGGATGGTAATTCAAGTGATCTTTGAGAATTTAGGATCCCAAAAATAGAAAATTCAGGGCTATTTTCCAATAACCACAGTTCAGCCAGACCCCTATATCCCAGCCAGCCAGTAGTTGGACATATCCCATAATCCATTATTCTAATATTTCAACACGTTTCAGCATGTTGTGAAAATGAGTTACATAACCTAGGTAAATGAATTATTTCAATGAGAAATATGTTGACATTTTATAAAATAAGATTGAAAATATGAAATAATAACTTCATAAAACGATGTTATACTGTAGAGTGGTTCAAATTTCGAGCCAGTGTGTTATCAGTGTGCTCATTTTGGTTTGACCTTAGTGAGGTTAGAGAGCGAACCGTGCCTAGTCCATCCTTTTCTGTAGAAATTTGCAGGTGGCAAGAGTAATTTATGATTAGAAAGCGAGAAGATATGCAGCTGGAGAAGAGTGAAAATCTGTATTTATCCTAGTGAGGCTGGAAAACCCACCTGACAGTTTTGCAGCAGGGTCCGTTCGAAGGGCTTGATGTCGTTGTTTTTGATCCTCACAAATGCGGCCGAAGTTTTTCTTCTAACTAAAATATTTTGCCCGAGCTGACACAACCGGTCCACACCGCGAACACAAAGACGAACCGTACCCAAACACGCCATGATACTAACTGTTGAAGATGATAAACTCCAGCCTCCACCAACCTGCTTCAAAGTTAACCGACATTCTCCATCAGCTGATAGCCGTCTGCTAATCCCTTCTCCAGTCGCTATCGATATTCGGCGTAGTCGATAGTCGTTTCATCATCTATCGACTACAGCGCTCAGGTCGATATTCTTCATTTGATAATGATACATTTCCACAAGAAATGGGAATAATATCTTAAATCTTCAAATTTAATATTATTCTCCTAATAAATCAATATTTATCAACCGACATTATCCAATAGTAGGATAAATATTATAATTTATTATCAAAAATGCTCAAGTGGCGCCAAATTCAAATTATTTTTGGGATGACCTACATTACATTAGTCAGATGTCCTACGTTGGTTTTATTTGCATTTTTCAATAAAAAAAGCGTAATTTATTATAAGTACTTGAAAATTTAAGACTGTAAATTATTATAGTATCTTTATGATTATATCTCCATACAAAAGTTGATTTACCACATTTGATTTTTTATAAATAGAGCTGTATTAATACACTAGAAGTGAACATTGAACATTTTTTCAATCCTTATTCCTGCATAGAACAATGAGCTCACTCTTATTCTAAGAGTTACCGTAGTAAAAATGTTGAGATTTTTGGGGAAAATGCTACAAAGACAAATTCATAAAACTTTTAAGAAATGATAACTTTGTCATCATAGGACTGGAAATTTACTCTGAAGTAAAGAATTAATATAATCCATTTTTTTCCTACATACAAGAATCCTCTACAGTGTTTAGTTCAGGCAAATATTAACTAAATAATAAATTATTATTTTAATAATTATAATAATTTTATTAATTATTATTTGTTAATAATATTAACAAGATAATAACTCTCAGGCAAAAACGATTGAAGTAAGAACGTCTTATAAAAACTATTTTTTATTCAAGTATATAAACATAAATTTCAATTATATTATACATACATTTTATATAAATAGTTTGATATAATAAACAATCTATGTATTTCCAGCACTGAAATATCATCTCACACATTCATATATTCTCCTTTATTGCACACACATTTGCCATAATAAATTACAAAATTTACAATGATTTTATCAACAGTATTTGGAATACTGTGATTAATATTACAATCTTATAATATTAGCAAAGTATAGAGAATTTAGAGGTAAATATTCATTTCAAATGAAAAATTATCAACAAAATTTGTTAAATTAACACACTGCTAGATGATTCAATATACAATGAAGCAATGAACATGCAATTTGGTACAATTAATACCATTGAGACCATTCATTAAAATCTCATATAATCGCAAATAATAGAGAATTCGTATGTAAATATTCATTTCAGATCGAAAATTGTCAACAAAAGTTTTTGTTAAAACAGGAAGATAATTGAATACATAATGCAATGCACTATTGAGCAATATCTAATTTCCACACATCACCAGCTGCCAACTCTACAAAAATAATAATCGACAATATTCATGCCAATCAAGTATTGTTTACACGTTCCCAATAACATATGAAAGTCAACTAATTCGAATCCAACATCTTAATCAGCTGAGTGACGTGAGGGAGCAGCTGCTTGTTACTTTTGAGCTGACACTTGTTCCGGGCAATCCCCGACCAATCTTCCACCCCCATCCCCTGCGGTATGGTCCGGCCGGAGGCGACTGCTGCCCGCTCTGTCGGGTTTCGGCCGCTCCTTCAGAGCCTGCTTCCTCCTGTGCTACAACGCTTTCGACGACTTCTCCTTGGTTCGACATGTCCACTCGCCTTTCTGGCGGTCCCGTCTTCTTTTTAGGCCCAAAATAAGACGGAACTGCCAAAAAGGCGAGTGGACATGTCGAACCAAGGAGAAGCTGCAAAGGCGTTCGAGAAACAATGACCAGGCAAGCTGAATTAACTTGTCATAAATCAGCTGATCCAGTAATAATTAAACAGTGATTTCGACACAATAATCAAAAGGCTTGAAAGTCTAAAGAACCAAGTCTTAAAGACCTTTAAAGACCTTTCAAGAATAACTTTTAAAAGACCTTTTCAATAATCTGCGAGATTCAGCATTTGTAGGTTAAGTATTGTGATATTGCTCTTTTAAACAGCTGATTTCTGACAAGTTGAATTGGATTCTGCTATAACAAGCAACTCATCAGCTGCTCTCTCACGTCACTCAGCTGATTAAGATGTTGGATTCGAATTAGTTGACTTTCATATGTTATTGGGAACGTGTAAACAAGCAGGGGTGCTAACACATGCCCAAATGCGAAACACATGCTAATGGCAATGTGTGAACGACAACAGCCTAATAAAAAGTGCCAGTCAATCAGGGAAAAAACCGTCCAATCACTTTTCACTAGTCGACAGGCATTCATGCCTATGGTAACATGTAAAATTCAGTTTCCGATGAAATTTTCTAGTGAGTTGGCACATAAAGCAGAGCGGCACATGATTGATTTAGATTTAAAGTTATTCCTATTGCTCTTCGTTGGTGATTGGTCATTCTATTTGCCGTTTGCTTTGTTTCTCCCAGAATTCGACCAGAGCAAAGCATATAGATCCCATGATCAGGAATGCGTCCAGTATTGCCAACTGAGCATAGAGGCCAATTCTGCTGCTGTACAGTAGACATACACCGCAGGCGGTCGACTGAAAAATAACGAGAAATTCTGTTAATATACTTGATGACAAGAGCGATTACAAAATGGAAAACAAATTATTTTTTTAGAAAAAAGGAAATTTGTACTATACAAAGATCACCGAGCTGCCGTGTTTAGGTAGTGCTGCGGTTCGCTGCTAAACCAATCAATTAAATTTGAGCCAACTTCTATTTGATAAGAAGATAGAAGAGATGGTACGATTATATAAGTTCATAAGTAGATATAAGTAAAAGAGAGTTTACCCGTTTCCATTGGAATAAGCCTGTCGACAGGTTGCAAGTGCTCAATTTCTAAAATTTCAGGTGTGGAAACTCCATTTATCCTCATAAATGGTTCTTCAAGTTACATTATAGTATTTTGGCATTAGAAATGGCATTCATGCCAAGGAAAATTATTTAAAATAGTTCATGAATGATAATCCCAATAATAAACACATCTTGTCATACAATCACATGATGGATGTTTCTTTTCCACCTGGAAACGCGTACTGATTCAATGTCCAAGTGTTTACTCTTTCATTTTGGCTACTCTTTGTAGCTTTAATAAATGAGCGTTTCACACTTAAAATTTTAGAAATAAAGCACTGGCAACTAGTCAACTTGCATAATGTAAACTCTACATAAATGATCAGTTCGATTTCATCTTATAAATTCCATTTCATACCAACCAACTCTCATTTTCTAAGTACAGAATTTATTGAAGTATTTCTAGGGCCAGTATTAGCATCTCAATGATTTTTTCAAGAGTGATGAAACCCACAATTTTGTTCGTTTAGGACCGTTGAAATACTTATAAAAGCATTCATTTGATTTGACGGATGGCATTAGATATAGATATTATTATTTGCCATATCAGACTCTACCTACGGTCATCACTCATCAGCAACGTCAAGAAATAATATCTTTCTATCTATGTATATTTAATGCCATTCGCCAAATTAAATGAATGCTACTATAATTAGGGCTACAGGTAGTAAAAATTGTTACTAGGTTTAATAGTTAATTGAAAGGTTTATAATGAGAGATGAATTTAACAAATGATTTTTGAGCAGATTAATCTAATGTGTTTCATTTTTTGTATTTATTTTGTACTAGATTTTAAAAGAAATACAAATTATCAACTGCAAGTCACTGCCAACACACAGTTCTCTTGAATTGGCAGTACCGAAATATATTACTTGATAATCTTATGTTATACTGTTTTGTATAGTATACTCTAAGGCTAGGCGTACACCGGTTAGTCAAGACAAGACAAGACGAGATTAGTCACGTTTAGTCACAGTACTTCACATAGTTGCTTATGAAGCAACACACACCGATTAGTCATTGCATCGGTGTGTGCTGCTTCATAAGCAGCTATGTGAATTACTGTGACTAAACGTGACCAATCTCGTCTTGTCTTGTCTTGACTAACCGGTGTACGCCTAGCCTTACTGGAGGTAATATCTTATTGCCAACCTGATGAAATTAGACGGAACAAATGTTTTGTATAGCAGCCATAGCTAGTGTTACCTCCAGTTAGATATTTAGCTCAGTGTACGCCATAAATAGGAGTTGAACCCAAGACTGGAGTAGCACTGGAGTAAACGTGATTAATGTCGTCTTGTCTTGACTAACCGGTGTACGCCTAGCCTAAATCTAAAACTTCTATTGTACACCAATGTATTTCTGATTTTTGTAAAATAAACTGAATTGAATGTTTGTGACCTTTGAATTTTATTGCCAAAATATTTTTGAATTCAACGAAGAAACAAGAACTTTTATAATAATTCCGTGTAACCTGGCTGGCTCAGGTCTGGTGTCAGAGTTTTCAGGTCACTCCTGATCAGTTCAGGGTCTCTGACATGACTTAACGACTGTTTTTAGGCAGCCGATTTCTGTCCTCCGAAACACGAGGAGTGGCTCGAGCTGAAATCTCACGGTCTGACTTGGGTTCGAACCCGGGACCTCTAGGTTACAAAGCCAGCACTTAACCCACTCGGCTATGGCCACTCCTAACAAGAACTTTTGAATTGAATAAATGAATAATTTGATTCACACCAACCTGTATAAACTTGAACATGGCGAAGGCGGGCGCACTATTATCCTTGTACATGTCGCCGAGCATAGCCATGACCTGAGTGTTGTAGCAGCTGTCTCCCAAGCCCAGCAGGAAACTGCAGAGCAGCGCCAGCCACGCGATCGGCTCGATCACGCCCGACGCGTTCGTGTTCTTGAACGGCGCGTCGTTCGGCAGATTGATGTTGATCAGAACGAAAGCGGTCACGTGCACCAGGAACCCGATCAGGATAATCGGCGAACGTCCCTTTGACGCCGTCTTGCTGCCTAGCAGACCGAATAGCACTCCGCCTGAGGGAGAACGAAAAATGAAATAGAACATTCAAATTTCTCAAGAACGATGATAAAAGCAACACTTATGCCCGGTTTTTCAGTCGCTCAATAGACAGTTTATGGATCCAATAGCACTATTGAATCAATAAGCATGTGTTATCAAATGCAAAAAAGTTGATTCAATAACTTTATTGAACGATTGAAAAACCGGGCATTATTTATTTATTTATTTATTCAGCAATGTACAATTAAGTGGGCTCGCACACCGAAGCAACAAGTAACTAGCAATACATGGATCATATGATCGTCTACTCTATACAAATAGTCCAAAGCACACAGCTCTTTTAGTTTGCATTGAACTATTTGTTTATATAGAGTAGAAAATCATGATCCATGTGTTGCTAGTTGCTTATTGCTTGTTGCTCGCACACCGAAGCAACAAGCAACTAGCAATACATGGATCATATGATCGTCTACTGACTCTACTCTATACAAATAATCCAATGCACACAGCTCTTTCAGTTTGCATTGGACTATTTGTTTGTATAGAGTAGACAATCATGATCCATGTGTTGCTAGTTGCTTGTTGCTTCGGTGTGCGAGCCCACTAATACTTATTGGATGGTCCAACGGGCTTACGCCCAAAGCTGTCCCTATTCCAATTAATGAAAACATTTAAAAAATAGGTTATGCGACATTTTTCACAAATAAAACAATTTACTAAAAACAAACACTAGACAAATTTAGAATATTTCAGAAGATAGTATAAAAAGTTCCAAAAAAAGCCAAAACAACAATAATCTAATTTTAAATTCTTCGAAAATTGTATTTGATATTAGTGCTTAGGCCTATGAGGGTGGGCATCACCCTCAGCAGAAAAGAAATGAACCTTCTATCAAATATTATATTCTTATTAATCAAGCAAAATTTTCATATAACAAAATATATTAATATTATTTTTATCCAAATTTGATTAGAATTGGCTTTGTCAACCACTAACAGGTAATTTTACAATTCATCACTATGAATAGATCATATACATAGGGGATAAGTATATATCTAGCCTGGTTTTAATTTGTTTTAGTCTGTATATTTTTGGCCAATAAATGAATAAATATGTTGAATAAATACCATGAGTAAAATATCTTGTGAGTTTTCAACATTACAATACTAACGAAAGTATTAATATTATATTACAAAGTATGTAATGAGATACATTGTTTGATTACATTAACATTCCCAGACTTTTAAAAATTAAAAATTTAATTGCGATCTACAATTCGTTTACACGTTGATTGATATAAGAATTGGTAAACTTTTCATTGGAAATGCAATCTATTTAAGAGAACGTCGCTGAATATTGGAAATAGCTTTCTACAACAGCGAAATTATTGTTATTTTCAACTCACCAAGCACTTCTCCCACACCGATGAGGATGCCTGAAATGGCAACCAACTCCTTGGCTTGTTCACCAAACTTGAGAGTGAAGCCAAGTGACGCACTGTAGATGCCACTGAAAAACGACAATTCCAGACCTGCAATACAAAGAAGGAAAAATTTTAATACAAGATAGAAAACGGATTAGAAACAAAACAAGAAACAAGATAGAAAACTATAAAGCCTCAAAGAATTGTATAATTATGGGGGTTTGTCAAAAGAACATTTAAATCACAATCCTTTATCTGCAGTCAATAAAAGGCTAGAAATTTTCTAGGTTGGCAAGAAGATGAGGATGAGATGTATATTTTTTTAGAACAGTAACCCCGGTCGTACACCGGAGCAATAAGCAATAGGCAACTAGCAACATATGATTGTCTACTCTATACAAACCAATAGTTCACACCGAAAGCTGCTTTGTGCATTGAGTCAATGGATGAACGATCATATGATCCAAATGTTGCTTATTGCCTGTTGCTTATTGCCCGGTGTACAAGCTGCCTTAGTAGTACAAAAAAAAAAAAAATAGGTTGACAATAAGATGGGAATAGAAACTTTTTCTCAAGAATAGTATGCTATTAAAAAAAATGGACGGAACCCAGCTTGTTCAATCAGTGCCACCTCCAGTTAGATATTTAGCTCAGTGATCGCATACCTCTTGACAAACACATCTACAAATATTTTATACACAGTCAACAATCAGCATAAATATGATGGTGAACCAAAGCAACTACATATCAGACAAAACCACAGCGTTACCACCCACCAGTGTAGATAATGGTGAAGGAGAGGAAGAGCATTTTGCGCGTGAAGAACAGTTCGAAAGCGCCAATGAGGGCGTCAAGCGGCGCCCTGGGCTCGTCGCGTATCTCCTCGCCGGACGAGTTGACGGGCGGCCTTAGCAGACCCAGCACCAGCACACCGACCACACCCATTCCGCCCAGCGCCACGAACACCGTGAACCGCGTCGGCTCGTCGATGTGCGTCTTGTTGCGGAACTGGTAGTAGACGAACACGTTGCCCAGGAACATGCTGAGCACACAGAAACAGAGTGCAATATGTAAAAGGTGCATCATGGAATAATCTACTCAAGACATAGAATTTATTACAGTGGTATTCATTTAATTCGACGCTTGGCATTAGATAGATAGAGAGGTATAGCAGGATTATTTTAACTTGTCAGAAAACAGCTGATATAACGTCAGTAAACGAGCGTACATCAATCAGCTGTTTTCTGACAATTTACAAATAATCCTGCTATATCACGAACGAAGTTTGCCACTTTTTGTGAGAAGTATTTTTTATTGTTCACTTAATTTATAAACTATCTTTTAAATTTCATCATATTACTTCCATGATTATTATTATTACTATGCCTACTAATTTTTCATTGTGAATTTTACTGATAGAAAATGAATTGCCTTGTTTTTGAATTGTATTGAATTTATGTCGTTTGAAGTGAACAATAAATTCTTTATCTTATCTTATCTTATATTATTTCTTTGCCATCGTACTCTACGGTCATCAGCAACATCAAGAAAGAATCTCTCTAATTTATCTATCCATCTAAAGCCAAGCGTCGAATTAAATGAATCTACTTAGGGTCGCTTTCCCCAACGCTGCTCAAGTAATGACAGCTGAGGCTTAAGCCAGATGTATTGCTTAAGCAGCGTTGAGGAGAGCGACCCTTAGAGAGCGTTTATACGTGCAATGATTCACTTGCAATAGTATCAGCTGTCGGCAATAATGTTAGTGACTCGAAAGCCGTAGAGGGCGACTCCACTAACCTTATTGGCTGATACTGTCGCAAGCAAATTATTACATGTGTAAACGCTTTTTAACATAAATTTTCTATTGGCGCCAATCTACTGGCGCATATCTTCTGTTAACGTGAAAGCGCATCATTACTACTAGCATTCATTACTATCAATGTCCAGGACCAGGCTATTCGCTGTGAGCATCTACGGTGCTCATTGATGAAGCCATTACTTAATTACGTAATTAACTCCAATATTCTCATTTACATTGGACTTCAACTTTGCTGAACTGTGAATAGTTTTCTATGTAATCAATCATTTTATTTACAAAAAGACTTTACAAAAGATGGTCCCGCTAAACCGAGAAAGGTTTTTCAGCAGGTGCCTATTAAACAATATAACACAATAAATAAAATGCTTAATACTGTATATAATTAGTCTAATCTAAAAACAGTTTTTATGAGTATCAAACTAAAATTTCAGGTATTTGAAGGTTAATGGAAGTTCATAGTATTAATACATTGTTTTTGAAGCAACCGGTACACTCAAGTAAAGTAGGCAAATTATGATGTAATCCTCATACTATAGCAGGATTCTTTTAAATTGTCAGAAACAGCTGATTGATGTACGCTCGTTTACTAACGTTAAATCAGATGTTTTCTGACACGTTAAAAGAATCCTGCTATATGTAGTGTTCGCTGAAACAATGAACTGAACGAGGGATTTCTTCATGAACCAAGTAGCCTTTTTACGGGTGGTCTCTGTACAATCTAATAATTTTTCTTCAAAGCTCACTTACCTACACTGTAGCAGAGCCCAAAAAATTCCCGAATTCCTTCCAATTGTAGTTGAATCAGAATTTATGGTGAGGTAATTGCCCTGGCCGGTCCAGATCATGGCAGCTCCTATTCCAATCACAAACGCTGACACGTATAGAAGTACTTCAGTCGGGTGTAGAAACACTATTATGTACATCCTGAAATTAATACAAACATCAGAATTTATTCAAAATTTCAATCAAGTAATTCAATGTTCTGGAGGATCATGCAATAATTTACAATTTATTGAATGGTTTATAGTAATATAGGCTAATTTGACATCAAATGCACAGTGTCTACAGAAATACTGGATTTTGAAATAGAATTCAATTAAATCCTCAAGTTATCATCAATATTATGTTGCTAACTATAACTTAATTTTGACGTTTCTTCATTAATGTACGTATTAATCAAATGAAATTATTTTTATTAGCATTCTCATTATCTTCTTGCTATCTCTGCTAGGATTTTCATAGTTTAAACTTTAACTATGATTAGGCTACTTGAAATTCATCAATATTGTTCTACACAAATAATATTACATTTTATAAGTCGTAATCTCTCTCACTATATCAAAATCTTCCTCTGCAAGTCTTTAATGCCCACATAAGCTCTAGTGTGTGGGTAACGGGAAGAATGATTATGAGAGATCAAATAGATCATTGTTTATTTTCTTTTAAAATGCCTACTCAAGGAGATTATTATCATTTAATTTATGTGAGTTAATATAGTTAAATACATATGGAATAAACATTATCCTTAGGAATAATCCTTCAAAGTTTGAATTATAAAATTGTTCAACCCTTTTTTATCTACGACCGTCCTATAACGCAATCATTAGTTTCATAATTGAAATCGAAACTGTAGCGTTTTCGAAATGGAATATAAACTTGCATCGTAATAACGATTTTATAAAACGGATTGAACATTATAAAACGTTTCTAGTTCAATCTGTTCCAGTTTTAAAACACTGGAACGGAAAAGTTCTCAACTTATACGGTAAACATTGAAATAAACATGGTAGTTTGAATCAAGGTTAGTTTTGATTGATAATGTAGATATTATTGTTTTTTGTTGGTCATAGGTAAAATGGTGTATGCAATGATTGTATTTTGCCTTTAAACGACTCTTGAAATACCTTGAAATAACTCGCGGCGTTGCCGCTCGTATTTTAACCTCGGTATCTCACTCGCCGTTTAAAGACTCTCATAATACAATCATTGCATAAACTACTATATTAAACTTTCTTTAATTTTATTGTGCATTATAATCTATTCTAGTTTTTATAAATAAACTATGAAAGTTGCAAACATTCAAGTTGGCTTTTTACTCACACATAAGTCAAGCCACCAAGAAACATGGCTAGCCGAGGTCCAATTGTAGCCACTATGGAAGGTGTGAGCCAATTGGAGAGAGCGAACACGATGTAGACAATAGCCAATAACGTGTACCCATCCACATGCATGCCCGTGTCCTTCTCAACGCTATCCAGAACTGTTTTCTGAAATAAAAAAAATATATATATTAAAATTAAATAAAAAATTATATACAAACTTTAGAAATAACAAGTTTTTATCATAGAGATTCATCATAAAATCAAAAATTAAAACTACTTCATACGAAAAATGTAGAAAAAGAATTCTACACTTAGAAATGACGGTAGTAGATTTGTAGTTTTAAAGGGTACACCATTTCAATCTTAACAGATCCAAAAAGATTCATGACATTGTATTTTGCAATTGATTAGGCTTGTTCCATGAAAGATAATCATATAATCAGATTAATTTAATTTGACGCTTGACATTAGATAGATAGATAGAAAGATATTATTTCTTGACGTTGCTGATGACCGTAGAGTATGATGGCAAAGAAATAATATCTCTCTATCTATCTAATGCCAAGCGACAAATTAAATTAATCTGATTATATATAGTAATCTTATCTCTTTGAATATTTATAATACTAAGATCTACCAATGGTTGCTGATAACAACTTGACATAATCCACTCGTCACAGGTTGACTTTAAAACCTGTTTACTGTGAACTTTTCAATAAATACAAGATCATAAATCTCAACTTCACTTGTTCGCCGTTCTATTTACAGAAGGTAAGAGAAAGAAAGCCAACAAAAACTCTGCAAAAACCGATTTTGCGTGGATCGATTTCAAAATTCTGCATAGTAAATTAGATAAGTGAGTTCAAGGAGAGTACCACACACACAACCCCTATGTGACCCCATTGAGTCGTGTATGGTAATGACATGGGTTTGGCAAATGGAATGGATTTAAATTTGCAAATGAATTTCACTTCTACATGACAACTGTCCACTTCCAATAACAAGAGACTATAGAATCATTAAAGCCTTGAGGATTTGAAACCATGAGTTTCCATAAAGTTGGGTAATTATTAGGTAATCGAAGAGGAAATTGTGCTTATAAATTGAGAATTTCTCCTTTCAGATGTGTCGCCAATATAATAATCTTTTGGCGCCGACAAATAATGTTATCAACAGAAAACATTCTCAGGTTTGAATTCTATCTGGGTCAGTACTGTAAAACAAATTTGAAAAACTTGTTATTTGAATGCATTGAGAACCAGAGCTTTAATGCAGTTTGTAAGCACCTACAGAATCATAAATTCTCCTTAGTTCCAAGCAAAGCTTGTAGGCTACTTGGAAGTTGAATATGCATCAGAAAAAAGGGTTTCAAGTTTAAATTTTTCTCAGCTTAAAATAAAGGCTGATACAATAAAATAAAATAGAGGAAATTTATTTAATAGGCCTGCATCAATTGAACGATAATAATACAATAACATACATAACAATAACAATGGATCATTAACAATTTCACAATTTAACGCAAAAAAATTAAGTTGATAATTATTGGGTTTGTGAAACACATATACAGTAGTATGAAAATCAAGGTAAGAAGATATAAGACGGCTCGCACATCGGAGCAATAAGCAACTAGCAACACCCAATAAGCAATACATATTATGCATGTTGCAGGTTGCTTTTTGCTTATTGCTCCGGTGTTTTTATAACGATGAGGTATCCAAGGAAATAACAACACTAAATGAGTTTCATCACATGCAGGAGGAAAACACAATTTCCCAAATACTTTTATAAAAATCATCAACTACAAATTTCATCTACATGAATGGATTCTAAGGAGAATGCTCTATCAAAATAGAGCATTCGTGCAGAATAAACCATTATAGGCCAGTATAAACCATTGAAAGAATTTTATTACTAGTGGTAATAAAATGAGACCAACGCTCATGATTAGCTTCACGTTATACATGGATAATCAATCATTATAAAGTGATGATTGGATTGTTATTATTATATCACTGAAAATTAACCAGAGATCAAGAGCCAAATCGTTGAAATAGTGTTAAAAGGTATTTTCAAATTAAAATTCTACTTCTTATTTGGAAATTACTTTGCGAACTCCAAGGAAACAGAAAACTGAGTTTACTGAACAAATTTATCAGATTGCAAATGTGAAAGACATGTATGAGAAACACTACAGCAATTATAGGAACTAATAGGAAAACTAATTATTATGAGAACTAATAGGAAAAAATAATACAATGAACGTGATAAACTAGGAAACGTATTAGAACAGAAAAAGGCTCGATGAGGAAAATATGATAAGAAAGTGAAAATTGTGAAGGAATGCGAGGCAAAAATAGTATAAATATAATAGACGTTACAAAAGAACTCAACAAATACATGCATGCATGAAGCTCAGCATCATCTTTTCAACAATAGACTTAAGCCATTGTATTGGTAAATCTTATTATGTAAGCATGACAATGCGTTCGATTAGGCTCTTTGCTAACGTATTGAAAGAGGTTGATGCTTTCAAAAGAATCTGTACGGTCAAGGCCAAAAAGAAACTGAAAATTTCAACAGACGGGGCCCAAAGTTTTTGAAAATAATGAGACCTTAAATTCATTTCCAATTAAGATTCAAATATTGTGTTCATGAGCACGATACATTAATAATAATTTTATTCTATTCACCACGAATATATATGATTATATGCAGTAATCCAATACCTGAAAATATTGGTTTTTGAGTACAGAAATTGGTGCTTATGCACTCTTTCACTGATTTGCTGAAGTTTGAAGTTTTCTTGATTCAAGTCACATTATAATAACAAAAATATTGAGAGACTCGTACTGATATTGAAAATGTTGTGTGATTATAATCTGATCTAGCGTATGGCTTTGGTTGGTGGGGAGACCCGAAGGTAGTTCCACCTCGCCGTGTATAACCTATAATTCAATTAGGTTGAAGTTCTATACCACTTTACAAAATGTTTACTAATTTTGAAAAAAAATTATTTTTGTGATTATAATGAATTTACAAGACTCAACTCTCAACAGCTTATTTATTGAGGAAGTGAATTATGAATTATAGCAGAATATGACTTGCAATGTACCAGGACTAGGTAATAATCGCGAAAGAAAATATTATCATTGTAGGAAATCATTTAAAAAATTAACAATATTCAGTTTCCAAACACAAAGGCACAGAACTTCACACAGTCTACCATGATATTCAATTGAGAGCATTTTCTTGCTGACAGAATAGTAAACTGACAAAGTTGAAGAAAATCAATTAATACTTGATTCTAATAGATTAATACATTTTTAGTAATACTGTGTAAGATTTTCGAATTAAATTGATAATAATTCTACAACTTTTTTAGAATAAAATAGTAATATTATTAAATTTATAGAATACTGTGGTCTATGTGTGGAATTAAATAGAATTTGTTTAGAATACTGTATCAATTATAATTTTTATAGAATACCATAATGTGTGGAAAAGAATTGACAAAAAACCTAGTAACAATTACTTTGTGACAACAATCAACTGAGCAAATGCAACTGAAGTTCAAATGCAAATTTTCAGCTATAGCAGGATCCTTTTAAATTGTCATAAAACAGCTGATTGATGTACGCTCGTTTACTAACGTTAAATCAGCGGTTTTCCGACAAGTTAAAAGAATCCTGCTTTACAAACACATTTGATCAGCTGGCACTGAAATGACAAGTGACTGAGACCAGACATACAGCCGTTGTATGGGACAAGATTATTCCAACTCAATTTCAAGGACACGAAGCTCTTCGGTAGCAGCTTTATTTTTCTCTCAAGAATTTCAGTTACGTTGAATCTTTATAAAACAGAATGTGATAAAGTTTTACGACATTGATGAAAATCATGGCTTGAATCTCTTAATATTCCAATCAGAATTTATGTCTTGAGTTGAACAACAGGTAAAATTCAATGTTTTTTACTGTAATTTTTCCGACTATATTTCAAAATGCAGGGTGAGAAAGTGAATAACATTATCTTGAAATTCAACTACGTAGGTATATAGCTGGTTCATTTTGCTAAGGCACCTGGTATGAAACTGAAATAAATAGAATTTATTGTCATCGAATTCATTGAACAAAACAACGTCAAGTGTATCTAGATATAAACTACACAAAGAATTACATTAAAGAAGTCTGACAATATAGAGCTATAGTGAGGGTCATTAATGCATTAATGTAGGTACTTAATTTTTCCTAATTCCAAGTCATACAAAATTTATCTGTCAAAAGTTTCTTAAATCGAATTAAAATTTCAAATTAATGAAATATTTCATTACAGCTTTTTACAATTATTGTAAAACACTATGATGCAGCCTTGTTAATTTTGTACGGTGGATGAATTCTTTTGCACTTTGTAAAAAGATGCCATGATAATAATTCATTCCCAATCTAAGTGCCTAAGCAAAATGAACTAGATTCAAGTTGGAAGAAATTAGTTTCTATTTTTTCCTTGTAAGCGCAAAATAAGGAAAGTTAGTTCTCCGAAATATGTTTCTACAGTTGAAATGTTGCATAAGCAATAATTAATGATTATGATAGTTGATTGGGCATCATAAATCAGAAGATCTGATAATCATAATCAGCAAAAACAGGTTGGCCAAAACTTTATGGGATTCAATGAAACTGAAATAAATAGAATTTATTGTCATCGAATCCATTGAACAAAACAACAGTATCTAGATATAAACTACGCAAATAATCACATTGAAGAAGTCTGACAATACAGGTATAGAGCTATAGTTAGGGTCATTAATGCATTAATGTACTTAATTTTTCCTAATTCCAACTCATACAAAATTTATCTGTTAAAAGTTTCTTAAATCGAATTAAAATTTCAAATTAATGATTTATTTCATTACAGCTTTTTACAATTATTGTCAAACACTATGATGCAGCCTTGTTAATTTTGTACGGTGGATGAATTCTTTTGCACTTTAAACATTGTAAAAAGATGCCATTCATTCCCAATCTAAGTGCCTAAGCAAAATGAACTAGATTCAAGTTGGAAGAAATTGATTCTATTTTTTCCTTGTAAGCGCAAAATAAGGAAAGTTAGTTCTCCGAAATATGTTTCTACAGTTGAAATGTTGCATAAGCAATAATTAATGATTATGATAGTTGATTGGGCATCATAAATCAGAAGATTTGATAATCATAATCAGCAAAAACAGGTTGGCCAAAACTTTATGGGATTCAATTGGTGGCTGAAGAAAGAATGGCAAACAAAAATGAAAGTTCATTAGACCGCGGTGAAGGCAAGAGGCTGTATGTTGAAAAAGCCGCAGAGCTTTCAACTGCTCATTGAAAGAGCGTTTGACTAAATAAGTTCAAAGATTTGCTAATAGTTGGAAATTCTTTGAAGAGCAGTGAAAGTCATTTTTCTTTGTCTTAAAAGCATAATTTTATACTTGTCGAGCATAAAATAGTTATTATTAGGCCTATTGTAAAATTTAAGGGTAAACGTGATCATACAGTGTGTGCGCGCTTAATACAGTACTAAATATAATTTTGCAGTATGTTATATATTATGAAGTTGCAAATTACTTTGAAAGGATCAAAAAGTACAAATTACTGAAAACAGAGATGCAGTAGTATATAGAATACAGAGTATCTCAATTATAGAGACATCGAATTTATTAGACATTGAATAAATTTCAAGATTTTTTATCACATGGCATAAAGGTGACTGCGTTAAATTAAAACTTGGCCTTTTTTGACATTGATAAAAAACAATAATAATTAAAATAACATAATAATACTTAATAGATGAAATAATGATTTGTATTGTCATTGAGTGTCACTAAATCCATGCGATAAAGTAATAAACTTATGCCTAACAAAATCAAATAACAATAATTTATTGATGAAATAATGAATTATTTTCCTTCAGAGTGCAACTGAGTTCACTTTTGTATTCTAGAATGTTTACTTTGACCACAAGAAGCGTGCTAAAACAAAATCCAGAGGCTATTAACCAATAACAGCTACCATTACAGTATTAGTAAGCTGTCCAGCTATTATTCAATGCTATTGTCTGTGATAAGCGATTGTAGGCGTATATGGATTTGTCGAGGGAGTTGCAAGAATGATTCCTGTGAAAGGAGAGAGGAAGTGAGAGGGGTAGAGAGGAGTGGGAGGGAGGTAAACACGTTGAGAAACGGTTATCGGTTTGCTTTCTCTTCACGTAGAACCAGTAATTGAGTAGAAGTTTGAAAGTTAGCCGTAAGTTGATTTAAAATCAACAGGCTGTCGATAATTCCTTATTAGACGTAGAAAATAGATTATTTCAGCATTGGAAAATAATAGTTCGACAGTAGGTACTTTCGAAATTTGAAAATATTTTAAATTCATGAGTTCGATGAAGATTTTTGGTTGAAAAATTGTATGGAATCTTATAAAATTTAGTTTGGAATAGAATGTTTTAAATAATTCAATTAAGACCACTCATAGATTTACAATTTTTTCTTTATATGAATAATTCATAGATATTATGAATAATATTTTGTATCAATAACTATTACTTGCATAGTAGATAGTAATATTATTTGTATCACTAATTACAGAAGTCGGCTAGCGCTCTAGTTTTAACTTATGCTAGTCGAGCCACAATATCAATATAATGTATTTTGACACTTTGCAAACTGTATTTACATAAATAATCTAATTTAATGATATGCTTATGCTTAGGATTATATAGTATATATTCTATTCAAATTTAGATCTTGAGTGTTTTTAAATATTATTTGATTTGACTGATGAACCTTAACCAGACTAATAAGATTGAAAGTTCAATGTTCTTTCAATTATTATTGTTTCATTGTTAGTGAATATTATCAAAACTTGTCTAATCCAGTAATCCCTGATATCCAAACAGTAGTTATCAAGCGATTACTCCTATTTTGATTCACTAAATAAATAAACTAGGTTAAATTGTTAAGATAAATAATTGACACTTGACCTGGATGTCCTAGTTACCACCCATCATTCATGAGTGAATAGCTAATCTAATTTTAATGCAATATTATGCAGATGCCGAAAAGAAACTGACTCAAAACAATCTTCACTGAAAATTATAAATATTTAAATTTGATTGCTATTTTAAAATTTATTTGCTTTTGTACTTTGTAACTTCATTATTTTAATGCTTAATACACGTAATATATTATTTATAATAATTATAAATTATATTTGAATGTAATTTAGTGTAACATTTATGTTTTACTCTTAAATCTCTTGAGAATTTAGAAGACTTTAGTGTGATATATAAAACTTTCTGTATCATGTATAAATTAGTATCAACTACTCAAGTTGTTAGTTCTAAAGCCACAAAAGTTATTTTTTCAACCGCATAATTTTTTCTTTCAATTATGACTCGTACCAACACAGAAAATGGACAATTTTCTCAAATAGTTAGAAACTAATAGGCCTATTAAAGTGGAATCCTAAAATGACTCAATAAAATGAATGAAAAACTTATTAAACCAATTTTCTTCTATTACAAATAATAATAGTAGCCTATTTATTTTTTTAGAATATAGACATTTGAACACAAGCTGTGAAAATGAACATGGATCACAAGTGGAGAGTAGATTTATATCATAGCTCAAGTAAGATCCTTCAAAAGAATTCCCTCACATTCCATCCTCTGTGAGCTACACTACAGGAGGGTAGATCGTGGAAAGTGGAAGGTTGACACGGTTTATCAAGAAGGCCATGATGAATTATTTTGAATTTTGTATGAGCTATAGATAAACCTTCCAGGTAACAACCCAGCAGTGCGGCCTCAGCTTCAAACATAAAATGAGTTTCACCCTTGGTTGTCGAACACAAAGTAAATATGTTAAACAAGAAGTATTTTCTATTCCCAAGACCCGCATTAGTGCCACCTAGGTCTGTTGCAAATATTTTTTTCCCCTTTTCAGCAGCAATTGAGCGTTGTTTTAAACGTGTTACACTGTACTGTTACAATAATTCGTCCTTGGCCGCCTCGGTTGCATAAGCAATCAAGGATACGTTCCGGGACCAACATTAACGGAACAGGTGTAACAGGCGCGAACTTAGCGATAAACAAATCTTGATCTCATTTCAGGTTTGACCCGGAGAGGATAAAGAAAGAGAGAATAAAGTGTTCACATTCATTAAGCTAGTTCTCAAACCCGCTATTGCATTATTTCAATACATTATTGCATTATTAATATACAATTAATGGTATGCAATATACAATATTAATGATATCGGAATAAGCCATATAATGATATCAAAATGATTATTTTTAACAAAATACTTAATTATACTGTGAAAGAAACAAACTAAAAAATTAACAACATACAAATGCAGTCTTATTGGAATAATAATTATGAAATGATCCGGAAAGAATAGATTGTTCAGATTCATTTATAAGTTAGTTCTCAAAACCGCATTATTAGTCTACAAAATACAGTACAATTAATTATACAAAAACTATTCATTTAGGTAATTTTACATTTGCATACATGTATGAAATACTTGTTTGCTCAAACAAGTCAAATGTTGAGACAAAATCATTCAATTAAATGTATGAGAAATTCTTAAAGTGCACACAAATTGTGTGGGCGAATGTTTCTGTGCTTTGTTTCACAAAACAATACAGAATGTTTTGTGAAACTCAAACATGTATTAATTTAATTTGGCGGATGGCGAATAACTTTCATTCAACATTTCTATGGTAACGGGTGATGTTCTGTTGAATTTTTCACATAAACATTGTAGGTATATATAACATGTAAAAAACATATTTAAACAAGAAATCAACAGAACTTCACCCCTTACCATAGAAATGTTAAATGAAAGATATTCGTCATTCGCCAAATTAAATTAATATTACTATATCTCTTTGCTTTTTCAAAATCAAACATGTATATATTATTTACTTTGTTCATGAGATTTCCCATTTTTCAACTCTGCTACTTCCTTGACATGATCCTCATGACAACTCCTTTCAATTTTCAACTCAGCACACTTATCAGTCAATCAATCCTAGTTTTAGTATTTGAATCCAACTCAGTATGATTGTTTTTGCAAGGTAGCACATTTATCATTCATGTTATTACTTTTGGTATCCAACTCTGATGTTTTTGCAAGACCTCGAAACAACTTCTTGACGAATGATACACCGCTGGATTCCATTCATTTTTTGCTGGCTCTGATTGGGTGTGGTTGTTTTTGAATTGAAAGTCTTTTGTCGTCTAACTGAACTTTAATACGTCTATCACTATTTACTCGTGTTACCTGTTCTCAGAGTCAAGGTCATCGTTGTTTGTCTCTTTTTTCGTTTCTTCTCTTCTTTCTTATCCTCTTGTGTCTTTCACCTCACTTGATTCGACTCTAGTTGCGTAGTTGTCTTTTAGAAAGTAAGCGCAACGTTGATAGGTAGACGGACCTACATGGTCATTACTTTTTATCACCCACAGCTCTGACTTGTAAATGTCAGACATATTTGCACTGTCTGTATTCTCAGTTTTGCCTTGACATACCGGTCTTGTTTGGAGGAATTTTTGCTTCTTCATCTCCTTGTTATATTTCAATATTTTATCTTGTATTGTTATCTTACTGTGACGTTTGTAACCCCAGAAAATGGGGGTCTTTTGCAGAATATCCCCACTTTTGATTTCACTGCATAACTAGAACCTATTTCAAAAACATGAGTTTTTATCTCAAAACATGAGTTTTTTTACGATAAGTTTGTATTTTACTTATGAGAGGAGTTTACAGGAAGAGAGAAATCAAAGAAAACTTTTATGATCAGAAATATTGAAATAAACAAGACTTTTTTGTGAGAAACATTGACAATATGATGATGCATTCCAAATTTCATTAGTTTTATTATTAGTTCTGAACATAATTTATTTAAGATAAGTTTGTAGGCTATCTTACTTATGAGAGGAATTTACAGGAAGAGAGAAATCACAGAAAACATTTCTGAACAAAAATATTGAAATAGAAAAGACTTTTTTGAAAGAGAAACTTTGACAATATGATAATGCATTCCAAATTTCAATAGTATAATATTATTAGTTGTAAAATAATTTACTTGGAAGAGGAAAATAAGCGACCTGAATCAAAAGGGATGAAGTTAATAATGAGTTGGAATTAAGAATGGTTTGGAAACAATTTTTATATTTATTAAAGATGAATTAGTTACTATGTATAATACTGTAGAAACAAGTATTCGATCTAAGTAATTCAATTCGATCTAAGTAATTCAATTCGATCTAAAAAAAATTTCGTTAATAAAGAAGGAAGAAGCATATACGCGAAGACAATTCTACAACTTAAAGATTAAATTGTCCTTGATATAAGTAATAAAAAATAGAAACATATTGAAAAGAAACATTTTTTTTAGTATGAACGCTTGTTGTTTTTTAATTTTAGAAATCTATACAACACTCAATTTTTGATGCGAAATAAATTAATTTAATTAAAAGAGTGAATCATTAATCACACAATAACGTGATATACTGTATATGAAAATGCCGGCACCAATTTATTCCAAGTTCGAAATTGACCTCGTAAGTTGCTGAAAAATTGTACATTCTCCCTTCATTCATGAATTCAAAATCAATTGTTAATGACAAGCACCGGCATACACTTGCCGACAAACTTGTATTCTTGAGTCTCAAGTAGGCTACTCAATAAATTATTTTGTAGTGGTGCAATAAATTTTTTCTCATTATACTCAACCAAAGACAATTATTTAATCTACAATAGTAGTATAATTGTCTTTGAGTCATGGGCTGGCATTCTTTTATTTACATACGAGTCAAGTCATGTCTACTATATTCACAGTTATCAGTTTTGTTAAACTATTAAAACACGACAATAGAAAAAGAGAAAATTTCTTACATTGAATGACTAGACTTTGTTTATTTGAGCAACATTGTCCATGTATAATAATCATAAAATAATTTTATTTTATCATCATAGAAAATAATGTCTAAAATGATGAAAATAAGATAATGATTATAATCATAACAGACTACTGGATCATGAGTGACCATAAGAGCATGGTCGTCTAGAAATCCAGTAAAAAACTCCAGGTTGTGAGACCAGCTTATTTTTCAATTGTTAAATACAGCTTTTCAATAATTCACTCTGCAAAATTCTAACAAACCAATTGATCTATCTCATAGATAGATTATCTTGATCTATATATTATCTATACAATTATACCATACATTATTATACAGGGTGGCCCATATAAAACCGGCCCGGTTTATATTTCTTCCTTATATCACCGGGTGGTTTTATATGGGCCACCCTGTATTATACTATAATAACAATAGAAACCCGATCAATGGCCATCTCTGTATCCGAGTACGTAAATAATAATGGTTACATTAATACTGCAAAAAACTTCTCTATGAAAATTAATTTTGTGTAATCTACTTAATTATCAGGACCAGTTACTAATTACTATTATTTATAAATTGAGCTCATCTCTTCATCGAAATCTATATCTTATTTTTCAACATTTATTTTACCGTGGACAATTTTCAATTCATCAATTTAATTGGTTGAGATTCTGAACTGTCTTATTTAGCATAATTACAGTGATTTAATGAAACTGATGTTTCGTTGGTCGATTAGTTGAACTAATTGTTGAAATACTGTAATTAGCACAATAATGAATAGCAACAAGGACAGGAGTAATAACCCAATAATAAATTAAAGTCTGCCAACAAGTCTTAAATAAGTCTGCCAATAATAAATTATCTGCTAATGAAACAGAACCAAGTGAATAAAGAAACAAAATTCCGGAATTTAGCAATTTCTTCAAATTATTCATTAATGGTGAAAGTACACTCAATTTTTTGTCTACTTTGAACCATGTTTAGGTGGGTTCAAGCCGTGAAGCTACTCCAGCAAAATCAACCAATTTGGAACTTTAAACTACAACCTTCCAGAGACAGAGGGTTAGTTAAACCATAGAGAAAGCATACGCCAAGTAGATTACTCATCATATAGGGACGGCTGTTTACATTTTTACTGTACGGCGAAAATAGTTCGTGTGAGATGAGTTCAGAGGTTTCGCCGATCGCCCACTTGATTAACACAGCAAGTGTTTGAAGTACTCTCGAGTCCCCAGACATAACGCCACCATCACGTCGTTTTTTGACGTTCACCATTTAACACGGGGATAAATCATCTAATTGCGTATGCTTTCTCTATGGTTAAACTGAGCCGTATCATTGGTAAGTTAATCATACTTTTGATTTCAGATACAATACTGCCAGAATCGCATTCATAGTAACTTAGCCAACTTATTTCCAAGAATGTAAATACGACATGACATCAAGTCTTATTCATCATAACCTAGTGGGCCTCCGTTGCCTTATCTTGAAACCGCCATAAAGTTAATGTGGAAATTTTGTAAAATTTTATAAATCTAACCAGCAAGAAGGATCCCCAGGATACCAGACTGTTGGAAGGATCAAAGAAATAAGTTACCTAAATCGGAAGATAAAATACAACACAAAATTTTGTTAGGTCTATGTAAACAATCCTAGAGATGTTTACTAACATGGAGTTAACTCAACTTCATGACGAATTATGGCTTCTTTGACAAAGTGACCTAATCAAAGTAGGTATAATTGCCACTCCATGATGCCAGAAATATAAGCATTAAAAATGACAACAATTATTAAGAGATTTAATAACGAAATTTTGTGTAAAGTACTCATATCACAAGTTGAGGTTACCTGAATTAAGCCTGTAGTTTGGAAAGCAGTGAAAACCCCCATGAAGCCCAGACCGAGCATGACAATATTCCGCACTCTTTGATCGAACTCCATTTTCACTTTTTTTGCTGGAACAGTAAAAATGTTATTTTCAATCACTAAATAATTAGACACACCACACAATCCTTTGCAGACTCGACTACATTTGACAAAATGAAAGAGTTGCATTCTGAAATATACACAAACGTGATAGCCAGTTGTTATCTGATAAGCATTGCTACCAACTCACACTGACAAAAGGTTATATAATTGATAACATGTTGTATTTCCATCAATATCAATTTAAAATTGAATATATCAAAATCTCAACTTTTGATGATGATTCCATACAAGAATTTAGAATAATATAGTTGTTTCCAAGATTTGATTATCCAAGCAACTAACAGTTGCCATCCTGCTACAGCTTTATGGAGGCATTTTTCAAATTTCTATCTTCAAAGGCATAGTTGCTAAGCAACACGTAATCAGCCTTTCTGATTGTGTCTTGGAGCAAAGTGTTTTTGTAAATATTATAACATCAAAAGGAAATTTTTACAAATATTTGAAACTTTTAATTTTAATATGGAGGAGCAAATACCAGAAGTACAAGAATTGGAAATAGAATCGATCATTGGATTTGATGGTCAGTTGAAACAATTTTGCATACTATGTACTAATTTATTCATGAGTTTCTTCAATTAATTTATCTTTTAGTCAGTGAATTAATTTTAATTATGTTTATAATTTGCGTTAAATGCAGTGATTGTTATACTTGAATGCCTATTCAAGCTCTTGTGAAATAATGATTATTTTTATATTTATAACATCAATAAGCTTCCCATCAACTCAACAGGAACAGGATATAAACAGGAAAAATCCAATCAACGTTATTTCGTTATGTTTTCTAATTCTATGTCTAATTTCTATTGCGTTATGTTTTTTTTAAGTTATACGTGTTCTTATAATAGTGCAAAAAGACAGAATTAATTAAGTTCAAATTCATTTTTCAGGAAATGCAGTTAACGGAGTTCAAGTACACCCCGATGGAATGCATATCGTGTATCCATTGGGAAATAAATTGGTGGTACAAAATCTAAAAACAAAAACACAATCGTTTTTGGAAGGCCACACCAATGTTATATCAACTGTGGCTATGTCGAAAAGTGGCAAATTCATAGCGTCTGGCCAGATCAACCATATGGGTTTCAAAGTGGGTAAAAACCATTTTTATCCTAATCAAATTATCCCTTCACGATTTAAAAATGTTTCAACCTCAAAATGTTTGAAATGAGTAAGATAGAATAACGCTAATGTTCTTACATAAATCTTCTTCATGATAAAAGTCGATTGTGTCTATTAAGTTTATATCTAAGATGGTGTATTGACAAAATAAAAATTTATATTTTTCAGGCCAGTATTATAGTATGGGATTTTGAGCAGCGTAAAGACATTTTCAAAAGCGAAGGGCATAAAGTAAGGGTACAATGCGTAATATTTTCCAGTTGTGAGAACTATGTCTACTCTCTTGGAGGACCTGATGACTGTAACATTCTTGCTTGGAGTATAGAACGCAAGGAGGTGATTTGTGGTAAGTTTCAGTTCAACATGTATTTTCAGCTATAATATAAATTTATGTACCAACTTATGTGATAAATTAATTGGAAATTCATTCGTGGATGATAACTTTGAAAAATTGTTACAACAATAAATTCTTGATACCAACAATAGTAAAATGTATCACAAATATATTCTAAAATAACAAACTGCACTGGAAGAAGAAAAACCTAATCGTACATGAAAAAGGAAAGAGTTATTTTCTACCATTATTTTGAATTGGAGAAAAATTGTTGAGTTTGAAAACATGTAAAACCATGAGAATAATATCAAGCAATGTTGTTAGTATTAAAACTCCTAAGGAAACAAACTCATTATATATTGAATGTAAGGTTTTGAATAATCTGATGCACTACAGAAAAATTTTGATTGCACTTCTTTGTTTTTTGAATGCGGCAATTTTGCAGTTGATGATTGCTCCACTAGCATTCTTCTGTCCCTGATTCTCCCAAAATCTACAAGTAAATTTTTCATAAAATCTTATTTCCACTATCAATATTATTGAGTACTAGTATAACTTCAACGGACATTAATAAAAAAAAATTAGTTCCATATTTAAATGAACTTCCACGATGATTGACGCAAGATCATCATGTTTGTACTCATGTTACCAACTGAAATATTTATTCTTTCTTTCTTTTCTGAGGGTGATGCCCACATGAGCTCTAGGCTTGTGCGTGGGTAATGTGAGGGGTGATGATGGTAGATGACGACTGTTTTTAGGCAGTCGGGACCGACGGCTTTTCGTCTCCTCCGAAAGACGGGAGTGGCCGTTTTTTCAATTTCGTTCCCTATTCTTGTGTTAAATAAGACAACGATTGCAATAATTAAATTCTTGCTGCTATGTTACCGATTAGGAATAAATACCAATATGTGAGAAGTGAGTTTTGAAAATTTAAAGTACATGCATTATAGAGGTAGCTAGTAGCATAGAGAAGCGATACTTTCTTATAATCTGTTCTCTGTGCTAGTAGTTTGTATAATTCAGATTTTATTTTCAGGAAGTTTTTCTTCAAGTCGTATAGCAGGCGATGCTCTGACACTGTGTGCCACCAATTTGCGAGGGGAGTGTTTTCTGTCGGGGGGCGAAAGCAATCTTAAAATCTGGGTGCTGGATGCACAAGCCAGAAACTTCAAGTCTCGTGACGTGCTGCTTGGTAAAATTAAACGAAACATCACTTGCATGCAGGTGATCACCATTAATTATTATGCAAGCAAACTTTATTTTTATCCAAAGAATTTCATCTAATATGCAATATCATTTTAGCCTATCATCTATTTATTTATTGAGTAATGTACAAATAATACTAAATGAAATGTTCAACAGGCTTACGCCCAAAACTGTCACTCTTCCAATTTAGAAAACAGTCATAAATCAAGGTTATGTTGCTTATATTTGAGTAATAACTTGAAGGAACGTTGAGAGAATTTCAATTGTCCATTCCCAAACATTTTTATTCATCAACTAGTATTTTCCTTCCTTATTCTTCATGCATTCCGAAACATTAAACATGAACCTACTGCAATGTTCAAAACCAATGTTATTGATACTACCAATATTAAAATTTTATTAGTTGAGAATAAATTATTACTACTTTTTACAATTAGAAAAACGAACACTACAATCAATAACTACCTATATAATATCAAAAGAAATAGAATAAACTAACAGTTCACTCCACCACCACTGTACAGTAATTCTATCATAACTTGATGCACTCCACTAATTCAAGAATAAAAAAATTATCTTATTTACCACTAAAATAATGACTGCAAGTCGGTAAAATAATCACAAAAAATTGAGACATTGATGGATCTCAAGCAGATCATAATTTGAAAAATTATTCTCCTTCCTTCTCCTCAGGTGGACAGTAAAGACTAATTCAACCAATAACATTCATTTACCACTTAACTAATGTAATAATTAGAGAAATGAGAATCCAAAGAAAGCTAAATAAATAGTTCTGAAGACTTCTGCAACAGCAAATATTGACAACAGAACTGAATAGGAAGAGGACAATCGATGAATGCCACTGTACAAAAATGTACATTTATTTTCTCTCATTATGTATTCACAACAGTTGGTTAACTGCAACGTTTAATTATTTCTTCCAACTGAAATAATGACTGCAAGACGGTAAAATAATCACGAATAATTGTGACATTGATGAATCTCAAAATCATAAATTCAAAAATTATTCTCCTCTCTTCTTCTCAGGTGGACAGTAAAGACGAATATGCCTACTGCGGTACCAGCACAGGAGATCTGATCAAAATCAAACTGAACTTCCCGCAAGACATGAACCAGCTAGAGCCGTTATCCAATCCGGTGTTGGTGGGCTGCTATGGCAAGATCCCCAAGAAACAGCGCCGACCAATGGAAAAGGCACCCGAGGCTAAACGCTGGAGTCTGGGAGTGCGCGCTCTGTTGCTCACTGAGAACAACCGCATCATCATTGGAGCGGGCGATGGAGCGGTCGAACTTGTGGAAGAGGTTCCTGATAGTAAAAAAGGTGCCGAACAGTATAAAATTCAGAGTAGACTCATCACGCCATCATTGCCCAAGTTGAGTAAGGTTGGTGAGAGTTTTCAAATATTTAATAGGAGTTTGGTTATAGTTTAGATGTGTTTTCAAGTTTGTGAGAATTTTTAAAGATTGATAGTAATGTGGTGAGAATTTAGATGTGTTTATATTAGTGAGAATTTTTGAAGATTTGATAATAGCTTGGTGAGAGTTTAGAAGAGTTTTTTTTTATGTTAGTGAGAATTTTCAAAGACTTAATAGTAGTTTTGGTGAGAATTTAGATTTGTTTTATGTTAGTGAGAAATTTCAAAGATTCCTCCTCTTCCAGCACCGAAGCTTCCAGCACAACCCATAAGTTGAACATGAGAGAGTTTTGAGTTTGTTCTATATACTCAATTTTATACTAGCATACTCAAAGCTTCTTCAAAATGTGATTCACCAGTTGAATAATTGGAAGAAGATGGTTCATTTACCTTGTTTTGTGTAATGCTGCGTTAATTTTACTCTGTATAAAGTAGATTACATTTGTATAGAAGAAAAATAAATATAAATTTATGTTGCCATTGTAATGCATTGCGAAAAAATCAATATATCAAATATACTTGGGAAAAAATAAGTACTGTAATGGAAAACTCTATTGGCTGCAAGATTTTTTACATTGTACCTACGTACTTTCTTCAGATTTCTTTTCTATTGTCATAGATTACATCAGTAAACATCGATGGCATGGTCTCATCAATACAGCGTCTCGATCAAAATAATCTTATAGTTGGTACCATGAAGTGCGAGCTTTTTCTAATAAACATTCAAACAAGCAAAAAACAATTGCTTCTCACATGCCATACGTCTGCAGTCTACGACCTCGTATTTCCCAGGTAAGCCCAACTATAATCAGATTCATTTAATTTGACGCTTGGCATTAGATAGATAGAGAGGTATTATTTCTTTGCCATCGTACTCTACGGTCATCAGCATCGTCAAGAAATAATATTTCTCTACTTATCTATCAATCTAAAGCCAAGCGTCAAATTAAATGAATCTGATTATACATTCTGTTACTATTTCACAAAAAAGTTATTGAAAATGTATTCATAGCTCATAGCAGTTGATTAATTGCAATATTTAGATTCGATAATTTGAAAGAACTTTTTTTATAGTAAAAGGATGATTTTTCTTGAGGGATTTTGTGACTTCTAGTGGAAAATTTATAAAAATAGATTGATTAAAAGATAAACAAGTTATCGTAACATAAATTATCCATGAAAAATAATTTGGATTCAATGAATTCGAGACTATCTACAAAGATGATTCTCTCCATAATACAATAATACATGATTTATCAATTATTCTAGAAGAACAAATAGCTAAAACCAAGTTTCTATCCTTATTGCCAGTGACATACATGTGGCGTAACATGTACCACATGATAGCATCACATGATAGCCACATGCAAGTGCCATGACAACGGCTGATTAGAGTTGTTGTCTCAATATAAAACAGTTCAGTTTAATTCCAGTTCGAAATGTTTCAGTCAACTTTATATTCATGTTAATTAAACAAATATTTAATAGGAAAATGTGAATTTATTAACATTGCTTTCCTATATTGGTGACTCCTGACGACAACTAAATGCCACTTCACTTCGAATTCCAGCATGACTAGTTTGACTTCGAAATGCAGGACAAACTTCCAAAGATTCATGGATGAAGTTTTACACATGGTTTGGATTTTTGATTTGTTTACATGGATGACATTCTCATCTATTCTCATTCTATGAAGGAACAGTTTACAGAACCATCTTCGAAGTGTTCTCAAATAATGACTTAGCAAAGTACGGCCTAGTTATCAACCCACTAAATGCATCTTTGAGTTTTTGAGGTTACTTTCATTGGATATACCATCTCTGCTGCAATTACGGTAGATAGCCCCTGAAGACCGTGTAAAAGTGGTTCAAGAATATCCTCTTACCAAAACCGCTCAAGAACTGTCGTTCTGGTATGCTCAATTTCATCGTAGATTCATACCCCATGCTTCGTGAGTACGAAGCTCCCTTTAACAACGCAATCAGTAATCCACTTCTAAAGCGGGCTCTCAACCTGTCCATTGATCACCTGAACTTGAAGAAGCATTCAAAACCTGCAAAACTGTATTTCGTCCGGGTTTCTCTTCTCGTCCATCCGCGGATTAGTTCTCCACTTGGATTGTTCACTGACGCTTCTAATCATTCAGTTGGAGCACAATGCTTACAACAGCTGAATTTGCTAAGACGTTTGGCAACCTCTCGCTTTCTTCTCAAAGAAATTATTCAAAGGAAAGCTCATTCGCGTATTATCGTGAACTTCTGCTGAATTTATGCAGCAGTACAACATTTTCGCCATCTCTGGGAGGGACATTCTTTACTATCTACACTGACCACAAGTCCATTAACCTATGCTTTTCAACAGAACTGTGAAAACTACCACCAATTTCAACTGGCAACCAATTATCATTCATTTCAGAATTTTCAACAGACATACAGTATGTCAAAGGTACCGAAAACATTGTTGCCGATACGCTTTCACGCATTGAAGCCGTTAATGCAACACTTAATTATGAGTTGTTGGTCAACTCCCAAGAAGCTTTCCTATATACATATGCCAATTTATGCTTTATTTCTAAAATTTCAGATGTGGGAAAACTAATAAGTTCTTATAAATGATATTTTAAGTGTCATTATAGTATTTTGAGTATTTTAAATGACAACTAGTCTTAAAAATGATTTATTTATTGATATAAATAAAACTAATCGACTTATTTATAAGGATGCCATTTATAATACCGCAATATAGGCCTATGTAATTGCCAAATCAAATAAGTAACATAATTTTAAAAACATGAAAACAAAATGTCATTATAAAGTAACTTATAAACAATTTATTACAGTAAAGTTTATGACCATATTCACACCTAAGTTTTAGAAAAGGAGTAAAAGAGTGAACTGACATATTCCACAAGCAACTTGTGAACGCGGCATATGGTTCCTGGATGAGTGAAAATTGCTATCTAGTTCACTTCTAAAAATTTGAATTCGCTCTATTATTTCAGGGACTATTCACAAGTATTCGCCACAGCCAGTAAAGACGACATACGTGTTTGGAACATAGAAACATCCCGAGAATTGTTGCGCATCAGTGTACCAAACTTCACATGCTCTGGCATTGTTTTCTCGTACGACGGAAAGTCAATCATAACGTCCTGGAATGATGGAACGATAAAAGCATTCACACCCCAGACTGGCACTCTCATCTACACAATTCTGAATGCGCATAATAAAGGGGTATCAGCCGTGGCCATTACCAGTGATGGGAAGAAAATTGTGTCAGGTAAATGACTAAATTGAAAGTGACAAAGTAATAATGTAATAATTATTACATTATAGTAATAATTATTAGTAGTAATAACATTTCAAGTCTACAGTATAATTATTATAATTATTGTATAATTTGACGCATTCATGTACATTATAATATCATTTATGTACATACATATTATGTATGTCCTGAATAAAGATGATTGATTGATTCAATTACAAAATATTAAAATTCTAAGCAGAATGAAAAAGGTGCAGACTATGTACTTAGAAATTCTATGAATAATACATTATTATTTGTTGCTCTCCCAATCATATTTCAATGGTCTGTACTTGTATCAATAAATGAATTGAATACCGTATGCAATTTGAAACCCCTTATGAGCACAAGATAGTTCCAATTTTCTCAATTTTTCATAATCGTAGTTCCCAGAGGTATATAACTATTTTTATGAATGAATAGATAATTATCAAAATACTATCATTTACATAAGTCTTGCAACTGATTTGATTATGTTTCTCACATCGTTTGAAATGAAATCATTAGTTTAGTTTTAATTTTTAATTCAAGTAGGCTAAGGCACAGAATAGGAGAGAACTACATCAAATCGCATATCCAGTTTACTACATTCAGTAAGCCTTCTGTCTCTCCTATTCTGTGGCTAAGGTCATATGAAATTCTTAAAAATTTCGATACAATTGTATTTTATTGCTGGAAATGTATTTTGTAATTATTGTTTCTGGTGAAATAAAAACATATTCTATTCTAAATCTTACCAGTCAAAAACTTAGTCGAGCTGGAAGTTTCTGAATGAGAACTAACTGGATTCCTCAATCAATATTTTCTGCCACTAAGGCCCGCTTTCCCCAACGCTGCTTAAGCGCAACAGCTGATGCTCAATATTTTTCTATACTTTTCCTATTCTCCGAATGAGGCTTAAGCTAGATGTATAGCTTAAGTAGCGTTGGGGAAAGCGGCCCTGAATGGAGCATTCCCAGGTTGTATCGTAATGCTCATAGGAAATTTATATTAATTTATAATATCATTTTATATTATTACGGTTCTATTCAAACTGCACTTTAGCAGTTCGTGAAAGCTTCTGAATTAGAACTAGCTGTATTCCTCAACTACCTTTTTCTGCCAGGAAATGGAGCATTTCCAGGCTATATATCATAATGCTTAAATAGGACATTTTAGATTATTACTACTGTATTTATTACTAAGCAAAAAAACGTCTTGAAAACTAAAAATTGTAAAATTTTTCAAGGTGGCGGAGAGGGTCAAGTACGAGTCTGGGAAATCAAGCCAAACAAGCAAAGCCTGCTGGCTGTTCTCAAAGAGCACAAGGGTCCTGTCTCTTCAATCGACATCAACCGTAACGACAAAGAGGTTGTTACTGCCAGTAGTGACGGAACCTGCATCATTTGGGATTTGGAGTAAGTTTAATCATACAAAATTGAAAAAGCTTCAGTTTAATGTTTGAAGAAAAAAATTTCGGTATAGGTACCTATATCCCCAGGAATAACAATTATTCAAATTTGAACGAAAATTTCATTAAATGATAGACCCAGCTAAAATTGACAATTAAGTACGGTACCTGAGTAGGTGATGTGAAATTGAGGCATTTTAAATTGGAGAACTACATTTGAAATTTTGGGATAAACATTAAAATAAGAGCAGCCACATCTATTCTAGATGTATTTCTTGTATTTTGGGCATGAGTCTCGAAAGAGTTACAGATGAAAAATCATTCAACCAATCTAAATGATTCGTTTGAATACATTGATAATGATTACCGTATAAAATTTCAATTTGAAGTCTACTTAACAAGCATACTGAATATAATAATAAGTTTATAATCCTATTTTTCGTGGATGATGGCCACATATTGAGATCTAGGTTTTTGCCTGAGTTTTTGAAGGGTGAGGATTAGATCATTTCACATACCGTATTATGAAATTAAAGTTGAATACTTAATACTTGAATATACCTGAATACTTATTGCTTTAATTAAAATAAACAGATGCCAGTTGGGAGGCAAGTTACTTGTACTGTGTTTAGTGGTAGATTTTTTATAAATGAGTGTTATTATAGTACGTGTGGTTTGTACTCCAGCAGTCTCATCTACGTCAATCATATAGCCTTCTTATGAGACACATTAGTAAATCATACTATTACTACACATTCGACATATACTATTGCTATGATACATTTACTTTTACTATTTACTACATCAGATAGCTACTAACACTACTCACATCCATCAAATGCAACTTCAACTTACCAATTTGCAGGAGATACGCCCGTACCGCCATCCTGTTCTCATCGACTCTGTTCATGTGCGTGCGCTACCATCCGACCGGCTGTCAGGTGGTGACGTGCGGCACCAACCGACAGATCGGGTACTGGGAAGTCTACGACGGATCACTCATCCGAGAAATCGAAGGATCCGCTTCGTCAGCACTAAACACGCTGGATCTAACCGACGACGGCAATTACTTCGCTACTGGGGGCACTGATCAGATACTCAAGGTGGGAAAAGTGATACCTGAATAGAATACAATGAATAATATAAATATAAATATAAATATAAATATAAATATAAATATAAATATAAATATAAATATAATATATATATATATATATATATATATATATATATATATATATATATATATATATATATATATATATATATATATATATATATATATATATATATATATATATATATATATATATATATATATATATTTATATATATGTGGAAAAATATAAATAAGTGAATAAATGAATAATATAAATGGAGTAAATAGTATTAGTTTAGTAAATAGTGATTTAATAAAATGAGTAAATAGTATTAATAGTAAATAGTAGAGATGTCAATGTGCTAACCACACGTTACATCTTCTCTGGTTTATCAAATTAATCAATCAAATCATTTATTTATCCTTGAAAACAATTAATGATCATTCACCTCTGCTGATTCAGTCAAGTGGATGTGAAACTAGCAACCAGCTGGTAGGCCTAAGCCCACATAGGGCTGTTGAGCCATTGACAAACAAAAAAATAGTATTATAAAATAGTAAGTTGAGAAGGAATCTCATTAGGCCTACACTTCGCAACCGAAGGCACTTATCAGATACTAATGTCATTACAAATGATAAACTGAAAAACTTCAATACTCAAGGTAAGAAAACTGATACCTGAACAAAATTGAAATGGAGGAAATTGTGGAGTTAGTTTGTCAAAATCTTATTACAGACTACAGAGCGGTTGAAAGAAAAATAATTTCATTATTCTCGTACGGTACTTGGTAACCGGGGCACTGATAAAATACTTAGTCCCAGTTACACAAAGGTTCTGTTTGTATCCAAAGCTTTAATATCCAATCACCAACGTATTAATCGATCGTGGTTTAGGTTGAAGTTTGATATTGACGAACAGCGGTCCTGTGACTAAAACGGTGGCTTACCAGCAACGACAAACAGGTTTGTCCCGGACCGGTTATAGTGGCTTAGCAGCACAGAGAGCCCTCACATAGTGTCGAGGCGCCACCACGTCGGTCGATGCTACAGGGTGGCCACTCATGCTTTTAGACCAGACTTCGGCTAAACCCAGCTCATGAACCAGCCCTTAGTGTAATCCATATGTGTAATACGCTTCGTCAGAATTAAACAAGCTAGATCTAACCGACGACGGCAATTACTTCGCTACTAGGGGCACAAGTAATCGAAGATTACTTATGTACTAATATTCACTAATTTGTTTTCTTGAGGGTGATGCCCACATATTATTACAATTATTACAGGTGTGGAAATACCGTGAAGGCCTAACAACACACGTGGGCGTAGGTCACGCAGGCGTGATAACCAGCGTGCGATTCAGTCCCGACCGAAAGCGCATTGTCAGCACATCGGCCGACGGCGCCATCTTCATTTGGGCGTGTCCGCTGCCCAGAGACCAGCCTCAGCCGGCCACCAAAGTGACGTCATCACGAGGAAGCCTACTGGACAGGCCGCTCGGATCCAGGGCCAACTCGATTGAGACCATCAAGGAGATCTCGCCCAGTCAGAGTGTGAGGGCCACCAGTCGTCATCAGGGATCCGATTCGCCCGCTTCGGCAAGTAATTTTGGTGAGTTTACTTATCGATATATTTTTCCAATATCGATTGTTTCTATCGATATCGATAACAAAATCCAATTCACCGGCGTCATAAGTAATAATTTTGGTGATAATACATGTTATCGATATTTTATTCCATTATCGATTGTTTTCTTAGAAATATCGATTAGGAAATCCAAATCACCAGCACCGGGAGTAAATATATAAGTTCTTAATTGGCAGTATTCTCAGTTCCTAAAATGGCTTTATCTTATTTACCATCGATTGTGGTCTTGTTTATATATTTTCTTTTGGAAATCAATTCTAAAGAAACTGTTATGCATTATGAAGACAGCATTTTGGATACCATTCAATAATGATATTAAAATGATTGTTTGTTTGTCATTAAATATCTGATATAAAATGGTCTAATAATATCACCATATAATACTAATATAAAAGCCCAATTTATAGATTGTAGTAGTAAGGAGTAGAATTGTATTAGGTACAACATAAAATTCTTAAACTCATACCTTAGGGCCTACCAGCTGACTATGCTCTGCCTCAGCCTACATTTCTTCTATTCACATCCTATTAAAAAGCGGGAGCTAGGTATGATGACTGAATGATACCATTTTGTTAAAATGATACCTATAAATGAAAATTTGAAAATTATTCGCAGTTCTTGAAAAGGCTTTATCTTATTTACCATCGATTGTGGTCTTGTTGATATCTTTTCTTTTGGAAATCAATTCTAAAGAAAATGATATCAGAAAAATTATGACAGAATTATAGGAAAAATTATAATAAGTATCAGACTACTATCTATAAATTTCAAACTATACATACTGTACTTACCTTTTTTCTTTCGACAGAAAATTTTTCAATAAATTTTAATTTCTGTTCCAGAGAATGGCGTTGTGAAATGCTATTGTAAAGAGAAGTGCAACTGTATTTCAGAGAAAGCCAACCTAACTGCTCAATGCAACTCAGGTAATTCACACTGATATTTTTTAAAGGTTTTGCAGTTTTATTAACTTTATACTGAAGTAAGAATAAAATAGCTTGACTTCTACCTAAAGGTAGGTTTCGCTTCTGTGGCTTCGCAGCTGACTCCGGCTGCAGTTAGTCAAAATAGTAACTTTTTCAAACAAAACATTGTACCTTTGTTAATATTGTTAATTCAGTGAATTAACAATATTCATACTAAATGGTTCCTGTTTTTGCATGGTTTTTCGTACATTTTCATTTGATGTTTAAATTAGTTGCTATTTTGACCAACTGCAGCCGGAGTCGGCTGCGAAGCCGCAGAAGAGAAAGCTACCTCAAGTCATTAATGATTGCAGATTTATCTTACTTCAATTTCTTTACAAGCAAGGACAACATAATCTGATGTCGTAATGAATAATCTAATAATTGTTATTGTTATAAATGATATTTTCTAAAATATTTTAAGCAGTAGATCTAGAATATTCAAGGAGAGCTTCATGGAATTGGTACTTATTGTTGGGAATCTGTTACTTCTTGGGGCAATCTAAGTTTATGTATAAATTTTTAATTGAGTGAATTAAATTAAAAATTGTAAAGGACAATGCATATGTAAAGGCATAATGCTATGAGACAGTTTGTTTGTTCGTTTTTCAATGGCTCAACAGCCCTATGTGGGCTTAGGCCTACCAGCTGGTTGCCAGTTTCACATCCACTTGACTGAATCAGCAAAGGTGAATGATCATTATGAGACAGTGATTTATATAAAAATTGGAATAAATTATTCGCTAACTTTATGGGAGCTTTCTAGGAATAAGTTTCCTGAAAAAAGGCTTCATCGATGGTGTTCATAGAACATCATAGATGATGATTTGTTCTCGAATTAAAAAACAAATTGAGTGTATTTTTGCACCAACAATAGTCTCTGAATAATTTCAGCAATAATTTGTGAATGAGAAATTTAGAGCATAATAAAAAAATAATATTATTTTCAGAATCATCTGGGAGCGATCATAGATCAGAAGCTAATGAGAAGAGACAGAGTATGGACAGCAGCTCCAGTGGATCAAAAAAGTCGTCTTCTGTTGGAAACATCTGCTATGGAAAGAAGTGAAATAAATTCACGATGGAAATTCAGGGAGATTTTTCAACTCAAGTCGAGAGTAGAATAGCAATTCACAGAAAGATAGAGCTGATAATATGAAATTGAAAATTGTAACGATATTAGCAATCGATCAAGCCAGAAAGTGAACAAAATTTTGTTGGACTTCATGATCAAGATTATCGATCTCGTAATGAGGCCGACAATCAACAATGATTAAAAAAATTGTAATACTTGAAAAACTAAATAATCAACTACCTATCACGGGAAAAAGAAAGAGGGAACTAAATTGAACCATTCAAGTTACATTATGGAGAAACCGCGTTCTTATGGTAAATAGAACTTCACAAAGTAGAGTTTCTAAAATAAAATTTGAAAATAATTAATTTTTTATTATAAATTACTAAAAAATTATCTCTGTAATAATGGATGAAACTACAAAATGGTCATGTGAAAAGCAGAGTATTTGCTACTGAATGAGTTGAACATTATTGCATTTTGCTAGTTCCAAATTAGTTTCTTCGATAACATAGAAACTTTTTGAATGGTATGAAATTTATACTTTAATAAATACTGATTTAGAAGATGGGTCATAATTTTTTGTAAAATCCTTGTGCAGCACCATCACCAACTACTCTAAACTCTAAAATATTCAATAATTAATCGAACCAATATTTGTTGTCTACTGATATGTAATACTGATATGAGAGTATTAGTTATTAGCTACTAAAATCACAACTTAGCCTATAGGTTAATCTGATCACTAGAACCCCAATGAAACTACAGTAATTGAATCAAAATTATTTCATTGTTCAAGTGATACAAAACAGGTACATTACTGCTACATTAAACACAAATAAACTAAACAAAAGTCAACAAAAATACTTACAAAATGCAGGCCACTTATACACAGTCATCAAAATAATAATATACAAACACATCAGTCTGTTTATAGTATGTAGAGTCCGTAAGATATTACAAGTAAATCATACACTATCCCCAAGCTTGACTCTTGCAATAATGGAGGATGAGTTTTCCATCGGTGCCATAGCAATTGTAAAGGTTCCTTACTGTCTGGTCAGGGGCTGGGGCGAAGGCTTGGTTAACATATAAAAACTGAAACAAACCAACAAAATTTATAAATTACAATGAGATAAAACTGATTAAGTTAGTTTTGTTCCAATAATAATCATGATTGAAGAGAAGGAATTGGAGTGGTCCGTAGCCGAGAGCGATAAGCGCCGGTCTGATAATCCAAATGTAACGGAATCAATCCCAGTCTAATCGGATTTTGACAACAAAAAAAGGCCACTCCCGACTGCCTGAAAAGTAGTCTTAATCTCTCATCATCACCCATCTCATTATCCACGCATAAGGCACTACTCACACCTGGAAACTTCAAATCGCAAAGCAACTCATCGCTCGGCAACTCAGCGATGCAGCGAGTGACTCCAGTTGCTTGTCATACTCACAGCCGCTACTCCTAGTTGCCAGGTTGCCGATCGACTACTATCACAATATTCTCAAAAAGTAAATATTTTGAGAATTTTATAACTTATCTTTGATATTTTATAAGTTGAAGTAACCAAAAAATGATGAAATACTACTTTTTAAAGCCAATAATCCTACTTTTCCAGTTTGATATGGTTAGAATATCTCCTAACCTCACTTTTCTGTACATAGAATCTGTCCACACATGGCAACTCGATCACTCGGCGACCAGCATGTCGAATCGCAGAGCAACTCAGTTGCGCAGCGATGGAGTTTCCTATTCTGGAATCGCCTAGTCTGAGCGTCATCATTTGAAAACACATGCTGCGTCGCTGAGTTGCCGAGCGATGAGTTTCTTTTCTATTTGAAGTTTCCAGGTGTGAGCAGTGCCTAAGCCTTGAGCTCATGTGTGCATCACCCTCAAAAACGGAAAGAAAAACTGGAGAAACGTCAATCTCATGCGTAGTGTGAGGATGATTTTAAAATACTTCAATTCAATTCTTCATGTACCTTGGCTAAACCTGTGTATAAGGTTTAAAGGTTCTTAGTTCAGTCGTTGTTGAAAAATCAGCAAAAACTCATTGAAAACTGCAAAAACACCGATTCCTGGCGTAATTTTGGTAGAATCTTGAAACACTTCAACAGATTATTTTTAGACCTTAAACGAACCTAAGTACTAAATTTGAACATTTTCTGCCAATTAGTTCTCGAAAAAGCTGACAAAACGCACTAAATCGCTAGGAAAACGCAAAAATTGGGCGTATCTCTGGTATGTTTTCTAAATTCGTTCTTGGTGCGCATCTAAAGGTACAACTGAACATGCATGCCAAGTAGATTTTTAGTTCTGCTGATGAATGAATGAGTGAGTCAGTGAGTGCCATTTCGCTTTAATATATATATAGATAAGAATTTCAAAAGCTGTCCAATAATAATAATTATGATTGGAATTCAGAGCAAATTCATTTTGATTTTCAAATTCAGATTGACTTGCATTTTTAAGAATGATAGCACAGACAGATAAGAGAATAGATAGCACAGACAAAAGTAGCCTGATTGAAACTTACCAACGATTCTTGGGGTTCAAACTTCAGATATTTCTTCACAAATTCTATTATCCCTGCAATCTTCTTATCAGGATCTATAGTCCATTTCTTTTGTTTCATAATAGGAGCGTTGCCAGTCGCTTTCAGCAGTACATCAACTGTAAAAGAGAATGCAATCATCACAAACTGCAAGTAGTTAAGGCAAAATTGCATTAAATTTAAAAAATAAAAAACATGAATAAGAGTATAGCTATAGACAACAATAGTTAGTCTTGTATAGTTAGTCTATGGTATAGTCTACATCAAGAAAAAATTCATGTAAAATAGCGAATATTTATTTTGTCATTGAGGAAAATATTTGAGATCTATAGTATACTGTGAATAGAGTAGAAAACTATTATTGGAGTAATAAAAAAGCAGTAGAACGAACAACCTATGATTAAAAGAATAAGGATAAATTAACCCAATTTCGCGGGTACTTAAATTTGTCCCAACTTACTCTTGGTTTTTTGGACTGCAGCACTATCCACTGAATTCTCTGAGGCTTTTTGTACTGCTGGACCATCTACGGAATTTTCTGAATTCAAATCAGTTTCACCTGTAGTATCGGATTCCTTTGATATTTCTTGGGAATCCTGCTGTTGGATTGTTGGTTGCTCGTCTCCCATTGGGTTCTGGAACAATAGAAATACCAATAAGAAAAAGAAAAGTTTAACTAGTCTAGAAAACAGTAAAAATGCATCTGAATACAATAATTATTTCAAGCTTCTCTAGCTGAGTCATTCAATTCAACTGAAAATTGAGATGAGTCAATAGGCGGAGATTTATTCTATTTTACTTGTAATTTAAGCAAACATTTTGAGTGGTGAGTAGATGCTTCTCTTCTATTCAACCCAACCTGAAGTTGAAGATTCAACAAAATAATAATCACATTCAGAACAGGGGCGTCATGGCAAAAAATGATTCCCTTTACAGAAAATATACTGTACTAGCTAATGTACAAATGAGCATTTTATCTGGCAAACACCCCCCTCCCCGTGGTGTTTGCCCCCCCCCCAAGGTTTTGGTGAAATGACGCTACTGATTCAGAAATGGAGAGGAATTAGTATACTAAGTTATTGCAAGCTTCTCTAGCAGAGTAATTCAATTCAGCTGACACTTGCAATGAATTAATAGGCAAAGATTTATTCTATTTCTATTGCAATTTAAGTGCACCTTAGGCCCCTGTCAGACTAGGCTTTTTGTCAAGCGCGTTTTGTAAGATGAGCCCACGCGCGTTCTGGTAACATCGCGTTTTGATGCGCGTCTTGTGAAGCGTTTCTCTCAACTACGGTCAGTGACCTAGAACCTAGATGAGTCGACACTATATTTTCGCTACTATTCTTAATTAATTCAATCAATTACTCAATTTATAATATTATTGATTCAAATACACTGTATGTCATATTAGTGACTGCGGCCGCCTATTATAAAGGAATTTCCTTGCAATCTATTAATTTCTCATGAAGTATTGAAAATCACTGCCATCTGCACGATAAGATAAGATAAGATTACTTTATTCATGTAAACAATAATTATAACTGCTTAGATACTAGATTACAAAAGTTGTAAGTATAAGTAATATAATTCTAGTAATTTTATGAATTGTAACTAAAAATTTTCAACAATGTAAATGCAATCTAATAATATGAACATAAGTGAGATTTATCTACATGAAAGAAGTTTGGACATTTAAATGTCCATTGAAAAGGATGTCAAGGCTGATTTGTCAACTTTATTTCAAGTCAACAAATTGAGAAGATGATTTTTCATGGAAGTGCTGCATTACACTATATTATATTAATTTATCAACGCTTGTAAAGTGGATAAAAACTTGAAAATATTATATTTCAATTTTTAAAAATATTTTATAAAATATTTTGATTATTCTATCTTCATTAGTCAAAAAATAAGAAAAGTAAACTATAAAATCAATCAGATAATTTTTTCTTTTAACAAAAAGAGTTCTGGAACTGTAAACTGATCGAAATACTTTTTCTCATACAATAATTATTAATTCTATCCTACAATTATATACTATTTATACCATAATTGCAAATTTTGAAACAAACAGTGGCGAATGAGAAAAGCATACTTATGATTACTTGTGAAAGTTATCCTAGGTAAAGTACTGCTTTTCTAGAAAAATTAAGTAACCAATCTATAAAATGAACATGTAAGAAAATCCTTTATTTTGATTATTTTGAGAATCGACCGCCATATATAATTCGAGGGTGCTGAATCCGAATCTGAAATCACAATTCCGCTGTCCAATATTGCGCAATTTAGATTTTGTTGAAGATTTCGCCACGCGTCGTCGCGCAGCCCAGTGTCGTTCTCATTGATTCTCATTACGTTAGCCCGGCTGACCGGGAAAGCGCGTCGTACATGAAGCTGGCTGAGACGCGGATAGTCGACCGGGACGCGCTTTGATGAAAACGCGTGGCCTCAAAGCCTCGTCTGACAGGGGGGCCAGCGATCTCATTACATTTACATTACGGGACCTCAGATGACCGGAACGCGCGTGGGCTCATATTACAAAACGCGCTTGACGAAACGCCTAGTCTGACAGGGGCCTTAAGAGCGGTAGACAGACACTTCTAGCCAACCTAACCTTGACGTGGAAATTCAAAAAATCTCACTTTTAGTAAAGGAGAAGTAGCCAAACATCAATAAATATTATTTTTTCAATTAACACTGCATGTAGTCAGTTCAGTAAGGGATACATATTAAAGTTCCCAGGTAATCAAGGTATGAGATAATTCCATAACTCTAGTCAAGTATTCTTGGTTATGCGGATTAAGCATAACAACGACAAAAGACATTCTGAAATCAAACTCACCAAATATTACATAACAATTCCTATTCATAAAAATATAATTAAATTAGATTATTAATGCTGAAGAATCGTATAATACGAAAGCAATCTTATGCAGTATAGGAATCAAAACATTCTGTTGACGACAAGAAAGAACAAAACTTCAATGTAAAAAAAAAGTCAAGTAGAGAATTATTTATTGACTAGCCTAGTAGGAAAAATGGATTCAACTGGGATGAATTGGGTTCATTTGATAAGTTTCTGGGAATAATTATTTAGTTTAAAAATAAGTAAACATACCAATATTTTTGTCCTAATATCGTTAGAAGAGGTTAGAGAAGCAGACACTTTACAGTGAAATCGTAAGTCCAGCTGTGTCGAACAGCTGTTTTGTTTTGCAGTAAGGAGCCAATGAGAGTGAAGCTGACCCCCTCCATTATTATTGAGCACAAAATTTAAAAACACGGCTATTCAAGTAGGCTAAGTTTTTGTAATTTAGAATTTTTTATCTCTAGGTTGGATTCATTAAATAATGTAAAGTGAAATTTTATGGAAAATAAAAAATATTAAACATTAGTTTATTTAAAATGCTCTGTCTTTAAGCATTCCCTAATTAAATATGCAGTAAAGACTATACCGTATAGGTAAAATAGTTGAATTACGAGTTTAAAGTAAATTGACTTGGTACTCGATTGCTGATTACCAATATTGTTATCATTTATAAGAATTTTGAGAAATCTATCAGTGGAAAATGACTTGAGGAGTGAATACGGAAAGGATCTATAATTCATTGTAAACTAGTTTCTACCGTACTCTAAACTAGCTACACAAAAAAATGATAATCAAGTCTTATTCTTGAAAATATGGAGGAATAATTAAATTGTAGCTTCCTTGTTCATTTGGAGTAGTTCTTCATTGCAATAAAGTAGCAGTGCACTATAGCTTATAACACAAATAGCTTATTCACCACGATTAACGAAGGGCTTTGTAAAAACTCTTTATAGTGCCAAAGATTAACGTAAGTCAAGACGGAAGCTACAGAAGAAAGGACATATTACGACTCTAATTACTCATATAAGAGGACCATTATATCTTCAAAATACAGAAGGTTGCCTATCATGAGCAAATAACAATGATTCAGCCAATTCAAACAGCAATTCCCTAATTTATTGTTGATATCGAGTGAGGCACTCTTTTATTTCCTCAAACAGTAAAAATAATATTGATTCAATTCACAGTCAATAAAATTCGGCACTCTTGAAGTATCATCACCACACAGTTGACTTCTACCTTTATTCTTCTTGTGTTTACTCTACGCTTGTGCAGTAGCATTCATCAAAATTCCATTACTTAGCTCTTCATTGAAAATGTTTTCATTGATCAATTTCCGCAAAGAGGTTTTCATCATGATAAAAAGCATAAGAAGAGTAGTATTCATTTATATTAATATTAATTAATAATGGGTTTCCCACTTTCTAAACAAACTTAGAATTTTATTTCCTTGAAAAATGTTATGAGGAAGTCAAAACAACAGTAAGTTACTTGCGATATGAGTTTGACTTGATTCAAAACAAAACAAAATTAAATGTATTTGCCATATAATAGCAAATTAGAAAAATACACTTAAGATACAAATGTCAATAGAAAATACATACAATCAATCCTAGTTTTCATAAGCATAATTTATTGATATAGATTTTGTAGGTACAGTTAGCAGTGTACTGTTTGTAAAGTTTCGAAATAAGTTATATGAGGAGGTGAGAGTCAAAACTCACATGTTCCAAAAAATTCGAAATTGAGATGGCACTGTCATCTTGTTCTTGTTCTTGAGCTAAACATTGCTATTGGTTTACAACAAAACCAGCATGTTTCTATTCATATTGAATGGCAAAAGTTGGTATAAAACTCATGATCCAAACATGTGAGTTTGATACTGGTTTAGCAGGTCATGTGATCACTTTGACCAATCGTGTGCCAGCTATTTGCTCTTTGTCCGTCTGTCGTCTGTTTTGGTGGAATAGTTTGTGATTGTGAGCAGTTATTGATAGAATTCTTCTGATTTCCACTCTATTCTACTAATTATTAGTACAGTAATGGAAGAGTTTGTTACACTTTTAACTATTTGTTAACTATTTGTTACACTGTTAACTATTTTGTTACACTTCAAAACTCACATGTTCCAAGTCACTTATTTGCAAAACCAACATGTTCCTAACTTTGTCATCAAAACTCACATGATCCAATTTTAAAATTCATTTTTGAACTAATTATAACTTTTATCAAGCTCTGAGACCTAAAAATATCAAATCTGTGGCAGATTCTACATCTAACAAAATAATCCATATTAATGTAAGATAAATGGCATATTAGATCTCATTTTTTTGGCATTTACCAAAATTTAACTTTTGGGAACATGTGAATTTTGACTCTCACCTCCTCATATTGATGTTGTGGTCTTTACCTCTATACTTGAATATATATGACTTCCGTATCGGCGTAGCTCATATAAGATAGGGAACAACCAGTTTATGATACTGAAGTTACATCTAGTCAAGTATAGCTGTGATTTCCTGTAATTATTGATGCACCTCAATTATATGAATTATTAATAAAAATTCATAATACACGAATCATTAACTGATAAATCATTTTTCAATATTTGTTTTTCAATAATCTAAATACAAGAACAGCGTCCGAACCAGTGAACTACGAAGTGAATTTCCCATGCTTTTTTCAATGTTATTAGGGGTTAAGCTTTTCAAGAGGTTTCACATTCTCAACAGTCTTCGGTGTAAGATAAATTCAATTCTTTTGAATTTGTATTCAATTATATGTATTAAAATTGTATGTATTCAATTGCAACTATTACCAAAGACAATTAGAATACTAATTGAAACTAGTTTAATACGATTAAAACTAATACGATTAACTAATACGATTGAAACTAGTTTCCTATCGTCTTTGCTATTACATATGTATTAAAATTGTATGTAATTTGTATTCAATTGGGATGGCATAAACGGTAGACAATGGTCAATGATATCAAAGACAATAATTCTATTTCTAAGAAATAAATAGAACTTATCCTTCTATTTTTAAAAGATACAATTCTATCTTCTATAGGTAGAGTTGCCTGTGATTATATTGAGAATTTCCAACAGTAGTTTTCGGTAGTAGACAATTTAATATTGTAATGGGAAGAATGTAACCGCTTCAAACGGCTTCAACGAAGAGAAAGGACAAGTGTTGGAAGGAGTTGGGAATCAGCTGATCGGGGGAGGGATGCAAGTCATCAGCTGTTGGGGAGGGAACCGGTGCATGCCTGCTTGGCGTTTAGTCCGCTTCAAGCCTTCACCAACTTAGCAAGTAGCGAAAGTGATTACGGGTTTGCAGATCGCGCGTGAACTATCTTTACGTATGTAACTGACCGGTCACTGACAGTTAGCAACAAGGTGGCAACAAAGTAATAATAAAATACAGCTAGATAATTACAGGATTGGTGGTTTGATTAGGAAAATCTAAATTAGAAATCTGATTGGTGGTCAAGCTTAGAAAAAGTGAATTTTTTGGGATAAATTTAGCTTGAAAAATTGTAAGCTAAGATGAAAAAATAGTTCTAAGATTAAAGGAAATGAGAATATTAATAATGAAACTATTAGTAACACTCACTCCAAGCGGTGATATGAAAAATGAGTTCATTTGGAGATTAATTTGGAATTAGGATAGTCTAATTCTATTATAAAATTATATTTTTCATCATTGTGTTTTAATAGGATCAAACTAAGTTTAACAGCCAATTTAACAGCTCAGTTTAATTGATCTCGAAAGAATCAAATCTAAATTTTGTCTAATAGTATGGATTTCAGGTTTGATCATAACAACTAGATCCTTGGATCCTTGATGATTATTCATCAAACATTTATTTGTAAATACAAAGTTATGTATTTATAACTGTCTTAAATGCACTATCTTAGATCAATTTTGCTGAATCTTTAAAATTTTGTAGTAAAATACATTCAAGTTAAAAGTTCATTTACATTGTATTTAAATAAAACTTATTTACTTCTGGTATATTAAAATCATCACAAAAAACTAAAGATATTTTTCTGTATATATTGTTTTCAAGATCTGCATTGCAAATTATTTTAATTCAGAAGTTGTTAAAAAATTTTAACTATCAACAAAATATTCTGGATATATTCAACAAATATTAACTGTATTGTATAGTTAGTAATAATTCAACTATACTTCAAGAACACAAATCTTGAAGAATCAATGCAAATGGGAATATAGTTTTTCGCAAGTTCCTCCTTGATTTAGCGTTATGCATTTAAACATTTTTACATGCAGAAAACTTATTCAAGACCTTTAAGCTGTAATATTGGCTTTTATGAGGGCATAAATTTCTAATGGTAGAATAATTTGAGAACTTTGATGTTCGAAAAATAAATCCACATTCAATAAGTTCTTCCTTAGTAGTTCTATTCGAAACAATTCAACAATAAAACATTTTCAATTCTGAATTTCCTTGTAAGAAGTTGCTACTCTAGCTGATCGCAGCACAATTTAAATCAATTCTTTTAAAATCTAAAATGTAAAAAGTTTCATATTAATATTTCTTATTTTCTCTACTAGCAAAGTGATTACCTGACCAGTACAAAATGAGAGAAGAACAATCACGCGTGTTACACGCAACACAAATCTCAGAACATTCCGACAAAAATAGGTTAAAATCCAGTGTAAATCCGCCGCGAACGCGGTTTTCTCAAGGGACTCGCCTCACTTTCCTACCGTGCGCTTCGTTCGCCCTACTGTGCCTTTTCTGCAGCCTCCACAGTGCCGAAGGTATCGTGCCCTTTTTCCTGCCCGGATGGCTGGAAAGGATAAGGGCCGGACTATATAGGACAACTCAGCCTACGCAAATTGCTAGGAGACACACAATCAATGATGTTCTGGAGGATGCCGAACTTACAACTGTGAGTTGAAATGAATCATACCTTTGAATCATTTTATTCTATTCTATAGCTACTGCATGAAGAATATTATCTCATTGTTTTAACAATATTATTCAATTCCAGCAGTAACACGATTGACAGAGAATATTAATTGAAAATGGGGATTAGATTACCGTATATTACAGTGTAACCTCAGTTTTAAGAACCCCGATTTAACGTATTAATTTTAAATACTCTGGGAACGTACACTCAATGTACAGTATATTTAAATACATTGAGTTATAAATTATTTATTATATAGTAGGGTATATTTCAATCCCGTTTTTACGAATACCTCGACACAACGAATAGGTTGATGCACGTTAGGAACTAATGTCTGTGAAATTTTGAATGAATGAACTAATAATCCAGACCAAATCTCTAGAAATAAATGAAAATGGCATGGAAAATTTGTATAGTATGCACGCTGATTGATTGCGTCAACTCAATTATTAATATTATCACTACATTATTGTTAACATAAAACTGACAGTCGTTTTTCAAATAGAGCTTACACTGCTTTCCCTAATAACTTTTCAAATAAGTTTTCATTCAAGGAGATAATATCGATTGCTTTAACTTAATTTCGCAGTACCACTGAGATGGAAATTACTCAATTTATGGGCATTAAAATATCTTATTACATCAATAAAAACATTTATGGCTACATTAATAAGACCACAACCTTGTTAAATTAACCATTATTTTCCTCAGATTAAATATAGAAGTATAGTAATCAGATTCAGTTTATTACCTTCAAGGAGAACAATCAGGAAGATTTTTCATCATAATCATTCAATTTTCCTTATTCTTGGTATTTTACAGTTCTCTTCTTCTTTTTTCTCTCCTTCTGACAAATTAAAAATCCCCGATTCCCTCTATTTAGTTATCTGCTTTTCATTCCCTATTCAGTGCCTCCATTTCAAAGGAGATGATCTTCAAATCAATTCAATTTCAAATTTTTTTTGCTCTGTTATTCCATACTATTTATTAAAGTCTACAAATTTCTTCACCGAGTTCCTTCATGAAGTGTCAAATTTTCAATCGAATTGGTTGGCCCAAAACAATTGAACGGGCAACTTGACAAAGAATGTAAAAATGAAATAATCAGTCATAATTACTAACAATGACCGCACTAAATAAAAATGAATACATGTGATTTCCAAAATCTTGTAAACGTGTTTAAAATTAACATAATCACATTGTTATTTATGATTTTCTGAAAAATTCAGTTTTGTTAACAACATTTTCCAGTTTTTTGTTAGGAAAGTTGAAATGGACCAATTAACATATCACCTATACCTATCCAATATGATAGGCTTCTAAATGCCTATTTATTATTATTATTTATTCATGATATTCTTGAAATTCAGTTTTATTCAAGAAATTCATTTTTTTCTGGAAAGCCAGGATGCAACAAAATATTTCCACCATTATGATAGTGATTTAATTCCATTTATTCAATCCATTACTATTTTACACGTTTTTCCTTTTCATTTCCACCGGTTCCAGTCGCAAATGGATGGAAAAATTGGCAAACCCTTCATTCAACTTTTTTTCATTCAAATCAGTTAAACCTGCTAATTAACCGGTGAAGTTGCACTCAACAACTTTCGATTTCAAAGCTTTGGTCGATTAAAATTATTTCGGAACTTGATCTCGGTCAATAAACTGTAGCGACTATGCAACCGAAGCGGCTAAATGTGGAAATTCAAACGACACCAGTAACTCAGTGGCCTAACTGGTAGCCAATAGGCTTATAACTGAATATAGGCTCACTAAACTCAGCTCATATGTATAACATATACAGACTGGTGGTCTGTGTAAGCCTATGCTTAAACATAGGCTTATTACTCATTGACTATGGGCTCAATGAACTCAGCTTCTATGCAGCATATGTTGGACCCATATCTCACTCTATGCTGCAATACACTTTTTCATCACATGGGCCGGTTTACTTGAAGCAAGTTCCACCAAGTTTTCTTCACTTTTCAATTATTTCAACTCGGTGTGGTAGTCAATGTGCAGTTGTGACTGATAAGAAATAGATGATTTCAAAACTGAGGCAAGGCGTGCGTTTCAATTTATTTAGACGACAAGATTTATCGGAGCAATTACTCAACTTCGATTGCATCTCAGTTTTATACTTGCGCAGATCGGTAACTTGTTTTCTGGGGGCATTCTGTTTTTGGCACAGTAGAGATCTACAGTTTATTAACCTCGGGCTGAGTAAAGTAATAGACTTTACTCATACACTACTTTTCATATCTTTTTGTATAGATATACATGTATCAAAACCAATAGCACAAAATTGCGCTTCAAATGGACCTCTGGCTGTATGAGATATCATTAAAAAATCACGATGACCCAAATATTAAGAGTGATTGAACGGTTCAGAATAGTTCTGAATCAATAGATTTTGTTCAAGTAATATCAATATTTGATTCAAAGACTAATGATTTTAAAGAAATGCTGTCTCGAAATTAATTTAACATAGTAATAATCATTGCACAACATTAGTTATTGTCTACTAAGACAATTATGAGTTCACATTTCGGCTAAGTTTTCAAATCCAAACATCTTTTCTCGAGCTGCAATTCTATCTTAACAATAATTATTATTGCAATAGTTGAAATCTTAGAATTGCCTCTGGCTCCGAATAACACAAGGACTTTGTGCCAACTTCATGAAAGCCAATTTAACAACTGTAAAATGACGTCATTTGACACAGCTCAATGTGTATTTCGTTGCTTTGGTTTCGTCAACTCACGTCATTTTAAGCCAGTTAAAATGTAATTTCTGTAAGCAGATTTCCTTTCCCAGGTAATTCTACACTGAAAATCCCCTCTGTAAATTTTTTAACCCACCCCCCTATTTAAAATTTTACATCTGTTTTCACTTAAAAGCCTCACGTTGAAAAAAAAAGTTAAAATGTAATTGGCTTTCTTGCAATTGGCCGATAGTATTTAAAAGAGTGGAGAGTATAATCAGAGACCTACGTTCTTCCCATCTTGTTTCAACCAGAGGTCAATCCTACTAGAGGAGCAAGATTCTGTACATTATGTAAGAAGTAGGAAGAGCGGAAGAGCTTTCAATATTGAGTACCTAAGTAATAATGTCAGAGTTTAATGAATGAATAATAATAGTAATAATGAAGAGCTTTCAATATTGAGTACCTAAGTAATAATGTCAGAGTTCAATTTCTGTCTTCCATGAAGTATCCTATTGATACTGACATCAACTATTCAGATCATTTCGTTAGCCCAATCATCTCTTGGGGAAGGTGAATGAATTAATTTAGAGAAGATTGATTTCAACCTTGAACTACCTCGAGTTGGAATGATCGAAATGTTATTCAGAACGTTACACAATAAACAAGCAATGATTAAGCGAATTATTGACATCAGAGTGACATGAACTTCAAAAACAATAGCCTATTATAAGAAGAGTTTGAAGTTCGTTCATATGGTGTAGGATATATTCCGGCAAAAGCTTAGATTAGCATGAGCTTTGGGAATCTCTCATGCATTATGTATAGACACTCCCGAATTTGATTCAACCACCACCCTTTGAATATTAAATCATTTTTTGTGGTTAAATTCGTGTGCCATGACACAATTTTCAACACATTCAATGTCATGGAATTGATGTATAGTGAAGTTGGTGGATCTTCGGTGTTGTCAAAATCAAAATGTTTCGTATGCTTCAAGACAAGAGAAAATCAACTACATGGGTAGCATAAGTAAATAGAATCGTGCTCTGTAAGATTCAATATTAATAAAAAGGTTCCTGAGGATTATTATTAGCGTATGGCTTTGCTGCTTTGATCAATGGGGAGACCAGGCTAGGTGGTTCCACCTTCCCGTATAACCCAATTTTCCCTTTATAGGAAGGTTCCTTGTGCAATCAAGACAATTGAAAAAGACTAACAAGAATTTTAAAATTATATTGATTTCGATTATAAATTATAAGCAGGAATATACTAGCATCAGCAGTATAAAACAACAAATAATGACAAGTAAAATACTTGATTCATGTAATATAGTTCATTGATAATATTCATGCAACGGAGCACAAATGGTTGGAAAATTAAAAATTGTTTGTATAACAATGAAGTAAATACAAGAAATGTTCTCCAAATGCCACTATGCCACGGAGAGAATCTGCCAACAATTTTGTACATATATTATTTGCAAAACTGTTCGAATATAGGCCATTATTTATTTATTGTTTTTCAAGTACAAAAAATACTGAATGAAGTTGAAACGACACGTTTACCATTAGCTGGAAGAGCGAGGGAAATTTTAGAGAAGGTCGAAGGCCTGCTATTGGTCAAAAGAGAGCACGCCCACTTGTAGGAGGCGCAAGTAGAGGTGATGCTAGTGGGAGGGAGTGCCTTGGCTCTGTTCTCGACCAATCACAGGCTTGCGTGGATCAAGCTGCCAGCCTTCTTTCGATTAGTATTCTATGGCGAAATAGTTGCCTCACCTTTGTTGAATGCTATTTGGAGTTTTGCAGCTAGTTGCACGAAATTCCAATTGAATTCAACCATTGTAAAATCCAGTTAACAAAAATTGCTTTGCTTGGTCCATTTTATAATTATTCCACTTAATAGCCTACTTAAATACCCTGGAAGCATGCCTCTAATTTCCAGGTCAAAAGTGACCAAGATATTTTTATTCGTTTTATCTATGAATTTTCTATTGTTTTCTTTTTTTTTACGAACTTTGTGATTATAAATGTGTTGTGTATATATGCTGCAATACGCTAAATAAATAATAAATAGTTATTCTTTTCTTCTTTCTCTATTCTACTCACATTCTCTTTTTCATTCCTCCTCCTTAATATTATTCTCCTATTGCTCCAATCCTATGACTCCTACTTTTTCAACTCTTCCTTTAATCGTGGTTGAAAGGAAGAGTGGACATTACTATCCAAACTTCACCACGTCAGAAAAATAAAGAAATCATTCATTCCAATCTACTCTTACTCTTTTTAAGGGGATCTTTTCCCCTTCTTTCTCTGATCTAATTTAACTCCTATTATTTTCTCCAAACAATATTCACAATGCGTAATTTGCATTCAAAATCAATCTTTCTAAATATAAATAACATTCTATAATTATTAAAAAAAAATTAACATTACATACAAACTGTCAAACTAGTGACACTTTTATGACGTTTCTCAATATCTTTGTTGACATTGTGTGCATATATTACTGCTACTTGAAATTAGAAGCACCTACCTGACTGTCTGTTGTCTCTTCGAAAACAACAATAATAATTAGCTAGTAGCCTGAAAATGTTCTATTTGTTTTAGCAAATAATGAGGTCAAAATGTGGAGCCTTGACGCAACAGAGACAATAATTAGGCAAAATTAAACTGGTGGGTTGTTAATAGTAGAGTTCATTGAAGGGGAAACGAAGGCTACGCGGAAATTATTGTACCTGTATATACCATGTCGGGGATCTTCCCAATTAAGATATGATACATGGGAACAAGTTGGCTTGATATCAAGGATTTTCTAGTGTGTCAATCATAATTATAAATGTGGGAGGAGTTCGAAGTTTTTATATTTAAACCAAAACTCACAAGAAGGATGAAATTTCAGCTTAAGTCTAGATGGAAACTAAACTTATGGAGTGTAAATAGTTTATTCAGCCCTTAATACTCTTCTCGTAATGAAGTATTAATAGTCTATTAGGTTATCCAACAATATTTGATTAAGGTATCCAATCATTTGGAAGAACGTTATCGCACAGATATTTCTATTTGATTACAGCAAGGATTGTCCTCAATAATAATTTTGCAAAGGATGTAAAGATGAAAATTATTACAGAATGCAGAGAAAGGGGAGATGACCGTCAATTTTGGAAGTTTCAAGTGGAGGGGATTTGAGGAATAATAGATTGATTGATACTGAATAAAAAGACCTGAAGTTGTCAAAACTACAAATTTATTAATACAACGAGATACCGGTTTCGGTTGTTACACCATTGTCAATCTCTGGTAAACTCCAAAGTTTGACAAAAATTGACAATTGTATAACAACCGAAACCGGTATCTCGTTGTTTTAATAAATTTGTGATTTCGACAACTTCAAGTCTTTTTATTCAGTATGGATAATTACCACAATATCACCTTCACTACTACACAGAGATAGATTGATAAAAAGTTACTTTGAAACGCCTACTTTTCACTTGTTAATTGATGGTTCAACTATTGAAGATTGTCTTTCTATATGCATTATTTGTGGAAGAGAACTCAAAATGATTGCTCTATATACTAGCCTAATCAAAAGATTATATACACGTATATCAGGAGGGTTGGTTTGAGTTAATAGTTCTAACTTCCTTCTTTAAACTTCAAATTATAACAGGACACGTATACTTATAATAATGTGATAGGGATTATAAGTTTTCATCGAAAACTCCAAGGTTTTGCAATGTTGAGGAAGGTCCGAAAACAGGCTTGTTTCTAAGCAGAGCATGAATTTTAAACAAAAAAATCTGTGATCAGATACCAATTATGCTATTCACACGCTCCGTTTCAGTAACAGTAACGAGTACTCAAACTTAATCAAATATATTTTTTAAACTTCAATGTGAATAATGAAAATTGTATAACTTGATTTGAATAATGCATCAGCTCATTAATTCACATTGCAACTGCATCTCAATAGAATGAGATTGGATCAAGTCAAGATTGCAAAGCGTCTGGACTTGTTTGAATAATTTAGGACTTGAATCATAACAACTTGCGGATGTTATGAAACTGGGTCAAACATTGATTGAGCAAATAACATATTCAATAAATGATCATATTAAAATATATTACTTTTAATCCTTTATAGTATCTAGTATCCTCTATTAGTTCATTGAGTAAAGTAGCCTATTCGAAAGATGAAGAATGCAAGTAGTGTGGCAAGAGCACTGCCACTTGCATTCTGGAGAAGCATTTTGCACTTCATTGTGGAAATGAAGTGAGAAAGATTTTTCACGGATATTTTAAACACTTTTCTGGCCTTTCCCGGTTGGATGATATAAGAAATAAGTAATAGTCCATATTGTTCTCTATTACGAGAAGTGATAATTAATTCACTTTTTAATAGGAAAAATACTTGTTGAAATAATTATTAAATAGGCTACTCATATTTTTCATAAAACAAATAATGCTTGATCATTATTTCCTATTAAAAAAAGAGGACGATAAAAAGCAGCACTTCACTCTAATTTAATCTAAGCATTGTATTATTGGCGTTTACTGATTAGTAGTACGAATTATTTTAATTAGTTCAGCCTGATAAGGCTAGGTTATTATTGGTTAATAAGTCTACGATTTATAAAATAATAAAACAATAATGCTGTCTTTTTCTGATTGGAAAGACATTTTCTTATAGAAAAATTAAATTTGGTGTTATTTAATTATTCTATAGCATTTCTGAAAACAGTGTTGAATCTATGTTAGGAGACTGGATTAAAATGAAATTTATTATAAAAATAAATATACTGATAGGGCCTACATCAAATATATACTGTTATATACTGTATGCTCTGTATACTGTAACTCTATATATACTGTTATGCTCTTTATCTGTCAGGAGCAAATACTCAATTTAGAAGCAAAAAATCAATTAATAAGGAAGACTACCGCAGATGAATAACATCGGAAACTTGAATATTCACTTGCCAAGAGTGGCTGTACCTAGATCTAGATTGTTCTGTATTTAGAATGAAAATGGAAAGGGTGTCAAGGTTAAGATCAAGGCAACTCGGTGTTGATTTCTGCCGGTCGATTAACATTACTTTATTATTACTCCTGTTAAGGGCGATCGTTATAACGCCTTCAAACACCACCTAAACGATCAATAAAGCACGTCAATGTAGCTTGCCTACAGCTTCAGTTGCCTGGAGCATCAATGCAACTATGCAACTCGAATTTACTGAATGAACAAGTCCTAACTAAAAAACACCATATTATACAGGTATATACACCATTAACCTGTATTATTTATTCAATATCCCAAATGAGAGCTATGAAACTATAAGATGAGCAGTTATGAAATTGAATTTTCTGACGCTAGGGGGCGCAATGGCTCCAGGGGTATTAAGATGTTGTATTTTTGGATAATTTTAATGGGTGAATAAAGTCTATATTGGTTGATTATTGAGGGGTGATGAAGTATTTTGGGGAGAATTATTCGAGGGAACTATGAATTTCAGGGATCATCATCAAAATATTGTTAAAAATTCTACACATTTGAAAACTATTCAGGGCACCTATTGAACGTTTGAACGAATGTATACGTATTGTATATTTTAGATACTTTTATATAGGAAAAATGTTTCTTCTTTTGAGTAATTATTGAAAAGTATGGCATTTTTGATGGAACTATAATGGGAAGTGAAGTATTTTTGAGAAAATGGTTAGAAGAAGAATTGAATTTTTGAGACAACTTTCAGGAGAAATACTGAGCTACGAATTGATAGGTCCTTCTATTAATTATCCACCTGTTGTTACAATCTCTGTATACATAATATCGTTGTAGTAATACATTAAATCGTCTCAAATTGTTTCTGGTAGAGGAGTGTTAAAATAGACGTTTGTACACGATCAAACTTTTAATACAATAAAATGGAAAAGATCTTGTTCAATGCTTGACAATACTTTTTAAGTGACTTTAACACAATTCCAGTGTGCTCCATATCAAAAAGATGCTCCAAAATACATATTATCAGATACTAGTGAAAATAATTATTGTAAGGAATATTCAAAACATACTTCTCACAACATGTCATCACTATGTAACACATGAATAAGCCTTGATTTGCCACCCACATACGTGTTCTACTACCAGGTCAGAGTGTTTTTGTATCTTCAGTATTGAGTAATCCTCAGAATAGCTGACGAATAATCAGACATATAGAGAACTGGAGAGAGTTTAGCAACAGTCGACTAGAGCTTCTAATGAGGCCGAAACTAGAGGAAGTCTTTACCGTGAAAATAATTACGCGAGTCCTTCTGGGATCTCAACGTCTTCTAATTAATGCCGTTTTCTTACGGACCATTACAATGACAAAACGTCTTATTACGCCCGTCAAATATACCTATACTAACTCCATCCAATACACCAATATATCTATAATTCATCCATGTATATGTAATAAATATCTATAGTACAAGACAGTCGAGCGCGCACGCGTGTGTGTCGTATACATACTACATTGATATATTACTGTGCTATAATATATATAGGGTATATTGCTATGGTCGTATAGCAGACAGGTATTATTATACATAAACAATATTAGGTTACTGGCCAATTATTTATGGAACTAGCATTGGCCCAGTTGCATTGGTTATATTTATGTGCCGCTCCAAACAAATACAGCCTGAGATTGTAGTGAGAAGAGAAGAGTAACCTCTACCTAGAGCTGACAATATGAAAGACGAGTATGGAAACAATATGCAGAGAAGCTGTAGCTTCCATTTAAATGAGGTACGAAATTTGAATACTTTATGAGGTGAGGAGGATTTCCAAATATTTTGTAAGGGAGCTATTGTGATGTTGGAGATCCGTTTTGTTATCTAACGACACCTTGGAGTTTTGTTTTCAGATTTGAGTTTTTGTATTAGCTTCGGTTTTGATGAGCCCAATATCTACAGAAAGTTTCTTTTACAGGAATCATATTGAACAGAGATATCTAACAAACAGAAGTAGAGGCTACTAGATATTGTGTAACAAATTTGAGGGGACTTGTTATATGATTATGATTCAATCAGTGGAATCTTAAAAGTGAAGGATTGGAATCTTTCTTTTTTTCTGGCCGCCTCTGGTCAAAATCGGTCGTAGTAAACAAGAATCGAACCGGAAACCTAGTTGTAAGGAGATACAGCTGCACTCAAAGAAAATAGTTTCAATTCTATTAAAGTAACGACTGGTATTTCACTGTAAATAACTAATGTTTCAACTTACATTATTGGACATAATTGGAATGCATTTCACTCCTGATGAGGAACTTCATCAGCCTCCTGATGAAGGAGTGAGAGGAATTCTGAGTCGTTAGCAGTCGTTACTTTAATAGAATTTTCTACAAGTATATCATCATGGAAAACAATATTTAGGGTGGGTTTATGAGCTCGGGATTTACTAGTCCACCTAGTTTATCTTTCAGACTTGAGATGATCTGTTTATGAGTTATTGGACTCATAAGCCCCAACTTTTAAACCACAGCGATAATATTGCTCTTTTCCGCCTGGGACTTGCTAATCTCGAGCTCATAAACCCGATTTTCAACACTCTGCGCAAAATCCGGGTTTTAGCCTCGAAATCGAGATAAACCCGAGCTCATAAACCGCCCCTTATAGTTTTAACTGAGTTTTTCCTGAAACTTCCAGATGCTTCAAGTATCTGAAGATATCATTCATATCTAACAGCCAAAGCTTTTCTAAAAAATGAACCAAAATACAGAATTAACCTTGACCTAGGAACAAGTTTTTTAAGTTGATCACTTTTATAGAGACAATGCCAAGACCAATAATTATAATCAACTGACAACATCAAAAAAATTCCAACACAAGCCGTGGTCCAAAACTTCACCTGAACTCTTGTCTCCACACTTTTCTACACAAACAACTTTTTCTACAAGAGTGGCTTTATCAAATTCATTTGTTCCATGAATAATTGACCCGGCAGTCCACCATTAAGCCGTCTGCTAATGAAGAACAAGGATGATCGATGAACGATCTTCTGAAGGTAATTCAAAGTAGTTCGTTTTTTATGAGAACTTGTTATCGCCACTAAAATTAAGGCCGGACAACAAGCGACTGTTCAGATTGAATTATAAAATGCACCTGAAGCATTACAAATGGGAGACCATTATTTAGAATGAGATATATCACAGCCAGAAAAAACAACTTGTAATTTAAATGTCAGTTCTAGAAAATACATTACACTCTAATATACATATACAACTGTAATGAATACACAAATATAGTCTACACTGCATTACATGCTAAACTTGCATTTACCTGTAGACTTATAGTCTATATTGCATTACATGATTTATTTAGATTAAGCCTGCTAATCGATGATTATTATCAGTCTGGTCGGAATAAAAAGCCGATTGACGTCTGGAAAACGTCGAAAAAAGTAATGAGGAAACGTAGGTGAAGCTTGATCTTGAATTGGACGGATCGGATTATCCAGTTCCGCTGGCATTGGTGTTTCCCCAACCAGATTTACAATGTCAAAATTGTGTAAAGTTCCTTGAGGAATCCACTTTCAGTGAATGGGTTGGGGTGTTCAATTCAATTCATTGTCATAAACAAAATAATAGCATATTATGTACATACATTTTGAGATGATGCGTAAATTCATGGTTTCCTATTTATGAAAATTTAATATTTTCTAAAGAAGACTCTTTCAGTAAATGTGCTGGAGGGTTGAATAAATTGATAATTATTGAATAAATTCATTATTTCCAATCTCAGGGCATGATTTTAAGGGAAATTGATATGATACAAGAAAATTATCAATTCAAAAAAATAATACCTGAGGCCTGTTTCATAAAATTTTAGAAGTACTTATTTGGTAATCGCGTAGGATATAAGGAAACACACTTATAGGAAATATACCCGGGTAATATGGTCATATACCCTATAGGTATTTTGGTCATCGCCGGGTATATTTCCTATAGGATGCATATTTCCTACAGGGAATATACCCGGCGATGACCAAATAAGTATACCACGCTTCGCCACTAAGTAGCACAGCGAACTATGCAATAAAAATCGTATTTTCGTATAATCGTAACATATTACTTGATATGTTACAGGAATTTTCAAATTTTGAGAAACAGGCTCCTAGTTCTCAGTCGAACAGTAGAAATTTTACTGCTCCAGTAAAGTTATTGGACCAACAAATCTGTTTACTCCACAAGTATTTTCACTGAGCGGCTGAGAAACCAGGCTTTTAAGAGACCTACAGTATTGGGAAAAATGAAGCTTTGATGTATACAAAAGATTTAAATGTAGTAGAAATATTTAAAATGCTAAAGAAAGAGGAACAAAATATTTTGAGAGTCGAGTAATATTTCAGCAGAGTTTTCAAGCTTCAAGTTAATAATTTTGTACCTTCGAAAACTCTTATTGAATATTAGATTATCGCTTAGAACTATGCATTTCTGATACAGACCATTACGCCTTATAGCCATGTTATTGGAAACAATTTCTAGTGAATTCCTAAAAATTCACCAACTATCTACTATCCCAGGAATAAGAATAGTCTTAAACAACAATATTCATACTAGCCCTACATATTTCGATCATCTCCTGGAATTAAAGCAGACACATCAACCAGTCTTCTTTCTGTTATTTAAACTATTCTTCTGTGTTTTTCCAACTACAGATCCTTCAAGGTGGAATCCAGACCTTGCTTATGTAACATTCCATCAGATCACGCAAGCCATTCAATTGCATACAAAATTCCACTTTCCCTGACAAGAGGTTTTTTGAAGAGAATTATCACACGCAATGTTTATTTTAGAGCGATTTGGGAAATGAACTGTAATGCTTGAAAAAGCGAGCATTTGCTGTGAACTCTTCGAGCATGAACAACCTTTATAAATAGCACAAAAGATTCTATGGAGAAGAGGATGCATTTTATCGTAATATCTATAGGTCTCGAAGTTCATTGAAAGACACTTGTCTATGGAAGATTTCAGAGAATAAGGAAAAATGGAAGATTTTAGGGAAGCGGTTGGTCCCAGTGGCAAAGGCGAGTCTAATCGGTGAGATTAGATAAGAGACAGCACCTACCACTCCCGTTGACCGGCTCCTCTAAATACAAAAATCTAAGATTTCAAAAATCTAAGCTTCAAAATGGCTTCCCGGTGGTTCGGAACCCACCCAGGTTCATTGCTGTAGGTCCATTCATCTCTCATCATCATCATCCTTCCCATTACCCACGCACAAGCTTAGAGCACACGAGCGGTTAGCAACGTAAATGTGAGATAATTGAGACACTTTCCAATGAAACAATTAAACAATTAACTCAAGCAACGTAGAGCTAGTGCATGGAATCAAATCGTGTTGTTCACACTTCTCTGTGAAACGCACGTTTTCATCACGTCACCTTGTTTCACTGCTAGAAACATGCGTGCTAATTGCCCCAGGCAATTATATCTAATTATCCTAACATACAAAAAAAGTTAAAATTTGGGATTTTTTTATTTTTGAAAGTGCTATGCTATTCTACTGGATCTCCTGAGTGCAGTCGAACTTGATTTTCATCTCTAGCATGAAAATTACCCGTTTTATTGAAGATTATTGTTTCTATCTCCAGTGATAGTCTATTAGTGGCAAAACTTGGATACATTTGAATGAAAAATTCTAAATTCATACAGCCGAGAATACCCGGTTTCAAAACTTGGCATTCTGTGTGCCATTTTACTAACATTTTACCATTTTTCTACATTGAATACTGAAGTTGTATACTGTATTTGTGTTGAACAAGGAATAAAAAACAGAAAATAGATAGTACATATTTACAAGCAACCAAATCACGAATTTTAATTGAATGTCATAACCTACTAATAAATAAAAGAGTTTGCAATTCGAATTCAACACAATGATTAGTACTGTATTTGAGTAGAGAATTTTATGAATATGCTGTGAATTATCACTCAGTAACAAAGTTACGGCCAACATCTCTTCAGGGCATACTGAAAGCCGCATGCTTGTATCCTGACTTCTCAATTTGTCTGATAATTTAAAAACTAATTCGTCGAAAGACCTTATGCTCATTCTAAAATAATTGAAAAATTTCTGCTCATCTTGAGTATGAAGTATGAGTATAAGTATGAATAGGCTAGATTTGCCACTATGGCTTGTCGACGTCTTGCCACGTCCATTCTCACAACACCACTGAGAAAATAATGCATTTGTACAATTATAGCACGATCCATTTAACTTGTCAGAAATCAGCTCTTTTGGTAATAATTAAACAGTGACTTCGACCCAAAAATCAAAAGGCTTAAAAGTCTTAAAGACCTTTAAAGTCTTTAAAAGACTTTTTTAAAGAAGACCTTTCAAAGAATAACTTTTCAATAATCTGCGAGATTTAGCATTTGTAGGTTAAGTATTGTAATATTGCTGGTCAAAACATATTATGTTTTCTGACAAGTTAAAAGGGACCTGCTATAGCAAAGAATTTTTTTTTCTGAGGATGATGCCCACATGAGCTCTAGGCTTGTGCGTGGGTAATGAGTGGGGTGATGATGAGATATGACGACTACTTTTTAGGCAGTCGGGACCGACGGCTTAACGTCTCCTCCGAAAGACGGAGGGTAGCCGTATTTTGCAGCTGACAGTATTGGCGCGAAATGGAGTTCGCTGCAAACTAGTGATTGTTCAATATTATTCTTGACTTTCAATGGAAGTACAATTATTCGCATCATCATTATATGTAATTTTCTCAGACTATTCCTATTATTTATTGTAATTATCGTAACCTATGGGGAGCCCCCCAGAACAAAACCACTAGGGTGTAATTATATTATAATGGCTATAATGCATTGTAGCATTATAGCCATTAGCATTAATGTCAACCATTTTAGCCATGAGTAGGTATGCAACACACTACATTCTTATTTCATAGATAAATATCTCACATTATTGATATTTCACTTATGAATCTTGATAATTTTTTGGCTAAATTCTTATTTAAATGGATGAAGAAAATTTCAAATTTCATTATATGAAGTTGGAAAACCGATTAGAATCAAATAATTAGCTAGCTATACTAATTTAAATGCTATGAGAAAATTTCAAGCTGTTCTAGAATCAGAAGACCAAGTAGAATAAGATAGGACTTGAAAAATTTATAATGTCAAAAATTCTTATCTTTTTCTATCAAAATCTATGAATAAATTTTTCTTGGCCAATTAGGCCGCATGCGTTTTATAATTGCCGGTCGAATCTTGGAAGAAGCAACTATTCTTGGAATTCTCGCTCACAATTATCTACCGCATGTTGAACGTACACGCTCGTGTGAACCGAGCCTTATGTGGGCATCATCCCTAGCAAAAAAAAAACATGCTATTCGAGAAGGTAATGAATACTATCCAAGAGTAAGTTAAAGATCTCGAAATTCATTGAAAGACACATTTGTCTAATGAAATATTCAAAAAATAGCACAAAGATTCTTAGGAGAAGAGGATGCTATCTATTTCAATAACCAAGAAAATATTATTAGAAGAACCATGTAATTCCCAAGAAATATTATTGAAGTTTATTGAAAAATATGGATATAGATTTGCAAGCATTTGGAGTAATATCATGAGCATGGAAATCCATCATAAATAGCGCAGTAGATTCTATGAAGGAGAGGATGTATTTTATTTCAATAATGAAGAGAATAGATCTTTTAATATTCACTGGAATTTAATGATTGAATAGAATGTTATGTTGAATGACTGATTGTAGAATGATTGAAACTTATTAGTTAGGTATTGAAAAATATTGGAGACCATAGATCAGGAGAGAATGTGTATCTCAAGCATTCACGCGAATACTAATTATCTCAAAATGTAAAATTCGGTTTGTGTCTTTTAATTTATTCTTTAAATAGTGAAGTATTGAATAGAACGGATGCAGAAATATTATTTTATTGTGAACACTTTCAGCCAACATCTGGTAATTATGGATATTAAGCTCATCTCAATGATTTATTCAACCTGGATTTCATTAATGACGTGAAATACAAAGGATTTGGTCTTTGGTGATGATTCAATTGTGTTATAAATGGAAATTTGAATAAGTTTGTAATCAAATTCAGGAACTGACTCCTTGTTCAAGATAATTCAATCTTTATTTTTCAGAGAACGTTTTGATCATTATCCTGCCTTCAAAAGGAGAATTTGAATAAAATTGTAATTTAATTACAAATTTAGGAACTGACGTCTTGTTCATGATAATTCAATCTTTATTTTTTGAAAAATTGTATGGATCATTACCCCACCTTCAAACCTTCGAAAAAAGTATTTGCACACAATGAATAAAGTTGTTACAGTTCTTGACGAGAATGTTCTATAGACGATTTTAGCTTCCAACAGGAAGCACAAAGCTTGTAAGCCTTGTTTGTTTTTTAAAACAGAGAAGAGCATCCTCTTCAAATGAATTAGAAATGCTATGAATCTCTTGGAAAATTCTGTAGAATTATCAAATTTCAAATTCATAAGCACATGAATTCATAATTTTCACCTATATTCAAGCAGTAATTAATTACAGTAATTATTACCAAAAACTGTTTTCGACAGGGAATCAAAATAAATCCTTTCATTGGCACATCACTATTTTCAACCAGAAGATTCAGGATTTATATCTGAATCTTCCAAGTAAAATTTCAAGCTCTTGAAATAATGACACATACCTTATTAACTTTCATTCCTAGAATTAGATTTTCCCAACTAATTCGAGAATTCCCCTAACTCAAACTAACTCGGGAAGCGATAGGTTTCGTGGTCGTGCCGGTGTCTAATCGCAAGATTAGATAAGAGACTCGCACCTGTTACTCCCATTGTAAGGGTGACCACTTCAGTTAAAGGCCTTTTTCCGCTGAATGTCATTCATTCATGAGAAACAAAATCGCTTTCCGGTGGCTCGGAACCCACCTAAAGCTGTAGGTCCACCCATCTCTCATCATCATCATCATCATCATCCTACCCATTACCCATTACCCAAGTACAAGCTAAGGCTAGGCGTACACCGTTTAGACAAGACAAGATGAGATTAGTCACGTTTAGTCACAATAATTCACATAGTTGCTTATGAAGCAGCACACACCGATGCAATGACTAATCAGTGTGTGTTGCTTCATAAGCAACTATGTGAAGTACTGTGACTGAACGTGACTAATCTCGTCTTGTCTTGTCTTGACTAACCGGTGTACGCCCAGCCTTAGAGCTTATGTGGACATCACCACAGCAAAAAAAAATTATAATCATTTTCTGAGAATGTAGGATATTATGCTTAGTAATTATTCCAAATATTTTACATAAGGAGACAATGAGTTATTGATCTACTATGAATATCCAATCGAGTATATTTCCATGAAGATGATGCATGAAACGAAAGAACATGGGTGTTACACATCTCTGGAAAAGCCAAGGGATAAAGCAACGTCATCTAGAGCAACCGGTTTTAGATCAGAGGAAAAATATTTAGGAAATACCAACGTCATGATCGATATTTTATGCGGAAGTTTTATTCTATTTTTCAATTTATTTCAAGACTGGTCCGGAGTTTGAACTGATATTCATCCGACACAATAATTGTTATCGAACCTATATTATTGCATTGGAATAAAGCAACTGGACCGGTTCAAGATCAAGCACCTATAATGAATACTTCTTGGAAATTCAAAACCTGTAGGACGTGTATGTGGTGCCGAAACATATTATCTTAGAGTAGTAAGTAGGGACAAGTGCTTATTTATCGAGAGCATTGTGCTATAAAGTTTAATTGGCTTTAACTCCTCTCACGGGTTCACATATAATTTCTACCTGTAATTCAAAGTGTAATCAATCAGTACCGGTAATAGAAGTACAAAGCAAGACAGTGCTTATTTTATAGGTTTAGGTTATTTCTTATTCATGAACATGAAGGCCTATTTAAAAAATATATAAGTTTTTTACAGTTCCAGCTTTGTACAAGAGACTGTGAATTTTGTCTTCAAGAACTCAGCCAAATTTGAATATTAACCAAGGTAATTAGAACGCATTCGATTTACCTTGGTATTAACCTTATGATGGCACAAGAGGGAAGAGTTCGGCTATTTTCAGGTACCCAATTCATAGACTGACTCTTTTGGAAAAACTATGACTTCCCAGGTCGCACAAAACTGCGACTATTGAACTGCATGAAATTTGAAATAGTTTCTAATTCTCCTCCTCCTCACCACTTCCTTCTTCATCTCTTTCTTCTTCTTCTTCTTCTTCACTTTCTTCTTCTCCTGCTCCAATTTCTTCTTCTTCTCCTTCCTCCCCTTTTTCTCCTTATTCATTCTTCTTCGTCTTCTCCCTTTCCTTCTTCTTTTTCTTCTTCGTCTTCTCCTTTCCCTTCTTCTTCTCTTCTCTCTCTTTCCTCTCTAAATAGAATAAAACTTTCGTATAAAATATCAATCATGACGTTAGAATTTCCTAAGATCTGAAACCGGTCGCTCACTGTTCTAAGTAACGTTGGTTTATCCCTTGGATTTTCCAGATACTGTATGTATAAAACCTATGCTCCATCGTTTCATGTATCATTTTCATGGAAATATACTCATTTAGCGGATTACCGGTGCTACGCTTCGGGTTGGACAAAGTGTTTCAATCTGTAAGAAATATTTCTAACTGAGCCTAGAGCCTGACGCTAGAGCTGAAAACCAAAATCTTTATTACCCCCTGTTCCCCTGTTCAAGTTAATTATGTTATTTTCTTTAATTTTCTTAGTATTTGTTTTGCTATAGGGATCCGTGGCGAAGCATGGTATGCTTATTTGGTCATCGCCGGGTATATTTCCTTTGGTATTTCCTATAAATAAGCATACCACGCTTCGCCACTGCTAGGGATGATGCCCACATAAGCTCTAAGCTTGTGCGCGGGTAATGGGAAGTATATCTACAGATCTATCTCATGATGAGTATAAGATAACTTATTTATTTATTCAACACAGCATATCATACAATAAACAGTTGAATATATCTTATCATGTATTTTATTACAGGCTTTACTTTATTCTACCATCGATCGAGTCACCCTAAAGAACAGTAGGGATTTGAGTGGGATTTACTTATTAGGTAATGTAAACAACAAATTTAATGATGATTATAGTAGTCTACAAGAATTTTGTAAGCAGTCTGAATTATTCGTCCTTCTCTTGCTACAATTAGTTTTTGATAGATGCAAATAATAACAATATCTACTGATATCATTTTCATCATTCAATGGCATGAAATTCTGTTGGGGTCATGAGGTCACTGGAACTGAAATCTCATTATTCGACTCTTCATTACTCTGTCTCAATCGGTGTGAACATTCACAATTACCATTTCTGTTTTCCTCCACAGATTCAATGTTTAGCAAATCGACAAAACGTGGAAGAACATTACGCTACGTCTTGTCGTCACAATCTCTTTGGAATTATAGTTTTTAATACAATTGAAGTGACGTCTTCAAAAAATTTCATCACAACTCAGTTGTATTTTGTTTCAAAATTTCAAATTTGTCGCATTCCAACTCGTTTCTTCTTTGAAAGTTAGTGTCAAGATTATGACCCGTGCTGAATCGCTTGGCATTTGTCTTGGAATGATTGTCTTCTATTTTATCTTTCCCAACTTGTGAGCCAACTCATAATCAACTACAGTAATATCGTTGTTTTGACAATCAACCAAACGTAATCAATTTGATCTTGTATGGAAAATGTGATAATTATTTTTCGGTTTTATTATTGTGTGATGTGTTGGTGATTACTAATGTGATAATTATTATTCGGTAATTATCTATTTATAAATGGATCTCATTCAAAGCACCTACACATTTTATGTAATGGATTTTGAAATAATGTCTTTGATTCCTGCACGCGTGAAGCCTATATATCATGTGTACATCAATTCCGTTCTTTAATCCTTGTACAATACCAAGTATAATAAAGTTTGGCAATAAATTCAAATTCATTAAATTTTTCCATATATAGTTATGACAAATAAATTTTAATTTTAATTCAAGAATACAAGTTTTGCCTATTTTTAAATGTTTTATGCAGGCTACTGTATCAGCCTAATGTTTCAAAATTTCAACTAATAGATTATAATAATGCTCATGAATTAAAAAACCAACCGAATTGAATTAACAAACATTACTTCTTTCTTTCTTTTAATCGATTATAATAATGCTCATGAATTAAAAACCAACCGAATTAAATTAACAAATTTCTTCCTTTCTTTCTTTTAAGCATCTTTCATGAGAACGGTCTCTTATGACAGTGCAAGTAAAGGATCTAGCAGCGTCTGTATAAATATGTGTGATTGTGTATATGTATACCTTCTATACATTTGATGTAAGCTAGTGAGGCTTGTTTCGGTGCATGAAGCTGAACCTGCTGGCCGTGATAGAACGGTGTGAGGGTCGGTCATCTTCTACTGCTTCTAAAAAGTGTCTCTTTACAACTTATTCTTAGCGGATCTAATAATATATTAATCAAGAACGGTATTATTCTATAGATTTCTAAAAGATTGTTCTTATATACATTTTGAAGTTTTCCAATTGGTAAGCATCCGATTTAATTCTCTGATTGAAATGGGGAAATCAACCTAGATAGGTTTTAAGCAGTTTATTAAAATTTTCATGAGAGCAGTTTTGTGTTTAGAATAGTAGCCTCATATTCAAAAGCTTTCAATTAATATATAGATAAAAATTATACTATGAGTGAATAAATAATGGGAAATAAGGTAGGCTATTTACTTTTTCAGAGTAAGATTTTGACCCGTTTATTCATATTTTTATAGGAGCAATTGCTTCAAATATTAGGCCTACCCTCTTTTTCAAGAGAATTTAGCTCAGATAAATGAACAAATAAATACATTACCTAATATGAATGAATGACAATGGAAAACAAGGATTTTAAGAAATCAGAGTAAGCAGTCTTCACTGATCATGAGATTACTAAATTATATGATTAAGAAAAATTGTAGGAAAGATCTTGATAATTTTAATTCTAGTAGTGGTGACTCAAAACATTACTAATTCGGGAGAGAAGCAGTTTTTGGCTAATCCTGTTGTTTCTTCCCCAATCATATTTGAATAATTTTTACTTTTATCAATAAATTAATTGAATTGAATTCAAGGAGAGATAAAAAAAGGAGAAGGAAAATGGGAAAGCAATGAGACACGGGAAAGAGAAAGAAAACTATGGAAGATAGGAGAAGGATGAATGAAAGAGGAGGATGAGAGAGTTAGAAAATCATAAAAGATGAAATAAGAACGAATGCTAGAAGAGGAAGAGGGAAGATAAACGGGAAAAGCCAGTAGATGTCGAGATAGATGTGATGAAAAAATACATTAGTAGTATCCTATTTTTCAAGATTTGAACAAGAAAGCTTCTGCAAGACCTCAAATAATAAAAAAGCAACAAAAATCTTAATTTGAAGTTTAGCAACAAGGAACCACAATATTGACAAATTGAACGAACAGAAATCCATCATGATTGTAATAATTTTTACTTTTCCAGCTTCAAAAGGAGAGTCGAAGGCTCAATTCTGATTCAAAGCAATCATTGATAGAATTCTTTTACCAGCTACTAGCTTTAGGAAAACAACATCATGACACCTGTGAGAAAACGCACTCCAAATTTTCCCCTCTTCCAACTCCCAGTCACAAGCTCTACGATTTTATTCAAAACAACAGCCACTAACAGTAGGAGAATAGCATTATGGCATCTTGCAAAGACTTTCTCCTAGTCTCAAATAGCACTCTCATTATATCTATGATAATTACTACAGGGAAATCATCACTGTAATTAGTAACTGCATCTTGCTGTATTAATTATCGTCCCAAAATAAAATTTGCATCGCAATATCATGAGAACCTGAGAAACAGCACTTGATTATGAATTGTCAAAGATAAGTTGATATGCCACGCTGATACAAGCCTGCCATGTATTCTCTTCAATTAATTATTATCTAACGAAATTGGGTTCAGGCAGTATCTACTGATACATCAGTCATTATTTAGTTGTGAGGCCTCAAGAATTAGTAGTTACTGATTTAGGTCACCAAATCATGTGTATTATGTGAGAACTAGATCTTTGAGTACCTTAAACATAGTAAATTGCGAAAAGCTAACATATTTTCCCCCTTTTTTCTGAGGGTAATGCCCACATGAGCTCTAGGCTTGTGCGTGGGTAATGAGAGGGTTGATTATGAGAGATGACGGCTTTTCTTCTCCTCCGAGAGACGGGAGTTGCCGTTTTTGTTGTCAAAATCCGTTTCGTCAACTGTATTCGAACCAGGAACCTTTGGATTATCAGACTGGCGCTTATAGCCCTGGGCTACAGACCACTCCGGTATCTTCATATTATATTTTTATATATCCGATATGTTTGAAAATGGTTATTGTTTTTATACAATCTTTAAAATACAAATACATAACTATGAATAAGAAATATTTCAGCTCATGGTAAGTGAAAGCAAATGCTTTACCTTGGTGGAATGCATACTCAGACCGACAAAACAAGTTCTCTGTTTCAAGCCATGATTGAATCATGCCCTTTTTAGAACAAATTTATCAAGAGTATTAAATTAATATTTCACCTAAAAGTTATAAATACTTGTATCTACTTGTTTATATAACAAACAAATAAGAATACTTACGGTACTATTTGATACAATAAACAATAGAAACAGGGATGCACATCAAACACCACATAAATAAATATATGAATAGTTATATTACAGTTAGTAGCCTATATTTGACATAATCATGACACCAATGAGAACTGATTAATGTTATAGGATATCTATCATTGATTTGATGCACCTTTAGAATCTTCAATGAAAGGATTATTCGTATTTATAATTCTTAGTTTGAAGTTAATTTTTCCATAAAGTGATATAAAATTTTGTAACACAAAAAAACAATAAGGAACAGGAAGTTTGTGATAATTCAATTAAAATAGAAAAGTCAGCATTATTTTGTCTTCCTAGTGTTCAAGTTGGATCACTGAAGTGGAATAATCAAAGTTAAAGTATTGAAGTATTCTGAAGAAGCTAATCACTAGCGTGAAAACGAATATTAGGAGTTAATTGATGGCAATCATTTCTAATGATTTGCTGATTTTTAAGTACCTGTAATGAGAATTGTCAAGTACGAAAATTAATAGATGGTAGCCCACGTGTCTCAAAAGTTCAATACAATATTGGTTCTAAAAAATAACTCACAATCATGTCTTGAAAAAGTTATATACGTCATAAAACTTTTCACAAGCTTATAAGATTGGATTAACAGAAGTGATCGATAAGCTCCTTTGCAATATGTTTTCAAAAAGACACAACTCCTGATAATTTATGCATCAATTAAAGTTAATGTTCAAGTAAGAATTGATTTTTACTGCTAAAGTTTTTGTTCAAATTATGTGATGAATACAGTTTTTATAGTCAGCATTGCACAGATTTCCTTGAAAGTCTTCAAGACTTTGAAGATGTATGTATTGTACAGTTTGATGAATAAAGAAATTATGAAATGAAATGAAAGATCAAGTTGAAAGAAATAATTCTCAAACATTCTTCAAGACAGGATGCTTGAAAACTTTATTCGAGGAAGACTTACTTTGATCTGTCACTATTTTAGACTTCTTTAGGACTTGAAGTATCTTCATAAAGACATTTTTCTTAAGCGATTTGTCTCTTTACAATGACAGGATTGGAATGATGTATCAAATGATTTGCATTGCAACTACATAAGGTCGCATGCATACAGTTGACATAAACTGACATTCATATTTCCATTCCAACAAAAATCGTGATTTAAAATCTATTATAATCACAACCGGTGTAGGCCTACAATCACAATCCTTTCATAATCGGGTTTATTGTATAACAATAAAATTCGACGACCAGACCTCGATTGACATTTCGTGCTGTACTTTCTAGTAAGTCGATTAAATAGTATTTATCAGGATGTACAAACTCGGTTACAAGTTAACGAGTGATGCGATGTTGTGAGCTTACTGTTACGCCCACAATTTCATTGTAGTACAGTGGTTGACTTTTAAAATTATCTAACAATTTTCAGAGTCACTGCACAAATGGTCAGAGAGGAGAAAGTGTACTTAATAAATGTGAGATTGGATGTATGAGAGATATACTTCAAGGGCCGATTGTACAAAACTCAATTAAATTTAACCGCTATAAGATGGCGTCATTTTACGGAGCTCAATAGGGATTTAGTTGCATTAGTTCCGTTAGATGACGTCATTTTAAATTCAAAAGGATTCAGTGTTAGTAAGAGGTGAGTAATATCGAGCTTTATAGGCGATGGATGACGAGCTTGGTTGCTGACAACTCTTACACTCAAATTATCCTGATAATGAGTGAACTTGACATTTTTCTGAATTAAATTTTGTTATTTATTTGAGTGAATAAAATATATTTATGAGTCTTCCTCATGAATTTAATGATAATATGATTGAAGCCGCTAATTACCCTAAGACCTTAGTAATCAGTATTTGAGATCTTATTAATACCGGTACAGCAATCTAGCAGATCTTATTTATATAGCTAACTTTCAAGTTTTCATTTCCAATGACAGTTTTGGAAAGAGAAGTTCAATAACAGATGAAAGAGCAACGTGAAAAGGGATTCTGAGTAGCGGACTGAATAATAATGTATTATTACTACATGTAATATGCTGATTTACTAATGTAAAATAATAAAACATAGATTTTCATCTTGAGTAATTTTAAAACGCCTACAATTTTTTCAATCACATTTCAGTAATCTGTTGTGGTCTGCAAGAAAAAATTTAATAAAGTCTTGCAGCAGTTTTGGTTTGAAATCCATTTTTTCTACAATGATTGGCACACACAAGTCTGTGGTTTGAACTTAGTTAACCCTAGAGGAAAGATGATACTGTACTACATTTATGAAATCATGCAAAAATGTAAACCAGAATCTAGAAAATAAAACTCAATACTTATACAATGACATTCTGACCACTACATTAGTGTGGTAAGCAGATGATGTAATAAGGGTATTATAATGATTTAATGATTCATTTAAATCAAACAATACAAATGATACTTTTTAAATGTCATCTATTCATTAGTTCAATGAATTTGTAAACCAACGTCAAATTCTGGTTGTTCTCCCTTTTCAAAGAATTTAAAAGCTAAATCTTTTTAAACAGAAATATGTTTTGTTCGACTGGGGGTGTGTATAACTGATGATTCAATTGAATAATGATTGCAGTATCTCTTTACATTCCATCTTACGAATATTGTTATCATAGTTTGAGCAGAGGTATCAATTTAATCACATTTAAACATGAGTTAGTAGAGTTTAATTTGAACTTGGAAGCGAATGTGTTTGAAATTGAAATCCAATACAGTGTAACTTAAATAAATAACTAAACAAAGAAAATACACGGGAGATCACTGAAACTGAATAATAATCAGTAGGTCTTGTACTGATAACCCCAAAAATCAGCTAATGAAGAAAATGCAACTAGAATCAGAAATAAACAGTTTCAACAGTTTTCATATAAATGAAAGATTTGGTAAAATGAGTTCAATAACAGAAAAAAGATCAACGGAAACAGATTTCAAGGACTGAGAAGTGTCAGCTATTGTTTATTTTAGTCCGCCAAATTCAACTGGAACTTGAGACACACTTTTAGCATTTAAAATAGGAAGCTGCTCCTGTTGTGATGACCTTCTTCTTGTACATAATCATAATAATTTATGCTACACAACATGCTTAGGAAAGTGAGATAGTAGATTGAGAAAAGATAGAGAACAGAAAGAGAGAAAATTGTAAAATCAGAAAAGAGAAAATCAAAAGAAGGAGAGTAAATGAAGAAGAGAAGATAGAAAGGATAATAAAAAAACTACGAGAATTAGGAGAAAAATGAAAGAAGTCAGAAGAAAAGAAGTAATAGGTGATAATAAGAATGAGAATTGGAAAGGATAGAGATGAATCGAAAGATAGAGAGAAAAGAGAAAACAACGATATGCTCAATTTATGCAACATGTTCAGGAGAGTGATATACTAAATTTAAAAAAAGAAAATATAGAGACAAGAGAAGAAGAGTGGAAATAGAAATAAAAGAGAAGGAAACAGAAAATTAAAATAGGAAACAGTGAAGAGAATTGAAAATATAAAAGGAAAAACGTGAAAGGGTGGAAAGAGAAGAAAGAAGTAGTGAGTGGTAGCAATGAGAATGCAAATGCATAGAAAAATATAGAAATAAAGAAGAAGAGAGGAAAGAAAGAGGCGCAAGAAATAGAAGAGATGAGAAATAAATACAGCAGATGAAAGAGCAGCACGACAATTCGTCTAAATTGCTGGGTCAAGGTACTCCAATGTCTCTCAGTCTCAGATAATCGTGTGACTAATAGAGTTTGTGTCGGTTGTTGTTTTTATTATTGTTGTGTGTTTGTGTGTGTGTTTCAATAGATTCAATCAAGAGTGCATTCAATTGGCCTCAATTTTATTCGCAGGCATTCGTGTGCCGTGCATACTAATTTGCAAATTTTGCAATAGTCAATAAATTTCGTTGCATTTTGTGGAAGATTAATATCTGATTGTTTTAATAAATTTGTGGTTTTAACAACGTCGTCTTTTTATTCAGTGAAGATGAATTGTGTTGGCCCACCAGACATTGTAGGATTCATCAATATTTTATTTTATTCCATTATTTCAACAATGTTTGTTTTTTATTTTATACATCTGTAATAATTGCTGTAAATTCATAATAGTTTTTCCAATATTCATTTTCTTAGAACTCGTGGCTGGAGCACAGGGATTCTCTCTTCCAGCCACGCTAAAAATTACTGTTTTATGATATTATTGTTTTGTATCATTTGTTTACTTTGGCAATAAAAAGATTCATTCATTTATTCATATTTTATCATGTTGAAATTTCTACACGTTTTCCAAGGAAATTCTATAATTTTCAAGCTAAATTTTTCTAATAAGAGGAATTCTATTCCGTCGTTTGGAATTTTCTATACATTTTCCAATAAAAATCCATTAGCCTATATTCAAGGTAATAATTTTCAAGTTTAAGATGATTTTTTAATAAGGAAGACGTTTTGATCAATAGTGATATCCTTCTGCAAGGAAGTTTCCACAACCACAAACCGCATATTCATCAACATAACAAGTCTCATTATTGTAATGAATACAATATTAGGTATGCTCTGAGTCTCTTAAAAAAAAAATGTAATAGGGGCATACTTGGGTAAAAACCTAGTGTTACTTGCTCACTTGATCTATATGAAGATATTACATTCCAAATTTCAAACAGTGTACGATCATCCGCGTTCGTCAGATATCGTGCAAACGGAGAGACGGACACAAGTACGATCGCAATAAGGCCCTGTCGGATCCTTAATAATTCCCGATCCTGAATTTTCAAGCACATATTCTTCGACAAATTAACAAAGATTCAATACTTGGTATAGCCTTGGTATGTTGGTAATAAATGTCGCTACATTATTATGACGCGTTTCTTTCAACTGAGGCCACCCATACCAAACACCTCACACTCTTCACTCTGTAGTCAATGAAATGGAGTAAGTCCATGAAAACTTTACTACTTCTCCTTTTCTCATGTTATTTTCTTCTTCTTCTTCTTCTTCTTCTTCTTCTTCTTCTCTTTCTTCCTCCTACTTCTGTTGTTACGGTCGCGGTGCATTGCATTGTTAACGGACTGAACACTATGAGAACGAGGACAATTTGTGAATATTTTATGCAAATCGGAATCTGTTTGGTGAAAAATCACCTACTGATACGCCTACGCATCTTATGAACATATGGAGAATTACACTGAAGACCCAGAGAAAGACTATCAACACTTTGTTATACAGTACAAGAAAAGTCCATATTGAGATGTTTTGAAGGATCAGTGATGATACATGCTATGCTCGTATCAGTATCTATGGTCAAGGTTCCCTAGGGAAGATGATAGGAGAAATAGGTTGAATCTTCAACCTTGAATTGGTTGGATATTCAATCTTCAAAATTGAATTGGATGTACAGTCTTCGGTGGACTAGTGATTTGTTAGCTTGAAATAAATTAATAAAATGTGAGAAGAAGTAACGAACAAAATTCTGCTATCACACATGAAACTATTCTGAAAATTTAGCCTACTAATCCAAGGAGAATAGAAAGTAAAAAATATGGTCGACGGTGAAATTCTCATACATTAAATGAGACCAATGCAATGATTTTAACACTATCAAGTGTTTCCTGATTCATTCTAAACATCCATCACAATAACACACTCAAAAGAAAATTAACATTTATTGTTTGAAGGATTCTCAGATTACAATCAAATCAATATACAGTAACTATGAGTGTGACTATATTTTTAGAACTGGCGAGACCTATGAAGAACAGGAATAAAATTGTAGAGAAATTTTAAATAGTGGTTCGATAACAATTAGAGTGAAAATTCAAATACAGTATAGTACATTACAGAATTCCCTTTTGCTAGTAACCAATTTTTACTTGCACTCTCGAATTCATTAACATATAAACTTTTACTATAAGAGAATGCTCTATATGAAATTTTAAATGTATCATCATAATAATTTATCACTACAGATAAAATTCAAAATCAGTCATGAAATTGAAACATTCCAAACTTTACTAATCGATACATTTTAAAGTTTATTATATTATAAAGTTATTTTTCTTAGAATGAATAATTTGTATGGTTGGGAGAGTCATAGCGTTGCTAATAGGTATATTTTCCACAGAAATTTGTGATTATTTAAATGCATTGAGAAGTAATGTATGAATTGAGCATAAATTCTTGTGCCTAACTAGAATCAGGTTATTTTTTCAGGATGAAATGTTCTGGAAGTACATATATTGGTTAGTAAAAACTCTTCGCTTTGGTAAGACACTCAGCACTCTAGTATTACTCAAAAGTATTACTATTACTCCAGTGTGAGCTGCAAAACCAGTTTAGTAGCTTGTAATCCTCATTATTTAGAATCAACTACCATTCATTCAATCCAAATAAGCTCGAATTAGAGACAGAATTCAACTTCAAACTATCTTTAATGATGAGCAAATACATGTTATCAGTTTGACAATTCGCGAACTGGTTCCTATCTTTTAGTAACACATCAAGGACTGTAATTTATCAGTTGATTATTCTACTTGACTGCTATACTGAATGATCAATGAGATCCTGGCTTAAATTCCATAGACAGACAAGTGAAAAAAACTCACTGAAAGTTGTGTTGTACCTATACATTTGTCAATAATTTGTAAAAATCTTGACGTAGATCCATCCTATCCCCACTTGTTCAAATATCAATGTGAATTACAACACTAATGTCCTTGGGTATCCATTTCCAAGAATCAATCTATATTTTATTCAACAATTTACAAAGGAGAGTAAGTTACAACAGGCTTATGCCTCTCAAAAATGTAGGTACCGTACATTTATTAACCTATCTTAAAACTTTACCGTTTGATATATTGCTGCGCAATCATATAGTAGCTTACCTTATCTCACATAATAATTGACTATTAACCTGATAGTAGGTTAATAGTCAATGCTTACATGTAGGTAACATTGCTAGACCTACTATAACATTGCAGATATTTTTTAACAAGATAATATTCATATCAATAATATTGATAGGAGTTATGTTTTGTAGAATGGGTAGTGGAATAAACCTTTTCAACTATGGTAATCTAGGATCAATCTATGCAAAAGTAATTTTTATGGACAGTGAATCAAGAAAACTGATCGAGAACTAATACCTGAACCAAACACATGTCAGCATCATTCTTAACGCTGGGTCGGGCTCCGCTGCGGAACTCGGTCGCAGTAACGAAAACCCACCTTTAGCAAAATATTAATTCCAAATTCTCATTAACCATACCAAACTTTGATCGCCTATCCTTTTGCAACCTCTTCAACTACCAAACTTTTGATGGCCCATTCACATGCAACAAGAATTTAAAAACTATGTTAGTCCACTTGATTTTGATGCTAACTACCATTTAGCTCCTGTCTTGGGCTAAGTAAGTTACGGTATTACACAAGAGCAGGATCCCACTAGAAAATTAGTCAGATTCTCACGGTTTATACGCTAAAATCTCGTCTGACCTGCAAACTTTGACCAAATGGACCAATAACAATTTCCGTTGACTTCCATCTTACGAAATATTGTTTGATTGATAGAAAGATTGAACATCTTATCTCAAACTATTCTCACCATTCTACCAAGGTCCTTGACTACTCTACGGTACATTGATCCGAGCTTTCTCAACTGCAAAGGAATTTAAATTCACAGGTGGCTATCTTTTTCAACTTGAGTTTGCATTTTTAATCAGTAGGCTTAGAATAGGGCGGCCTCTACATTACCTACTGGTCACGACAAATTATTTTGCAACTTGAGGGGTCAAATAAATTATTACTTGCCTTTTTTGAACAACAAGACTATGGTAGTTTCCAAATAAGTTGGCAGGACGCATGTAGCAAGCCCGTCTATCTACCACATACTGCCAAGTTAATAAAACTGAACTTTACCACCGTTTATTGTTAGAATATTGAATATCATGTGGCGAATCAAGAACCCGAGAACTTGAAAGCGTAGACAATTGAAACACAATAGTTCGTGGTATTTTGATGAAGAAATAAAGCTAAATTATAGTTCACTAAAATTGGTCAAATCCATAAATCAAATGCCGAAGAATGTAAATCATAGATTACTGATAATATCAGAGTATGCGGTGTATCAGATTGTTGGGTAAGGAGAAAGGTCAACAAAAAGTTGTAAAATTTCATGCTAAATTGAAATAAACAATTTGTGCAATCCTCCAGTTCGTTATGCATTCTATCCATGTTGTATATTTGACAGAAATTATGTATGCTATTAGAGATTTCACGTTTCTTCTACTACAGTATAATGTTTTGAGCGTTATTTAGAAACAACTGAATGTAGGCCTAATTCAGTTTTTAAAAATTTGTTGTTTAGTGGCTAGGGGAAAATTGGTTTAGGGAGTGGTTAAACGACAACAAAATAATACTGTATTAAATTAGAACAGTCTCTCCATAATAATTATTCATTTATTATTATTTTTTGGTTAGTCTAAGATATTAGTTATCATTCATAAAGAATGAATGTAATCATGATTGAAAACTGTGGAAATATGTCAAACATCATTTTAGAAGTAGAGAGTTTTTAGAAGCAAAGAGAAAAGTGTCTGATGTAACACGATTAGAAACCTTCTAGAAATTTTCCACCAAAATGCCTGAAATTTACTGCTTTAGTAACCGATTAAACCCGTATTTTATCATGAATCACCACTAAGAACCTGACCTCCTACCAATTAAAAATCCGCCAATCCAGATTACAATTTTTAGTTGCATTCACGACTGCCCGATGGCTTAACATGTTCATTAATTTATGTAAGTGCATACTTACATAGTCTTACTGAAAAAAAGTCCTACAAGGTGTGAAATGACCAGTTGTAGAGCTCTACGAAACGTGCCACATATTACCACAAGCTATAACGTATGTGAAAAAGTTAATGAACTCCAACTGTTAGGAACGTAATGTGGTATAAAAACGGCGATAATTGTGCGAGCTGTAATGAAATTAATAACCGAAGTTACATAAGAAAGTAACGGCTAACTTTGTAAGGATAATGACCTGTTATCCTTCCCTCTGTATTTCATCTATCTCTCTACTTCAACGGAACGATACTTGGACGGTAAGCGACAGAGTTGTTGAATCACTCCATTCATCTACATTTCTAAACAGTGGATTCTTTTCTAACCGGTTATTTAATTTGTTGAATGGATGTTTAGATAACTTTCGTTGGTTTGATCGGCATCGAGTGCATTGTGAAGTCGGGTCGTAAACCTACTTAATCGAATTACATCAACTGGACAACTGTTGCATTTCAGTGGTTATGTTAATGTAGGTCGAGATTTCTGGTGCTCTAGCTTTTAAAATATTTCTATTAATATCCAAAATTAAATGTAAACATTCTTCCCTCAATTATAAAATAGTTCTAATGTTTGTTTATGACACTTTTATGATAATAGTTTAATTTTTTGTTGAATCCTGTTTTTGGTGTATCCTTCAACGAGGCACTGTGCCCAATCTTTAGCGTTCAAGGAGTAATAATTCTCATGTTACTGTACCGCTTGTTATAATTTTTGGAATAATAAATAATATTAAAAAATAATAATAGAATAATATTAAAAAAATAATAATTTAGAATAATAATCAATATTCTACAAGATTACAAGAAAAAAGAGCTACCGGTATTATATTGGATAATTAAACTCACTGTGATATTCAGATTTCACGGTCTCCTTGAAAATTCTCTCCAAGATTCGCCGGCATTTATTGGTCAAAATTATAGCAGTTGATAATTCTCTGGACGTCTGGAATACAAAAGAAAACTGACTGAAAATTTGAAATGAATACTTGATAATAGAACAAGTTACACATTTTGAAAGAATTTGATTGAGTTTGCTTTGAATGTACTTGAGTTGTTATAAGTGTTATATTTAAATTATTTTCGCACATTGTCCGACTATGTTTCAGGAAGACATTTGAGTAGAGTAGAATAATTCTCATTATAATGTAAATACTCGCTTATAATGTAAATCAAACTCATTTGGGTAAGAATATTCTATCAACAATAAAAGGAAGAAAAAATATAGGAATAATCAAGCTCTTGCCTCCTTGTCAAATAGAAATGGATTATATTGTATTATTCTCATGAAAAAATATATACAGAGTACCGGTATCCTTCAACTTTCTTTGAATACTTCTGGATATTGTTCCTATGTTTATGACATCAATTTTTCCAAGAACGTGATTTATTAATAAAATCAATTATTAATAAGATCCCAATATAAAAACAAATAGGTACGGTACTGACGTACTTGAAGATCAATTTCACAATTACTACAGTTCCATATAGCCTACCATATAATGTACATTGAATCGTTTTAGAAACAAAACCTCCCATATAACTAGACAGCTCTCATTCTTGATAACCAAGGGATTAATTTTACAACCTACAACCCACCCTACTATTTACAACTGGCGGTACTATAGCTATTTCGAAACTAGTGGTACCGATCATACGTTACAAACTACCGATCATTCTGGACTTACAGTCAAACAGTTACTCTGGTTTTCCAATCAACCAATTAATTATTCTGGATTTTACAATCGACCATTTTCTCTGGAATTCAAAACAATCACGATACGCAATTAAAATTCCAATATGCAACAATAATTACATACAAGTATCAACCAGCACTAGAACTTCGCTATTGCTTTACAACTTTTCAGATACTTATTCATCATACTTAATTCAAAACAGTTCAGACCATACAATATACAGTCATACTAAATCATACTCTACTACCAACCCAAGATACCTTTCTAATAAGCAGCAACTCAAATTAGACAAAGCCTATCACAGGTTATTCACCACGCTTTCATCCAGTCACTATATCCAATAAGGACTTTATGGCGCTAGTGGGTTTCATCACAACTCAGCTTTGTATCCATAAACGAATAAAAAGTATTGGCCAATAGCAGCGCAAGTTGACCATTCACTTGCCGTAAATGTTAATAAACTTGAACAACTTGCCAATGCATGTTTGTAGTTCGTTTACCGTATTTTTACCCAACCTAACAAAACTTACCTAACCTAACATCATTCCAACTTGATATGCGTAAAGTGTATTCGATTTATCCAGAGCCGGTGCTGTGATGCAAGGTGTTACGTTTTATTTTTAGCTTACAAGACAACTTACCATACTTTACATAATTACAACGTTCACTTTCGTTGGAGATTATATTTCAAGTTTGCAGCAGAAACGGTTGCAGTGATATCGACAGGTCATTGGTCTTTACGTAACCTCACAAGGCTGTTGGAGATTTTTGGCTCCAGGTCAAATATAATGCTAATCGCCTACAATAGGCATAACAGCATCTCTGGTTACGCATTCAATTAACTGGACAAACTCTCTATCTCATCTTCTGCTAGTTTCGGTTTTTTGTTCAGCCTACAAGTCATGGGATAATCATGTCCTGGTTATGAATCAGTTTTTGTGAGTAGGTAGGCATACGTGGTAAGGAAAGTGATGAGTGTGAATAATATTCTGGGAACTAGTTTTTTCCTGTTTTGTAACAGTTGTTTGTAAATTATCAACTTAAACTGTAAATTTAAATTAGATCTACAGAACTGTAGAGAACTGTAACCTAAATCTCTACAGTTCTGTAGATCTGTAGATCTCTACAGTTCACTGTGTAACCGCGTGTTCTGAAGATGGACAAACAACAGTCCGAAATAGCTATGAACACTAATCTGTGAGTAGATTTCACTTTTAAAGTAGCCTAATATAATCTTTTAAATAATTTTGAACAAGTGTACAAAAATGGTGTACCTTTGGAAGTTGAATAAATAAATAAAAGTGAAAAAAGATGGATCCACATCAAGTGAAGCTGTTTGTAGATTAGATCTAGAAGGGTCTTCTATTTGCTCAGGATATTGCGGTGTTATTAAACTATACCGTACCTAGATCAGAGAGATGTTACTACGTTACTAGGAAGTATAGGAACATTACTTTGACTCCAGTTTGCACCTGTAAATTAAATTTGCCTTGAAGTGCTAGAAAATTATTTGGAAACAGAAATAATAAGGGCCTATCAGCAATGCAGAAAAAACATAATGAAATAGTATATTTTGTAATAGTAATGAAATTTATAATGTTTATGAAATTCAATGTTTTTTAATTATAAAAAATGTTTTTTAAATAATTTTTAATGTAATAGTAATGATTTGTGTCTGTAGGCTACTATTACAAGAAGAGCTTGAAAATCATGAAGATAGTGAACTTTGGAAAACTATAAACATCTAGCAAAGATTAACATAAACATAGATGGTATAAACTTCGAAGGCTATAAACAGCCTAGCAATGATGGGGAAACAGTAGGCCTACAACAAAGGAATAGGCCTATGAATGGAATATAACTAAGTGTGTGGAAAATGGTATTGTAGTTGAAATAGCTGAAAAATAATGTGAAAATACGGGTTTCAAATAAGTTGGGAGAGACAAAAAAAGTTATATTAAAAAAAACTGAGAACCTGAAAATGAAAGCCGATAGATGATTTTCTAAAAAGCAGATCAATTTTCTTTCAAAGTTCTAGGGTGAGAATGTTGGCAAAAAAAGAAAAATTTAAAAGTATATTATTCTACATGCAAAACAATGTTTAGACCTAAATTCAATTAATCATTTCATGTCAGTATCGATTTGATGTCCTGACAATATACTGCCAGACACACTTTCAACAAAAGGACCAGCAAAAATACCAACGATTATATTTTTCGTTACAGCCTAGAGTAGTAGCCACAATTAATTAGGTCATATTCATCTCTTCAAAAAATATCAATCAAACTAACAATACAAATCCCATGAAAACAAATTCACCATTCAATTGAATTATATGAATGACACATTCCTCTCAAAGAAAGGTAGTGGCTTTATTAATTATCTGGCCATAGAAAATAACAATCTAACAATTCAAAAGACACAAGTCTCAATATTGATAGGTAGGTACCGTAGTATATAGGTACCACATATAAATGTCATGTATTGAAAATAATGTATTAGTACATGCCGCATATGAATGTCATGGATTGGAAATAATATACTCGCACATGCCATTAAAACTTGACATATTCAAGTAATGACTTTCTCTTAACATTGCTATGGTATGAAATAACTCATTGGGCATTACTTGTTACCGTACTAAAACACAGGGTGTCTAAGTATAAAATTGGCTAGTAATAAATAAAGCAGTTAAAAGAATTACCGAGCCTATAAGAAAGCGAAGTTATTATATACTATTTAAGACGGAGAGTAGAGCTATGAAATGCCAAGAGATCAGGAAGGGTCATTGTACTTTTTTGCGGTTATGATCACCTACTTATGTTGATGACCTTGGCCTAGACATTTTCACTTTCGTAATGCATTGTAAATGCAAGCTCGTAGGGCGTTTCTTTCTATTATTGTCGTGAGAAGACCTTGAAGAGCAATTCTGAATTTCGATATGCTCTCACACCTACTGTTCTAGTTACATAAATGGAGACAGAACATTCTAGAGTTACTTCTTGAAAATTCCAAGAAAATGAAAGGGCAATGAAGATAGATCATTCTAGTTGATTGTTGAAAGCTATAAAAAGTTGAAAGAGCAATGAACCTCATTCCAGTAAAATGATTGAATTTGTTGGCATAATTTTTAAAGTTTGACAACTTGAGATAACATTTAGAAGAGTTATGCCGGTTTTTTAGTCGTTCAATAAACTTATTGAATCAATAACTTTTTTTAGCATTTGATAACACATGGTTATTGATTCAATAGTGCTATTGGATTCATAAACTGTCTATTGAGCGACTGAAAAACCGGGCATTAATAGACAAATTCATATTATGAAGACAAATAAAGCCTTCATCAATATTCAAGTTGTGTTGAATTCATATACTTGTGTGAAAACAAAAGTCATGGATTATCATTTTACAAGAATCAAAATTTTTCTGGACCTGAATAAGTTGTTAACTGTATACCATTCATATATGAACCCTTCCAAAGGTCCAAGTATTGAAACAAGTTTCTATTATTGTAAGTGGGATATTTCCACTGCTCGAGTGCGACAGAAATCCTTCAATATTAGTTATGGATATAACTAATACAGATTCAGCAAGAAACTTCTGCATTTCGTACAGACACCAACTCTCTTTTATTAATATAGATTTTGGTGGAATAACTCGATAATTTGAATATTTTGCAGCCGGAGCTGATAAGGAAATACGGCTACGAATCAGAAACGCACAACGTGGAGACCGAGGACGGATACCATCTCACCTTGCACCGGATCCCGAGAGGACTGAGAGATATCGACGAAACAGAACAGTCAATCAACGGAACACTGAATACTCCTAGACCGGCTGTATTCCTGCAGCACTGTATTCTGTGCAGTTCCAGTGTATTCGTGCTCATGGGCCCCAAAAAGGGGTTAGGTCAGTATTTATTACAACAAACTCAGTACTACTACTATTTCTAGCAAGGACTGGGTGTAATAAACTTCCACATTTACAACAGTAGGCCTACCTACGGATTGGCTTGACGAATGCTGAGGAGTAACAGTTACTTCTTGAACGCTGCTGAAGATGGAGCTCAGCGCCTAGAAACGCGTCCGACAAGCCAGACACCGTGAGTAATGTTGTAAATGTGGAAGTTTATTACACCAAAATCTTGCTAATTTTGATCAAGTTCAAGTAGGATGAAAACTTTGGAAGAAATAATTATTTCTCATTCTAAACAACACTCAAATAGTTTTTAAGGAGAGTGAAATAATAGAAAGAGGAAATAAAATTATCATATAACAATATTCACAGAGACATTGAATAAATTGTTTATAATTCAGGTTACTGTAACCACACTTCTTCAATTTCATTTTTCGTCAAAATAACACTACAAAATCAAGCAGTGATTGATAGAGTATGACATGTAAAGAATTAAAAAACTTTGAACTCAATAATCAAACATTTAAAAAATCAGAACATACAAAGGAGTTTTCTTTAGGTCTTTAATTAGGTTTTAATTTTAGGTCTTTAAATTTTAATTTTGTGTATGTGTAAGGTTTTTCTGATAATACGTCAATCCAATTTCAATTGAATTGAATTAATAGTAGAATAAGGAATTGGGTAGCTCTCGTGTAGAATGTAATAATGAAGACAGTATTGATGGGCATAAATGATTAAGAGATTGTAAAATCATTCATAAGAAGAACTACCCCCTTCCCTTAGTTCTTATGAAGTGTGGAACTATGAACTAATCACATGGATGATCAGTGAATATAAATTTCAAAACAAGAGTTGCCTCTTCTTTAGCAGAAGAGTATGAACCGTTCTATTTTACCTTCCCTTTTATATAAGTATCAATTCTAAATTGCTGATTTTTTTTTTATTTTATCGTATGGCTTTTATTGGTGGGGAGACCCTTACGGGTAGGTTCCACCTCGCCTCATTGCACAATTTTTTGTGTCTTTGTGTCGGTCACAAGAATAAATAGTTAGCCGCCATTCAATCTACACACAACTTGTGTATGACTTGAGTTATTCCAATAACATATTGAGGTGTCATTACATTAATTTATAATTTTATTTTTATCATTGTTTTCAGGATTTCTACTAGCAGATCAGGGTTATGACGTGTGGATGGGAAATGCAAGAGGAACAATCTATTCAAGAGGCCACACAAACATGTCAACTAGCTCAAAAGCATACTGGAAATTCAGGTGATCTTCGACAAAAAACAAGATTTTCAAAAATATTGTTTTGAATGAGGAAAATTCTCTGTTATATGAGAGATTCATGTTTTCTTGGGAAACATAGGGATATGAACTCATATAGAATCTGATAGATTTTGAGGATTAGGAGGTAAAACGTATGGATCAAATTCTTATTAGGCTATGTATTGAGGGACAAGACGAGATTAGTCACGTTTGTCACAATGAATAATCGGTGTGTGTTGCTCTAAGGCCTCAATAGATAAGCCAGAAAAGAAGTAAGGAACATTTTCAGATTAAAAATATCGAATCAAAGGACAGATTTTTGAACCAACTTGAAAAATGTTTCAAACTTGAACGTACTCACCTTAAATCGTAATTGTCCTTAAAAAAATACAATGTATTTATTAATATTTAATATTTAATATTTATTAATATTTACATGTCATGTAGATTCACTCTCACTCCATCCTCTATTTACTTGTGAAAATTTCATTAGAAACCTGCAATAATGAACAAAAGTGAAACATTGCCAACGTTGTATACTTTTTAGTACGACCAATAATAATTAAAATTTCAAACCAACATTACTGGTAGGCTATTATTCAACTGTATGCTATAGCGGTCAAGAGCCTATTATAATATTGCGAGTATCATATAAATTTTAGTAATTTCAATATTAGTATGTTACATTATATTCAAAAAATAGATACACATCGACAGTACCTACAAACAAATACATTACTTCTTGACACTATAACAGAAAAATATTTTTATAAACTTTTCAGCATTGCATCTCAGATGGACATCCAGGTTTCAATATCTGACATTGGAATATAGGTTCTTGATGGTTTGCTTTGGATATACAAGAATGATGTTTCAAGATACAATTCAATGTTGAATCTGAAGTAGAATATACATATTAACAATATTGATATATTAGTTAGAGTGATCTTAAAAATGAATTAAAGTCAAAATTAAATAAAAGTCACGTTATTACTTCAATTCAAAAGCTGGAATCAATCAGCAGTAAAAACAATGATTGAGTAACTTTAGGGTTGTCGATGAAGTAATAAAACAAATTCAATATTTGTCAGACTCTGATGAATTCCAACACCAGTAAGAAACGGTCGTAACTGCATCAATGTAACTGAAGTTGTGTTTCTTTTAAACTTGGAAGTTTCTTGAAAACAGTGTAATCATTTAATCAGTAGAAAAAAGAATGGATATACAACACAATCAAATTAGTAATTTGAAACCATACCCTAATCATTTAAATTAATTGTAATTTACGGCTTTTATTAGTTGTCAAAAGTTATAAGTAATTTACAGATTTTACTAGTTTAAAACTTCATGGTTTAAAAAACAATAAGGCTAGGCGTACACCGGTTAGTCAAGACAAGACAAGACAAGACGAGATTAGTCATAGTACTTCACATAGTTGCTTATGAAGCAACACACACCGATTAGTCATTGCATCGGTGTGTGCTGCTTCATAAGCAACTATGTGAATTACTGTGACTAAACGTGACTAATCTCGTCTTGTCTTGACTAACCGGTGTACGCCAAGCCTTAGATTTTGATAGATTTCCTACTCCATCAATTAGCCATAAAATTTGTCATTTGCATATTCTCACATTTTGAAAAATTGATTAGTATATTCATTCAAAACAACTCATCATTTGAGTAGACCTACTCTCAAAATTGAAAAAATTAAATCTTCCTGCAAAAAATTTTACAATACTTTTCCACTTTCATTAATATTAACTACTCATTTCTAAATGATGTGGTGTCACAAAATATTGAAAGATTACAAAGTTGTTGGTAATACAATTTTCAACATAGGCTTGACCAAAAGACTCAATCTGATATCAATCATATATGATATCATTCTGACTTCATTCATGTTTATTTTGTTATTTTCATGTTTAGTCCTATTCGAGCATTATACTGAGTGATTTGCTGAAAGTATATTATGTCTTTCATTATAGAGTTTAACTTTATTTAATTAATTATCAAAGTGTTTCAATGATACAGTTATCAGTATATATGATATCATTCTGACTTCATTCATGTTTATTTTGTTATTTTCATGTTTAGTCCTATTCGAGCATTATACTGAGTGATTTGCTGAAAACATATTATGTCTTTCATTATAGAGTTTAATTAATTATCAAAGTGTTTCAATGATACAGTTGGCATGAAATGGGAGTGTACGACCTCCCTGCATCCATAGACTACATTCTGCGCGAGACGGAACAGAAGAAGCTGTTCTACATCGGACACTCGATGGGCACGACAATGATGTACGTGCTGCTATCTGTGAGACCCGAGTACAACCGCAAGCTACGGCTGATGGTCAGTCTATCGCCAGTCGCCTTCATGTCCAACATCAAATCGCCCCTCTTCCGCATAATCTATGGACCTATCAGTGTGAGTTGACCCTTCTAAATTGATTTCTATTCAATAATTGAAGTAAGAACACTAAGATTTTGTGTTCAATTGAGCCAATATAATGGTCACAGTAGCTGTTATTAGTTTTACAAGTATTTTATAATTACATATAATTTTAAGAGAGTTCACATTTCAAACTCATTATAGAATCTCGAAGAGGTGAATACTGCTTTAAAACTTATAATCTAAATTTTTCATTGAACATTACGATATGGAAAGTGTTTACAATTTTATTTTCTAATTCAAATTAACGTGTGTGAAGTGTGTAGCATATTGTTTATTATTGATGTTTGTTTTTTTCTCTCTTTGACAATTTATTATAAGGCTAGGCGTACACCGGTTAGTCAAGACAAGACAAGACGAGATTAGTCACGTTTAGTACTTCACATAGGTGCTTATGAAGCAACACACACCAATTATTAGTCATTGTTGCATCAGTATGTGCTGCTTCATAAGCAACTATGTGAATTACTGAGACTAAACGTGACTAATCTTGTCTTGTCTTGACTAACCGGTGTACGCCTAGCCTAAGAACACAAAGATTTTGTCTATTCTACACATCATTTTCTGAGGGTGATGCCCGCATGAGCTCTAGGCTTGTGCGTGGGTAATGAGAGGGGTGATTATGAGAGATGACGAAGTGGTTATGGTTAATTATTTTTTCATTTATGGTTCAAGGACCATGGTTTCATGACCACTTTTATTATGTAGCAGTTCTACAATCTCAATAGTGACTCTTTAGAATTGTTTGATTTCTATTTGATATTTTAGGGGCGTAGTTTAAAGGAACTTGGATGATTCGAACCTCAAGGGACTAGCTAAACACTTCCAAAAATTCGATTTAAAGAAGTTCTTAACAAACGGGACCGAAATGCTAGGGACCACGAGGAATATTCGAATTAAAGAAGATTTTGATTTAAAGAAGTTCGAATTATCCAGGTTCCACTGTAAAATTATTATTTCCAAAAGACATAATAAAACTTACAAGTAGAAAATACTCATGAGTTGAGATGTTTTGTTTTTATTTTTTCTGTTTTGTCTAAATTGATTTTTAATGTAATTTTTTTAAATATATTAATTTTTATATAACTCTTATATGATAATATATATATAATTTTAACGAGATGGCACTGAGTTTATTTTACATTTTCTCACATTAAATGTATTTTTTCCAAATACAAATGAAACTTGCACATCACTTGCTAACCTTTATATTGGCGCATCTCAATTGAGCCAATATAATGGTCACAGTAGCTGTCATTAGTTTTACAAGTATTTCATAATTATATATAATTTTAAGAGAATTCATATTTCAAACTCATTATAGAATCTCGAAGAGGTGAATACTGCTTTAAAACTTTAATTGCAAATTTTTCATTAAACATTACGATATGGAAAGTGTTTACAATTTTATTTTCCAATTCAAATTCACGTGTGTGAAGTGTGTAGCATATTGTTTATTATTGATGTTTGTTTTTTTCTATCTTTGACGATTTATTATAAGTTTACTATTCAAATGATGTAGGCCTCTGTTGAAATGGCAATAAAATTGTTTTCATTCATTCTTTATTCATTCAATTGATTAAAATGCACATAAATTTCAAATTTTCAACCAGTAATTTACATTAATATTGGACTATAATTGGTGTAAAATATTGATTCCATTAGCCTACTTTATCTGATTGATTTTATCGTACCATTTTGCAGAATGCAATGAACACAGTAGGTGTACACGAATTCATACCTGGCAATACGGCAGTCACCACCCTGGGAAGACAACTCTGTCAGGAGAGAGCTCTCACATCCACCATCTGCTCCAACATTTTGTTCCTCATTGCTGGTTACGACTCGCGGCAACTCAACAGGGTATTCATTGATCTTAATTTCCTGTAAAAAATACAAATCAATCATGAGTAAAATATATTTTTGGCTATCAAAAATGGAGATAACGAATGATACGTTACCTATCTGAAATTAATCACCAGAAATAATAAGTGCAAGGGCATGTTTCATGAAAATAAAAAAGTCAAGTAATGCAGAAAAAGTGCCCAACCAGGGATTCTCACTATGCGACCTGCTTGTGACCCTAATGGCTGGGTTTCACGATTCTAGTAGACGTTCAGGTTACTGGAGGCAGGTTACCAGAAGCCTATCTAATTACATATAAACTAGTAACCTGCCTCCAGTAAGCTGAACGTCTACTGGAATCGTGAAACCCAGCCATAAAGGAGCAACCACACTATGATAGTCGACAGTCAACTACTTTTTAGGGTTACAATATTACTAAAATTTCAGGAAACGCTTATTTTCTATTAAAAATGACATTAGAGTATCAAAAATTTATTATGGTATCATAAATGTCATTTATTCTTGTAAATTATTTACATAATTCTTATAAATGCACCCAATTATGCTGGCAACCCCATCGACTGATTTATAAGGATTATTTGAATAATTTATAAAAATGAATGTTATTTATGATACCATAATACTTTAATGTCACTTATAATTCCACTTTTGATGGAAAATAAGCGTATCCTTACCTGAGATTTTAGTAATAATCCTACAAAGTAGTTGTTGATAGTCGACTGTCATCGCGCCTTAAGGCTCTACTCAAACCGCGTCGCTCGGCAACTGGAATAACAAAACATGTGTTTTCAAATGATGACACTCAGACGATCCTGCAACCGCATTGCCTGAACGTCATCATTTGAAAACACATGTTTTGTTATTCCAGTTGCCGAGCGACGCGGTTTGAGTTTCCAAGTATGAGTAGAGCCACTGAATACAGAACACTAAGGCTAGGCGTACACCGGTTAGTCAAGACTAGACAAGACGAGATTAGTCACGGTTAGTCACAGTGATTCACATAGTTGCTTATGAAGCAGCACACACCGATGCAAATGGAACTCCACCCTCTCAAATGCTTGATATGTATAGTCTGAAAATTTACCTTGATGAAATTGCCTCAAGTATTTTGTCTTTTCTAGACTATGCTGCCAGTTATTTTTGGACATCTTCCTGATAGCACCTCAACGAACAGCATGATGCATTATGGCCAGAGTGTACAGACAGGTATGGGCTGGAAGCACAATAAGTTTCCACTTAAAAATATTACCAGTAAATGTTAAATTCTATAATTATTAAAATTATTAGGTACCAGTGATTATCACTGTAAGCACTACTATAACATACAATTTACCAGAGGATTCAAATGTAATGTTTTCGATATTTCAAGTTGAATGAATTAGATTAGGCCTATATTACTTTCTCCATGAAAATAGAACAATTTTCTGATTTTTCTCATGTACTTTTTATGTACTTCATGGTCGTGCCGGTGTCTAATCGCAAGATTAGATATGAGACATGCACCTATTATTCTCATAGTAAGGGTGACCACTTATGCCTTTTTCCGCTGAATGTAAATTCATCCATGAGAATCAAAATCGCTTCCCGGTGGTTCGGAACCCACCTAAAGCTGTAGGTCCATTCATATCTCATCATCATCCTTCCATTACCCACGCACAAGCTGAGAACTTCTGTGGGCATCTCCACAGCAAAAAAAGAAAAGAGCATAACACGAATAGTGAATGAGATTCGACATACAAAAAAAAAAAACAATTTTATTGTACAATATTGAATCCCGGAAGAATTGTATTCTATGATGCATTGATAAAATACAATAAATACAACTTGGATTTGAAATTTCTAGTAGAGTTGAAAACACAGAAAACTGAGCTCATTCGATACCAATAATAGTAGTATACAATATATTCTTCTTAATGTCAATTATTGAATATTATGAGACTAAGAATATATGATATTGTCTTCAACTCAACTATTAATATTATTATGGTAAATCAATTCATGCACATAATAGAGTAGGCTATGATAGAGAAATTGGCCTTCAATTACTCAGTACCTATAGCTCGTTCACTTTGCTAAGGCATCTGCAAATAAATTATTGTCATTGCAACTCATTGAAGATTTCCACCATGTTCAAAGTGTATAAGATTTAATCCTCTATACAATTTTAATATGGCTACGTCAAAGTGGGTGAAATCTTAAACACTTAAAAACTGTAATGAGGTAGCCTAATTCATTATTGGCATTCCAGGTTTCAAAGTGGAAGCACTGTACAATTCTTATAATTATTGGAAATTGCTAAATTCATGATTGTAGGTGACATCAACAGATCTGAACAAATATCCTATAATATTACACAATCATCTACTTAATACAATTTTGAAACGAATCTCCTTCTCATGGTAGCAAGTCTTGTAGTCACAAATAATTAAGAGGTGGAAATCAAAACTTTAAGGGCCGGTTCATGAGCTCGGGATTTAGCCAAGTCCTAGACTAAAACGGGTGGCCACCGCAACATCGACAAACGTTAGCCTTAACACTATGTACCAAGGGCTCTCTATGCTGCTGACCCACTAACCTGTCGAGACAAACATTTGTCGATGCTACGGTAGCCACCCGTTTTAGTCTAGGACTTGGCTAAATCCCGAGCTCATGAACCGGCCCTAAATGTTTATTCAACAATTAACAAAAAAAAATCAACCTTACAATGATACTGCTTGATAATTAATACAGATTATCAAGAATATTAAGAGATTAAAAAATTAGAGACTATCAATTAATAAGTGCGTTAAGTTTCTAGTTTTGAAAAATAGATATTAAACAAATCTTTCATCACCTACTTCATTGCTTATTCCACATGTAACTTATTATTTGGTCTTATTCTTGTTTGTGTTAATTTCTTTTGTGTTATGAGGGCTATAATAGGATTCAATTCCTGGTGCCCTCAACTATGTATTTTTTTCAAATAAATAAATAAATATTGTACCATTCGTTGAAAATTTATATACCAATATGGGATGAGTCAACAGACATTTGTGCATAACAGCTTTTATCCCAAATTTAAATCAAATAGTCCTGAAGCAATTGAATAATCAAGAGGTTATTGGTGGTTTGTCATATAGGCCTATTGATTGATCAAATGAAGGAATAAAGAATGTAAAGAAATTATCAATTACATGGCCCACTTATCAATACTGGCATGTTCAAAATAAATTCAACATGCCCCATTACATGTCAATACTATAAAATGACAGTAATTACCTGTTATGATTGCTTTCATGAGCTTTTTTACTGATACAGGTGACTTCAAGTGGTTTGATTATGGACAGAAGACAAACATGAAAATCTACAGACAAGAGAAGCCTCCTCCATACAGACTCAGCAAGATCACCGCTCCAGTTGCTCTCTTCTTCAGCGATAATGACTGGCTCGCTGATAAAAAGGTAAAACCTACAATAGAAAAAGCAAGTACTGTAAATTATAAACATTGAGAAAATAATAACTATTTAATAACGATACTTTCAGTTTTCAAAAAATTAATTTTCAATAGACGTAATTCCAATATTATTGTTCTACCATCTTTCAAGAGATAAGGAGCATAAAAATATCATGAATCAGTTGTCACAATATTAGATTAATAAATTTGATGTGAATAGATTTTTGAAATTACTCAGTATGACATCCTATACGCCCCTTATTTTACTAAAATGATGAATGATTCTTCATTAATAAATGCAATTGTCACAGGATACAGTTTATATAATATGATAATGCAATAACACAAAACAGTCAGCTCAATACAAAATGTGAATGTATTTGAAATAACACAGAATGAAATTGTCTACTTCTCTTATTTTACTATGATAATAGATTATTCTCCATTAATGAATGGAGTTGTGATGGAGCACAGTTTTATAAAAATGATAAATAATAAAGAAGTATAAATTCAGTGATTTTGGAGTGTGAGCTATATTAAAGTTATTCATATAAAGCAAGCAAATAACTTTATGAATGTTAATGCACATTCTCTAGTTGTAGATGGATGCATGTAAAAGTAGTCAAGAATATCATATAATAAACTTCGATGTGAGTTTCATCACTAACAATTTGTTTCGATTTGATACATTCAACACTCATGATTTTCAAAATTAAACTACATAAAAATAAAAATTTATAGAATATAAGTGGAAGTGGTAACTTCCATTTTCACTTTCAATACAGATTTATTGCGATTTATGAAACAAATTTCCAATTTATACAAAAAGAGAATTATGATAAATTGATTTGAATGTCAAGATTTTCACATTCTCGTTTTTCATTTACAGGATATAGGGAAGCTGGCGAAGAAATTGAAAAATATTGTGAGCGCCTACCGAGTGCCTTTGGATTCATTCAACCATATGGACTACTTGTTCGCCATGGATGTGAAAGAGCTTGTTTATGACAATGTTTTGACTCTATTGTCCAATTATTAGGACCAATAAATGTTGCTCTGATATTATGAGGAGAGAGGTGATTTTTCAAGATCAAACTTCAGTTGATTGTTCAACATCCGATCGAATTCATACAGAAAACGTTTTTGTACCAGAACTGAAGTTTGGACGATCTATGACAAACATTGCTATTTTTAAAACATAATGAGGTTGAGATTAGTTGTAAATACAAGTAGGTAAAGTAAAAATAGCACAATGTATTACGAATAATAATATACAAATTCAGTTGGTTTTTAGACTGTAAAACCATGGATAAGCAATACTCTCTAGTTTACTAAGGCTAGGCGTACACCGGTTAGTCAAGACAAGACAAGACGAAATTAGTCACGTTTAGTCACAGTAATTCACATAGCTGCTTATGAAGCAGCACACACCGATGCAATGACTAATCGGTGTGTGTTGCTTTATAAGCAACTATGTAGGCTACTGTGACTAAACGTGATCATCTTGTCTTGTCTTCTTTCGTACTACTAAGTCTGTTCTCTATGGTAAAACTGACAAAAGCTTTGTTTTCAAAAGAGATTGTTGAACAATAATTTCTAATCTAATTTCTAATTTCAAACAATAATTTCGAATCTGATTGTATTTTAATTGGTTTGCTTCTGTCGAGTTCACTATTCGTTATTTTATCAAGATATTATTTTGCACACAAAAATACTGTATAGAGCTGTAGGTATTTTTTTCAATTAGGTACTTATTGGGGTGAATTCTGGAGTGTTCAAAAGTACAACTAAAACCAATGGGGAAATGTCTTGAAAAGAATATCTAGAAATTAAAGAAATTGTAGTTTGGAAAATTTAAGGTTGTAATGCAAAACATGGAATGAGAAAGGTGGAGTATTATAAATCATTTTATTATGATGGAATACAACGTATTGAAATTGAGAGGATCTGAATGATATAGTGTTATGATGAATGATAATTTTAGTAAGTTTTTAATTCAATCTGTAAGGAAAGTGTACTGCACTGCATGCGTGAGGATTTAGGATTCTATTTACAATTTGAAAATTATTTTTTTTTATTGTAACAACTACTTGTCACCAAAAATTTATAGATGAAGATAATAAATATTAAACGAATGAATGGAAATAACTTTATTTCGGTAAAATCAAATAAAAATCACATAAGACATGAACAACCTGTTGATAATGATTTGGTTGATGTATTCAAATGTTCAATTAATTACATTCATTTGAACACCTAATCTTAATTGATGACATGTCATAGAAATCAAAATAGAAGCTAAATAATTAGGTAAGTAGGTATTTGTTGCTACATGTGTAAGTTATATGATTATTTTATGATTGTGCGTGGACTATTTGAGGATTTCTTTCTTTAATAAGTTTTATAATGTTTTGTACATAATAGTTACTGTATGATAGAAATAGTGTTGATAATATTGTAAATAATTCATGGAAGAAAGCGTGAGATGAATGATTATATGAATTATAAATATGTGAATACAGTTAATAAAAAACAAAATCCTACAATATGTCTTATGATTTTGAAACCTTGTACATGACAGCGTGAGTATTTTCATAAAACAGGTATTCACTATAGATCTGAATCCAAACATTGGACCAGTGGCGGATCCAAGAGCTGAATTCGGGGGGAGGGCAAACGCCGAGGGGGTTGGGGGGTATGGAATACCCCCAACCAAAGTGGGGTCCGGGGGCCCACCACCAGAATTTTTTTGGATTTTTCAACAGAATATTGTGTATTTTGACAAAGTCTAGTGCCCCTCATAATGTTGTCATGGTTAGTACTGTCATATTATTTAGGCTAGGCGTACACCGGTTAGTCAAGACAAGACGAGATTAGTCACGTTTAGTCACAGTAATTCACATAGTTGCTTATGAAGCAGCACACACCGATGCAATGACTAATCGGTGTGTGTTGCTTCATAAGAAACTATGTGAAGTACTGTGACTAAACGTGACTAATCTCGTCTTGTCTTGTCTTGAATAACCGGTGTACGCCTAGCCTAATATGTATATTGTACAAATTTGTATTTGTATTGGTAATTTGCATTCCTTACCATCATTGCATTTTTTCTTATAAATTAAGTTTTCAAGTTCTTACGTATTGAATTTCAAATGAGTTCTCATCCAATTTACTAAATAATATTATTGAGCAAATTTTTTTAGAAATAAAAAATATCAATATGAATAAGGTAGTTTAAGGTAATAATGATAAAATAAAATATGAAGCACAACCATTCTAGTGGGGGCGGTCGGAATAGTATTATTAGGTTGGAACATTCAACACCGACTCCAGTCTACTCCACTTGAAGCAACCACGTTCTAGCGGGTTAAAGAACCCATGTTCTTTAATATCTAGAACACGATATTGAAGAATACACTCTGCACAAGTAACATGAATGGCTTTACACACATTGGAAGCAGCCGATTTTTTGTTGCTATTTCATCCAAGTTTCTATCAGTTTTTTCTCTTTCTCTTGGATCTTGGAAGGGGGGGGGAAGCAATTGGATATCCACCACAATATAATCTTCATCAATACACACAAAATTTAATTTATTTTGTGTAAGTTTCACACATTTCATCGTCAGAATAATATTATTAGTCCCAACTATAGAAAACATTCAATACTTCTTTTAGGAACTCACGATCATTGTTGAAAGCAAATAAAGAGTTCCAAATCAAAATAATATGATAAACAATAAAGGATGTACCGGTATTGAAGAATATTCTTCTTCTTCTTCTTTGACTTTGCCTTTATCCCATTTAAATGGGGTCGGCATTCCTTCTTCGTAGTCTGCTTCTCCACAACACCCTGTCCAATGCTTCCTCTCTCCTCCAACCGTTCTCCTGCAAGTCCGCTGCTATTCTGTCTTTCCATCTCATCTATTGAAGAATTGAAGGTATTGAAGAATATTCATTTTTTAAAATTACAATAATGTCTTTAATCCAATCTATAATCACCTAGCTTTTCTAGTAATTTGTCATAAATGTTCTTGTCACACTGTCCTATTGCAACACAATTGACAAATTCAAACTTTATTTAGCAATAAAAATTATTATTCTAATAATATTCTTTTAGCATTGAGCAACACAGCCAGCAATACATAGCAAAGACATTTTTCAATCAAGAGCAGTTTTTCGAGCTATAATCAATTTAAAAAAAAATCTTTTTAGAGTAGGCTAGCATGTGTTGATACCCATAATTTTGTAAAACTGTAACAAATACTCACTTAATTTATTCACCTTCGCTTCATATGTTGATTTCGGTGGAACAGGTACTTTTTTCAGTTCAAGGAGCCCTGAAAAAAACAATTTTTGATAGTTTGATAACTTGAATAAATCAGAATCTGAAAGTAATGACGATGATTATAATGTTTTATTTAATTTTTCTGTATAGGATGTTACTTTCCCACCAATTGAAGGAGCTTGGAAACTCATTATTAGATGAAAACAAGTAATGCATCAGAATCATTTAATATTTTGGCTAATTTTGAAGGTTTAATTCTAGAAAACAACGATATGTTATTGTTATTATTGTTATCAAGATGAAGGTAAGTGGTGTTTAACCCTTACAAGAACAACAAGTAGAGAAGTACCATTATAATTAATGGTACCATTATTATTAATTTTTAGAGAATAATAGGAACAACGTAATTCATAGCAAGGCCGTACCCAGGGGGGGGGGTCAGGGGGGTTGAAACCCCCCCCCGAAATTTCCAGAGAGAAATAGCCTATTTTGAAATTAAAACACAAATTTTCACAAAATTAAAATTAAACACGTAAAATTAAGATGTATTGCTAATGCTAACGTGTCTCTTTCTCACACTCTTACTCCCTCACTCTCTATCTCTCTCTCCACGACTCTCACCACTACTATCCCGCCCCGAGCCTACCAGCATTAGGCTAGGATAGAAGAATAGAAGAGCAGATTTAGTATTATAGGTTTTGAAGTTTTTTTAAATATTACGTGATGATTGTATTGAAACTATTCAAGTCTATTTGCATTTTGTATTTATCTATTCATTTTCAGAGCTAACCAATTCACAAGGGAAAGTATTTCCATACTTGAAATTAAATGGTAATAGCTTTAAACATTAAGAAAGGATCAAAGGGTATCATACGATATGTTAATGCAAAAACATTCTAATGGCTTAAAAATGGACTATTCAATGTAAAAATTTTCAAGTCAAACCATAGATTTTTGCCTATAAACTCTGGTTAATCAAGAGCTTAAAATGCGTAATTTCACACTTAAATTTTCAAAATTTCCCCGGGGAGAGCCCCCGGACCCCCCGCCTTCCTGGGGGTATGGAATGTAAAGATTTTCAAGTCAAACCATAGATTTTTGCCTGTAAACTCTGGTTGGTCAAGAGCTTAAAATGCGTAATTTCACACTTAAATTTTCAAAATTTCCTCGGGGAGAGCCCCCGGACTCCCCGCCCTCCTGGGGGGTATGGAATGTAAAAATTTTCAAGTCAAACCATAGATTTTTGCCTATAAACTCTGGTTAATCAAGAGTTTAAAACGGTCTTAAAATGCGTAATTTCACACTTAAATTTTCAAAATTTCCCGGGGGAGTGCCCCCGGACCCCCCGCCTTCCCCAGACCCCCCGGTGCTCCAACCCCCCCCCGAAATGTTTTCCTGGGTACGGCCTTGATTCATAGGCAATTTGAAATAAAATAAAAACTACGGTATCTAAAAGAAGACTTTTATAGAATGTTTGCACAATAGTCATTTGCAAATAGCCACCGATATTTTCAACAGCTTTCAACTAATGTACTGTATATGCAATCCATTTTGTGAAACATATATTAAATGACATCATTGATACCTATCAATATTGATACCTATTGATCCCAATTATTATATCGCATTCTTCAATATATTGAGCAAAGAACAGTCCAACATCTGACGCCTAACAATTATTACCAAAAATCAAACGAAAACCAAAAATTATTTAGCAAAACTACCAACAGACACCATAGTATTTTACCATAGTATAGTATATTTTACCATATTTCACCAGAGTATATTAACCATAGTAGGCCCTATTTAGATTTCAATTTTGGAACAAGGAACCTGCAATGACCTAGCCTGGTACCACATTCCATGACAAATAGAAACACTATACGTATTCAATTCAATTCATTTTATTTCCAAAAAAACAAACAATTCACTCATACATATACAATTATACATACATGAGCAGAAATTAAATAAAATGAACTCATCTCTAATTTCAGGCATAACCAAAAAGAAAACTCTTTCAAAAAGAAAACTCTTTGCCCTCTGTTGAGATTTGCATAAAAGATCCTTCCAATAACAAGAAATTGAAACGAAGAGGTTTGTAAAACAAAAGTAGTGTCATATAATATAATAAATAAAATTGTACTTATTCAATACAGTACAGTTTCATACAATACAATTGAATATCGTCAGAAGTAGAATTAACTTATACCTAACAAAAATATTACCTATTTTACATGTTATGCGTGAGCTATTTACATTTTACAGTGTTGTAGTAGTCATATTTTTATAGAAATGTTTTACATCGTACATTCAATAATAATCATACATAATTGTCACATAAAAACTCATTAGCACTATAAAAACATTTTTCAGCAAGGTAACTATATAAATCTTTCTTAAATGACACTTTCTTATAATCTAAATGACTAGGCAGTTTATTCAGAAAATTTGTACCAATATAACTAGTCTTTTTTTCATATAAAGCAAGTCTATGAGGTTGAACAGTCAAAGCATTTCTATGCCTTGTGTTGTGAGAATGTACCTGTGCATGAGTCACAAACCTGTCAATATTTTTGACAACAAATAATATAGTTTTAAAAATAAAAATGCTTGGTACTGTTAATATAGACAGCTGTTTAAAATGGTATCTACAAGGATGATTAAGCCCCAGACCCGCCAAGTAACTAATGGCACGCTTTTGTAGTACACATATTTTATTGATATTCAGCGATGAAGTACTACCCCATAGAAATATAGTAGAATATAGTTTTTGAATATAGTCTATAATTTTGGTCGCATCTTGCAAGAAAGACTCTTGCGTGCAAGATTACCAGCAGCAGTAACAAGGTCCCAGTGGCGGATCTAGAAATGGATTTTGGGGGGGGGCTTAAAACCGATGACCGGTGGTAGTTGATTATTATTAGAATGATATTCTTCTCGCTTTTATTGATTTTATATGGGTTTTAACTTAAACTGCACTTAATATATCGCATAAAATAGGATTGTATTGCCAAATCTAATGCCTCGTTGAAATTTCAATCAGACATATAAACACTTTAAAAATAATAATAAACAAGAAATCGTACATTATAACCATTTTATAACAAAAATTAACATTTTTGGAAGTTATCTTTATGTACAAAATATTATTGCATATTATGTTCATTAGTTTTTCTTGAACCGAGAACCATTTTTTCTATCAATGCATCTCAAGCGATTTCTCGCAATTTCACTTGATTATTTGCTATTCCACATGATTTCCGCGAGACTTTGCAAGAAATAGCTTATTTCTTATAGCTATATTATTAACATAGATGAACTTTGAAGAGCTATACCTCGCAAACTGTTGGGACGCCTTTAACAGTAATCCTGGTATGAAATCGGGGCTTATTTAAATTAATTTTAAAATGATATTAGGTGCTGATATGAAAAAGTTATGCTTCAGGGTTAAAATTGCCTACATGTAAAAACATTGAGCCATTTCATAGAGGTTTTTGGCGAGATAGAAGGTTGCTTGGATCGAATAATTGGATTCAATGTTCCACGATTATACAACATAGAAAAGAACCGGGCTACCCCATTTCATGCGAAGTAAACCCTACTTTTGATGACAATTTCACTGGCTTATATCACATTTGAAGATGTAGAAGTAATGGTGGAATTCATTGCTAATGAATATTTATATTAAGAGCTTAAAACTAATTCATAAATAATATATTATAATATTTATAATTTATAAATATTATAATTATATTATATAATATTTGTATGAATTTTACATTCTCATAAAAAATTTCCAGGCGTTTTGGGGGGGGCTTCAGCCCCAAAGCCCCCCCCCCGTAGATCCGCCACTGCAAGGTCCGGACTAGCGCGGTTTGCATCAGAGTTCCAGTGTACGGATTAGTGGCTGGGTAGCCTCTCCCGCTCCCAGAGCAGCAAGTACCGGCGGTGAAGCGTCTCTCAGCATTGCATGCAGCTTCAGTCGTCACGAAGCGGCGCTATACTCTAGACGCTAGTGCGCTAGATCCGAGCTAGATCGCTAAATCCGACGCTAGATCGGTGTCGACTCCTGATAGTACATAGTTTTATGTATTATTTTTTAAATATAATAGTTTGGTCCGTCGTTTTTACATTTCCATGATTTTAATTTGTTCACTCTAGTTGCTCACAAATTATTCAATTGTTATAAATTGATTACTATTCGCGCAAAATCGGCCTTTTTGGATAAATATCGAATCGATCTGAACATTTCCTACTGATCTGCAAAAGCCAACCACGTCAAAATGCCTATCATCGAGTCTTACATGAAATCAGGTGAGATTTTTAATTTTATTGTTGGTATTTTTGAAATGAATAATTGACTAGCGTAAATTAATTTAATCGAATCACTTGTTTTAATAAATAATCACTTGAATTTTTCATAAATTTTGAGTTTACTTGACCCAATTTTTGTGATTATTGATTATTTGATATGTCTATTGCTCTCTCATCCATACATGTGTCTCCAGTATCACTGGCATTTGTCTCTTTTTCTATAAAAAATCACAATCACTGGCGCGGATGATCTTCACGCTACGGATGCAAGCAACGTCCAGCCTCCCCAAAAAATGTATCTCTCCGTTTGATTTGCATAGCTCCGTCCAAAGGGTGGCCACACATACAATGCGACGTTTATAATTTTAATCGTTTCATCATTTGCTCAGCTGATTTTCATCCTTAGCGTAGGGACCGTCTGCGCCAGTGTGGCCTTACCCTTACACTCTTACAGTATAATTTCTTTCAACTTTTTATTACCTACATTAATCTTATTAAATTAAGAGCCTATTGTATTTGATATATGTGACTCCATCAAGACTCATTCGAAATATTTAATCAAATATATTGTAATTAAGAATATAATCAAGGCGATTCGAAATATATGAATAATCAACCGCAATTGAAAAGTAGCAAATATAATCTAATCAAGATCGTATCGTTCATTCTAGTATAGGGGTAATGTTGAGGAGTCATAGCATTCAAGTTTCATTATATTCTTCAACAATTAAATAACCGTATTCACTATTGAAATAATGTATACACAATAGAAGAGAATCATCAATAATGATAATTGACAATATCTTGTTGTTTTTTTCATTATCAATCATGTTTTTCAAGAATTCATAGAAGTACAGTACTTCAAGTTCATAGAAGTGGCAAAAGTATAATAATAGTGTACTGGAGTTGGCCATAAATGTACAAGTGAAAAGCACGTATTTATCTTCTTGAATAGGTCCTATTATTCTCACAAGTATCACCTAGGTCCTAGAATGAAAATAGACTGCAAATAATTAAAAGTTAGTTGAAGTGTAAGAAACTAAATTATTGCACGTATAATAGTACTCACTCAACAGTAAAGCTAATAGGTAAGTAGGGAATTGATTTTAAAAAGTATCTAGTCATCTTCTTAGTTGTTGTGTTCAGCAATTAAAAACAGATGAAAATGAGGTTTTCGTCAATTCGGATTACACTGTGATTTTTGAAATGGAAGTTATTGGTGTCATTTAATTTTTGCCAATTGGATTTCAAAATCGCCAATAAGCCTAATTGAGAATTACATCATTCGAGGCCAATAGGAGATTACAAACTACCTTAATATTCCATTGTTAGTACGAAAAGAAAGCCAGATCAGCCTTTTAGTTGAGAATGAAGAAACAATTTCAAATAACATTCAATTGATTAGTTCAGGAGTAATGTTTTGTTTTTACAATGGTAGCCTAAACTTTAAAGTAAGCTACTTGATATTACTTGGGAGATACTGAAAACTTTATCATGAGTTTAGTTATTAATTTTTATGAATCTAGTGGAGAGCTTATGAAAGCCTTCAATAAAATACTCTAATGTACTACTCAAATACAATAAGGTACTCATTGCTTATTGACTATTAACAAATTTATAAAAGTTTTGACTAATTTCACACTACCTAGAATTGGTAGGTATAAAAACCTCTCCTTATAGGTATAAAAACTATACCCTATCAGGATTCTTGTAAGTCCTTTGAATAATAAAACAGCAAACAGGAAAAAATTTGTCTTGAACGTTTCATACCATCAAACATTTTGTAGCTTCTCTCCTTATAATATGGAATAAATAGAGGATAACGCTTTGTAAGGGAGGATTTCTTATTTCTAGCTTGAGACCTACCTTCGCATATCATACATAAATCTAAATAACATAGTCTACGCCTAATATACGAATCAAGAAACAAGCTTGATCTTCAAAAACTTGAAATATTATTTCAAGGTTGATCATTAGTCGACTATTTCATTCTTTCAAATTCATGATTACCAACAATTATTTATTGATACCTTAGGTTTACACTTGTATCAGCTCACCACAAACGGTAATTTTGACTCTTTAATGATCCATAGATTGCAGTGTAGGGATGAAATTAGGATGCTTAATACCGCTTAAAAGCTTTTTTCAGCCAAAAAACCAATCATGAATTTGAATCCACTCTTGAAGATTGCTGTCATTATTATGGAGACGTTAAAAAGCTTCTACCCAATTATAGTTGAGTACTGGAATTTCCATCCTGAAATTGGTATGGAATTTCTCAGTTGTACTGTGATCAATAAGAATGAACTAAAGAGATTCATACCTTACTAGAGAATTATTCCTAATCATGAATCTTGAATAAGCAAAAACGTTCTGATTAGGTAATCAAATTTCATTAAAAAATTTGATTTGATTTCATCAAATTGTTAATTCTATCATAGATTGAGATAAACTTAAACCGCTTAGTTTATTTTTTCCAAAGGTTTATACAAAATTCATTGAACTAAGATAACGGATAATTGAATTTTCAACATACTCTGTGAGATTTTAGTTGGGAGCTTGGGAAGAAGTGTTTTTCTCAATATTATAGGCATAAAATATCCATGAAAATAATAGTCATCATTCTTACTGCTTTGGCGGGAGTCTCCACAATGATCCTTTCCAATTCGAATCAGTTTCCATTACTATAGTGATTAGCTATAATTTTCTTCTAAAATCCATACAGGTAGTATTGGTGTTGTAATTCCTCTCTCAGTTTCTCAAGATCCAGAGAATAAATCTTTCCAACAAACACATCCAAAAGCTAATACTATTATAGTCAATACCATGAGCGTCATTTCAGCTTTTAAAATGGGGTGGCAAGGTCTGCCAGTGATCTGGGGTTGAAAGACGTGGAAGCGTGGTATACTTATTTGGACCAAATTGGTATACCACGCTTTGCCACTACTGGATATCACAGTGATGTGAAATGCAGGGGGATGTATTATTTGGGGGTAATGTGCGGTATAAATTCCTGGACAAAGCCCAAATAAATTCCTGGGCATTTATGCCCTGGAGAGCAAAGGTCCAGGGCTTGCCCCCAAATTTTGAAAATTTATGTGGGAAATTACGCATTTTAAGACCGTTTTTAACTCTTGATTAACCAGAGTTTATAGGGAAAAATCTATGGTTTGACTTGAAAATTTTTACATCAAGTATTTTTAAGCCATTAGAATGCGTTTTGCATTAACATATCTTATCTGACCCTTTGATCCTTTATTAATGTTAAAAGCTATTACCATTTAATTTCAAGTATGGAAATACTTTCCCTTGTGAATTGGTTAGCTCTGAAAATGAATAGATAAATACAAAATACAGACTTTAATAATTTTAATACAAATCATCTCGTAATCTTTTAAAAACCTATAATACAAAATCCCCTCTTCTACTCTTCTAGCCTAGCCTAAAGCTGGTGGGCTCGGGGCGGGATAGTGGTCAGAGAGAGAGAGGGTGTAAGAGTGTGAGAAAGAGACACGTTAGCATTAGCAATACACCTTAAGCTATAATTTTGTGTTTAATCTTATTTTTGTGAAAATTTGTGTTTCAATTTCAAAACAGGCTATTTATTTCTGAAAATTTCAAGGTACGGCCTTGCCCATTCTACACGAGCGTGAAAACCACGACGGGACCGTCATGTCTCAACTTTCCTTTTGTTTTTGAACATGAAAGCTATTATTGTGTGCCAGTGAAAATGAAAAATCAAGATTGTTAAAACACACTTTGTTCAGAGATGTTGTGGAACTTCATATTCGGTGAAAGAATAAAACAAAATTTTGTATTTTAGTATTTATTATTAAATAGTTTCAATGCATTATCATCTTCAGTGGTTGAGGAATTCAGTTTAGGCTCAACCACTGAAGATGATGTGAGCATTGAAACTCAGTATGGTTTTTTAATTAATAAATACTGTGAATAGACAAAATTTTGTTTTATTCTTTCACCGATTGTCGTTTATAAACTGTAATTTTTCACTTGTTTGCAAATAACTGAGATTATTACTGCCTGATTACTAATTGATTATACGATTTTTGGGGTGGCAAAAAAAGGGGTTTGGGAATTTTGGGGTGGCAACTGCCACCCCTTGCCACCCCCAAATGACGCCTATGGTCAATACCCTATCAATTGCGCATCCTTCAACACAATTATGTCCTAAAAGCATACAATTATTATGAAACAGTAAATTCTCGACCAATGAACTACCTTCACCTCTCCAAGCACTTAAAAGATACGCTTTTATTACTGAATCAAATTTGAACTGCACTATTCTGAAGGTCGCCTTCACTCTTGATAGAACTGCATACAGAAAGAGAAAGAAAATTAAGCTTAAAGACATTTATATTAAGAGAGAGAGAATGAGAGAGATAGCGTGTAAGAGAGAGATTGATTGAATGCCTTTATTGGCAGAGTGAGAACTCCTGGTCCTCTCTGACACACAACCCTCAGAGAGAGAGGGAGAAAACAGGGAGAGAGAGAGAGAAAGAGAGAGTAAAAGAGAGATAGGAAGAGGATGATGGAGAGCATTAATAGAGAAGGGATAGGAATGATAAAGCGATCAGATTATAGATTAGATCATTTTACCATTTTGTGTAAATAATTTGGCTTGGATTCTACATTATTTTATTTATTTATTTATTTCTGACTTTACATTCATATAAAATATATGAATAAATACAAAACAAGATCAATGTAGTTAGATCAATAGTTACATAAAAATTTTTAGATTATGGAAGTACATACTATACATAATAAACTATACTATAACTTAAACCATATTATAAACTATTTACACCAGTACATTTCATACAATAAAATATTAAATTAGTATATAATTCTATAGTTATATTAGCTACATTGAATACATCGCATTTAATGAATGTAAGCCCCACAAAAGCAAAGCTTGTGCGTGGGAATTTTCGGTTTTAAGAATCGTATTTTATAATGGCTTGAATTAGTTAGGAGATCAAAGTTGATATGATATGATATGATATTGCTAAAAGAGAAATAATCAAGATTGATTGTGAGTGAGAAAGAAAGAGAGAGAGAAAGGGAGTAATGGAAGAGAAAAGAGAAGGGAAATAGATGGTGAAGAGAGAGAGGAAAATAAGAAGAAGAAAAGAGGAAGATAGAGAGAAAAGAAGATAGATTAAGAGAGGTAGAGTGAATAGAGTTAGAGAGAGATATAAAACTATAAGAGAGTAATAGAATTGAATTGGATAATAGAGTAATAAAGAGAGAAAAAAAAGACAGATGAAGAAAGAGAGAGAGTGAGAGTGTGTGAAACCGCCAAGGCTTGAAAGTCGAGGACGTTCTCGTTTATCAATTTTTCCCGTTTATCGTTTTGGTTAGCCAAAGACAATTATTTAGATGTCTATGAAATACGCTTGGCAGTCCTTTTAATAATATGATTGATGGTTGGGTTGGAACAGATGCAAGGCCACAGCCTGATAGGATAGAAAGGATCACTGGAACATCTCACCTATGCAGCCGAGCCGAAACTAATTTAAAGGCGGCATTTAATAACGGAGACCTTCAAGTGTGAAAGAGATCGGTCTATTAAATTAGACCGCCTTTGTTTTACTGACATTTGAATGATGCATATTGTGGTCTAATAAATTAAGGACTCAATAATTCGTTCTAAGAGATTGTCTTGATGGTCAAGAATGAAAAGTCAATTAGCTTACACCATTTTTTAGTTCACATGTAGAGTGAAAGACAGTTAAAATTGAATAAAAAAGGTTGAAAACCAATGATAGTTGATATTTTGATGAGTTACAAACCACAGAACCCTTCAAAAACAATATTACATGTCACCATTTTTCAAATGAAAATGCATCAACATAATTTAAAGATATTTCTATCTTGACAGATCTAAAAGAAGGCACTTTTAAGCAATAATAATAATTGATCTTGATGAAACGTGATAGCCTACAGTTAGCCTTCAGTGTGTTCTGATAATCTAACAGTCTTTGAATATTGCTGGATTGATAAGATCGAATGAAAGTAAAAGTATGACTATAAAGAGAATCTTAAGCGAATTTTTTAGAAGTGAATGGTAATTGAAGATTTTCAAGATAGTAACGAGAATGGTTATTACAACCATAAATAGATCAATATATACTTGATTCTACACATTAGAGCTTGTCAAGACAAGACAAGACTGAGTTTACACAGTAGTTGTTATGAGCAACACACACCGATTAGTCATTGCATCAGTGTGTGCTGCTTCATAAGCAACTATGTGAATTACTGTGACTAAACGTGACTAATCTCGTCTTGTCTTGTCTTGACTAACCGGTGTACGCCTAGCCTTAAAGAAATGGCAATCATATACGGTATTGGCCAAATTATTCCACGTGTTATTATTATACACATGTATCAAAAATTGCACCCTAAGTTTTTACATCGGTTAATAAATTATCCACCAAGAAAATGGACTTCAAATCTTTAAAAATTTAAAACTGGAAAGGCCAAACACTAGCAAACCCCTATCCGTTTATCAAAAATATCATCCATTGGCAGATGTTGAAAGCCGCCAATTATACTGAAAGTTCAAGTGCTGTACATAGCTCTGTGGACTTAGCCGGTGGCTTGAACGTGTCGAAACGAACAGCAGATATAAAGTAACCGATAAATGGGCGAAAACCAGTAATTTCAACATTAGAGTGCGGGGGGCGGAGCCTTGAATGAGGAGGAAATGACGAATGGATGGATAGGTGAAAAGGAAAAGTCTCTTGTTCATTTCTATTCCGTTAACGGCCTAGATATACCACACAGTATATACATAGTATATAATACTTTGTATATAGTGCCGATTGAGACCCAAGTTTTGGTTCAACTTCGAATCCAGTCTTCCTATCGCAATAATTGGTCAACCTCTGCCGCGTCTTATATACTTAAAATGACGGTTACTGTAATCCATATACTGCGTTTCTCAACACTAACTCACAAACTCTTTCATGGCTTGTTGATGAGCAGTTTTGTGATTTATCAAATTTAAAAACGTCAATCAATAAATATTGATGATTCTCATAATCTAAAAGAGGTTTTGTTCAATAGTCCACTACAAACCAAATCGATATGATATTTTTACATGATTTTTTAAAAATGAATTTAGATAGCAAAAAAGACGGCTCAATGCTCGGTTGCTCGAAAATTTAACAGGAATATCTTGTGATAGATCAAGAAGCCTATAATGCACAACTACCGAATGGACAAAATCTTAAAATATAAGCGATAAATTGGGGGATTATGACTGTGAGATATTGCATTTTCAAGTAGCATTAAAAAAATGTAGTACTCACATAAAATCTTAGCTACTGTAAGTCATTGAATTTTTCATGTTCTGTTATGCCAGAACTTTTATTACGCAGTTTACTGAATATTGCCGAAATGAGCTTAAAAAATTGAAGGATTTGAATATTTTATTTGAAAATATTCTACACCCAGATTGATGAAGCATGAATGAAGAGTATAGTCAGAGAGTTTTTTAGCTCGAAAAATGAGAAGTAGAAGGAATGTAAATACTTATCTGGGATATATTATTATGAAATTGCTGAACCTGACACATAAAAAACAAGAATACAGAATGTAATCGCCATTGGAAATCGATAAAAATATTTCTGAATAGAAAATCTATTGAGAATAAAAATGGCCAGAGTGGAACTTGACTGAAAAAAAGAAACAGCAATATTTCTTGATCACTGACCACAAAATGTAGCTGAACCAGACAAACATTCAGAAAATAAGAAAACAGAATGAAACCGCCATTGAAAAACGAAAAATATAAATATTTCTGAATCGAAAATCGATTGAGAATAGGAAAAGCTAGAGATCAAAGCAATAGCAATATTTCTTGATCACTAACCAGAAAATGGAGCTGAACCAGACATACGAGAAACCATACATAATTGAATATAATATATATGTTTTCAATAAAAAATCGAATGAAAATGGCCAGAGTTCAAATTGGCTGAACAAATAAAAAAATGGGACTTACTGTGTAGTAGTGAAGGTGATATTGTGGTAGTTTACCCATATTAAAAAAATGGGATATGAATATTTCTCAACAAGACATTGGACAAGCATAAGTGCATTTCAAAAAGCGGTTTGACATTCGCCCAATGAAATTTGATCGATCCTGTTATTTCAGTAGTAATGGAAGACTGAAATACTTGTTGGCCAATCAGTCTCTACCCCAGTCTGGTTGAGTCAGTCCCGAGTGGATCTTGACCCAACCAACGATGCAATTAACAGAACCGGATTCGAGTTAGAAACGAGTGCCGTTCTTGCGAGAATCTTGGCGATAAAATTGCGAAAATTGATTTCAAGTATTGACAGAAAATAGAAGAAACTGGAATCATGAAGCTCCATGATCAAAATAATACTGGTAAGGTAATTCCTAATACACAAAACAAATGCATAATCAGATTCCTTTAATTTGACGCTTGGCATTAGATGGATAGATAGAGAGATTTTATTTCTTTGCCATCTTACTCTACGGTCATCAGCAATGTCAAGAAATAATTTCTATCTATCTATCTAATGCGAAGCGTCAAATCAAATGAATCTGATTATAAATGAAGCAAGATAGGAATTCCGGTGGAAGTACCGGTATTGAAAGGATGTATTTTACCGAGATGTATTACCTAATGTATTCTACTGCGAATAAAAATTCTTCTGGAGGTAGAGGCAGCGTAGGAGGCTGTAAAGAGGGAACAAACACTAAAAATTTAAATTTTTATCGCTACTATAAAATGCGATAAAAACTCGAATAAAAATGTACGATGAAAATTCTTCTGAACAGTTAGCAGGTTGTAAAGAGGTCATTATTCTAGTTTCTAGGTTATTTCTAGTTTGGTAAATATTCCTTCTTCAAGTAAACTAAAATACCAGAACTGGAACAAATTCAAACCAGTATTAGAATTAAATAACTTGGAATAACGGTGCTAGGAACTAGAGGGAACTAATATTTGGCCCATTGGTGTATAATTAAAGGAAAATCTAGGATATCAATTGCTTTGAACCCCAAATAATGATAGAAAACGTCAATAACAATGCAGATGGTTTCCAATCAACATAATAAAATAGGAATTCTGGTAGAAGTACCGGTATTGAAAGGATGTATTTTACCGAGATGTATTACGTACCTAATGTATTCTACTGCGAATAAAAATTAATCATATTATGATTATTATTTTAATAATCATTAATATGATTATTATTTTTTATGATTTAATGATTATTTTATTAATGATTTAGTAATTGGTATGTGCACCATATGAATTATAAAAATGAATCAGTTGGAGATTACTGGTTGAAAATAAGTACAAAGTTTACTAAAAAATATCATATTAGAAAATTTAGATTTAATCAAGTTCAGGATTAATGATGGATGAAGTATGAAGTTCACAGGTGATGAAACTGGTTTCAAAATTCGTGTCACTCCAGTATTTTGCAGTAAAAACCCGGTTCACCGAACCCAGTTCAAAATAATCATCTGCTAATTGGCATAGGTTGTAAATGTTGTTTTGAAACCAGTTACCTTGTATCTGTGGGCCTATATCTTGAGAAAGATGCGTTCAGATCTTTTGAGAAATATAGTCAGGTTTAATTTTAATGAGTTCTTTTTGGGGACGAAATCATAACAAGCAAAACATAAAGGAAAAATGAGAAACTTCGTGAATAATTGCATTTCAGAATTCAAATTAGAGTGATTATGAGTAAAGTTTCATACTGCCTTATTAAAAAAAAACAGCAAACTTGATCTATTTCATAATTTTATTATTAGCCACTGTGTCATCATGCTTATTCGATTCAGGCCTCACACAGTGGCGTGTAAGGCTAGGCGTACACCGGTTAGTCAAGACAAGACAAGACGAGATTAGTCACGTTTAGTCACAGTAATTCACATAGTTGCTTATGAAGCAGCACACACTGATGCAATGACTAATCGGTGTGTGTTGCTTCATAAGCAACTATGTTAAGTACTGTGACTAAACGTGACTAATCTCGTCTTGTCTTGTCTTGACTAACCGGTGTACGCCTAGCCTTATACAAACGTATGGGCCAGTTAATGGTAATGGGCCTACAACACTAAAAACAAAAACAAAAAAAATTGAAACATAAAATTGAAGCCTACAATATTAACTGTATACCTTACGCCGCAGATGAAGGACTAGGTACCGTATTCCACTGTATTCCTTCATCTGTGCTTATGTACTCGTATACTTTGCACATCAATAATATTATACTTCTAGGCTTACTGTAGAGAACCGTATGAATATTCTACTCTTGAAGCAAAACGTATGAAGGCCTAGTAAGGTTTAAGACATTTGTTGTTTTATAACGTTGTTTCCACGTTTAAAGTAAAATTGAATTACAGTACTTATAAAAGTTTTTTAAAGAGAAACGACACGCCAAAATAATGAAGGAAGAAATCCTATTCCCAAGTTCCAAGATGTTTTTATTGAAGTTTTATTGCTGCATAGTCAAGGACTAGGGTTGATGTTGAGTAATAATAAAATAGTTATGTTGAATAAAAATAATAAATCTATAATGGGATAGAGTTGAAAATATCCTCTATTAGGCGGAGTTAGAACTACAGTACAAAGTCTTCTCTACCACTCAACCTTGAGAATAACCAAAGCAATAAACATATGAACATTTCATAATCTAAAAAGACATAAAAAAGATAAAAGAGCATGAACTGTAATATTAAGAGCTATTAATATTGTTCTCATACAGACCAATGGTCAAATAGTACAGTTATTACCATGTACTTTACGTTTAACTTCTATTACACAATCGCCATGATAATTAAATAATACTTGGAACAATTCTGAGAAGTTTATTTGTTAAATGAATGTTTCAACTAATTCTATAGAATTCTTAGTTTATTAATAAGGAAAACAGTAAAAAACAGGTTGCATGAAAAAATAAGTAATTTGTATGACCATCTAAATCTAAATGGAAGTGATAAGCTTGGCTGAACGTCTTAATGGAAGCATTGTTTCCAATGAAAACCTGAGGTAATCTCAATTAATTGTAGACAAGTATAGTGTTGGAGTAGAATCAGGTTGGTAATTTTCAAATACTGAATTCTTTTTAGTTTAATTAAACTTCAGTCCGATTTGAATGGGAAAAGTATTTACATTCACTTTAACAGTGAAAGAGTATTAAAATAGTGCTTGGATTATTGTGTGGAAATCAAAAGTGGACTTCAACTTTTATATCTACTAACTGCCCACAGCCTGCTGAGAGAAAATAACTTGTTTCATTTGAGATTTTTTAATAAAACTAAATAAAATAACAAACTTTATTTCTTTTCGTTCAAATTTTGATAAAGACACATTTTTTGACAGAAAAATCTTGAACAAGTTTAATTCCTGGGTTGTAAGTAGTTGTAGCTGGTCTATTCCTAGGTAGCTAAGGCACTGGATTGACAATTCATTATTGCTATTACGACCCCAATATTCAAATAGTATAAGAATAGTATAAAATAAGTTTATCCTATCTACAAAATTATTAACCAGACTACTTCATAGTGGATGAGTTAAATTTGAACTTAGTAAAAACCTGAAATTAGGAAGGATCAATGTTAATCCACATGTCTTGGCAAAATTGGCCAACTCTATAACTTACCGTAACTTATAATTCAAGATTGAAAATGAACTTTATTTTTCCAATACAATATATACAGTACATTTGAGATTTATACATACACGAGTAACAAGGAAAAATATTTTATTAAACAAACCCTGAGGTAAGACAGTGTGGGGTCGATAATGTTCCTCTAAGCATATTATACAGGCTAATCTCTTAAAGAGATTGTCAAAGAGAAATTAAGAGGTTAGAACACCATTTTTTATCACCTAGTATTATTATGAAAATAAAGTAAAAGAAGAGTCGTGAACAATATGAGAAAGTTTAAAAAGGAAAAGATTTGATACTTTGAAAATTAATAGCCTACCCCCCATTTCAAAATACATTTTCCCTGTTTTTAAACCTCCCGCTGTGACAGACTCTCCTTGACATAACACTTATATATATAAGTTTATAATACATATACGTACTATGTGAATATCATCACAGAGTTATTGTAGAAATTTTGTACATTGTAAATACAAGGGAGAAGATGACATCTTTATTCTTTATACACATATTTAATGCCACAACCTTGAAAATAAATTAGAAGATAATAAACTCCTTGTAGGGTATGGACTTGGCATATTTATCATGCCTCAATCTCCGGCAGATTCCTCATGAAATTCATAAAAGTAATTGAATCGCTCTATCAAGATGGAATAGAGCCTTATTGAGTTACAAAGAAAATGAAAAGTATAGTCAACAATTCGTTAAACATATTATAAGATGATAGAATCAATTAAATGAAGTTCGAGCCTGTGAATTTAAATTAGTTGCCGATTGTGTACAGAATGACAAGATGAGTATCTACTTTGTATAGAAATTGTTTACGTATGAGAAAATTGAGTAACATAATCTTGATTGTTGAATAAATTATGTAACTCAACCTTGGAACTTAATGAAGAAGACTTGGAAAAGTTACTAACCAAGTTTTGATGAGCTGCATTGGAAACAGTAGCCTATTTTGGGCCATTTGTGATGCTAAGGAACAGATTACAATACTTTCCATGAAAAACTGATAAACAAGCTTGAAGCCGGATTTCTGATTCAGAACGGTATTATTAAAATCCGAGGTGACATGACATTTTCTATTCACTTCCAACTATTGGCAGTGAATTTATAACAACCCTTTTTAGTATAGTCGATTCCCATGAAGTACGGTACCTCAATTGTTTTTGTTAGTTATAGGTTTCTTAGTTTTCAAGCAATTAATTGTATTATTAATATTTTGACTATAATACAAATTATTCATTTGAAATCATAACATCAATCGTAAATTACTGTGACTGAAGATTCCATGAATTTTCATGGAAGACAAACTAATGCAATATGATTACGTATGTCCAATTGTTCATAACCATTAATTATAAAAGGAGATTCAATTTTCCCAAAACAATACTTCAAATGCTCAATTAATTTGATAAGATCTGTTCTTTCCCATGTTCCACCTGTATTGTACACGAATTCAATTCTCAAAAAAAAACAATCACCATCACTTGAATCTAAGAACATTCTCAGGGATGGAAACCGAACCTTTTGATTATTCAACCTTGTGTTTGGAATGAAATCAACTAATTCCTTTGAAAAAATATGATCAATATAATGCATCATACATTACTGGTTACTTAACATGAACAATTTTTATAAATATATGAATTCTATTATATATGAATAATTATTTTTCAGGCTACATTAGTTCTAATATCATAATGAATTATTCATGAACTACTGACATCAAAACTTGTCAAACATTTCATCTCCTAATTTTTTCATGAATTATTACCAGGGACAATTTGGCATGGAATGGATAAAAAATTGAAAATTCTTTGAATATATTAAGAAGGGACTCTCTTTCTTTCACCTTCTACTATCCGTCATTAATCACAAACAATAATAATGGTTCACTCTACCTGGTGTCAAATACTTTTTTTGCAACATAACTTTCACAAAAAATATACTGTATTTACTTCAATCAAATCAATATTTCCACCAACATTGCAGCCTCAAACACAGAAAGAAGTTTGCAAAAATTACTCCCTTCTACTCTTCACAACCGCCAATTCAAACTTACAATTCAAAAAAGATTTCCCAAGAATAATTGCTCAATCCTTTTCTCTTCCAGCTTGTTCTAGACGTTTTTATTTTAAAATAAGAGGCGTAGAACAATGTTTGGTTATAAGTGAATATAATGTTGTAGCCTATATATGTATATTTTTTGTGACTACATGTTGCGGTCTCAAGTTACCAGGCCATTAATTAAAAAACTTTAGCCTGGAAGCGATCCTCCTAGTATTGCATCGTCCGTGACCTTTGCTCAAAGCAACGACCTCCATTCACTTTTGCTTTTCTTTCCATCTTCTATATTTCTTCTTTTCTTCCATCTTTCCATTCTTTTAGACACGTGTTTCTGTGAATTCTTTTTTCTCCTTCTTCTTATTGTCCTTCACTAAATTTTCCTTTTCATTTTACTACAGAACCACACAGTCTAATAAATACTATCAGTTTGAATAAGAAACGAGAAATAATTGCACAGTGAATAATAAGAAACAGTCAAATGAGCAAGACTCTGATTTAGGATTGATTCAAGATTACATTCGGTGCAAATAGTCAAAAAAACTTTGAAAGCTAAAGTGATTTCAAGTGAGCTAGTTTTGTTCTAATTGACAGGAAATTGGATAATTAATACTTTGAAAACCGATGTCAAATCTCAGTTGAATAATAAAAAAGCAGCTGAAAATTAATAATTGAGAATCTTTCTTTTTCTATTAAAGTAAGCTACTACGCATCACAGTGGAATATTCAAATTATGACGTCATATTATATTGATGCGGCGTCAATGCCGCCTCGTATATAATATGATCCTTATAATTATGTAAAAAAGCTTAAAAGAGATATGAAATAGGTAGGCTGCTTAAAAGAGGTATGAAATAGGTAGGCTGCAATAGAATCTCAATTTAAAAATTTAAAAATTGAGAAGAAACATTCATATTCCTTTAGTAGACTAGTTAAGAGGCATCGAATATATTTTGATCACTGGAGCAGAAAAATTTAGTTCTAAAATGTTAACAATTTCCTTATTATAGCTTACTTGACTTTCCTTATTAGTCAACCAACCGTGACAAATGAACTCTAATCTTAATTTATTTCCCAATAAAAACAGTCAATATCCTCCTAAACTAGCCAAATTCTTCCGCCAAATCTGTCCTCGAAAAATGCAGATTATTTCTCACAGTTTGCTGCTCTTATTTGGCAATTTTGTTTGATATCAATAACATTTGACATTTACTGGAATAGCATGATTTGTAAAGAGTTGTCTAAAATCTCATAAACATTCTTTCCTATTGAATAAATTTATGAGAGCGATAAAGTTGACAAAAACAAGAACGGCAAGAGAAGTCAATCTCAAAATGTTAATACACTAAAGTTGTTATGAATAAATCAACTGAAACTAGTTATTGATGGTTTGATTCAACTACTTTATGACAAAAATAGCGAACATAATAATTCAACTGCCTTCAGAATTAATTTTGATCGAATTTCATATCGAACATAAACAAAATATAAAACATTCTAAAATAACACTCAATCAGTAGAAATATAAAACTGGTCCTTGGAAAAAGGAGCAAAGAATATATTATGTAGATTCACCAGGAGATTAAAATGTGTTTTTATTTTATCGCTGGAATACCTAATACCTTGTACATAAATACATAATACCTTGGAAATTGGGGTAAATTTTCCATCCAACTAATGGAGCAGTATTTCTATTTTTGCGTTTATTGCTGAAGATTTAATAAAAAATCAACTTTCCATTATATAAACTTTAATCTTTGCATTGAAAAGCAAATTAATCATTTCACTAACTAGAGGAATAATTTTTTCAAGCTCTGCACTGCTTTTTACAAAAAGTAATTGGAAAAATATATACCCTCATAAGTTGATCCACAGCCAACTATGTAGGCCTATTATACAGATTGTATCAATATTCAATACCATAAAATGATTGTTTTCCTAAAACATAAATGATATTAGTTGGCTCTGAGTATCCTTATGACAATAATTTCTTTGTGTCATCAAATTTCAACCATCCACAAACATTTTGCCAAACGTAGTTATCAACCTTGTGACACATTTAATTTTTTCCAATTCCATCCAAGAATGTGCATACTGGTCATTACAACAATCAATCAATTATTTTGTGTTTCTTTTTCGAAAGTGTAATTGGTTCCAAGGTCATCCACCGAATAGCAATCATTACAATACCAGTGATTTGCTTTTTTGAGGAAAGGAAATAATTAGTTGCATTTTTTACTAGCAATTCACGCGTGATTGAATGCTATATTCGTGCTCTTCGAAATCGCAGAATAATCAGTTGTGCTTCTAATCTTGATAAAACAAGTCAGTTTCTCCGTGAAGTTCACAAATTCTGTGCTCAGAAACTCTTAAAATTCAAAGTGATCAGTGATAGGCCTAAGCTTCCACAACATCGAAAGCAATGCCTCGAGCGGTTGATATAGGTATGAAAATCTGTATACTTATGGACTTTTTATAATTTATTTATGTTGTTATGAGTGCAAAATATGGGATACTATGATTTGGTGAGAAATCATGAGCTTTTTCACTTGATAGGCCTACTTGAAATCAACCAAATAGAAATAGTAACTAAATTAAAAATCAATAGTTACATTACTGTATGTTACAATTTCTGTATTGTGTTGAATAAAATGAATATTCTATTCTATTCCATTAAAATCTCAATATTTCGAGAGGTTGATATGGGTATGGAAATGTGGTATAATACTCGTGGATTTATTCTATTCTGTAGTTCACATTTTGTTTTTGTCTTACTTATCAGTTTCGTATTTAGTGTTCTGAATATGTCAAACAACAAGACAAAACATTTGTCACAGTAATGTTAGTTTAATTTAATGTTTTCAACGTTTAAAGTGTTATGTGACAACAGTTTGATCCACAACACAATCCCGGTTGAATTCTACAGTCTATTCTATTTTATTCTTCTTAAAAATATCCAACTGCTTTTCTGTTTCCTAGGAATCATATTTTTCCATTAAATTCTAATTTATTATACAACATAAATAAAAATCAATGAAATTCTTCACAATATCATAAACAAAGAAGGGAATTAGAAGTTTGATGTTATGTGACAATAAACCCATCTCTGTTTACGATGGTCATAAAATTTATGGATAGGCCTATAATACCGTAGTAGTCGTAGTCGCACTTGTGCGTTCAGTACAGCCTATCATGATAATAAGGCAATTGAATACAGTAGCCCATGTATCAGGAAGAACCTTCACTGCACAATTTTATATTGCAATTGTTCCATTCCTTCAAGTATAAAGTCAATAGAGTTCTCAGTTATAGTCAATCGACCGATTCTTCTGTATTTTCAATGAAATCACGATTTTGTCGTTACAATACTACTACGTGTAAACTTATCACAAGATGACCTCCTTGTGCTCATGTTTTACCGTTTCTGGTAGATGTTGAACTCAATACTCGAATTCCTTTGAATTCTTTGGTTTGTTCAATACTTTTCCAACACTTCATACCTCAATTAGCTTACTTATTGATCACTTCATGGTCTAGGGCTATTTAATAGTAAACAATTCATACACTTTATTCAATGGGTTTTTTCTGCTGTGATGATGCCCACATCATCTCTTAGCTTGTGCATGGGTAATGGGAAGACCGATGATGAGAGATGAGTAGACCAACAGCTTTAGGTGGGTTCCGAACCACCGGGAAGCGATTTTGATTCTCAAGAATGAATGACATTCAGCGGAAAAAGGACTTAAATGAAAGTGGTCACCCATACAATGAGAGTAACAGGTGCGAGTCTCTTATCTAATCTTGCAATTAGGCATGGCGCACACCGGTTAGTCAAGACAAGACAAGACGAGATTAGTCACGTTTAGTCACAATAATTCACATAGCTGCTTATGAAGCAGCACACACCGATGCAATGACTAATCGGTGTGTGTTGCTTCATAAGCAACTATGTGAAGTATTGTGACTAAACTTGACTAATCTCGTCTTGTCTTGTCTTGACTAACCGGTGTACGCCTAGCCTTAGACACCGGCACTACCAGAACCGCTATATTATGAATTAGACCTGGAGCTAATGAATAAACGAGTTAGTAGGATGGTTGGATTGATAACTGCAACTTTCTAACACAGGGATTTATTAGAGGTGTGATTGATGGCTGAGTTTCTTGTTGAGCTTCTTAATTGTCAATCAAATTGATATAATACATCCCAGCGTTAAAAATCCATCCATATTTTGTTCAATTGTTCATTAATGATTCAAAAGGGGTTTTCATTCGTTAAAAATTTAATAAGTAATTGATTTACTATTCCAATATTTTAGAAGGACGTAAAATCTACTTTCCAACCATTGAATGCATAACAAACATTTTTCTCATTTGTTGAAAATGGACGTTTTCTACTTTGAAACAAATAAATGTAAACCAAGCCTTATTTCCAGGTCGGTTGAAATAGCAACAATTTAATGTGCAATAAAAATATGTTTGCATTGCTTTTTATCGGTGGGGAGACCCTTAACCGTGGGTCTGCCCACTGCAGGTGGGAATTGTTGGATGGTGGATTGTTGACACGGTTTATCAAGAAGGCCGTGTTAATTTTCTACAAGGTCTATTATTATGGATGTTGTATGAGCTATAGATAAACCATCTACTATCCAGATAACAACCCAGCAGTGCGGCCTCAGCTTAGCGGGTAGGTTCCACCTTGCCTTATTTCAATGTGCAATCATTATTCAAACTACAAGAAAGTAGATCAATATTGTAGGAAAATAATTGTAATTGGTTCATGTGTGCTTGTAGCGAGGTCAATGCCGTAAGACACTTCCTCCAAGCAACTTTCCGTCTTGGAAAATGTTCAACTTACTCAACAGGTTTGTCAGTGGACGGGACAGCAGGCAAAAACAGTTACATCAGATGGACATCAGAACGGCTTGAACTGGCAACACTTAATAAAGTCAAGATCAAAACATGCTTGAGAAGTTCATGATGTATTATATAAAAAGAGGAAGACAATGGATTGATTGGGGTCATGGGTTTTACATTGAATCATTTTTTCATTAATCTTCCAAGTTTTTATTTTATGAGAAAGTTCATTGATCCTCTTTCAATAAAAGACTTTTGCTGTGATATTGTGATAACATTATGCTGTAATAATATTATATTAGATGAGGTGGAGGATAATTTAGTTATCAAATCCATTCTCGAAAAATATTATGCTGTAATAATATTTTAATGTATTATGTGGAGGATAATTTAGTTTTCAAACCCATTCTCAAGAAACAAGATGGGAAAATCCGCCTTTCCAGTCAATTATAAATTGTTTCCCTTAAAAGGTGTGTAATGCAGATTTTGCGAAAAATTTCTATGAATTTTTTAAATAAAGACTGGATTTGGAATCTCTTTTTGTTCATAGAAAAATTATCAATAAGTTAGGAAAAATTTACAAAATTTAAAGGAGCTGTTTATGAATGTGTCATTTCGAAATTCAGAAAACTATTCATGGATAATATTAATTATATTATTGTAGTAGAATAAAAAAATAACTTTTATACTCAAGGCTTTATTTAACTTGAAACACAACTCATGAAGAACATAAATCACAATAATTATGTTCAATGTTCTATGATATTATTGAAGGCATCATAAGGGATAAAAGAGAAAATGAGTAAGCAAAGTAGTGAGAATAGTAAATGCTGTAACGATAGAGATTTACAGGGTTACTAGAGAAATTACAGGGTTTAGTTTGAATGAAAACAAGAGTGATCAACGAAGAAAAAAGAAGAAATGCAAAAAAGAAGTAAAATTTACAAAAAAAAGGAAGTAGAAATCAACAGGAAATTGAAAAAAGTAAATCTTAAGAGTTTTCATCAACATTATTATTTAGTTTTATTTTTCATAATATGAAAACTCTTAAGATATACTTTTTTCAATTTCCTGTTGATTTCTACTTCCTTTTTTGTAAATTTCACTCCTTTTTTTGCATTTTTTCTATATTATCTATATTCTCATTGGAAATTTGACTACATAGTACCCACTCCATTTCACGTCGAACCAATCATAAATCAATTACAGCAGAAAAATGGCAAAAACAAAGAAGCAAAATAGATTAGAAAGAACAGGGACAATTAATTTATTCAATAAATGAATCAAACTCTGTCAATTCAAGTTTTTATCAGGCTTCAGAAATCTTTATTAATAGGTCCAGTTCAGGATTCGAACAGGTTTTATCCAACAGCTTTTCAACAGAAAAGAATAGGACGTTAAATCTAATTGGATTTTTGGCACTGCAGTGCAAACCTGCCAACTATTTGCGTTTCAATAAGGCCTACACAATCAACATAAAAACTGGAATTTAGATTAATTTGGTCGATTCTGTTGGTAGAACAGGAAAGTTTGAGATCCTTGTTGTGCAAGGCTTAAGGTCAAGTTCAAGAGAGGAATTCAAATTTCAAACTTGTTCACAATAAATTTGAAGATCCTGATCAGTATAAAGACAATAATACGCAAAAAATAGCTAGTTAATTAGAAGGGTGGGTTAGATTGCTTCGTAGTTTATTTCCACAATAATTCAGTAATACAAGACTCCTTACTTTTGGTTATCGTATTTTCATCGTAAATAACAAACAGGTGTTTACAAAAATAATAGCTTCTAGACTTGATTTGACGTCACGTCAGTTTTGAACAAACCTTTCTAAGTAACATTTCTTGTAGTCTTTTGAGTCAAGAATGTTGCTGAGGACTTTCTTGATGGGTTGCAACTTTTCAAAATTATTCCCAAGTATTTAAAGTGATGGTAGAATACTACTAACAATAGCTTAGTACCGTATATGTTTGGTTATAATCAAACAGGGAATCTAATCTAAGCAAACAAGAGAAAAGTGACATTCATTTGAAGTACCGGTAACGCCTTGCAACAATAGCCTACTTTTTAGAGTTCATTCTCAAGTATTTCATGAATACATGAGTTGGTAGAATACTACAACAATATATTATAAAATAAATATATAGAGCAATAGCTAACTGCATGCTTAATAAATAGCTAATACAGTCATAAGAACAATAGGTTACTATATATATGTTTTTTGATTATAATCAAACAGTTCTAAACCAAACGAGAGAAGAGTATCATTCATCTAAGTAATGCATTGCAGCTTTTCCAATATGATTCCCAAGTATTTCATGAATTGCTAGCCCACTGCTAACAAAAGCTCACTACCTATAATGTTCGCTGATAATCCAAAGAATCTATCAAAACGAAAGAAGAGTGTTACTTATTTGAAGTAATGCATACTTTTTAAACTTTATTTTCAAGTATTTTAGGAGTTGATTGCCTACTAATAACAATAGCTAACTGTATGTATGCTGATAACCCACAGAATCTAACGAAACCTAAGAAGAATGTCATTTATTTGAGGTATTGCATTACCACTTTTCAAAGTTAATAGTCAAGTATTTCGTGAGTTAGTAGCCTACCGTAGGCCTACTATACTAATAATGCGGTACCTAGATCTCTAGTTTATGTTAGCTGATAATCCGAGAGAAGCTACCCAACAAAATAAAATTCGCTTTTGAAGGTGATACGTTGCAACTTTTCAGAGTTTATTCTCACCTCACATACTACACGACTTGGAGTCACATAAAAGCAATACCGTCACTTACCATAGGTCGATACCGTATGCTAACTGACCATCTATCAAAACTATAAAAAGCATTCAGATGCAGAGCCTCCCCACAAATTCAAGCTACCATAAATAGTCTGTGAATTTTATCAACGCCGTCAGAACCACAAATATGTTGACATAGGTTGTTTCTTTCAACAGGACCTGTTCTTAGTGGCGTTTGTTAACCCACCGTTCACTTTTCCCAACATTTTGTAACTGACAATAAATTACTGTCTTACAGTTTTAATATATTCTAGCCGCGTATGGTATCTGTATCATTTCTAAATTTAATAAGAGTAGTGATATGTGGATAGGTCAGTATTAGAAAAATTCTCAAGTAGAGGGAGTAAAAAAGTTATTATTCAATTAAAATTTGATTTCAATTGAATAGTTCAATTATATAGTTATAGAATAGTTCATGTGAGAACTTGAGGGGATGAGGAAAGAGGCTATAACAATCAGTTGAAATTAAAATTTCTACTTTTAATAATATCAGTACAAATAATGAGTACAGATTTGAAATGTACTCCCATTATGAGAAATGTGATTAAAAAGATAGGAATTAAAATTTCATCTTTCCTACACATTAAATTGAGAGTTATCTAGGAGATGGGGACAGAGCCCCAATTAACAATGACTTCAAAAAGACTCAAATTTTATTCTATCATTGTGAAATAATGAATAAATAGGTAGTTATATTCTATATTCTGATGTGAATTAGTTTTAAAATAGTAATGATTCAGTTCTAATATGTGGAGCTTCTCATTCAAACATAATTCAAAAAGTTTTACAATTTACAAACCCTATTAATCGTTTACTTTTCTGAAATTACTTAATTTCATGATTTTATATTTTTTACATAATTGAGGCCACGTGATTTATCAACACAGAATGTGTTCCATTGAGTTAAGGTTTTTAAAAACTTTGTAGTGATTTTAGCTTCTTGGACAATACTTCAAAGATTGGACACTAGTTTTCATAAAACGTTTACGAAATGTGGTAATAAATGTAAATGTTGCAACAAGCTTTCCAACATTAAAATTTCAAAAATGCAACACATCTTTATTTTAAAAATTTTAGAACTTTAAAAAATCATTGAAACAATTCAACTACCTACCGTACTTGAATGTTTTCGGTAAAAAAATTGAAGGTGTTAAAATAGCTACCTGAACAGTTTACCGAGAAGGTTATTATTTTCATAGTCAGTGATCCTTCCTCGTTACAGTGGCAGATGTGTGAAAGAAGCCTTGGGAGAGTTCCATGAAATATTTATGCGTACTCAGAGCGTACCAAGTAATTCCTAAACTTCCTGGGCAGTTTACATGCAAGGTTGATTCACAGATGGACAAATGATTGAAAGTGATGCTAGTTTGATTTATAATTCTATATGCATTGTTGAATACAGTATCTTGATCCTACAATGATATTGTGTTCCTTGAAGATTTCCAAAAAAAATTATACATTAGGCCTATAATTAACTAAGGCTAGGCGTACACCGGATAGTCAAGACAAGACAAGACGAGATTAGTCACAGTACTTCACATAGTTGCTTATGAAACAACACACACCGATTAGTCATTGCATCGGTGTGTGCTGCTTCATAAGCAGCTATGTGAATTATTGTGACTGAACGTGACTAATCTCGTCTTGTCTTGTCTTGACTAACCGGTGTACGCCTAGCCTAAGGGAGCAAAATGGATCTTAAATAATAATAATAATTCCGTGTAACCTGGCTGGCTCAGGTCTGATGTCAGAGTTTTCAGGTCACTCCTGATCAGTTCAGGGTCTCTGACGTGACTTAACGACTGTTTTTTAGGCAGCCGGGACCTTCGGCTTAACGCGTCCTCCGAAACACGAGGAGTGGCTCGAGCTAAAATCTCACTGTATTACCAGGGTTTGAACCCGGGACCTCTAGGTTACAAAGCCAGCACTAGTGGACAGCTATGGCCACTCCCGATCTTAGAGTGGCGATAAGATCTTAAATGAGACGATCTTATCTTCAATCACACGGAAACGAAAATAGTCCAGTTTTTGTTTTATACCGAAATCATGTCTAGATACCGTATTAAAAAAAAGAATCCTCTTTCTCATGGTTATTCCAATGGAAGGAATAACAAAATTCAAAACAGTTCAGAATTCGGTTTATACTGGAATAACGTATTTTACTCAATAACAGATTTCACTCTTTCACATGGTTATTTCAATCTCACCTTACCAGGTTACATATTACGCCTCATTATTATGTAGAAGCTACCAGGTGGATTCGCAAGGATCTTGGAAAATACTCGCGTGTCCAATTCGGCCAATTTATTTTCATGAAAATTGGATCGTGAACTTACTATTACGACATTATTGACTGTACATTGACTATCAGCTAGTTGCACGAACCTGTACTATATGGTAGTGTGTGTACTAGACTCGGTATCCGCTTACATGCAATAGAAATTCTTCAGTGATCACGAAATTGAAATCACACGAGAGTTCCATAGAACGCGTCTACTATACAGGTCTTTGTTGAGAATGTTACATACTAGGATACGATAAACTTATAATGACCAACAATCTATACATAATACAATTTTCTAACCCGTTCACAATATAGCCTACTCACTTTTTATTTACTCGCTCTTTAAATGTATTTTATTTGAATTTTTCAATTCTAAAACTTGATTGTTGACATTGACAATTTATTGAGGGCGTTGAACTTATAAGAAGTTCATGGATTGCTTGAACTTTTTTGTTTATTGGAATTCATAGTACCGTAGTAGTCCTAAGCAGAATTCAAAAGATTGAACAAATTTGAAAATCTCTTTTGATGAATTTTTCTTTAGGAATGAAGATATAAGGCAATCAAAATTTATCGAGATAATGTAATATATAATCATGATCTGTCTATCTACGGTAGACATGTTGTTGAAATTGAAAATACTCGACTCGGAAAACTAGACTCAAGTATTGATACGAGAAGGAACTTACCATTAAAATATAGTTCTAGATGAATGCTTCTTCTTCCAGTAAAATATGATGGCAAACCATGGTTTCTCATTTGCGAATAGCCGGTTGTATTTTGACAAGCATTATAAAAGTCCATTCTTTTCGTGCCTCAATGGAGCTACCAGACACATTAGGTGTCACATCAAGAGCTCGCTTCATTCCTATAAAATAAATAAAATTGAACTTTATTCACCACAAATTGATAAGGTAGCAAATAAGAAATTAAAAAATAAGAATGTGATGCTAAAAAATATTAAAAATTGCAAGTGATATTTTGCAAAAATTGCAAGGAGAATTTGAAGATTCATAAATGATGTGGCATACGGACTCAGAAACTAATAAATTATATTAATTAGCTAACAATTTCTTATACTGGAAAGCGAAAAATAGATTTTTTTGTAGTGTGTGGACAAATCAATATTAATATAATAGAGATGTATGATGGAGAGATGAAACTGTTTAATTACTTGAATAATTCACAAAAGGAAAATAAATTCATAAATTTTACTTGCTTTCAATATAAATTTACAATTGAATTATTGAATACAATAATTTTTATGATACAATAAAGTTTTTTGAGATACGGTACAACACAGAAAAGCGAAAGAGATAGAGATTAGAGATAATAGAGATAGAGATTCAATGAACACATAGTTCATTGAAAACCGGAATTTTATATGTTATCACAATATAATTCTTACGGTACATCTTCTCTAGCATTTGAATGAGCTCATTTTGGCATCAACATAACAAAGAGTCGTGGATTATAAACCAAAACTTCTCAGCATCAAAGTGACAATGCTACAAACTGCAATAAATAAAAACATACGACGGTTTCACAATCAAAATACAGTAAAACTTTTCTAAATTTTAGTTGTTAGATCTTTTCATTCCCACAACACAAGCTTTACAATTGGCGACGCACGAATGCTTTGTTTCACAATATTTGCAGTGGCAGCTAGGAAAAAAGATGAAAACATTACATAATCTAAAGGCAGGTTTTGACCTTTGACATCAAGTTGCATCCATTTAGAACGTCACAACACTTGGCCTACCTACTAGCATAGAACTATAAACATATATATAATTCTATGCCTTGCCTCCTGACCTACTGACCAACGTACCGTGTATAGTAACAACTAGCCATTTTCAAAAAATAAAATTCCCGCTTACACTTTCATTGATCACAGTGTAAAAATGCAAATCAAGCCGATAGTAATTGCATAATTCCATTCATCGTTTTATGTTTCCTCACGTTTCTAGATTTTTTCAAAACTACGGTGTACATTGGCATAACAATACTCATCAGCTTCATACAGTAACCATCGACATTACAGTAAACATGTTCATTGTTCAGTATGTATTGGGATCTCGCATTTTTTCCGGATGATGCCCACATAAGTATATTACTTGTGCGAGGGTAATGAGTTTTTTTATCGTATGGCTTTTATTGGTGGGGAGACCCTTACGGGTAGGTTCCACCTCGCCTCATTGCACAATTTTTTGTGTTTGATTTTTTTTTTTATTTTTTTTTTTTGGTAATGAGGCACGGAAAAAATACAGTATATTTCTAGCTGTAATATACAGCATGGAATTACAGTATATTTCTACTTCTAGGGCTTATTGTGCTCATTAAAATAATAAAAAGTTCCAATAAAAATAGGACTGGAAATGCTTTTTTACCGAGATGAGGATGGCTCCTCTTTCTTCAAATTCACTATTTTGTAATGACTCAATGACTGTATAAAAATGACAAATAATTCTCTTGTAAAATTATAACTACCTGGTGAATCCAATTAACCAAAAAACGTGAATCAAAACCATTGTAACCATTGAGATATTTGAGAAAATATGCAAAAAACTGTGATTTCCAAGTTTAAAGTGGTAAACGTGATTATTTTGTCTATAAATCAGAATTCTTCATTGATAGAACTTGTTTGAATTCAATTCAAAACCCGGTGGTTCGGAACCCACCTAAAGCTGTAGGTCCATTCATATCTCATCATCATCATCCTTCCATTACCCACGCACAAGCTTAGAGCTTATGTGGGCATCATCCTTAGCAAAAAAAAATTATGAATATAAAATGACATGTCCAACCATACATGGTCTGAAATGTACCCAAACTTTATAATTATTGTAGAAAATTTTTGAAAACTGTAACGCATATTGGTTGACTGGACATTTTTCCTTCAGAGTTGAATTTCAAAAAGGTGAAAAATAATATTTTAGGCATTGTCTAATACAGTGTCTATATATTATACTATATCAGCAACCAAAAAATGTTCTGGTTTCATTGTATTGGATGTATCAGCTAATTTTACATGGTAATTCTGAACCCATGAGAAATAACTTCCTAGCACAAGACTAGAATTGATGAAACAAAAATTAACCATTATATTTTATAAATTAAAATATGTATAGAACTGGTTTAGGTCCTGATTATAAAACACGTGAAACGTTGGCGGTATCCACCCAATGGTTACACCCTTTGAAGAGAAGGGAACAAAATAAGTTGAAAAATCAATTGATGAAGATTGGTCTATGCTACTACAGACCACTAGGCTACAATTACACTTCAAGCAACAATGCTATACCACAGAGAAGAAAGGAACTTTTCTACTTTGATGAAGATTGGAAGTCTACGCTACTACAGACCACTACAACTACATTTCAAGCAACAATGCTATACTGAATCGTTCCTCCAAGAGGAAATGCAATTCTCACAACTGAATAACTAGCTCTAGGCCGGCTGCCAGACCTATCAATTAAACCCATTCAATCTCCTGACTTTCAGAAAGAAAAAACAACAGTAATGACAAGTGCAAGTATGACATCATCCGATCTAACCTAGAAATGACAAGGAGTAGCCGAGTGACACACATACTATATCCATGTGTGTGTGTCGCGCCATGCGTGACGCAAAAAAAAAAACGCGTGCGTTATCAGATGCGATAGCGCATAACATGACAAATAATGATCAAACAGGTGAAAGTGACCGTTGTTAAACATACAAACACCAAGTTGTGCAGCAATTTTTATTAGTGTTATGGGGTAATACTGGTGAGGAATGTGCGGTACGGTACAGGCGGTGATAGGAATTCTTTGGATTTTATTTATAATATAATGAATGGGTAATATAGAGATTTCTTACAACTATTACAGTAGGCTACTGCATGATAACATTATTTAAAATTATTACTGTATGACAGGCATTTATACATATACCGTACCTACAAAGTAGGTATACATACCTAGTAGTAGTATACTAGTGGTAATGTAGGTCTACCCTTAGACCATGTATAGAATTCTATACATGGTCTATATGTCTATACATTCCATTCTATACATGGTATATTCTAGACATGGTCTATACATGGTCTAAGGGTCTACCTACAAAGGTACAATATAGAGTAATATAGGAGTAATATAGAAATATCTTACATCAATCTTCCTGACAGATAGACCTGAATTGTTTGATGAGAAAAATATATATGAACATTAGAGAATGACTTGAAATTGTGATGGATGATTCACAAGAGACAAAAAATTAATAATCGGCTCTTCAATAAATCATAAGACTTTACAGTCTACATAGACTTTAGAATAGTGACTGTGATATATACTATTCTATAGTCATTGTTGTAGAGACGAAACAGTTCATTGTAAATTTTGAAAATATGAAAAGAGTAATAGGTACAGTGTTTTTACAACTATTGTTTCAGTTGAATAGGCCGATTGTTTGATGAAAAGATAAAATAATACGAACATGAATGAATGGCCCGAGATTGCAATGGACTATTTAAAAGAAACAAAAAATATGAGAAATTGAAAAGACTTTAATAATTATTTTTACTTTGGAAAGTTAAATTAAAATTCCGTAGAAAAAATGTATTTAATGTCGAAAAATAGTTCTAGTGAAACTAGGAAAACTAGTTCATTGTGAAATTTGAAAATATTCTAAAATAAAATGAGGAGTATTGTAAAAGTTCAACAATAGTATAAGAAGTCTGATAGCTTTTTCTAGTAATATTGGAACAACTGTTTATCTATGATGGAGTGAGGAGCCTTAAAAAATTCAGCTACAAATTTGGGCTGATCAAGATAATACTAAAATATAGATTTTGGTGAACTTAGAAGGACAAGAGCTTAAATTTTAAAATATAGAATAGAATGAATGACTTCTTTATTTATCTGACGTGGCGAAGTTTGGACAATAATGTCCACTCTACCACGAAAATATAAACTATAGTAGAATAATAAGAGAGTAGAAAATTGTGAGGGAATATTAGCCTATGAAGGAGTAAGAAATGAGCAAGATTATGGGAATAGCACAGAATAATGTATTTAATACCAAGAAAAGTGTTAATAACGAATCCGAAGGTCAAGTATGGAAATTAGAGAGGAAGACTATAAATGATATAATGCTAAGAAGAGAGTGAATTGAAGTTTGATTGAAAATTAATGAATAATACGAATTACTTGGGTAAGAAGATATCTGCAAACTACCAGGAGTAGGATGTTAAAAAGTTATCATAGCAAAAATTCAGAATCATGACAATTATTTTCATTTGATGAATCTGAACTTACAATAATTCAAGAACCAATGATGATGCATTTATCAGATCATACAAATATTCAAGGTTATTGTGAAGGATATGATTGTCTCGAAACCGAAGTTAAATGTCAAAGATAAAATAGAAGCAATAAATTTCCTTTTAAAACTTGTTGATTCCATTATAATTGAAGGTGATAAACCGCTCCTACCCAAGTTTATAAATCACCAATAATTATAAAAATACAAAACTTGGTTCAAGCATTCATTAGTCTTTTCTTTTTTGTCAAGCCTACTTCGTACACACTAAATTAATCGAAGAGATTTCACTTGACCTCACAATGATAATTATTCTGTCAAGGTAGAAGATAAATTATGTGAATGGATCGATGGAGACTGAATTCAACAATGATTTTTTAATGGTCTTCAATGATATTTTCATCCTGTGAAACTGATTCAAACGATTAGTATTATGGTTTTATGATGTAGGTACTGTATTTGAAATGAAAGTAACACAATATTAGAGGATCCGAGTAAGCTTTTCAAATTCTTAAATTTGATTGATGATTTACTATACAGTGTAATTGGATACAGTAATATCAAGAAAGCAATAGTTTTATGAAAATATTTATTATTTCAACTGTTGATGATCATCAACATTTTTTCAATTTTTTGTAAACTTTGTTCATGTTTGTTTTCTTCCATCTACGACTCTCTAACACTTGAAGAATTTAAAAAAATCATGTTCATTATAAATGTACTCAGAATGTTCTTTAAAAATTTGTATATAGCTTAAGCTAGAAAATTTGAATAGAACTTCAACAACTACAAGTTTTTGCTATTTTTGTTCTAAATTCACCGATATTCAAGAATGAGAATATTTATATTTTTTGATTATCTAGAGCATAATCTATAATGCTTCCAAGAATTATTTGAACATTAAAAAGTCTTTGAACATTCAATGAGAAAAGTCTTGGATAAAACTTGCAACATATAAGCAATCACACTTTGCATGGCACTTCAATATTTTAATGGAATAACAATGTCAATATTTACCTGAAAAATACAAGGAAATATTCCCATCAAGGTGGATTTATTGTTTATTCATACTCAAGGTTTATCAAGTTTATAAGTCAAGTTGACCTACAATTATTAAAAGCTTTTTTGTTATTGCAAAGTTTATTTTAGTTGAACAGTACTTACACACTTCCTAACCTACATAATTTAATCATAGCCTACAGCAGTTTATATTCCAATGTAATTTTTTTTAGGGTGATGCCCACATGAGCTCAAGGCTTGTGCGTGGGTAATGAGAGAGGTGATGATGAGAGATGGCGACTGTTTTTAGGCAGTCGGGACCGAAATATTTCTTAATACATTCTTTTACAGAATTGAACAGTGAATTATAAATGAAACTGATTAATTCAACTTCATGATTGATTAGCATGTCGATGAACTTGAAGGTCATCACTTTTCAATAAAATGTAATAAGAGCCGTACAGTAATGGAATCAAGTTCATTATATATAGAGGTAAAAGAAAGGAAACTAGAGTAAGGTACTGTATTGTATATAAATTGGCAATAAAAACTTACGGAAATGATCTAGATTGGATTTGAATATTAATAACTCATGTGTTACATTATCTGTATGATTTTATCTATATTATAGGAGGCTAAATGCATACAATTATCCAGCCATGAGAGGCTTAAGCTTTAAATTTTACCTTGCTTTGACATTCATTTCAGAATATTATTATAATTATTGGATGAAAATGCAGGAATGATTAATTAATTTCATTAAATAGCAATCTGTTGCTTTTTAATTGATTCACTACAGGCTAAGATATACTTGACCTTTAAAATAAATAAGAAACTTTTATCGATTTATGTTATATTAAAACATAACACAAAATATTCCATACTAGGTACCGTTCTTTTGAACCAAACTTTTCATCATGCTGATCATGTAGGAAAAAATTGGAATTTCAATTTCAATTAGCCTTGGACAAATTCAACTTGAAGTTGAGGACATTTTCCTCAAGACAATTGAAGTATTTTTGCATGAGAACACAATAATCTCCAATTATTATTAATTTTCAATATGTAAGATGGAATAATGAGATATTGATATTGTACAATTGCTAGTAAATTCAATATAGTTGTACAAAAATCTCTATTTGACGCTACCGAATTTTTTCAAGACTTTTGATATGCGAATATTGATAACAGACCAAAGTTTATTTTCTGTTTTCAAACTTTGTCCCCTAAAAATGAGTTAACAGGGAAATCATACACACCAACACTCTTAATATAAGTATGTTCAATAATGGGGAAGCTTGAGCCTTAATTAGGTTGATTAAGTACACAAAATTATTTATACTAATTTATTTATACAATGAACCATTGAGTACAAAAATGAACTGTGATGGATACTTTGAAAGAAAAGCAGTAATGATTCACCCACTTATTCATCTCTAGTTTTTACAAGTAGGTAAATGAATGAAAATGATGATTGTAAATGATGTAAATGAATGTAAATGATGATGTAACTTAAATGGTGATTCATCAAAGAATCGTTGAATAAGATTTATGAATGAAAGGACTGAAATTCGCGTTGGAAAAGGTATTGAAATCATTTTAATATTCAAATATGTATGATTCAACTGTATGTTTGGATGAAATGAATAATAATCCCCCTTTCTTTCGGAGGAGACTAGGGGGGTCCCGGCCGCCTAAAAAGTAATCGTCATCGCCATAATCCCTCCCCTTACCCAAGCACAAGCCTATGTGCTTGTGCTTGTGGGTATCACCCTCACAAAAAATATGGGTGATTTATGCATAATCTGCATAAATTGAGTATCACCCTTAAGCATAGATGTCTGCAGTTCTTAAATTTTCAAGACAACCCGGAACCTGTTCCAAAAAATTCTAGAAGTCTTGTGAAACAAGAGAAAGGCTGAAACACACTAGAAATTCAAATTTTTTCCATGACTATCAATGTCTAGTTTTTGCCCACTTTTTACCTGTTTTACAAGACTAATAATTATTTACTATGAAACATAATTATCTTGTCTTCCATTGAATGATCTTTAGTCACCTTTAATTTTTTCTGATGTCAAAATAAAAAAATATTTTATTTTGATTTGATGAAAATTTGAAAACCATACAAATTTTCATTTTTTTATCTCATTTTTCCCTTCTTCCGTTTCAGTAGGCCAAGCTATCAATGTCTATTGTATGTCCGCCTTTTTTCTATTTTACATGACTTCTAAATTTGTTTTAAACAGTCCCCTGTCATTGCGTGGAATTGAAAAAGCACACAATTTTACCAATTATTTACCTCATTTTTTCTTTCTCTTTTCAGACAGTGCAAATCTGGCCAATAACAGTGTGGCAGACATGAAGGTGGAGCCAATCACAGCTGATGAGGAGTACATGAAAAATCCGGACCTGAAAAAGGAGGAAATTGCCGAATTGAAAAAGTGGATGAAGACACAGCCTCATCTACCTCAAAATGTCACTGGTAAATGCACAATAAAAATAATTGAGCAACGATTTATAAACTATTACTTAGCACTGTAGTGTGAACTGGGAAATGAAGTATAAAACTGAACAGAATAATGATGCTATTCCGAGTTTTAAAGCACACACACCATAAACTTGAAGATAATACAGTATACAGGAAATAATGGATAAAAAGAGTATACTTAAACAATCCCTTCTGTGAAACACATGATAAAATATAATAAAAGAGAAGTGATTAATCTAGCAAACCCTTCTATAAAACAGAATAAAACACATTACGTATACGTATAATTTATACGTATAATCAGTATGTATAATCCTCAGTAAATATTACAGTGGTCACTCGGTGAGAGCGGTTGCTAAGTAATCATGTGGTTAAGTAACAAACATTCGAGACCGCTCTCGGATGGGTGACCGATACAAAAGACACAAGAAATTGTGCAATGAGGCGAGGTGGAACCTGCCCGTAGGGGTCTCCCCACCAATAAAAGCCATACGATGGAAGAAGGAAAAAAAGTAAATATTACGACAAATTTTGTAAGTTGACTATTGTTTGTAAAATTATTTGTTAAGAAATAATAATTTATTTATAATTTGATCACAGATGAGCAGCTCATCCTTTTCCACCACAGTTGTTACTATGACATGGATGCCACCAAGTCGTGTATTGAAGTCTACTACACCACCCGCACCAACACTCCTGAGTTTTTCAACAACAGAGATATTCTGAGGCCAGAGCTCCAGCATGCACTCAAAATTTTGTAAGTAATCATAACAGGTTCACTAATCTTCTTCAGTATAGTAGGTTAAAAAAGTTGCAAGTTACTGTATATTGTTTTGTTTTTCCTATAATTTTTTTTTATTTCTACCTCTGTTTCTATTTCGTTTATTTCTTGATTCTCCTTTATGACAGTACACACATTGAAAGAATGATACATCCAAAACAAAATGAATAAATTATAATAGCAATTAATGTTTCCTTTTAAAGCATTCATCGTCAATGACATTAAATTAAAATTCAAGATATTTTTATTCCAAGGAAATGAAAATCAGAATACACTAAGATCTCGCCTGCTTCCAAAAAATATACCAAAACCCCAATATCAGATACTGAAGCCTTATGTAGACCAAACAGAGCCACCTAGTTACTGCACCTATCATGAATTGCACCAAGCTACTTTATTAGCTGCTGGAGAAACAGTTGACATTTAATAGCAAGTGTGACAGGCCGTAGCTTCTAGAAGTAGCTGCTATAAGAAGCTACTACCAATGTCACACTTACTACTTTGTATTAGCTGTTTCACTTACTACTTTCTTTGTATTAGCTGTTTAGCTAGCAGCTAATAAAGTAGATTGGTGTGAATCAGGCTTAAAAATCAATCAATGACTATAATGTACCATAATATAATGAAATTGAAATTTATTCAATTTCATTAACAATATTTTTTCAATTTTCTTCAGACATTACAACTGCCTGCCAGTGAAAGACCCCAACGGCTATCAGATAATCTACCACAAGCTGCAACAGTTTGAAGCGGGAAAGTACACGTTCAACGATGGAGTCAAAGTGCTGTCAATGGCCATAGATGCCTGTCTGAGTGTGGAGGGCACTGTGCCTGGATACATATTCCTGTTCGACATGAAAGGTGTCCGTCTGGGACATCTGACGCGGCTCAGCATCTCTTCCCTCAGGAAGTTCTTCCTCTATTTGCAGGTAAGTTGGCAGAAATCGCATGAATAAGAGTACGTATAGGTGTATATCAATCTATTTTACACTGCATTAGAAACAAAGAAATTTTCCATAGGCGGCTTAGAAATTTTGAGCTGTAGTCAAGTCTTGCCAGCTTGATTCAAGCAAGATTTGAGTGTAATAAGTAGTAATAGGCTAGTTCAACTGTGAAAGTGTATTACACTCAAATCTTGCCATATGAATATAATAATTAGTGAAACGAAAATGTTTGCAGATGCAAAGGTCTTGTGACTTCTTTATAGCATTATTTGGATTCTAGTTTGATTATTATGTGTTTAATAGCAGTTGATTCATTATAATATCTAATAATTTCTTCCATATTAATTTATCTATAATGTTATCTCAAACTCTGAAAACTCCAAGATTTTCCATTGAGACTCCACACAAATTATAAATCTATTTATCCTCATCACTCACTCATTTCTTCTGGAAAACTGTTTGTTTTATTTTTGATGAAATTCAATTGGAATCTTATTTTAGATAGAAAAAATATAGTGATGTAACTTATAGAAATGTTGGAATCTTTTCAAGTCAAATTTTAGGGTATTGTGTAGGGAGCATAGATTTTGCTAAAACACCACACTTTGTCTAATCAAACTAAATATTTCCATAAATATAACAACGATGTTTTAGCAACTAATGATAAATAATATTGATGATTTTGCAGGAGGGAATGCCAGTCAGACTGAAGGCTATTCACGTACTGAACACACATTCACTCATTGACAAAATACTGATGCTAGTGAGGCCATTCATGAAGAAAGAACTCATGAAAATGGTGAGTACAAGTTTTTCAAATGAACTATGAATTTATTGTGAGAAACCTACTTTCTTATTTGGCAAATGACCAATCTGGAATGATTATTCAAAAGTGATTGTGAAAATTGAGATCTGGGAGCCTAGTTATGTAGGCATAAGTAATGGAAGAGCTGTAAAGCGTTTTGAAGTAAACGAAAAACTTTTTTAATAATAAATTAATATTTATAAATATTACATTTTGTAACATATTTATATCAATAATATTAAATTATTATGAATTATTAATGTATTAATTGATATTTTAATGCTTCCAACATTTAAAATGAATAACATCATTGTGCTTCTTTGTTAATGAAAGTTTTAAGAAAGGTTTGCTGTTGTTTTTCAATATTAAATTGTTTAATCAGGTCTTTGAAAGAATATTATTGATTTATATTCAATTTTTTTAAGAATATATAAAAATTTTGAGATACACATTCATAATTGTAGCAAAACAGGCTTTACTACAAAACTTCAATAATTATCAAGTTTATTGATTATGTTGTATTGTTCTCAGTTCATTTATTTCATCAAATACTGTGTTCATTTTTAATAATCATTAATCTTTCATATAGTAGTTCAACTATTCTATTTTATTCTGGCTATCAACAATACTAAAATTAATACCGTATTTCGTTTCAGATTCACTTCCACACAGATTTACAACCAGTCTATGAGGCATTATCAACAAAATGCTTGCAAAAAGAGTATGGCGGCGAACTTGAGTCCATTGATGAACTCCACGGTAAATTAATTTCTTATTATTCGTAAACATTCTTCAATATTTTGATTAAAAAAAATTAATAGTAGGTAACTTTAAGTATGTAAGTATGGTTCACTATATAATATGATTGTAAATTTACGTAAATTTGGATAGGCTACAGAGAGACAAACTTGTTTTTGAGAAAAAACACCTCATATGAGTCAACTTTTGAACACTCCAAATTTATTAAACCTTTCCTAGCGAGCTATTATTTTACTTTACTGGCAAACTTGTATAAGTAATGTCATAGACAACAATGTATAGTTAGTCTATGGTAATGTGTACAGTGGAAAATGAGTGATTAATATTTAATTTCATGTTTTCAATGAAAAAATAACCTTTTATTATAATTACGATTATTGATTTTTGGTTTGGATAGGCCTATCTAAGAAAATATTTTTTACTTGAAGCACAAAATAATGCTGAATTGAACTTTAAAAATGCTAAATTTTATTTTATTCTGGCTGTTGTCATAGACAGAACTTTATAAATTTATTTCCTCATAACATAATTTAAAGAATATTTTATTGTTATGATAACAGTATTATTTTATATCGCTCATTTAAATTAATTTACTATAGTAAATTTACAATACAATTTACTACAGCATTAATAAGAATGAATCAACCAGCATATTTTTTTCAACCAAGTATTTTCTATCAAAAATCCTAATGCACTTTTTAATCTCTATCATTTTTCCCTTTCCATTCCAGAAAAATTCGAATCCTGGATGAAGAACCTGCGTCCATACTTCAAAGAGGAGGAAAAATTCAGGAATGATGAAAAGAAACGAATCACTGATAAGAAAGGAAAGCACTCCTATCAGGAACAAGACCTTTCCCTGCAAAATCTTTGCATAGATTAAGTTTAAAATCCTACATACTTTCTAAGTTTTCTGTATCCACCTACTTTCTAGTTTAATTATAAAGTGGAGCTAAGGATATGTGCAATTATAATAGGATTCTACCTATAATACTTTCATGTGACAGCTATATCCAAATCGATTAAAAATGTGATTAGAAGCCTACTATTACAATAATATTTCTACAATATTTTCATAAAAACGATTGGTGTGCATTACTTTAGAATATTTACTAACATTTTAATATGAATTTTGAAAGAGAGGTGAGATTTTTCCATTTCTGAATTTATTCTGCTCAAAATACTGTGATTTTTCTCGATTAGTTAGTTATAATTGAAATAATTATATAAGATCTTTCTTGTTTTGAAATGGATTATTAAGCATCCACAACTGCTTTTCTTGGTACCACAAATATATTCTATTGATATTTTGATCTGATTAGTAATAATAAAAATTTAGTTAATAATTTCATTAAGGATAAAAACCGTTTGATTGGAAATTTCTATTTTTTCAAATCAGTACCTCATCAAAGAATTCTTCAGTTCAGTACTCTTATCAATCAATTTGCCATTTGCAATCAAAATAGAATTGTTGATAACTATGAGTGATGAATATAAAATCATGGAAGAAGTTTATATTGAAATATTATGAGTAGATGGACCTAGAGATAAATATCCTTTCAAATTAATGGTATTTTGTACTTGTTAGTATAGTTACTAAGTTAGAAATGTATATTTATTACTATGTAAATTTATTGTATAAGTTTCAATAAAACAAATTGAAAATCAAATGGCTTGTTTCAAGTAGCCTAATTGTACAATTTTTTTTTGCTCTAAGCTTGTGCGTGGGTAATGAGAAGGATGATGATGAGACATGAATGGACCTACAGTTTTAGGTGGGTTCCGAGCCACCAATAAATATAATAATATAATGCCTATTTAATCCAATAATAAACTTTATTTAACGTTTTATAGTTATAGGAATAACATTTACTTGATCTATTAATTTCACTTTAGATAAATTTCACTCCTCTATCAAAATTTGTTGAATTCATCATGAGTTCATTATTTGAAGCTGATACGATTTTTCGAACGGTAAGAGATCATAAAATTAAACTGCTATTTCTGTCAGGAAAGCAAAACTCAATGTCGAAAACAAATTTTGCGGATTAAAAGAGTAGAAAATACTCTCCGCTCAAATTCAGTTACAGCAATAAATTTCAGGGAAACGTGTCAAGAGCATCCCCAGTTCTACGAAGAGCAACGAGCAGTAAACATCCCTGATCAGATTACAGTAGGTAGCTAATCCGACTGCTATCATCGAAAACAACATAGTTATGATTATGAATAATACTTGGATGCCATAGTCTGCTTTACTTACCTACTTGCAAACAGGCTACTATTTTGAGACAGTTCAGATTAGTTGGAAAATTGTTACTTCCCTAGTCTACTGCATCACCATCACCAACAACCCCTAATCATATTAAACTCAACTCACCCTCTCTCACTCACACATCAGGAAAGATCTCCACAAACATTAATAAGAGCCTCGTCACAGTTGATAATATAAGTAATCCAGAATTGAGAACAGCGTTGAGCCTGGTGTGTTTTTCAATTACGGACCTGTCAAAATAACTTTCCAACTAATTAACTTATCAACAGTAAGTTGCCTGTTGCGATAATAATGAATGATGCTCTTTTATATTGGATTGTTCCCGGGCTAGAGATTGAATTTGTTCACAAGTTGTGTTGTTGGGCGCTACGGAATGAAGCATTGTCTGTTTACCCTTAAAGTTTGATGGTTGAAATTGCCGGAAATCAGATGTCAATAACATTATATTTATTAAATGACTGTTAACAGTAATTTTAAATTAAGCTATAGATTATTATAGGTAGGCATACAACATCACGATTCTTAAATGATGAGGCCAACTGATTATAATAATAAGATTTCGGAAACGCCCAGATTGAAAATGCTTCAACAAGTAGCCTAACTAAAAAAGTAATGAAAGCTTTCTTTTCCAATGGTTCATATTGGTTTATTATTTGGATTCAGAGCAAACCTAGGCATTTAGGATTAAAGCTAGGCGTACACCGGTTAGTCAAGACAAGACGACATTTGTCACGTTTAGTCACAGCAGAGACAAGTGGATACTAAGACAAGTGGATACTAGACAATTCTAGTTCCAATTGTCTCTGGTCACAGTAATTCACATAGTTGCTTATGAAGCAGCACACACTGATGCAATGACTAATCGGTGTGTGTTGCTTCATAAGCAACTATGTGAAGTACTGTGACTAAACGTGACTAATGTCGTCTTGTCTTGACTAACCGGTGTACGCCTAGCCTTAGATTGGATGAAAGACAATCTAATTTTTTTATATTTTTATCGTATTGCTTTTTATCGGTGGGGAGACCCTTACGGGTAGGTTCCACTCGCCAAATTGCACAATTTTCTGTGTCGGTCACCCATCCAAGAGCAGTCTTGAATGTTTGTTACCACATGATTACTTAGCAACCGCTTTCACCGAGTGACCACAATATGATAACAGTTCAACAAAAGACAAATTGAAAGTTAGCCATTCAGTAGTCATCAAACATCAACTTTCATCAACCATATCTTACATTCTACATCCTACATGGTATAACTTACCTACCATATAGATCTTAGGATTATGAGTCGGTCATGGCATGGGGGATTAAAATTGCATCACTTTCGTTCAAACTGCCGGTATTAAATGACAGGAATACTTGAACCGGGTACGGTAGGGTAAATTAGCAATAAGATGGATTACCTGTAGAATGTTGAAGTTGAAGTCATCCTGCCTGCTCATGGTTGGCCTGTCAATTGATGCTGGGAAGTCACATCTTTCTTTTACCACAAATTAATAAATACAATAAATGAATTTTAATAGAACAGACACTAGAAGATATCTGAAAGAACTCTTCTTATAACGTTATAACTGAAAGAACTCTACTATAGCTAGAGGAATAGTTGGAAAACTAAAAGCATAACCCCAAAAAACCATGTGAGTCCAGGTCCAGCACCATCAACAGCGAAAAGTTCACATCTTGACAAGAACAGACACGGCTACGCTACACTGCTACAGGAACAGATTACATCGGCAAGTGGCGCTTTCAAGCGGTAAACCGCAGAACTTACTTCTTTATACTGTAGTAGATTTCATTTGAATCAACGCGTCGTATACTTTGTATTAATTCTCTCGAATAATCTAGGTAGGTTGCGATATATGGGCAAATATTACTTCAAATTAAGGGACATTATGAAAATTTAGTAATTGAATCAAATATAACAGAGTTATAAATAAACAGAGTACCTTCGGTTAACCATTGTGGTGTACATACATGCTCAAATTGGACGTCATATTCACTGGTTATTTACCAATGCAGGAGCAGCTACTGGTTTCTATTATTCTTAGGATAGGTACCTTCTTTTTTCTCTCTTTCAGCTCAACGAATAGCCTAAGAGCCTAACGAAAATACATTACCTTCATCCCCGATACAACTTGAGGGCATTCTGTTTATGTTTTATTTTATAGGTTTGCATCTCCTTGATAATTATGCGCTGGCCTCTTATCACTGTCGTTGTCAGATGATCCTCTACTACTCGATTTATCAAGACTTTTTATCTCTTTTTTGGGCTTTAACTACTTTTTCTTCTAGTTCTCTTTTGTTTTTAAACCTCCTTCAATCTGTATACCGCGGCCGTAAGTTGTAGCAAAACGATCCAGACTCTTCCTTACACACAGGCATTATTCTTTTCTCCGTTATTATAATATGTACCTGGTGATTCTTTGTAATGTATCTTCGAGGAGAAAATTAATAAATTCAATTCTATTTCGTATCAAAAAAAAAAAATTCAAGTGACTTTCAATTTTACGTAGGCTAGATAAATAGTTTTACCTTCTAGCATAGACAACAATGTTAGTTAGTTAGTTAGTTGTATAGTTAGTCTATGCTTCTAGCCTTTCATTTTGTTTTTTCATCTACAACTCATGGATCCAAATCAGAATTGTCAAACTGAATCAAATTCCCGTTAAATACATAAAAAAAGTAGTAGACCTATCGTCAATGAATAATTTCACAAGTTACTTTCAAAAGATAACAGGATAACTGTTCTCAATAAGGCTTCTACGTTACAGAAAAATTTCCGGAAATATCGAGCATCCAATATAGTTACCGAAAAGACACGCCGCATTAAAATTCGCCGCGTCTTTTCTGGAGCAAAAGCGCGCGCCAATAGTCTCACGCTATTGTTAGGCTCGCGCGCTCGCTGCGATATTTCAAAGCCGGCCCCGGAAATATTAATGACACACCGGCGCAATTCTGCTCTGCTGATGAGAATGGCGTGGTTGCCTTTATGATTGCACCCATCAATAACTAAACAATGAAATCTACTCAGACTGAAGACGGCCGTAAAGAATTACTGACGACTGCACTATTGACCTGATAACGAAAGAAGAATTCTGGACATCGCAACTGCATTAGAAAAGCTGGTTGTAGTTCCGGTACCGGTACACGACGAACAATAAGCACCTCACCGTTCAACAATGATGAGGAAATAGCGAAAGAAATTGAAGCTATTCATCGTCTGTATCTTTAATAAGTTTTGTTGTGGTCAGAGCTGACTGCTGAGAGGAATTTGATGGACGGAAGTTGTCTGATTCAGTAGGAGAGAAAAGTAATGTACAAGGTGCAATCTCCAATATACTGTACTCTTAGTTGTACGTGGACTTGTATGTTTTTCGGGAGTTATAAGACTTTTGGACGATTTTAAATAGAGGATACAAAATGATAATATTCTGTTTGATGATTTTATATTTCTTGATAAATTAACGTTGATTTGATTAAATTTGTCCTAGAGTTATCAAGCTAAGCAAAGCTAGCAAAGTTGTTGCTACTCATCAAGCTAGTATTATCACAGAACATGAAGATGATCTAAGGCCAGGCGTACACCGGTTAGTCAAGACAAGACGAGATTAGTCACGTTTAGTCACAGTACTTCACATAGTTGCTTATGAAGCAACTCACGCCGATTAGTCATTGCATCGATGTGTGCTGCTTCATAAGCAACTATGTGAATTACTGGGACTAAACGTGACTAATCACGTCTTGTCTTGTCTTGACTAACAGGTGTACGCCTAGCCTAAGGCACCGGTTAGTCACGTTTAGTCACAGTACTCTACATACATGGTGCGGCAACATAACTTCCTTTTTTTAAAACTTAATAAAACGCATTGTATGAATCAGAAAATTTTTATTGGTTTTTTATAATGTAGGCGCATACATAAAGTTTCGTTTTACTCAGTTTTAAAGATCAAATCAGGTAGGTGACGTCCTCCATTCTCCATACATTGCGTAAACCGATTTCTGGCGTTTGTCATGACTCCTGCAAGCATAGCAGGCGTTATGTTGGCAATTTCGTCCTGGATGTTGGTCTTCAGTTGGTGTAGGGTCTTTGGACGGTTCACATAAACACGGGATTTCAAAAAAACCCATAGAAAAAAATCACAAGGGGTCAAATCGGGAGAGCGTGCCGGCCACTCCAAATCGCCCCTAATTGAGATAAGGCGCTCTGGGAAGTGTTTCAGTCATAAACAGTCATTCCTGCACAATTTTCATCTTATATGGATAGGAATGAAGATCATTATGGAGTATTCTCCTCACAGAATGATCGGAAAGTCCAAGGGCAGACGCATGTTTGCGCGCAGAACGCCGTGGTGATCGCAACTTTGAAGCTCTCACTACCTCAATGTTCTCAAGTGATCTAATCGGCCGAGGGACTCCAGTTCTTCGCATAGTCACACTTGCAGTTTGCCTGAACGTAGTGACCCACGTAAAAATTGATTTCCGGTCCGGGATAGGGGCCAACGGGGCTAAATTGAAGCGATTCCGAAAGGCGCGCTGGGATGCGATCACAGAACATCCCCTTGAAAAGTAGGCCTCAATGGCAAACGCACGCTCCACACTGTTCCAACTCATGATGGGGACTGAACTGTGTCGGGACAAAAATTTAAAGTCCCGCCTCTCGAACGAGACCACTAGCGCTCCGCTACGACATCAACCGACTAAATGGCGCACATTTTAAAAAAGGAAGTTATGCTGCCGCACCTTGTAGTTCCTTCTGAAGCAACACACACCAATTAGTCATTGCATCGGTGTGTGCTGCTTCATAAGCAACTATGTGAATTACTGTGACTAAACGTGACTAATCTCGTCTTGTCTTGTCTTGACTAACCGGTGTACGCCTAGCCTAAGTTATATGTTGACATGTATGTTTTTCGGGAGTTATAAGACTTTTGGACGAATTTAAATAGAGGATACAAAATGATAATATAATGATTTTATATTTCTTGATAAATAAACGTTGATTTGATTAAATTTCTTAGTTATCAAGCTAGTATTATCACAGAACATGAAGATGATCTAACTGTGTTATAACACAGTAAATATGTTACTAAAGAATTTTGTAATGCTATGACAATAAATATTATTATAATTGCAACTTATTTGTACAATTTCTATTTATGAACTAAACTAAAGATTTTATATTTTTACGATAAAATTTAGTTTTTTTTATAAAGTATATGATGGAGTATCTACGAACCTATTAGAGATCGATAACTGAGCATATACGAAGTAGAATACAAGAAATAATACAATACGGATAAATTCTTTTGCTGGATGAGTTTGTCACAAAGACGAATATTGATTCTCTTTAAAATCAGGCTGACGTTTTCAAGACTACAGATGTGGAGCTATATTTAGTAAGTCAGGGGCTATATTTGCTCTCATAAAAGAAGAAAGAATGTATCAATAATTACATGATGTTACAAGACACAACACAAAGCATTTATTTTCGAAAGAATATTGCACATTTGAATTTGTACCCCAGATAACTAAGATTAATAATAATTGGTGTCCTGAACTCATAAACAGGGGATACCGAATGTCTCAGAGTGTGTTGTAAAAGTGATCTTCCCAGTTATTAAGAACGATCCAATTCATTTAGGCTCTGTCATGGCAATACTGGCTTTGTAATCCACGATATAGATCGACATTGCAGTGTTCAATTGAGCACATTCATTGCAATCTAGAATCTATATTACTACAAGATTCATTGCAATCTATATTACTACAAGATAAAGGCAAACAGATTCTTGATGATGGTGTTACTGCAATGAGTTTAATGCAACTGTAATCGTCTATGATTTGTACAATGCCGATTTCTTATCCAGGGGTTCCACGACATTTTCGTAATAGGCTAGTTTGTTAAAATATCTTGTTGAGATTGATGTCACAGTTCTGAAAAAGGTAAGTACTCAGTGAAAAGTATGCTAAATTATTGTAAAACAAAGAACAAAATCATTGATTTATTCTATAAAAGAATTATTTTCTCAAGTTATTTCAAGAGCAAATTTTTAAATAGGACATTAAATTATTTAACATTTCATTTTGAAAATCAACTGTTCTCATGAATTGATAGGAGATACATGAAATGCAAGTCATTAGCATGAGTTGAGATTATTTTCACAAGTCATTGGCCTATGTTGGAATTATTTCCACAAGTCATTAAAGTGCAATGATCTTCAAATTATTCCTGACTAGAACGTTTACAAATACTGTATTGCAACTTCAACAGAAAAAAATGAGCATAACAAGTAACAGTAGAGGAGAGGAAGGGGGTGTCTGAAAAAGTTGTGGGCTGGTAAGTGGGTCTATTATGAAAGCAATAAGACCGCAGTAAAAAGTTGACACTGCTGAAAAGAGGGTCTGGTCTCCAGAACAAGAAAAGCTAACAAGTTTTTTACTACTTTCCACTTTTTCAACTTGTATACCTCTTATTTTCCACATATTTTTTCCGGCGAGTAATCCGCAAGCAGCGACAAACTTTGCGATTGAACTAGCAACGTTTTTCTTTATTGATTGCCTCGGAAAACAGATGCTGCGGAAAAGTGCATTCTGTGAACGGCCCAAAAAGCGTCAGTGAGTGACTGAACTTTTAACGAAAGCAATTACTCATTCTGAGTTCTGGAACTTTGAACAAAATCAATTTCAAAATAAGTTGTTCACTTGACAAAGCGTGTTGTAATGTTTGAAAACACATGTACGATATTCTTGCCTGGAAACATTTCAGTGGAATAATAGTTTAGGCCTGAATTGCAATCACAGAAATATAGCCTATCATAGCATAAGCACCAACAAGAGATATTATAGAGACGGTATATACAATATATTTTGTAAGTGGTTCAAGCTTAAAGAGAATTTATAATCAGATTATATTCAGTCTCTATGGTATAAGCTATCAGCAATGGTATGAGCTAACTTTGTTCACAAAAGTTTTTTCACACTTAACAAGTTAACCGGCTCTAGATACAAGTATTACAATAATGAATTAACAAACAACTAGTACGGTACTCAAATTATTGTTAGAAAAAATTTACTGGGTAGCCTAAGTATAAAACTGAATTTATAAAACAATATATTCATTCACAAACTATTGGGTCTAAAAGAGCATGAGCATGAATAAATTGATGAGATTACATACAAAAATATGAAATATTCAAATAGGGAAAAGTTTTCTCAAATTACATTTGCATGTACACAGAGCCAACAATCGTTCAACGCTTTATCACCTAGAAGTTGACTCAATCGAAAATTGGCGTTTCGAAGCTAGTAGAACATTTGTCACATCGGATTGCGAAAGGACAGGTCAGATTCTTCTGGCCTACAGCGATCAAATATTTGTCAAACGTGACCGTAGATAAAAGGTGCCTCGTCAACTCCTGACCAAACACATTACATAGAGTTTATTGTATTTGTTTCTTCCAGTTGACTTTCTGTTCATGGTAAGAAAATTACAAAACTATTTGAGAATATTTTGTTTCTTTTAGTTGATTTTCTGTTCATGGTAACAAAATTACAAAGCTATTTGAGAAGTACCTACAGAGCAACGAGAAAGTGATAGACGTGTGATTTAGCTTATCTAGTTGAGATATTTGTACAAAGAATGTCTTATGTTACATGGAGCCAGCTGTCAAATATTCAACAAAATTATACCGGTAATGAAAAATATTAGAATGAGGTTGAAAGACCACTATTACAGATTAGAGATGAAACAGTTCTGAAAGTAGACAGATAAAAAGTTATAGAGATAAATAGTTAGAGTAAATTCATGTAGCAAGACAGTAGTCACTACTGAGTAGTTTCTACTGCATTCACAAGTTTATTCTAGTATTAATGATTCAAAAATTACTCTATAATTTTCAGTTTGAATGTAAAAGTTCAAAGTTCATGTTATGAAATATAATATTATTAATAATGATAATTTATTGGAACTATTGAAAATTATTACAAATTCATTTCAAACTTCTGAGTTAATTTTCTTATTAGATTATTGTAAGGAAATTATTATTTATAGCTGATGATAATCTTTTCAATAATTATCTCTCAACTCTCAATAAAATTTAACATAGAATAATACAGGTAGCTTCTAGGTAGTTACATTAATGTGTTAGTCCACATTCACAAGGGAGTTTGTAATTTTCATGTAGTTAAATACTATTATTAGATTCTGATGAATTAGTTTTTAATTTTGTGTAAAATTCCTGCTTATAACTGATGACAATATCCCCTTCAATCGCTCATCTTTCTGCATACATCTATTTTAGAATAACCAACCTCATCCCTGCCTATTTGTTCAATTATTATTATCTGGAGTAAATATCAGATTGGTTTCCATTCAATTTGAGTCTAGTAAGATTAGACTCCCCATTTTCTGTTTATATTATACATAAATATTATATCTGTTTGCAGGTATAATATAAACAACAATTATTCAGGTCAATCAGACTTTTATGCATGTTTACATGTACACACAATATGATCATCAACTTACAACACAATCGATAATAAATTTTATCCTTAAATTATTAAAATAATGGTCGATGTTTCACATTTATGTGAATGTTTCATGGTGGAGTATGACTAGAGAACATAAAATTGTAACACATTATGAAATTATATGACTTTTACACCAAACATAATAAAATAGCCAATTTCGAACAATGTTTAGTGATAGCATTAACATCATTTTAAGCTTAAGTAATTTCCCATCTTAAACCTAAATCTTAATGACATCAAGCGCCCATTTTGTTTATTCTAGTTCAACAATAGGTTTATTTATTAAAATATATGTATTTGGTATATTATTTACATGGTATAGATTCTTCAACATTCACATCAACAAATTCTTTCACAATCAGGGTATGTGCAATGGAAAAACGTTAAAAATACCCTTTAAGTGAGAATAATGAAATTGAAATTAGGACTTTCAAACATGGCCATAGCTCTGGCGAGATACATAAAAATAAAAATAATTATCAAATTCAATAAAAGAAAATGCACAATAAGTTTCACAGAGTATAGCATTATCTACGCTTGCACATGAGAGAAAATTGCTAATTTGTAGGAAAGTTACATAGCATCTCTCCATAATATTCATTAAAATATTTATTTCATTAACGAATTCACACAATTTCATATCAACAGTATTTTTTAGATGAAATTGAACATGAATAAAGATGATAAAATATAGGCAACATTCTTTACTAATCCATTTAGAAATGATAAATTGTACAATTTGCTGGAAATAAGTAGCTGCTTTACTGAAAATGGAATATATTACTCTTTCAACTAGGAAAACATCTTATTTTCTGGAAATTAATTTTGTAATAGAGAAAATTTGTATAAATATACACTTGAATGGAATATTTTTCCATAAATAAAACAGGAAATATGCGCTTTTTTATAACCTATCAACCGCTTTCGGCTTAAATTCTCCAGTCATGTGAAAGAGGTGCTGAATCTCACTTCTTGAACAAAGTATTTGACACAAATAGACCATTACTCAATTCTCAATTGATTACGGTAACAATGCATCAATAATATTTCAGTATCATACAATCTACAGAGTGAAACAGAATATTAGATCTATACAATGCTGCCTAAGCCAGTGATAAGTTTCATTGGCTCAAAATCTAATTTGAAAGCACTTATGGACGGAGTATGAAAATATAAAATTGATGTGTATATATCAAGCATTATCCTGTGTTTATACTCAAATTTTCAAATCTACTGAGAAATATCAGAGTATTTTTCTTTTCAAAATAAACAATTTACAACAGCCTCTACATTCACGTTTATGCTTATAACTTGGCGTACATTTCAAACTCTTCAATTGCAAGTTATTGGAGTTCCTCATTAAAAATATTATCAATCAAAACTACATGTTTATTGATGTGCATGAAAACTTCAATTCTCATAACATAGGCCTCCTGATTCTTATTCTTTGTAAATTTTTATACACTTTATATTGAGAGCACCTATAATTGTTTCAGTTCAATAATTATAATTTCAATTAAATAATGCCAATTTCAATTAATTTATTCATTCTACAGTTACAGTATAACTATTTTTATTTTTTTCAGCAGTTGAAAACAAATTGGAAGAATTTTAAAATAAAAACTCAAATAAGAATTTTGACGAATACAAATTTTCAAATTAATTAAACTAATTCCATCTATTTATTAATTGGGTTGGGCAATTTTTGTTGATAATAGCAGGTACATTAATAACATTTACAGTAATCAATAAAAGAAGGAAGATAGTCTAAAAAGGAGGAGATAAAAGAAGGAGGATAGATTTTCTCTCTGAATGGAAAATAACCTGATATGAGCTTGAATTGTTTGGGATAATTTTGAAGAAGCCAACAGGGATTATCATAGTATGGGAATTTCAAATATAATTTCTACTATAATTGAAAATGAGGAAAATCAGTTTACTTTGAACACAAGCTTTCGCTCAGCTAATAAAAACCCAATTACTATTCAGAATAGAATTTACACCAGAAAAAAGTGTATTATCAGTGCAGCGACCTAATAATTCATTTTCCATGCGAGTAAATTGATGAGAACTGGGAATTTTTAGAATAATTTGAAAGCTGAAACCGTCCGTTAGAGATTCCCTCTGAATAAATTATGATATTATTCAAGAACATTCAATTTTACCGCTCCATAAATCATCGTTCTAATGCACTGAGTTCATTTGTTATACACAAAAAGACATGATAAGTGTTGAATGAACCGATTTCCTGATCAGGAAAGCCTTTCAGCTGAGATTAAAATGAAGATTCGAGTGAGTAAATAAGGATTATTTGTTTCAAAAGAAATGTTTTTATATTGTTATTCACTGAAGTTGCAAAAAGATGAGTTGCAATATTTCAAGTTAGAAAGTCGTGTGATTGGTTAGTATAATTGAAGATCAGTCCATTTGATCTTTGGTTGTACATTGTAGTTTGATAAAATCAGTTATAAAACCCTATATTGATTATGGTATCCAATATTACAATATTGTATTACTAGACAAAGAGTGAGGTTAATCTTATAAGTCACATAGGATATGTATTTTCATGGTTTATGTTTTACATCACTCTGATATCCCTTCTATTTGTTAGCCTCTGCAGTTAAATTTTTTTACTAATAATTGATGTTACATTATAAGTGAATGGCTATTGTGATGGAATAGGTGATAAAATAATGGAAATATCCAAGAAAATAATTTTTTATGCATGATTGAAATCAGCAACCATGTCTGTACATAAAAATCGTTAATATTTTTTGATCGATTTTTTCCCCGTTTGAATACACTGAAATTAATTCTACAAAATCTTATGAAAAGAAGTTGCTGTGGGAATTCAATTTCAAAGACAATTCTTGACAATAATTAAGATATCTGCCATTGATTTTTATAATAGAAACAATATCAATACGAAGAAGAAATATAAATTATCAAAACATTATTAACAAAAAATCAAAGGTGAAATATTGTATTCAAACATTAATAAGACTATCTCTGACCAAGAGCTAGGAGAATATGATACAGAATCCTGCATGATAATATAGATTGATACTGTAAATCATAACATTAACCATTTATCAAATTATTAATGTTAAATCTCACTTTCGTTTGATTTTCAGCTCCGAGATTCAAAAAATCTGGTAGATGTCTTTTAAAAAAGTACAAAATCATCATAAAAATTCAGAAAGCCAGGACAAAATGTAATTGTGAATCAATAGAAGAGATATCAGAGCGAAGAAACACTTTCCTCAAAAATCAGAGGATGGTAACACCCTTGATAACAATCAAGTTAATAAACACACCTTAAGCTATACAAACTTTCAAGCTGCACAATTCTTACAACTAATGATTATGATTAGATAAAACGTTCATGTTATCGACAAAATTAAAAACCGCGGACAATAGTCGATATGTCTAGCTGAAAAATAGATGAATAATTCAGACAACAAAATAATTTTAAAAGAAAAGAAACACATTTTACATTATTTTTAACTGCTAGTTGTCATTTGAAAATACCCATGTTGAATAAATTACAACATAAGTGATACGTGTTCATTTTAAAATATTTTCAACTGCTCGTTGTCATTTAAAAATATCAATATTAAATAAATTACAACATAGGCTAAATGAAATGTGTCCAGCTGGAAAATAGATCAATTTAGATAAAAATTTGTTTTATTGAAAACACACTTGGTCCAGTTGCACAAAGGTCTGTTAATAAATCTTCAATAAAAAAGGATAATATTCTTATGAGTAATCGAAGATTAACTTTAATCCACTTTTGTGCAGCTGGCCGTTCAACGCCGATTAAAAACTTACAATCATTGATTAAAAAATAAATAAATTTAGAAAACAAAACACACTTTACGTTGAAATGTTCATCAGCTTGTCGTCATTTTTTAAACTACATAGCACGAGTAACGAATTGTAGAGATCGATGGTACAAAAATAAAAGCACTCAATTTCGAGTGAAATATTTGATTCGAGTCTCTGTTTTGCAGGCGACGATAGTGATAATACATCGCCTGCCATCTCAATATTATGAGAAGTCAACTTTATCGTTGGCCTTATTGATACAGTCTCTGATTCCCTGCAGGACTATTTTGACGCGGCGATCTAATGCCACCAGATGAGGCTCCCACAGGATCGGGTTCAGCGGGTCTTTGGCCAGGGATTCCCTCATCAGCTGTGACAGAGGCTTCGGACCGTTGTGGAACCTGGAACAAGGCATTTTCAAGATGAATTTCCAAGAGATTTAACTATTATTGTACATTTTATTTAAACAAAAATTGTGAAGAGTCAATCAATCATTTAATTTGCCTGGAAAAGACATTACAAAATAGTCCCGTTATAAAATTTACAGGATTACAACAGGTGCCTTTGATAAAATAAAACATAACCGTCTAAATTATCAGATTCATTTAATTTGACGTTTAGCATTAGATAGATAGATGAATAGAGACATAGATAGATATTATTTCTTGACGTTGCTGATGACCGTAGAGTACGATGGCAAAGAAATAATATCTCTCTATCTATCTTATGCCAAGCGTCAAATTAAATGAATGAGTGTATTTTATATTGATTGTATTTCTATTACTAAACTGAAGAATTATTTGAAGGTATGGAGATGAGATGTTATCATATTATCATCATCAAATTACATCTAATCTTTTCACCAAAGTCTTTTTACATTATGTCTTTATTTACATTACTTCACCAAAGTCGCGCCAAAAGTACTTTTCGAAGTCAGCTATTTCATTTTTGAACGGGAGTGGTAATATGATTTTGTCAATTGTTTGTTGGTTTAGTTTAGAACCAACAGTCGCTCTAACCTGATTCTAATTTTTGGCGAAATTGGGCCTTAGTTAAATTAAGAGAACAATTACATAAACCTTTACTACTATCATAATAGTATATAACTAACACCTGATTGCTTATTGTAAAAATTAAATTTTTTCACACTACTTGCTCAATAATACTTTAAAATAATCATTCTCAACAATTAGTTGGCAGGTATACATCCTATCACTCCACTATAGACATTGTCGACTCTCATGTCAATCGATCAGCTGTGTCCTTTATCTAATCGGTGCATGTACATTATCAGTTGATAATTATTGTCGTCTGATGGTCTGATGCCATGCTATCTTAAGCTGACAATTGACACACACTCTAACACACACTCTCTCACACCCCCCTCTCGCACTCCCTCTCTCTCACTCCCTCTCTCTCTCACTCTCCCTCTCTTGACACTCATCCGCCCGCCACACACTACTCGATCAAACACCACTGAGACATCAGGAAAGGCACAGCCTAGCCTAGCATACAAACTCTAGTCGTGACGCGCTTATTTGCCCTGAAGGAACCCCCCCCCCTAACCACCCCCACCACTGTGACCCCTCACTTTGCTGCTGCTAAATCCAATTTGGCCCGATAATATATTAATAGCGGCCATTGTGTCCTGGATGAATTCACCTGTGCTGCCAGCAAATGAATTTGCCGACTGAACAATGAATGATAGCTACCGTGCCAACCCACCGCCACGTTCTCTTTCTCTGTCTCTCTTCCTATCAGATCATCTCATCTTCCTTTTCTACTCCCCTTTCGATCTCTGTCTCTCTTTCTCTTAGATCATCTCCTCTTCCTCTTTCAGTTTCAATCTCTGTCTCTCTTTTTCTCATCTTCCTCTTCTATTCATCTTTTCCACTTTCGATCTAATCCAATTCTCTATCTTCTATTCCTTTCTTTCTAACTTCTCCACTTATCTAGCGTCTCCCGTTGTAATGCTCCTGTCTAGATTCACAGCCATGTCTACGTAGGCTACTGTATTATTGTTTCAAAATGCAGTGATTTTGTAACATGTTCAGTTTGTGACGTATAATGCATGTGGAACTTGATGCAATAAATTCATCAACTTAAAAAAAACATTGATTGAATGTACAAAGTTTTGAGGAATACCTTTATTTACCTTTTGCTTCTCTGCAAATGTTTTGCAAACTTACAAATTCTGTATTCGCTAGTTTTTCTCTCAGTTCCATTTTTTTAGGTGGGGATGATACCCACATGAGCTCTAGGCTTGTGCGTGGGTAATGAGAGGGGTGATGATGAGAGATGACTACTACTTTTTAGGCAGTCGGGACCGATGGCCAATGACCGTCTCGTCGAGAAGACGGGAGTGGCCGTTTTATGGTCAAAATCCATTCTTTCAACTGGGATCGATCATGAGATCGAAAACCACATCCAATACTAGCCGGTTTTAATCATTGTACTTGAATTTAGCATCAGCGTACATCATGAAATTCGATTGTTGTCTTATTGAGACGAATAATTCAATAAATTATTATTGAAGTATTTGTTTTATTGTAGCCTATAATTTATTGGAGTGAAACCACATAGTTCAACTCAATTCTATCACGAATTCTATTATTTCATATTGAAAATACGAAAAATCGGGGAATTATTCAGGTATTGAAAAATTATAAGAAAAATTACAGAATGAATTTGACAAATACCTGAGATTTTTTGCAGACTAATTTGAGAAACAGTTCTTGATTGAGTCAACGTTATTCCAAAGTTGAGGGAGATATTTTAATAGAGATGTGATCACATTCGATAAGATTCAGAGTGAACGGCTCGTTGACTTAAACTGTGTGCGCTTGTCTTGGATCGGTTGAGTTCAAGAGCCACTAGAGTGCGCGCTTTAGTAGGAAGGGACTGGGAAAAAAGAGAAGTTTCGAAAGAAGGTGAATGGAATCTGACAAGGATGGTGAGGGTAGAGGAGAAGTATGGTGAGTAGGAGGAGGAGAGGAGGACGAGGAGGAGGAGGAGGAGGAAGAAGAGAAGGAGGAGGAGAAAAGAAGAAGAAGAAGAAGAAGAGGAGGAGGAAGAGATGGAGGAGGAGAAAAGGAGCAGTGGATAAGGCTTAGAAAAAAGCCAGATCTTGTTGGGGAGTGAAGATAAGAGTAAAAATAAAGATAGGGGGACAAGATAGGTTACGGAAGAAGGAAGGGGGTTCAGAATGGATAGGAGAGGGAAGGAAAGGATAAGAAGTAAGGAAAGGAGGTGCAGAACGGAAGGTAACTGAAGGAGATATGGGAAGGATAAGAGTAAATAGAAGAATGGGGGATTAGATAGGAGACTAGGGAAGAAAGGATGGGAGTGGGGAACGATAGATAGTTGAAGAAGAAGAGTGGAAAGGATAAAATGGAAGAGGAAGGAGATGCATGGAAGGTGGATTGAGAGCAAAAAGTGCGACAGTTTCGATGACCCTTAGTGGGTAGGAGGTTATCTTGAAGATGTATATGTGAAAGGTGTGCAGAGCGGAAAGGAATAAGAATGATGCTCCACATACGTAAGAAGGTAGCATAAGTAGAAGAGAGAGAATAATGTGTGCGTGGGTGAGATTTGTGTAAACACAAAAGTGAGGTTAGGTCGACCAATTGCCGGCCTTCGCGCCTTTTCTTTCCCGCGCGCGGGAACCTAGAGTTGCTAAAAGTGAGTCGATCTTGAGCAGTCGAGATTGCTGAAGAAAAAAGCGGAGAAAACTTTCAGGAGAGCAAAGATGATGGAAATAAAAGCGACGTACGTTACGCGTTTGAATATTTCATATGACTCTTTTTACTGTTGAGAGTATGATGACAATCTGGGTGAGCGCAAACGCGGCCGAGCTCTTGAAAAAGAATTATATTGGCCGCGTCGAGAGCTCAGCTCAGCGCCCCTTCCACCATTTCTATTTTTAATGAATTCGCCTCGTTGAACATGTCTCGCCCTTCCACAACATGGTTTGTGTACTTTCGGCATTATTTCATGATAGATTGTTCTGGCGTCCACAATGCCAGCCCCCAAAGAAGATTTTAAAAAGATAAACATAATTTCTATTTCGTGAAAGGGTTTAAAAAGCGAAGAATACCTGGCAAGCGTGCAAGCCTTGAGGGTTTGTCGTCCTTTCATACATGTGTAGATTTTTTCCAACCATTTTCCTACCTGAGTGTCGAAGTTTCTGCATTCGAGTGAAATTTAGAAAACATCACATCAAGCTATTATTAATTACTACATACCGGTGCATGTAAAATAATGATATTGTCATACACTTGTTGACTGTCCGCTATTAATAAGATTATTTGTTAGTTTGAATTATGAAGTTCTTCAAAAATGCATAATAATGTGTTATTGATGTCATACACTAGTTGACTTTCGGCTATTGCTTGGATTAATACTGTTGACTTGGTGATATTGATGTAGAATAATACATAGTCTTATTACTTATTCTTGTTAATCAAGTTTTTTCAATATCTGAAATGTGATAATTTATATTTTCAGGATGGTTTTAAATGTAATGATTATACTCAATTTTTATTCTTACAACCAAATTTATTATTATAACAAGACACCTCATTCGGCAGTTATGTCATTACAGTAAAAAGATGTCATTGCATTGACGTCCGATTCGCTCATTGGTTCTCATAGAATCTGTTCCGTTATATGACATCATTTTACGGCGGTTAAATTAAATTTGATTCTTATGCAACTGGCCGAATGTAATTTTAAATTAAATTTTACATAACGGGGAAATTCTATTTGTTTACAAGTTGTAGAAGAAAAGAATGTCAAATAACAATATAATACTAAAGAGACTTCATAATCAGACTGTTTATTCACTTATACAGTCTCTGTATTTAATACAATGGAATCGCATTGAACTTGAATTCAATACAAAGGAATGAAGACTTATGTAGGTACTACTCGAATTTGAAGCTCCAGAGCAACAATAAAAACAAGGTCAAACAGAACGTTACTTTGTTTAAATTTCTCTCATTTCCTGAGAGAACAGGTGGCAAAAGATAAACGATTACTGCTGCAGGTGCAGTGACGCGTTTTGATTAGCGACAACCGGTGCTCTGAATGTCCTCTTTTGGCGTCGGTTGGTTGTCATGACAACCGTGGAGGACGCTGTCAAAGACGCCGTCGTAATGCGGTCAAATGACTCCACTCGGAATTAAACGCCATTCGTCTCTTTGTCGACGCAATGGGGGGGGGGGGTACACAGCGACTGCGATTTAAAAGTATTTGACACCAGAGTGGTCGGAAAACAAGAGAAACAAGGGAGAAAGAGACACGTCCTTGGCAAAGAAAAGAGCGAGAAAGGTATGACAAAAATAAGAGGAAAGTCGTTTTCTTGAATTAGGATTTTCTCAGAAAATTCATTTGGAAAAAATCCCTTTGTGTAATCATTGTTAACGACCGATCTGAAACAGCTACACATATTCTAAACAACTGGTGGGTTAAGTGGAAGAGGGGACTTGTATGCCTCAACTTCGCCCACAGCACTTTTGTAATGTGAAAGTGAAAAATAAAGTCATTTATCTATCTATCTATCAACAATATAAGCAACGGATACAAGCATTCACGGTAGGACCCATGAGAAGGATGCACAAAAGTATGCTGCGATTATGACGTAGCTATAAACTGGCTATCATGGAAACGCCGGAAAACACTCGTCTATTCCGGAACAGGGTAACGTCACACATTGTTTCTCAAAATCTAAGCTGGAATATGCGGGTTATACCTACCGTGTTATAAATGGTTTGATGCTATTGGCTGAGAGTAACCGTTATGTATTGAAGGCCGGTTATTGGTTTAGCCTGGTCGTCCTCTAGAACCGTTTTTATCAGGAAATTACCGATCATCCAAAATGCTAACGTTGAATCAAATGGCAAGCTGTTCGAACATTAGACTTTCTGACAAAAACGTTTCTAGTGAGTGGTTCTTGAGCACCAGGCCAAGTGACAACTAGTTTTATTCGAACTATGGACTTATATTAGATAGGCTTTATATTGGATTATCAGGCGTATATATTTATATTAGATTATGATACGTTCAATTTTGGGTGGTGCTAGTATAGACTACAGAGTCTGTATAATCAGAGTGTGACCATTGGTATGAAAGGGTCCATTAAAGGGAGTTGTTACATTTTTTCCGCCATATTTAAGCAAATATTTTGAATTCTTGAAAAGAAAAGAAACAACGATCAATCAACAAGAAACGTTGAGAATATTTCTACAATATTTGAAAGCTTCTTGAAAAACGGACATATTTGAATAAGAATAACAAAAGACAAAACATCACATAAGCCATAATAAATCCAATATAGAAAATACAAATTACAATTCTGTACACCGTGGCGAAGCGTGGTATACTTATTTGGTCATCGCCGGGTATATTTCCTATAGGAAATATATGATATGGCCAAATAAGTATACCACGCTTCGCCACTATCAGTACAATATGAGATACAGATTACAGAATATAAGGCGTTTGGATAAAATAATGAAGAGGATGTGAGATATTTGAGATACTCGTATTTGAGAATATTTTTATCTTGAAATACTATTCTCTGTGAATTGAACCAATATTAATAACTGAATCAATAAATTGTTCTACATTCACTGCATTGTGAATTTCAAGCTTCATGGAATTACGTTCATTTTGAAATTTATGCCAGACATTTATTCTGTTGCGAGTTGTAACCAAAATTAGACCAATTGCGCTTGGATACTCATTACACTTGTTCAAGTGAGCCAAGCTCTGAATCTTTGGCATGCAACAAGAATACTAATTTGTTCTTGTGCCAAGTCCAATAAATCCATCAGCAGATCATTCACTTGCATGTCCACAAGATGGAAGATTGGATGCATTTCCAAGAAATAAACTATAAGGTTGTTATTTTATGCAGATTATTGCTTCAACAGGAGACATTTTGATATGTAAGGGATCAGATAGCTACTGGAACGACAGAAGACAAATATAAGTGAAAATGTATTCATTACGTCTTTAATGAGAAAATATCATGCATGTCAAGGACTGATTGGTTTGGCGACTCTCCAACCAAAAACATTCTTTTTTTGTACCAACTCGTTTGATCTTATACAATTTTTTCAGTTCGTGAAACAATTTTGGTAGGTTACTATTCCCATACATCAACACAAGTTTTCTTTGAGCTCTTCCTGATTAATTATGTACTATCAAAGACAATTAGAATACTTAATAGTTTCCAATTAAATACTTAATAATTACAATACTAATACTTAATAGTTTCCTATCGTCTTTGGTACTATCAAAGACAATTCAACAAAGTAAAGTAGTTACAATTTAGTAGTAAACAATTAATTAAAGTAGTAATCAATTTAACTAAGTAGAAGGATTGTCTTTGGTACTATGGACTATGGAATAATTTGGACATAACTTCAAAATTTGGACTATTTTTGTAAAAAACTGGATATATTTTGGGCTCCATCAGTACATCGGTTTACATGAATCTCCTTCTTCATAATAATTTTAAACCTCTATTTTTCATTCTCTGCTTTGTATCCTCTTTTATTTATTACCTTTCACTTTCTTTTTCTCTGTCTTTTTTCTCACCCTTACCCTCAAACTGCTCCTCATTACCCACTTCCTCATTACTCGTCACATGTGTCTTTTCACTCATTCAGTGCCCTATCACGCAACCAATGATAGCTATCGTGAGTGACAAATCTCGTTTTCTCGGCTAATCATGTGAAACAAACGCACGTTTTTCAAACTGATGTGCACAGCCTACTAGCATACACTAAGCACATGTCTTGTCTTATCTGTGCTACTACTGTTTCATCCAATTACGATTTTCCACTGATTGAAGTCAGAAGATAGGCTGAGAGTCTATTGTTTGATTTGAATAAATGTACCAATTACAAAAAAATTATTTTATAATAAGATTCATTTAGTTTGGCGGATGGCATTAGATTTATAGATAGATAAAGAGACATTATTTCTTGACAGTGCTGATGACCGTAGAATTCGATGGCAAAAAACAATATCTCTCTATCTATCTATCTAATGCCATTCGCCGAATTAAATGAATACTACCTTAAAAATTAGATGTATTTTATCAATACACATTCTTACGATCTTCTCCACAAATATATATACTGTAATTCTTCAATCCTACAACTCATTGTCCTTCGTTATTTACAATGCTGTATACACCAAAACAATTTGGGGTTAATCTAGAAATGTAGATTCAATCGAATATGATTCAATTGAAGATAAGAAAAAAGCAGATTTATAATGAAGCTTAATAGTCAAGTTGTTGCATTAGTTTTGTCAGATGACGTCATTATTTATGACGGTTAAAAAGAATCGCCTTTCACGCAATTGGTTATATCTACATTCTATTTTGCATTATTTTACGGTGCATCTTTCTCTTTATGATAACCTTATTTATCTTATTTCACTGACATTCAGTGAAATGATATAAATATTTATATTACCTCAACAACCATTCCAGTGATATATAGTATATAATCAACAATGAGCAATACAAAAATGTACAATTCAACAATTTAACAATTAGCACAAATCAATTTAATCAGCGGGTTTTTTTCTAATCAGGTCGAGTGTAAAGGGAAACATATCCTTCAAACAGTATTCAGTTTTAAACGAAAGACACATCTTGTTCCGAGTGAAAACACTGTTTCCATTACAGTACCTATGCGTTTTAAACGAGTTCAGTAGCGCAATTCGAGTTGTTCTGTGTGTAAGGTCTAATCAGCACATACGCTTTTAAAAAGGGTACATTACTGTTGTTGTGTGTGAATGGCCTCAATTTGATGTCGAATGTGAATCTTATTCCGGCAAAGTTCCTTCAATTCTGAGTATCTTTCTCTATTTCAGTATCTTTCTGGAAGAATTTGATAAAAATGGGAACCATTCTCGGTTGTCACCCCACAAGTAGCAATTAATATCTGGGAATCACTTACAAGTGGCGGACTGGGCTAGAACTACAATGAAAGTTAAGATCGACTGTAGAAAGAAGTGATGAGGAAAATCGAGAAACTTTTCTTGCTAGCTTTATCGGCTCGGCCACCGTTCTTTCTCAATAAAAGAGCAGCTAATTACTTAGATTCAACGCTGGGCTTTTACGCTGATTGATATCGCTCTGTTTCTGCTACCTTACACCTTCGCAAATCCTCTCTCTTTCTCGCCTCTCTCTCACTCTTTTTCTCCTTTCCCTCTAAAATAAATAATCTCAATCTCTCTCCTCTCTCTTTTTTTCTCCTTCCTCTCTTTCCCACCCTTTCTCCCCCTTTCAACTGGCTAATTTTCGCTTTCTCAATTTGCTTCCTCTATTTCTTTCTGAGTTTGAATCACCCCTTCATTTTCATTCACCGGTTTCTTCTTATCTTGCTCATCCTCCCTCTCTCCCTAACACCCTCTTTCTCTGCCACTGTTCTCCTCTCTCATTACTATTTCTCTCTTTTCGCACCCTTGACCGTCTCATCACTTTTTTCATCTTCTCCTTCTACATACTTCTCAACAAGCAACTTAACACTCTCTTTTTATTGCTTCTTATCTCACTCATTTTTATCTTCTCTTCCTCATTTAGCCAACTTTTGTCCTTTCCTCTCTACATCGTGCTTCTATACCTCTCCCACTCATTCTCCACATTTTATATTATTTTTTCGTCCTCTCCTACATCTACAAATATTCCTTCTCTTCTGTTTCATACAAATGATTTCTGTTTTTATCAAACTTTCTTTCACTTCTACTATTCTCCTTTCAAGCTTCTTCTTCTTCTTCTTCTTCTTCTTCTCTCCTTCTCCTTCTTCTTCTTCTTCTTCTTCTTCTTCTTCTTCTTCTTCTTCTTCTTCTTCTTCTTCTTCTTCTTCTTCTTCTTCTTCTTCTTCTTCTTCTTCTTCTTCTTCTTCTTCTTCTTCTTCTTCTTCTTCTTCTTCTTCTTCTTCTTCTTCTTCTTCTTCTTCTTCTTCTTCTTCTTCTTCTTCTTCTTCTTCTTCTTCTTCTTCTTCTTCTTCTTCTTCTTCTTCTTCTTCTTCTTCTTCTTCTTCTTCTTCTTCTTCTTCTTCTTCTTCTTCTTCTTCTTCTTCTTCTCTTCTTCTTCTTCTTCTTCTTCTTCTTCTTCTTCTTCTTCTTCTTCTTCTTCTTCTTCTTCTTCTTCTTCTCTTCTTCTTCTTCTTCTTCTTCTTCTTCTTCTTCTTCTTCTTCTTCTTCTTCTTCTTCTTCTTCTTCTTCTTCTTCTTCTTCTTCTTCTTCTTCTTCTTCTTCTTCTTCTTCTTCTTCTTCTCTTCTTCTTCCTCTTCTCTCCTCCTCCTCCTCCTCCTCTCCCTCCTCCTCCTCCTCCTCCTCCTCCTCCTCCTCCTCCTCCTCCTCCTCCTCCTCCTCCTCCTCCTCCTCCCTCCTCCTCCTTCCTCCCCTCCTCCTCCTCTCCTCCCTCCTCATGTATTCTCTCACTCTTATCATTCTTCTTCTTCTTCCCTCCTCCTCTTCTCTTTTATCATCATAAAGTGCGGCTTAAGAATCGCGCGAGGAGCTTAATAGTAGCGACGGCACCGATTCCAATCTCTTTTTCCACCCACCTTCATCTCATCTCCTCCTATCACTACTTAATGAAGAGGAAACGTTGCAGAAGATGGCAGATAACAACTGATTTAATGTGTGTTTTTCAAGAGTAATAACCACGGTTTGTCTGGTTTTTACATTTGAGGGAAGAATTTGATCACTTTCTTAATCGAGTTGAATGCGATGTTATGAAATTGTTTATTTTTGTAATTATTATGTTTATAATTAGATACAAGAATGAGATGAAAGTTTGAACAAAATGTTTCAATATATTTTTATTCAAAATGTTGAGAAATTGTTAAATCTCACACAAATTGTCTAACAAATGAATCTAAATTGGTTGAAAAAACACGTATCCAATACATTAATTACTAGTATCCTAATGTAAATGTACCTCTACACTGTGATGTCAATTTATATAGCAACTTAGTTCGAAATAAAATATCTTATTAGTTTCAGATTAGATGCTAAGGTGAACTAACAAAAATTATAAATTTTCCTTGGAAAAACACCAACAGGATATGGGATAATACTAGCTTGTGAATAATTTCTGAATTTTCCATATTCCCCTACCGGAAAATGCACAGACTTTAGCACAACTTTTAGCACATACTCTGTATTGACAGCCTGCATTGTGAATGTGAACGAATGTGGAGAAGAGAAAGACAAAGAATGGAGGGAGTGAGAGAAAAAGAGAGAGAGTCATAGAGATGAAGATCCCGAGACAAAACTAGTGAGGAAGACTATCATGCCTGCCACACGAGTGTTGAACTCAAGGGCAAGGGAATTGGTTCATGAGCCATGAATAGTTGTTGAATCTTTTATTGTCTTTTCAGCTGTTTAATTATTTTGCAGGTTAGGAAGTCAGGTTAGGTCGAATGGCACATTTTCGGTACGAAGAATCGTCGCAACAGCGCAAGCCAATCGCAAACGCCAAGACGTCACAAGCTTTTCAGTGTTTTCAGATTCTCGATTTGATTTACTTTGTCGTTTAGCATTTCCTATTTCCACACTCTTATCCCAATTGCACAATAAAATTAGGCTATGTAAAGATTTTTTGTGGTTATGACAGCTTCAAGTCATTTTAGACTTAGTAAGATTAAAGATTAAAGAAGTAAAGATTTATCTTCAACCAACAATGGTAAATCTTATGGGTAATCGAAGATCATCCTCAATTCACTTTTGTACAACCGGCCCTCAATTTTTCATTTTCTTTATCTTTTATCTTTAATTGAATTTCACAACTTCTGTTGTCATGTCATACGTTGATATTGTGAAATTTCTTCGTATGAAGAGAATAGAGTTGTTGAATTTCTTAAATTAACAACAATAATTCAAGTCACAGGATTAGAATTTTGTGAAGATTTATTTTGTTAGTAAAGTGAAGTTTGTTATCTCATGTTCTGGTTCAATTACAAAGAACCAGACAAAATCAGTGCTATGAAATTATAGGTCTGATAGGAAAGACACAGTAGAGAGAATAAAGAAATGGAACCACAAGAAAGATAGATGATGGAAATGAGGAGAATAAAAAAGGAGAATATGATTAAACAAGAAATGATAAAATGTAGACTAAAGAATGCAATCAATGGAGGATAAGAACGACGAATTACAAACAAAATCCATATTACGACTACGCCTTCAAGAACACCTACTGCTCCCCCTACTCTCTTCTGAATGGCCAACAACGCGAGACGGACCATTTCGAAATTTTGCCGGCAGATAGCAGTAGTTACTGGGTGAAGTAAACTATTGACTACAGACACGCCTACAAGCTCCGCCTGCTCTCCCTCCCCTGGTTGGTCGACAACTGTAGCTCATTGTATTATTTGTGAACTCTGCCGATAGGTGGCAGTAGCTACTGGGTGATGTTCGACTAATTATTTCCCCCGCAAGTGGATTGCAGTAGTGACAAATGGATTATGCAATTTTAATTTTTAATGAATGAAAACAGATATTTTAGATTGAATTAAATTGTCAATGTTTGTAAATGTCTATCGAAAGGAACAAACTGGAATTTTGTTGATCGTTAAATTCAACTATTTGAGATATGTTTCTTAACCGATAAATCACTATTTCTATACATATAAGCGTTATTCATATACATACTGTGGTAGCGTTTTATTATTTATTTTTAATACATATTCATTCAATCAAGAAAACTTTCAGGTTTCACACAAGCTTATGACGACTTATAAGGACATTCAGCCCTTGGATATTTCATCATTCAGAGTCATGTTTTGTCTTTCATTACGAACCGGTATTAGAGCTATAATTCCTAAACACTCATCAATAAAATCTTCAATTATCAATGGTTAACTCACATAAATAAAAATAGAATTGAATTTCTTACATCCATGACAAATGTAGCCAACAGCCGAAAACAAGACTAAAACTAATAATAATTATTTTGTCTGGAATATTGTAACTAAAAGAAAAAACCGGTATAATCTTTGAATTTCACCAGAAATTCTCCTATTTTATCCTTCTCCCTACAAATTTTCATCCTAATTTCCTCATTCCACAGCTTTTCATCACTATGTTTAGCATGGTCGTCTGTCTTTCAAACAATTCTCATTATCTTGATCAAGTTCCAGAGGGTGTTTACGTTCTATATCTTAATTAGCAAGCGGAAAGAGGTGGGAAGAGGACGAAGAAGAAGACGAAGGAGAAGAAGAGAGGAAGAAGAAGAAGAAGGGAGAAAGAAGAAGACGAAGAAGAAGAAGAAAAGGAGAAAGAGGAAGAAGAAGGAGGAGGGAGAAGATTGAAAAAACAGATTTGATTATATGGAGGTGGGTAATTGGATAAGCAAACGTAGCCGAGCAAGCAAGATAGAGAGAGACACAACACCGTCAATTAGGGGCTAATTAACCGTGAGAGAGCAGATTAGATGTCTCGGATGGAGGTTGACAGGTCGGAAAACGGAGAAGAACAACAACAGAAAGAGAAAGAAAAGGAAAACTTTCATTTAGCCTAATGAGGGTGAGCATTGGATAGGGTAACAGAATGAAAAAATACATGAGACACTGTTTCTAGCACAGAAAGATTTTTAAATCATTGTCATGGAAGGCTAGTTAGACGTGTTAATGTGTTATATGCTCAGTAAAATATAATCTAACCCGTGGCGAAGCGTGGTATCTGGTCAACGGTATATTTCCTATAGGCTTCGCCACTAAATCTAACATTCATTCAACCAGCAAAAAATCGCTGATATGTGGCCCGAAAAAAGTGGCTAGTCTTCAGTAATAAATGTAATGTCAAGTCGATAGTCGAATGTCGTGGTATATAAATTGTTAAAACATTGAAAAGGCGAGTAAAATATTACTACCGTCAGAGAGACGGAGAGTCGGATTTCATTTGTTATAAGTACAAGATTTAATTGCTAATCTTATTTCTAGATTCCATGTCTTAGCACTATAAATTTACTAATCTAAAGTCTAAGGCTAGGCGTACACCGGTTAGTCAAGACAAGACAAGACAAGACCGATTAGTCATTGCATCAGTGTGTGCTGCTTCCTAAGCAACTATGTGAATTACTGTGACTAATCTCGTCTTGTCTTGTCTTGTCTTGACTAACCGGTGTACGCCTAGCCTTAGAGCCGATTGAAAAAAAATTTAATCGCAGTAAAATGGAGTCATTCAACGGAATAACAAATACAACGAGAACCAATGAACGAATCTGATGACATTTGAAGGTGGTTAAATGGTTAAATTCAATTGGATTTTCGCGCAACTGGCTGTAATGGCTTGGTTTCACGATTCCAGTAGACGTTCAGGTTACTGGAGGCAGGTGGATCATATGATCGTTTACTCTATACAAATAAATAGTCCAATGCACACCAGTCAGTGTGCATTGGACTACTTCTTTGTATAGAGTAGACGATCATATAGTCCACCTGCCTCCAGTAACCTGAACGTCTACTGGAATCGTGAAACCAAGCCATTAGTCTTTGAAAATGAATAATTGTATAGAAATATTCTGGGCACTTTATTGTTTTGTAATTTAAATTCAGCTTGACAGAGCCTTGATGAAATTTGTCCCCTGATATTATATTATTTTATGGTTTTTTTTTTCAATTGGGTTGGGCTTTGTAACCCTTAGCCACCGCGACCGCTATTCGATCTTTTGTGGCATCCCCTCTTTGGCTTATGCCATGTTCCATAATCCAAGGCCAGAGCAGAATTTACTCAGGTCCTTGAAGTCCAGTTCTCTTGCCTCCTCTGGTAGGAGGGTTGCCTTTCCAAGAAGTCTCCTCCTCATTTGCAAGAGTGCTAGACATTCCAGCAGCAAATGTGCTGCTGATTTCAGCTATGGACCCACCCTTCCGAAGCTGTTCAACTTCTATCAGGGATGGGTCTGCACACTCCTCAGATTCTATTGCGGAATCTTCAGTTGTAGTGCCTTCCTCTGCATGTACCGTTTCCCGGCAGGTTTGAGTCAGCAATAACTCTGAAACCTGTTCCCACGAGTAGCTGGAGACTTATTCAGTCACCCTGGGCAGAGCTCCGCGTTCACCCAGGGAAGGCTTCTTGAAACTGGAGGTCGTCTGGTATCCAGAGTTCGCATACTCGATGTCAGGCACTCCCCTGACCATGCAGCCGTCGGCGTATGCTGTTCCACCATATATTGGCTTGGCTTGCGCAGTTGATGCTTCAGGTGTTTCTACTTGAACACCCTACTTAAGCTGGGACGCAACGGTGTTAGTTGCCAACCAGCCTACATCTACCACTTGCATCAGGAACCCGGAGGATTGCCACACCCCGGACAGATTATTTTATGGTTAGTAATATTATTTATACTCAGCTATATTTATCTGATGTGTTATACTGTATGCGGCGTTTATACTATGCAGCGTGATATTGTATTATATGGTTAGTAATGTTATTTATACTCAGCTATATTTATCTGATGTGTTATATCTGCTGTGTATACTATGCTGCCTGACTGTTTCTATGCCTCCATTTACCTTTAGTTGCAACTCTTGTAGTTCTCATAAGTTCTTGTCTGTATTTTTCGTGTAATCCTGTAATTTTCATTATTGTATGCCGATTGCTGATTATGGCTTATTGTGTTACCCATAACAATATTCTAATGGATAAATAAATGAATAAATATACAAAATCCACACTCCTTCCTGGAGGGTCCAAAACGTTGTCTTTAAAAATAGAAAAATCTTTTAATTTGAAAACATTTTTTAAAGAAATTATCAACTTTTCTAACCTGATGAGCGTATCGAGCGTCGACTGTCGTATAGTGCAACACTGCATGATGGGCGCCAGTATAGATAGTTCGTCATGGAAGGCCTTTCCGAAACCCCGTCCATGATCCAAGTGCAGCGTGAACGACTCGTTGCCGAAGGCGCGAAACGTCTCGTAGTGATGACGGTCCATGTTGCCCATCAGGAAGTCTAGGACGGACATGTCCATGATATCAAGGAGGCGGTGGCCTGTGTCGTAGGGAGGGATATCCCTCACTAGGTTGCAGTAGTCTGACTCTGTATGTGAAAGAAAAAAATGTAAAAAATTTAAATTAGACTAGATAATAAAAATGAAAAACGAATTGCTATTCACCATGCACGGCAAAGTGGGAATAAACATGAGTCTCTAGTCTCTGTTAGGCTAGGCGTACACCGGTTAGTCAAGGCAAGACAAGACAAGATTAGTCACGTTTAGTCACAGTAATTCACATAGTTGCTTATGAAGCAGCACACACTGATGCAATCGGTGTGTGTTGCTTCATAAGCAACTATGTGAAGTACTGTGACTAATCTCGTCTTGTCTTGTCTTGACCAACCGGTGTACGCCTAGCCTTAGATTGATTTAATTTTCGGATAAATTTTGTCTGACTCTGTGGATGAGAGTGGAAGAAAAATTAAGTTGATAGAATTGAAATAAAATTGATTCATCAACATGAAACGGCAAAATAAAAACAAATTGTATGCGTCTCTATTGCAGTAGTCTGATTCTGTACAGGAAATTGAAAGAAAAATAAAACTATACTTGATAGCATTACAATAAAATTGATTCTTCAACATGAAACAGCAAAGATTGAACTTTATGAACCTCTCATATATTAAACCTATTTGGATTTTAGTAATGTGATTCTATACAGGAAACTAAGGGCCGGTTCATGAGCTTGGGAATTAGCCTAGACTAAGTCCAAGACTAAAACGGGGGGCTACTGTAGCATCGATAAACGTTTGTCTCGACGGGTTAGTGCGTTAGCAGCATAGAGAGCCCTTAGTACATAGTATCGAGGCTAACGTTTGTCGATGCTACGGTAGCCACCCGTTTTAGTCTAGGACTTGGCTAAATCCCGAGCTCATGAACCGGCCCTAAAAGACAATTAAACTTGAAGAGGACAATTAAAATGAAGAAGATGAAATTGATTTATGAAAAAAAACGGTCAAGTAAGAAACTCACAATCTCACAAAGAAGCCGTGTGATTCATGTGAGAGTTCATTCCATATTTGATAAGTTATCCTTTATTTTAAAGTATGCTTCTTATCTGTTTTATTATTAGTTAGAAAACAGGACTACTAGTTTGGAGACTCCATGTCTCCTTGTTTGTATAATTCTATTCTAGTATCTGCTTTTGAATCTAATAAGATTCATCTTATTAGAATCTAAGATGTTAGATTCTACTAAGATTTTGATTTATGAAAAAAAAACGGTCAAGTAAGAAACTCACAATCTCACAAAGAAGCTGTGTGGTTCATGTGAGAGTTCATTCCATATTTGATAAGTTATCCTTTATTTTAGTGTATGCTTTTTATCTGTTTTATTATTAGTTAGAAAACAGGACTACTAGTTTGGAGACTCCATGTCTCCTTGTTTGTATAATTGTATTCTAGAGTATCTGTTTTTGAATCTAATAGAATTCAATTCAATACAGAGTGATTCAAAAAGAATACCACAACTTTAAAACTTTGTATTTAATTAGAGAAATATGATAGAACCTTCTGGTATACAACATTTCAAAGAGTAATAAAAGAAGTTTTTCCACTCACAAAGAAGTTCAGAGATGTTCAATATGACCCCTCCAGACACTCGAGCAATATCAACCCAAAACCTCCCTTAAACTCTTTCCACTCTCACTGTAGCATATCAGGCGTAACAGTTTGATAATCTGCTGTTATTTCTTGTTTCAAAACCTCAATATCCATCCACCATTGATGATTTGAAACAAGAATAACAGCAGCCATCCAAACTGTTAGGCTACGCCTGACATGCTACAGATAGTGTGGAACAAGTTTGAGGGAGGTTTTGGATTGATATTGCTCGAGTGTCTGGAGGGGTCATATGGAACATCTCTGAACTTGTTTGTGAGTGAAAAAAACTTCTTTAAATACTCTTTGTAAAGATGTATAACAGAAGGTTCTATGATGTTTCTTTCATAACATACATATTTTTAAAGTTGTGGTATTCTTTTTGAATCACCCGGTATAATTGCATTCATAATCCAACTGCTAACCCACACTCACCCTGTTCCCACTGAGCCTTCCTGCGTTTGTGATAGGAGCGACGCCACGGATGCCTCCACACCTTGCGATTGCCGAACTCCCTGGACGGCAGGAACGCGGCGAAGCTGCCCTCCAGCGTATCGGGACTGCCGCACACCGCGTGACTGGTGTCACAGTAGTAGGAGCACTTGCCGTGGAAGCACATGTTGTTCGACGGCGACACGAAGAACGTTTGCAGTAACGGGCCGTCGGCGATGTCGAAGATCTCAGTGGTCATGTTCAGCATACGACCCACGACCGGCATCGCTCGACGGAAGCCTAGTAATCTGCGAGACAAACGATAGTTATAGTAGTTATAACTAGTCTAGTTGTGGTTATAACTATATTTAGGTAGACTGAATCTATAGTTTATCTAAGGCTAGGCGTACACCGGTTAGTCAAGACAAGACAAGACGACATTAGTTACGTTTTGTTTGTTTGTCAATGGCTCAACAGCCCTATGTGGGCTTAGGCCTACCAGCTGGTTGCCAGTTTCACATCCACTTGACTGAATCAGCAGAGGTGAATGATCTTTAACCAGAAAAGATGTAACGTGTGGTTAGCACATTGACATCTCAACCATAAGCTAGTCTTCGCAACCCAGTGATGGGAACAAAGCACTGCTGGATAACATTGTGTTAAGCAGCTATATAGTGCAATGCAACAATTTAATATGCCTCCAAAATATAGGGAGTGACTGACTAGCCTTACTAACGATTAGCCAGGCTCCCTTATGGAGGATGAGTTAGGCTCCCTTATGAGGATTAGTTACGTTAAGTCACAGTAATTCACATAGTTGCTTATGAAGCAGCACACACTCATGCAATGACTAATCGGTGTGTGTTGCTTCATGAGCAACTATGTTAAGTACTGTGACTAAACGTGACTAATCTCGTCTTGTCTTGTCTTGACTAACCGGTGTACGCCTAGCCTAAGTCATAACTACAGAGACAGCATAATAGCATTGTGGTCATTGGTGTAAAAAGTGTGTTGGAACATTTCTTATTCCCGCCACCGCCATACTTTTGCCAAATTTTCAAATTCTGATGAGATTACAGGCAAACATGAAACAATTTACTCTTTCTTTAAACTCATTTCGATACAGAGTTTAAAATATGAGCGGCAACGCCGCGAGTTATTTTAAAGTATCTCAAAAGTCGTTTAAAGGCTTAAATACAACCATTGCATATACCATTTTATCTACAACCAACAAAAAACAATAATATCTAAGTACATCATCAATCTAAACTAACCTTGATTCAAACGACCATGTTCTATTTCAATGTTTGCCGTATAGGTTAGGAACTGTTCTGTTCCAGTGTTTTAAAACTGGATCAGATTGAACAAGGAACGTTTCATAATACGGTTTACAATCTGAATCATAATGACCTCATTATGTTACAAGTTACAAATTCAATTTTGAAGAAGCTACTGTTTTGATTTCAATTATGAAACTGTAATGATTGGATTATAACACGGTCTTAGATAAATAACTTTTCTAAAATTAAAAATAGTCTCTCTACTCTTGGTATTGCTTTAAGAGCTTAAAATGATGGAAACCAACACTGGCCAACAAAGGCAAATTGCCAGTAATGTAAAATGTGATTATACTGTAGTCTCTGCAGTTATAACTACTGTACAATAACTATAACTAGACTAATTACAACTTGTATGAGCTATAGATATATCTAGAAACTATATATCCACTCCTATTATGTGATAATGGCGTCAATCGGGATAAGCTGGATAAGATAGATGTATGGAGGATGTTGTCAGGTCTTTGATTGGATAAAGTCTTTAGGATGTGACAGAGTGCGTAAATCAAAATCTAGAATTGGATGGGGTGCAATCTTGCGTTGTATATTTATTTCTTAATACTATCAGAGAGGATCAAGAGCAGTGTTTGCTCAACAAATGGTTCAACTTGTTGATGGTTCAAATGGTTCCTCAACATGGCAACATGGTTTTCAATGAGGTTACCTAGCTACTGTTTCAAATTTATATTTGATATTTGCCTATATTTTGTATTATTACTTTTCTGGAAATGGTATGTGAAAGAATGGAAATGAATGAATTCACTTGAGACTGGCACATTAATGAGAAGAATAACCAGTGAAATACTGTAATGGAAAATTGTGATAATGTTTTTTATTTTTAGTCAAATGAATACTGGAGTACTAACTTAATTTAATCTGAACGGTTTACTTAATTGAATTCGAAACTGAGTATAGTATGAATTGAATATATATTAAATGAATATTAGAGTATGAAATAATTGGATTATTGTTTTTGGATTGTTCCAGAAAGCTAGTAATAATCTTAAAATCTTACATATTTGACACAAGTATTGGAAATAGTTTTGATAACATTCAATCAATTTAAATTTCAGTCACGTCAAGCATCAGATTATCACTGTGAGCTGGATGAATTTGATGAATAATATTTAAAACGAGAAGGAGAACAAGTGAAGATTTTAGAACTCAACATTCAAATGTTTCAAAATAAACAACTCAACATTGAAATGTTTCAAAATAGACAATCACTGTTGAAATCACAGAGCCATTGATGCTTCATTTATCAATGAATAGAACTTACAATGATTCGAGAGCTGTTGGTAGCTATGCTGCAATTTCAAGACTCATATATAGAAGATATAAGATAGATAAGATACATAGACTCATACATAAGATTCGGCTAGTCTGGTTGTAAGTTCCCACAAAAGCCAATCTAGTAAATAAGGACAAACAAGATGGATTTAGCGTTAGTCGACTAGTATAAGAAGGACTCAATAAAGCTCACTAAGGAGAATCAAACTTGGCAAGGTTAAGAAATAATTTGATAACGAAAGAACCACCATTGATTGAGTTCAAGAATGGTGAAGAAAATATTGTCTTTCCAAGAACTGAATCGAGAGTAAGTTGGATTGGTATGATTTTCTTGGTGAGGTGTTATCTGGGATCAATTTGGACTGAATAGTGTCCACTAAGCAGAATGACAGTACCGTAACCATTTGGCACCGAAAAGTGGGAGTTCAATCATGAAAGAATGAAAAACCACGATTGAATGAGTTTAAGACCAATGAGGGGAAGATACGTTTTTATAAGAACCAATTCAATAGAAGCCTAAGCTCTCAGCTAAGAAGGTAAGTTTATATGATGAGATAAATCTGAGGAGACAAAGATTGGTTCCTATAAAAACCAAAAAAACAATCAGTTTGGAACAGCCTTGATTAGAGGGCATCACCCAATATCAATTAAAGTATTGTAGGTAGTGTCCTAAAAACTATAGCCTGCACTTGGCAAGGTCAAACAGGGAGTCATGATGAAAGAATGGAAAACCCACTTGAAGGAGTGCAAGATAGGCAAGATAGACAAAAACCAATTCCAGACAAACATGTTAGTGGGAATCATCAAGTATCAATTGAACTAGGTAGTGTCCCCTAAGCTAACCACTTGGCAAGGTCAAGCAGGAATTTGATGATGGAGGAAAGAAAAAAAAACGATTGAATTAGTTCTAAAGGAGGGAGAAACGATGAAGAAGCTACAAACCCCCGATTGAACTCGCCCTCTGGAAAATCAAAGTATAAAAAAGTTCGCAAAAATGCTTAGCCTAGGGTTCCAAATTGGAAAGATCCGGCCAAAAGTTGGCGGAATGTGTGGAGCGTTTTTGTTGCGATGAGTCACAAAACAGTGCAGTGTCAATCTATCAAGTGGGATTCGACGAAAATCAATTATCCAGCCCAATTAGGTTAGCTCTTCCCTGAACTTGGCTTTCCTCCTGATAAATTATGACGATTTTTTCGTCACCAACTAACTTTGTGATGGGGGGACGGTAGAAGTTGCGCTTTCTTTTGTCACAGAAACGATTCTAGAATGAACACTTTGCTGAAGCAGCTTCAGCACCAACTGGGATAAGTTTTTGTTGCTGGTCTTCAGTAATGAAATTGTGATCACGGCTCTCGATGGTTTCTGGCAGTATTTTTGATTGAGGGGAATATATTCGATAGCTGATAAATTTATAGCTCACTATATTATACAGAATGTATTGATTTAGAAACAAATGTAGGATCATACAGGTTTATATAATTTTTGTAATATAACATTTTCTGTCTAATCCAACAATTTCTAATCTGTGCATAGAAAAGGAATTGCAATAGTTGTGTTAGCAAGATTCGATGACAGCAATAATTTCGCTAATGAGAATTCCTATGTACCGAACAAGCTGGAGCTTGAAAAATGTAGTTATTGAATAGTCAATGATGTTTCACATAGGTAGATGTAGTAAGGAGGAGGGTAATGATTATCAAACTCTCAACAAATGAGTATACTGAAATGAGTGAAAAACCAACAATATGTATCAGGATGAAACAATTTAAAAATACTAAAAATAAGCTATCAAAATCAATGCTGGTTAAGCAATATAGAATCACAGTTAGCCAGTGGCGGCTCGTGGTTACAAACATTAGAGGGGCGCTCAGGTTACTCTTGGTACGGTCACGGTCTCTGACGTGACTTAACGACTGTTTTTTAGGCAGCCAGGACGGCTGACTGTTAGTAATATGGTTATTCTGTTCTATTTTAAAAAAATAAACTGTTTGGAATTCGAAATTAGCTGGCTCTGCCAGATTAAAGTGATTGCAAATTCAAGGGCTTCATATGACCGATTTATTGACTGATACTGTAATATCCTTGAAAAATTACATACGGTACCTACTTCTTGAAATTAGCTTGAAAATCAAATACTGCAATTGAGTTGAGAAATGCGTTGATCACAGTACCTTCAATTACAGGATTTTTACTTTTATTATTTAACTCCATGCGATATTTTATTCCCTCCACTGCGGCTCCACTTTCTGCAGCAATTACATATACTCGTAATCCATTCTTGTTGAAACTCAACACACAGACATTATCGTAATACCACCAAAATTATGGTTGCAAACTTTCAAAATCCAAGAATTCTAACCTACACAACAAATTTCACATGTTCACAGCTCACAAACTACAAACGGAATTCCCCGCTAGTGTTAGTGGAGTAGCGAGCGCTCTACCGTACAGTAACAGTACTAGTGTACGTGTATATCTATATATAATGGCTCGGCTGGAGTCCAAAATAGCCGTATTCTCGCCATGCAATTGCTATATATACACCGTTTCAGATGTAGGATGACTTTAGCATTGAGGAAGATAGCCACTATCCCGGACTCTCTGCCTAACGCCCTAGACCACTCACTGTCTAGCGCTAGCCCGTATCATTCATAATATGCTCTCATTTCTCACAGATTTCTTCGGCTTATGAAGAAATCTTATGAAATATATAATACAAATGATCATTCTACTCTATTTCTTCGAAAGACTGGATAAAATTTTTAAAATGAATTTAGTTATGGGAGGGCTGCGTCCAAGAGTCCTTATGTACGAGCCGCCACTGCAGTTAGCCCATATACTCATCATTGGACATAGAACACGGTAACGCTTGAAAAATATTATCATTGTTTCGAGGATTATGCACACATCTGACACACATGAGATGTAGGCTTTTGCGTGGGCAATGAATGGGAAGAGGAGAAATTAATTTTATTACTGCTGGATTGAAGAGCGATTGATGTTATATGAATGGGTACACTCGTAGGAAGCAGTTCTTCTGAGACACTAAACCAATCAGGATTAAGGGAATTCACAATATGATTGTTGGTTGATCTTTTTTTGCAATTTTGAATAGCCTATTTGGAAGAACCCCATGAAATCCAAAGAACAAAACTCAAATCCTTTTTTCAACGGCATAAAAAATTGTCCAACACCTAAATTCTATTGGCGCTTTTTGGTGGCAGCAAGTTTCGCGGCCGAGATGGCAAAGATTTGGCATAGTGGCATGGTGCCAACTTAACGGACTTCATCGACATAATAGTTCCTTAGTCGGAGTGTGCTTCGCCCTTCGCGGCAGGTACTTACCGCTTTCCTAAGGGAACGGTTTTAGGGCTGAAGGGATGTCGTAGGGAAAGAAGGCACTGTCCTAGGCTGTGACAGAGAGGGAAAGGATGATCTAGAAGGGAAACTAAGAGAGAGAGAGAGAGAGATTGATGATTGAGAGGGAAGAGAGGATCGAGACAATTCCTTCCCGATAAAGGAAGAGAGATCGAAACTCAGGGATTGTCTTCCAGGGAAAGCGTTGATCGTTGACTACAAGGACTGTGTTCTACAAAAGAGAAAACAAGAGAGAGTGGGAGAATGAGAGAGACAGAGAAAGATAGAGAGATACAGAGAAAGAGAGAGTGAGAGAGTCAAGCCCTTCTCTCATCCGTTTTAATCGTGATAGCGAGAAGATCCCTTCTTCAGGTTAGTAGTGAATTGCAGCTTGCAGCCCCGTGAGGCGTAGATCACTATTTCTTAAGCACTTGGCCAATACCTTGGTGCTTGGTCGTAACTCACTTGATTAGTTGCTGCAAATCGATAGTTGGGAATCGAAATATCGGTTGAATATTGTCTACAACACTACAGAAACTGTTAACTGACAACCACTTCGGATAGGGGTGAATATACAATTTTTCTTGTAAAAATGAGCAAACAAAAGCTAGTAGGTTTGTGCGGAATTGACAAAGGGAGAGAATGATACTGATTGGGAATGAATGAACCTAAAGTTTAAGGTGGGTTCCGAACCACCAAGGAGTAGTTCCAACATACTTTTCAATTTCGTATTCCACATTTTTTGCTAAGAGCAATATTCTATTTAGCTCTATAAAGTCTTAGGCTAGGCGTACAACGGTTAGTCAAGACAAGACAAGACGAGATTAGTCACAGTAATTCACATAGTTGCTTATGATGCAACACACACCGATTAGTCATTGCATCAGTGTGTGCTGCTTCATAAGCAACTATGTGAATTACTGTGACTAAACGTGACTAATCTTGTCTTGTCTTGTCTTGACTAACCGGTATACGCCCAGCCTTAAGGACTCTTTATAGGCTCGTACCTGGAAAACGGGGAGAATAATGATGGAATTCAATTGAACCTAGAATTTTGGTGGGTTTCAAACCACTGAAGTGATTTAAATATAATGTTGAGGTGTCAAGGTGTCAAGTACTTAAAACAATACTATCAGAGATGTAAGAGTACGTTCTATCAGCTTAGTGAATTGAGGAAAGTTAACAGAATGTTCTAGTATAAGTATTTATGAGAATATTAGTTTTCTTTTCAGATAACTCACCTATCTAGATGAAAGGCAGCAATTTCTGCATTGTGTCTCTCGTAATCGGTAAAGTAGAAGTGGTTTGGTAACGTCTGTTGTTCTCTGGGAAATCTGAAAAAAAGAAGTTATGGTAAAATTTTATGAATAAAATTTTAAACAGAATATTACTGATTTCATCAAAGTTTTGAATTGAGATATGAATGAGAGAATCATCCTCATATAGCATGATGTCAATGTGCTAACCACACGTTACATCTTTTCTGGTTAATGATCATTCACCTCTGCTGATTCAGTCAAGTGGATATGAAAATGGCAACCAGCTGGTAGGCCTAAGCCCACATAGGGTTGTTGAGCCATTGACAAACATAGCATATTGATCGATGCATTTGAAAAAACATTTTAAATGAAAGTTTACAACCATTTACAACCACAAATCAACCATTTACAACTACAATCAACTGGAATATAACAAGAATAATAGTTCGAAATTCAATTATCTAATAATCAATCATAACAATAATATTGTTCAGATGCAATTGTCTGTTCCAAAACACAACAGAGTAACTGATAAGTTGTGATCAGCAGCAGTAAATCGACTTTGGAAGTTGGATTGCTGAACTGAATCACAGCTCATTTGGGGAAAACCATCATCAACCGGCTGACGAGATGAGAACAGGTTGGCTTGATTGCTGGGGATTAGTTGCTGCGAGTAGGAAATCACACTCGGGGTGCAAATACACTTGCTGGTCTGCAAATTATAGGTAGGGATATTAGAGGTGGGAGAGTTGAGGGAAAGGAAAAGGAGAGGAGGAAAGAGACGAGGGAGGAGGAGAAGGAGAGGAAGAAGACAAGTGGGGAAGGAAAAGGTCAAGAAAAGGGGAAAGAAGAAGACGTGAGAAGCGAAGTAGGAGTTAGGAATTAGGGGGGGGAAATGGGAAGGAGGGAAATGAAGAGGTGGAGGAGACGAAGAAGTATTAGAAGGAAAATACAAAGGAGGAGAGAAAGAGATAAAGAAGAAGAAGGCAAAGAAGACAAGGAAAATGAAAAAGAAAATGAGAAAGACAAACACGATAAGGAGACCGACGGTGGAAAGCAGGAGGGGGGAGAAAGACAAATTCAAACAGAAAAAAGAAGTCGGGAATATAGTACAAGAATAAAATGGAAAGAAGAAGAAAATATGTAAATTGAGAATGTTGGGAGTGGGAGGCAGTGAGAAAATATGGAGAATAAAATGAGAGTAAATGGAGGAGGATGAAGATAAAGGAAAATGTAGAAAAATAAAATTTGAAAACAAGAAATTGAAAAAAAGAAGAAGAAGAAGAAAAATAAAGAAAAATGTGGTTAAGAACGAGGAAACGATGGTAAAATAAAAAGAATCTTATAGGAGGATGTGGAGAAGGAGACAAGAAACAGGAGGAGGAGGAGGAGAAGGAGGATGATGAGGAGGAGGAGGTTGAGGAGGAGGAGGAGGAGGAGGAGGAGTAGGAGAAGTGGGTAGGAGGTTGAGAGGGAGGGAAGATAAGAAAGAGGAAAAGGTTGTGAGGGAGGAGGATGATGATGATCATGAGAAAAGGAAATTCAAATGATAGAGGTGAAAAAGGAGGAGGATAAGACGGAGAAGTAAGAAAATAGATTGAAAAAAGGAGAAGGAGAATATGATGAATGGGAGGAGAAAACGAAGAAAGAGAAGAGAACAGGCGTACAGCAAAGAAGGGTAAGGTTCCAGAAGAAACCAAACATAACATAAGAAGAACATATAAGTTTCGGGGAGAAGAAGAAAAATTAAAAGATGACAAAAATACAAGAACTATGAGAGTTGTATTAAGAGAAAGAAGAGGGATGGAGAAAACAGTCAAGGAGAGAAAAAAAGGAAGGAAAAAGGAGAAGATAGCCTATTGAAAGTATAGATTAGTGATGAGTTCGATAGAGTATAGAGAATGAGAAGGAGGGAAGGAAAAGTCATAGGAGTTGAAAAGAGAGGAAAAAGAGGAGAAGATGACAGAGAAGTTTGGAGAAGAGGTAGATAAGGGAGAAAGAGAAGAGGTGAAGGAAGACGTGTAGTAAGAGATGATAGAGGAAGAGAAGCGTAGGAGTATTTGAAAGAGGCAGGTAAAGTTAGCAGTCTAATCGACTGACAGACTGGCAAAGTGGCAACCAACCAATCACAGATGCGATCTGATTAGAAGTTTAAGAAGTTGGCGCGAAACGACGAGATTTCAAAGTTCAACTGAGGTATCAACATCAACAGACAATCACTTGCACATCTCGCCGCCATTCAATTCCCAATTGTTATTCCAACAACTGACAACATCAGATCGCATCATCATCATCATGTTCGAGAGCTAATCTCACTTTCCGATTACAATTAACCACAGAACAGGCTGATGATTCGGGATACAGGCTTCTGGAGTTCACGGGAGCAATCGGAATGGTTCAAATGGAAAAATATAACTTTTATAAACAATCATTATTTAGAACTAAGCTACTCAATAATATGTTACCATGAATCATGTATTTCTCTAGAAAGGTAAAAAGTTTGTTTCGAAATGTTCAATGAACCTTCGCGCATCGTATCACTGAAGTGATACAGTATCACATAGTACCACTACTCTAGTGAGCGAGTGAGATAAACTGCTGCATTGCATAACGTGCGCTCTCTCTGCGCAGTAGAGTTCTTATTTTGAAGGCTCTTTTGTCTGTTGCCAGACTATAGCTTCTGTGCAATCGGCCAATAGTCTTAAGCAGTGTAAGTTAATTCTAGTTTTCTGAATGTGTCATTCTAAAACCTGAACTAATTATTGATAACCTTCAACATCATGGTAGTCATAAATTCGTTCAATACTAAAACACTGGTAATTAACAAAATTGAATTTTACAAACATGAAACCTCGTACAAAACATATCAGAAAATTAATTAAAATCTGAAAGCCACGTCCTCTCACCGTTTGAGTTCTGTATGCAAACAAACTTTCGAAAAATAAATAAACAGAAATTATTTGTGAGCTGATTGATGAGATAACTCGCCGTATTCCAGGTCAGATAATGTTTACTGGTGTGCATAAAATGTTAACTACAGGGTGAAGAGTACACACATTCTCACCTCTAAAGGCAGAGGAAAGCTACCCTACAAGAATCACTGATGTGTGACAGTTAATGGTATGTTATGAAAACGATTTCTCCAGGAGTAAGTGAGGTACGGTAGTAGGCGTTGAAAGCTGTGTGAAACAGGGGAGGGAAAGAAATGAAGGAGAAAGAGAGAGAAATGGGACGAGAAAAGAGAGAAGAAACAGGAGGAAAGATGGAAAGAGGAAGAGGGGAGGATAAAGGGGATGGAACGGAACTGGCAAAATTTATTTGACTGTTACCTCTCTCATTTGCTGTGAACAAGTGGCCGTTAAAAAGTCCGTTCTATTTGAAAAATTGAGAATACTCATCCGTTCACAAACATTATTCACGCATAAACGATCAATTTCAATTTCTAGTAGGGTAGGCTTAGAACGTGGAATTTAAAAGGTGAAATTAAAAAATTGGGGATGACATAGGAAGTTTGATTTCGTATCTCATTGGAGCCGATTTACCTGAACGTAATCAAGGATTTCAAGGTTCAAGGTTATCTGAATATTATCAAGGTTATCAATAGTTCAAGGTTATCTGAATATTATCAAGGTTATCAATAGTTCAAGGTTATCTGAATATTATCAAGGTTATCAATAGTTCAAGGCTATCTGAATATTATCAAGGTTCAACGTCAAGGTTCAAGTAGTTCAAGGTCATCTACTGAATATTATCAAGGTTATCAATAGTTCAAGGTTATCTGAATATTATCAAGGTTATCAGTAATCAAGGTTATCTGAATATTATCAAGGTTATCAAAAGTTCAAAGTTATCTGAATATTATCAAGGTTATCAATAGTTCAAGGTTATCTGAATATTATCAATTTGTAATATTAATCAGTATTTCATCAAAAAAAGGCAATTACATAGTCCAACAATATCTTTAGATTCAATATCTTGAGATTGGAGACTCAATTCTAAATATTATACCATATCTAAATACTATACGGAGTATAGAGTAAAACGTTTTTTCAAACCGCTAGAGGGAGGTTGAAAGTTTACAAGGAAATCTAGAAATGGCACTTCGATATCTTCAATATCATGAGAAAAGCTTCAATCATTAATTGGAAAAAGGATCTATTATTCCACTCCTTTCAATAGCTAATTTGTATTCCGAGCGTGGAGTCTGGTATTTAAACAATTTTCCACAAGACAGAATTCTCAATTATTATTATCTTTGAAGGGAAGAAAACACAAAAACAATGGTTCTGGAGATGATGGAACCTTTTTAAATGAGAAATACATCTCAGAATGAATTCTTTCAATTGGTTGATTTCCCTATTCTCTGATCTCTATTATTGTATCATCACAAAATATTAATTACACTTCTTTGCCAGTTAGGAAATGGAACATCAAAAGAATCATTTTCAACTTCCTTCCAACTTGCTATGACAGGCGTATCACAATATTATTTGAAATCAATTATCTCCTCTTATATCTAATTCTAAATAAAATATTGAATTCTTTCAATAAACGTCTTAAATGCCTAGTCAAACGAGAAAAAATGCATTGTTCCGAACAGTGTAAGGAAAAAAGTGGATAATTAAAACTATAGCTTTGTGCTACGGGAAGTCAATAAAGTTTTTCAATAATATCCTATGAATACACGCCTTTTAGGGATCTTTTAAATTGTATTATTTTGTTCTTTGTTCATTGATTAAAAAAATCCTTTGAATTTTGAGATTAAGTTTTTCTTAAATACTGTAATTAGGGTGATTTTAGTTGTTTTTGGCAGTTTTTCTCGAAAAACAAGGATGAGTGTCAATTAAATGGCTTCCCGATTCTAGGTTAGCCGAAGGCAATTTCCAAGAAGGCTTCCCACAGCCATCAAATTACAGTCTGAGCTGTTTTATTAGAGGGTATAGTAAAAGGAGCCCTTAGGAGACTTCGGTAATTACTGGGAAATAACAATACTTGGAAGATTAAAGTGTCAGTAAATGGAGACAGGGTTGGTCTATACGCTTGACCAATGATAGCCGGGTTGTTATTTAGGAAATATCCCGGGGCTAAGCCAATCATCTTGCTTGTACGAGTCAGCGGACGACTTCAAAGTGGAACTACTATCGATCTCAATGGATATTCATCTTCCAACGTTTTTGTCTTATTCAATTCAATTCGGGAAGTATCTGAAGTTTTGATGATGCTTTAGAATAATATTGGACTCAGTTAAGGGGAATTCCAATACGAAGAGTCAATAATCAGAAGCGAAGTCAAGAGTCTATCAACTAAAAAGGAATACGAAAAGTTAATCGACTTGCAAAGAAAACATAATTTATTTTCACAATATTCCAAAATTACATTCACTTTCAAAGTAGTAGTAGTCATTCTATTTCCTGACCTATTATTCTATGGTACTGCGATAAAAAAAATCGGAATGGATATCAGGATTAGAATGAAATAAGTAGAATTTTTGTAATGTTATTATCTTCTGAAGCTCATTCCCTCAAGATAATTCATTCTTGCCCGGTTTTTCAGTCGCTCAATAGACAGTTTATGGATCCAATAGCACTATCGAATCAATAACCATGTGTTTTCAAATGCAAAAAAAATGTTATTGATTCAATAAGTTTATTGAACGACTGAAAAACCGGGCATCTGACTACTTAAATTTTTTTAATAACCTAAGCTCATCACTTGAAAGATTTTGGTTTAGCTTTTTGCCACATTGCTAGATCCATATTTACACGATAAAATACTTGACAATGGAAACCCCTACCTAAAGAACTACTTAACCTTGAAGACACCATAAATTCATAATTATCAATGATTGAGGTAAGAATTTTATTTATTTTGAAATGATAATTGATTTATTATCGTGTGAAATTTCTAGGAGAATATATATTATTAAAACTCACCTCATAGGTTTGAACAATGCTTGTTGGCCATTTCCATAGTCGATGACAAGCTTTATCTGGGTGCCACCATCTTTCTGAGCTGTAAAGAAAGAAAAATTTCAAGTTATTTTAGAACTCCAAATATGAGAAGATTGTATTGTATATACGATAATTATTATAGAATAACAAGTGTAACAAATATGTGCCTGTTACTTACACAAGGATCTTATAAATTTATATAATTTTTGGTGAATAACCAAATGAAATTATCTGAACGTCCGGATTGGAGTGCATCAATCAATTGATTTCTCCAATCTTTCAGTGTTGATTAATTCATTCAGTTACCTCACACAAGCGCCTCCACCAGTGTTTTTGTTTTAACCGGAAAAACACAAACCTTAAATTGAATATTTTTTATTATTTTTTTTTAATTGAATTTATTTACCAGGTATTTGGATTTTCTAATAGAGGTCGAAATTGGAAAATGAAAAAGTCGATGATTGAATGAATTTGAATTTTATTACAATTCTTCGAAAATTCAAAAATTAAAATTTACAACCAATTTTCAAGAATTAAGAATTTGATAATAAAAATAAAAAAAATATAAACATTGGAATATTTATTTAATTTTATAATATTTGAAAATAAAAAGAAATTACAAAAGAAAAGTTGAAATTAAAAAAGGGTACAGATAGTCTACTATTTTTATTTTCTAATAATTTTATTTTTGGGGAAAACGTTCTCTCTCAGATTTCTTGTTTTTAAATTTAAAAATTTAATTTTTTAAGTTTATATATAATTATGTGATTCAAAAATGGTGAGGTGGAAAATAGAAAAAAAATGATAAAAAAAAAACTGTGTTACCTTACGTCACTTGAACGGACTCCTGCACGGTTAGACTAAGATCAGAACAAGCTGTCGCAACCGCTGCTGCACAAGAAGTGAGCGTTTTTCGGCTGGTTGAAATTTTGTAGGCATAAATGCTGAGTCTTTACTTTGATAGAAAGGCTTCAACGCCTTGCCAACAGTTGAAAAAAGAAAGAGAGATAGTGAGTGAGAGAGTACGTTTTCCTTTTCTTGCTTTACAGCTTACTATTGAAAAAATTAATACATTTTTTTTTTGAGTGGGTTCTGTCACTATTGTGACATGTCCTCTCCCCTAGGGGGAAGAGCCGACCCTGGCTCAACAAGTGCAAAGCAAGAGACAATATATATTTTTTTTTTTTTTAATTCAAGAATATTCAATACAGATTTTGTATAATAATATAAAATAATAAATAATACTCTGAATACTTAATAATAGCTTCTGTAGATATCAATTTGATACCGGTATAACAAATTTATATCAGATTTTAAATGAATCATTCAAATAAAATTCAAGTAATAAGAGATTAATACGGTAAAATATCAAACAATTACATAGCTATAACAATCAAGTACTTCAGTTTTTGACATTGATAAATTTCAAAGTATTCTTATAAGTAAGAGTAAGAATTGTCATAAATAAAAATCATTCAATATAGTAATAATAATTCCCACAAATATACATTACTTAATTCAATATTTTTTTTTTTTTTTTTAAATATTTTAAATTATTCTAGAATTGTCATAAATAAAAATCATTCAATATAGTAATAATAATTCCCACAAATATACATTACTTAATTCAATATCTTGTTCTAAATGATAATTCACATTATTATATAAGGCAATTTAACGATGATAATAATAATAAGAAAATAATGTTGATTCTTATTAACCTTAAGAATTCCTTCAATCAATTAAGTTAAATTTTTGCTGTTTTTAATTTCCTCTTTTTTTTTAATCTTTAAGCTCCACCATTTGAATTGTGGGCCTCTGTTTAGATTTTTGCATAATTATTAGTATATGAATTTTAATCAACAAGTATAACATAGCTAAAGTGATAATACATAACCACGCAAATATAACATAGAAAGACATAGATGTTGAATTAAAAATATCATGCCAACTGTTTGGAAGTGTAACCTTTTCAAATAAATCCGGAGCTATATTATTGTGAATAAATAAAGTTGGGATTGTAACATTCCAGTCGTCTTTCAGAATATCAGTGAAATTATCGAAATGTGGGTTGCTATGTGGTTGGAAAGAATTTACTTTTAAAGATTTAATATTGAGCCAGTGTAAAGGTAAGAAATGTTGAATATGGGGAAGGATTGGGGCACGGCAGTCATAAGGGAAAGGATTTTCTGATAAGTGTCTCGTACTGTAGTTAGAATGTTCCTGGAAGGCTTGCTGATGGCTTTTCAATACAGCTAAGTTGAAGGTGAATTTTGAGCTGAATAAGGCGAAGTTCGATGTTTTGGTGACCAATTGAGTTTTCACCGTTGTCGTGACGTCTTCTTCTGTGGTTCTGCATTTGGTTGTTGGTAGTACTAACTGCTGATGGTCTTTGATGTCGACTGCCAACCGTTGATGAGGTGAATTCATCTTCTTTTTCAGTTGTGAGTGGTTGGTCAGTTACAAATCAAGTTTGAAGAGATTTGATGGAATAATTTCTGTTGACAGTTCTCTGTGATTGAAGTGCTGAAATCTCTCTGAGCCAAGAGATACAAATGGGAGTGAAGGCGGAAGCTATATCCAATCAGTTGAATGTGGAGTAGATCATCTGCTGCTTTGTGATGTCTTGAAGATAGCATTCATCTTATTTTGGAGTTGTAGGTATGCTGCATGGATCTGATTTGAGGTTTTTCTAGTGAAGAGAGTTGAATTCTCCCGTCATTTTGATCAAATCTTGGTGGTCTTCTTTCACGATACTTGGGATGCGTGCAAGAGGTCCGTGAGATGCTGCTCATTGAATTCGAGTCCATGGAGCTCTCCACCTGTTGCTGTGCCGCAGCAGAAGTTCATGAAATTCCCTATTGCATCCATCGACCGTGGAGTGCGATTCATCCTCGATGGTCTCTGTTGTTTACTGGTAGAGGAGTGTAATTCAGAAGCTCGTGCTTGATGATGTCATTTGTTGATTCGAAAATTGCTCAATAAAATTTGCGATAGAGCAATCAGGGTACTGGCATTTCGGTAGAAACTGCTTGAAGTATAGTCATCTGCGCTGTTGGAAAGTTCATTTTGAAGTTGATTGGTGCTGACTGCTGAAGCTTCATGAACGTGAACATGTGAGATGGCCGGTTTGAGAATAACTCCTGCGAACACCTTGACAGCTGCTGTTCCCATACACCAAATCAGAAATATGAAGGGAAGGGCAGGAGGAAACATGTCTGAGAGCGGTAGGGTCTGGCTTCTTAAAAAGTTAACAATACTTAATATAACACATCAATATTGATTTTGATTATTTCTTTAAGGTCTAATAATGTAACTATTTTTCAACTATTCAACTGATATATCATTCTGTTACTGTAAACATGTCTTTTTTCCTTTTCAATCTACATTTAGAAATATTTTCACTATTTTTAAAATATTAAAATCGATATTTCACATAATGACCTCATTATTTAGCAAAATGAGAGTTTAATCAAGTTAATTTATTTACAATTCTCAATTGATTTGAAATGCATACAGAAAAATAGTTGAAGTAAGTGATAGTCTCTTCAATAATTCAATAATAATTAATTAGTTACCCATAAAAACATTTTTCCAAATTGTAGTTAAAACATATAGAACAATAATCGGTTAATCTAAAGAATCGATTAATGATCTTCATCTAAATCTTTATATAAATAAATTATTCTTTTAGATAATTAAAAGAATAAATAACTTGAATTGATTTATTTGGGATTACTTTTGATTTGAGAATACATACAAGACAATACCTGCAGTTATCAACTGCCTCTCCAATAATTAAATAATAATTGGTTACCCATAGAATTTTTTTCTAATAATATCAAAGTTAAAACATCAATATAATAATAATCGTTAATCTAATCTAAAGGAATAGATAATATAACAACTCGAATAATTTCAATTTATCAGAGTAGTAAAACGTAATATCAATATTCTGCAGATAACATTCATAAATATAATATTCATAGAGCTCTTTTTATGATATCTCTGATGTTTGAGAATAGTTTAAATAATAAATTATACTTTTATAAGTTCTCGAATTAATGGAAACAATAATAAATTATAATATGATACAAGTAATAAAAATAATAATGCTACATTTATCTTAATTTTAAAAGTTACGTGAATTTTCCAATTAATTTACAGATCAGTGTAAAATTGATCAAATTTTAAATATTCATGTATTTGGAAATTCTGTTCCAAAAATTACTTCAATTATTTTACATTATTCACATTACTTCTATCTACTGTAGAATTTCTTCATTCTACGTACATGAATCACTTCTGGAACAAACTGACCTCGTTTTCTAGAATTACTTCGTAATTGTGATCTGAAATCTTTTATTTATTGTGTAAGGCCCTTTGTAAGGATTGTTAAATTTCTTGCAAGTATCGGGCTCGTTTTGTGGATATGAGACAAGCACCTTGTCTCCTACTTGAAATTCTACATGTTTATGTTTTTCATCAAAATGCGTCTTTTGTCTTTCTTGGGCTTTTTGTATTAATTTCGGTAATTGTGACCGAATGTTAGCTAGGTCGTGTAGTACTTGAAAGCGATCTATATCATATGATGAGGGTAGAAATGCCACATCAAAAGGGCTGAGGGGATGAAAACCATGTACTAAATAAAAGGGTGTGTATCCTAGAGATTCTTGAAATGATATATTGTAAGCAAAACACACATACTTTATGTTGGAATGCCAATTGTTTTGTTTGTCATTTATGTAACATTTTAACATGGTAATCAGTGTGTGGTTATAGCGTTCAGTTACTCCTTGAGTTGTAGGCATGTAACTAGTGCCAAATTTTTGTGTGACACTCAATGAAAGACAAAATTGTTTAACTAACTCTGACCTGAAATTCGTTCCATTATCTGTATGGATTACTCTCGGTAATCCATATGTAGTGAAAAGTTTGTGAAGAATTTTACTGTGTTTTTAGCATCAATTGAAACTACTGGTTCACAAAAGGCAAACCTTGTAGCTCTATCCATGGCCACCAATATATACTTATAACGACCTCCACTTAGAGATAATGGACCTATTGCATCAATGCATATGGTGTGAAAAGGTTGCTCTGGGATCGCTATGGGCTTTAATAATCCTGCTGGTTTGGTTTTCGCAACTTTTGCATTTTGACAGATTACACATGATTTAACATAATCAACAATATCTTGTCTCATTGATGGCCAATAATATTTCACTCTTATCTTGGAAATAGATTTTTCTATTCCTAAATGACCGCCAAATTGTACAGAATCATGAAATTGTTGGAGGATCTGTGGAACTAAGGATTTTGGAACCGCCAAAATATGGAGAAAACTTGTCTTGTATTGAGAATCTTTATAGTAAATAATATCATCTTTAAGCATGTAACTTCGGGATTTTCTAGCAATATGCTTTTCTGCTGAGTTCAAATCGAGAAGAGCATTATATATTTTATTCAAATATGGGTCTTGTTTTTGTAATAAGCCTATATTTGTACATTGAATTGTATTTATATCTTGCCACTCTTTTTCAATCGATACATCTATTGGGGCTCTTGATAACGCATCAACAAGTTGTAGAGACTTGCCAGGCTTATATTTGATGTCAAAGTCATAATAGACTAGTTTCGCTGCTAGTTTAGCTAGTCGTGAGTTTGGCTCTTTGATATTTCTATAATGTTGGAGACTGCTATGATCAGTTATAACAGTAAACTTTTTATTCAAGAGTAGGGGTCTAAAATGTGAAATGCAGTACACTACAGCTAACATTTCTAAATGGGTTGCTGGCCAATTTTCTTCGTTTTTACTCAATCTTCGTGAAACGTAAGACACTGGTTTCATAATACCATCTTCATCTAACTGGCTTAAGCAACCAGCAATGCCTACACTGCAAGCGTCTGTCATTAAAAAGGTTTCCCTGTCATCCTGATAATGCATAAGTACGGGTTTAGTCATAAGACATGATTTCAATTCTTCAAATACTCTCTGGTGACTGTCTAACCATTCAAATTTTGCATCTTTTTTTGTTAATTGGGTCAAAGCATACGCTCGTTTTGATAAATTTGGAATGAATTTTCTGTAGTAGGAAATTGCTCCCAAAAATCTACGTACTTCATTTACCTTTGTTGGGACTGGATATTCGGCTATAGCTTGAACGTTTTCAGGTAAGGGAGAGATTCCGGTGTCCGACACTAAATGTCCTAATATTTTCAAAGATTTGAAACAAATTTTTGATTTTTCCGGGCTGAGTTTGAGACCGGCTTTTCTTAATCGAGAAAATACGTCTTCAATTTCGGAAATGTGTTCTTCCACTGTAGAAGACATTATATACAAGTCATCTATATACAGTAAGATAGTTCTGTAAAGTTTGTCTGAGAACAAAGATGTCATTCCACGCTGAAATGAATTTGGACTTACAGATAAACCCATTGGTAGTTTGCGGAATTTATAAAGACCGTCAGGTGTTATGAATGATGTTAAGTGTTGCGATTCATCAGCGATCGCCATAGAATAAAATGCGCTAGTCAAGTCCAATGTGGAGAGATATTTCGCGCCACTCAAAGCTTCTAACACAGTACCTGGATTAGGTAATGGAAATTTGTCATGTATAATCTTATTGTTTAATTTTTTATAGTTTATAACCATACGCGGTGGTTTATCTTTATAATGCACTAAAAATGCTGGTGCCGCATAACTTGACTTTGTGGGCTCGATCACTTTTGCCTCAAGAAGGCCTTCGATTATTTCATGTAGGCTGTCTCTCTCAGAAGGAGCTAACTTATAGGGTGGTGAGAATATTGGGGTATCATCTGCTACCTTGATTGTTACGGGTGGTAATTTTGATATGGGAATATCATATTTATTTATTTTAGCAAAATGTCAGAGTGAGTTGTGACTAATTGCGCCAACTTTTTGTAGCTTTCCGTTGGTAAATCTTTATTTATAGCAACATTCTTTTCGTGTACAAAGATATCTGGTTTTTCAGAATTTAATTCTGTGATTTGATGAATTTCATTTACATTCATATCGGTTTCGGCCCCTTTCATAGCATGTTTTCTATTTAAAATTCCTATCTCTCCATGCCTTAACAATGGCACCGATTTTTGAGAAAAGTTGTAAGCTTGAAATATTATATCATCAGGAGTTATTTTATCCAAGTGAAAGATTACTTTCTTTCCATTCAAATACTGATCATTTGGCATGAAATCGAATTCATCACTAGTTTCTATACCAAAAATATTTTCCACAGATACATTTTCAATAGTCTTCGGCTTTAATATCAAATCTTTTGTTAGTTTTATCGGATTGTTTGATAGTTGAATCTCAGCGGACTTAACTTCATTGTTTATTTTTTTTGAATACTCATTTATTTTGTGAAATGATATACTACCTAGCATTTCTCCTTCAGGTATTAATATGGGTTTACTTGACGAATTGAGAATTTTTAAACTAAATTGATTGTAATCATACAAGTTTAAAGAATGAATCAATGAGCTATTGTTGTTGAATATGCTGAGTTGTGGGTTGAAATAGTTCACTTTATTATTTTGTTCAGTAGTACAACAGAGTGCATCAATTTTAGCAACTGTATGCGGTTTAATGACAGCACTGTTGGTTGTTACCACGTTATAGGCTGATTGAACTGAAATTGAAAATTGATGACTTATATCATTTAGCCATTCTTTGTCAATTGGAATATTAACCGGATGGCCTTTCGACTGTACGAAAATGGTCTTTCTTTGAAAATCGAGAATGACTCCGTGATTTATAAAAAAAGTGTTTCCAAGCAATAAATCTACCGAACAATTTTCCATTACAAAGCAGTCTTGTTCAAATGTATTGTTAGATATTGAGAAAGAAACCTTAGACATTCCTAAAATTTTCAATGGCTCTCCATTTGCAGCAAACAATTGGACACATGGATTCTCAGTTATCGTAGAATCATAAATTAAATTTTTGCGAACAATACATACATTACTTCCCGTATCAAATAGAATTTTTATTTGCAAAGCATCTATTTTTCCTTGTACTTGTAAAGCTAATCCCGTTTTTGCACAATAGTGCTGAGTAGTTCTAGTAGGGGTGACGAGTTCATTTTTATGAGTTTTGAAAGGACTTTCATGACCCTGCTTTTCAATCAGCTCAATTAAGTTTTCCAATTTAATAATTATCTCTGGTTTTTCCTGCATTGTGATAAATGGTCTTTTGCTTTTAACAAAATCCAACATAGATAAGATTTTAGATCTGCTGTAACAGGCTATCGCATCTTGTTTAGCATATCCTTCTAAAGTCCTATATTTTAGTAAATAATGTATAATATTCATGAAATTCTCTATGACATGAATGTATGAATTGAGAACAGTGTTTGTTTCTGGAACATACGCTATTTGAATCTTTTTGGAACTTTTACATTTAATTTTAGTAGTAGTTTTCATTTCTTGTTTCATGTAATTAATTTTTTACTAGAGCATAAGCGAGTTGGAGATTCTCATTTTGGTTTGAATCGAAATGATATGCTTGGTGTGACTTGTTATCGTAAACGAATAATGACCATTTTTCCTTCCTAAGTCGTTAGTATCATCACTTATAAAGAAAATCCAGAATTTACTATTTTTGCTTCGTCACTGATTAACTCTGTTATTTCTTTATATGGAGTAATCAACAAACTAGTTACGATATTGGGATGGAAACTATACACAATATTATTCAATACATTCCCGTAATTATCAGTGATTGCTTCAATAAGACTTTGAATTTGATGTGGTTCTAATTCTATATCATGCGCCTGATTTTCTATATTGTCGCTTCTAGTCAATATAGGTTCATTAGACAAAGTATTATTATTTTCACGCATTGTTTTTAAAGGGACACTGCTGTATTCTTTTTCTATTATGTTATGACTTTCAGAGATGGAACTACCTGCTTCGGCTCGTTTTTCAATATTTGTATCAATCACTTCAAGTGTTTGATGTTTTCGACTTAAGTTATTTAGTGGTGGAATTACAATGCCTTTATTTAATATACTGCTATTCTTATCACCTTCTTTTATAACTTCGTTTTTTGAGTTAGTAATTGTCGGGATATTTTCTAATTTAAAACTACTTGCTTCGGCTCGTTTTTCAATATTTGTGTCAATCTCTTCAAGTGTTTGATGTTCTCTACTTGAGTTGTTTAGTGGTGGAATTACAATGTCTTCATTTAATATATTCCTATCACCTTCTTTTATAACTTTGTTTTTTGAGTTAGTAATTGTCGGGATATTTTTCAAAGTTTTAATGTGGCTCTCCTTCGGACACCTGTTTTGAGTATTATGTGCATTTTCCGAGGTTACAGGTGTCCGGCTTACTCGTTTTTTGACTCATTGTTAATTTTATTATAATAACAAGTTTCGGTACTGTGATTGGTTTTATTGCAGATAGTGCATTTTTGAGAGCTCTTACGATTGGGACTTTGAGTTAAACCATTGTATTTACATTGCTGTGTGTTGTGGGATGAGTCTTGACAAATGTCACATTTTTTAAAATTGTTGTATTTGCAATTGTATGTAGAATGGCCTGCCTTGTTACAAATTTTACAGTATGAAGAGTCTCTTCTGTGAAATCCGTTTTGATTAGACATATTATTTGAATTTTTCTTAGTAAATCCCTGCTTTACATTATGGGTGTTCGTGGGGTGTGTGTATGGAGATCTTTCTCCTTCCAACTGATTTATTTTTGCGTTAGAGCGACAATTTGTTTTCTATTGGGTCTCTTACTCTCTCAGAATGTGACTGATTTAGTGATTGATCAAATAGACCTAATCTATCATCATGAATGAATTGTGCAAGTTGATACTTCTTCAAATTCTCTTCTAACTCCTTGATTGAATTGTTGGGTAGCATGACAATTTTGTCCAGAATGGACGGTTGCAAACCTCTGAGAATGAATCTAATTTTTGTTTTTCCCCATCTGAGGGTCGACTTTACTACAAAGGAATAGAACATCTGTCATGTAGCTTTGAAGTGTGTCGGTGTCTTGCATTTTCTGTTATTTAATTGAATTTCAAATTTTTCTGCTTGACCTACAGGCTCGAAATATTTAGTCAGTGTTTCCTTCATGTATTTATAAGTCAAATCATTTTGATGTGAGGCATTGAGGGTTTCAAAATGTTGTAATGCACTATTGTTCAGATAAAACGGTAAGTACAGTAATTTGTCGTTGTCATCCCAACCATTGAGAGTGGCTGTCCTATCGTAATAGGAAAAGAATTCGCAAATATTTTCTTTAGGGCTAGCTGAAAAGGTTTTTGGTGTAATAAATGGACGTTTTTTATCTGCCATAGCACTATCGCTTACGGGATCGGTTTGAGTGGTATTAGTACTAATATCAATGCTTTTAGAAGAAAAATCGTCTTCTTGAATTCTATATGTAGTTCTTAAAGTCTTTTCTAATGAAACTAAATCGGGTATTGAATTTTTAGTTTGTCGGATAAGGAAACTCTACGAATTATGTCTTGTAAGGCACAATCACGTTCTTCAAAATATGTAGTTATATCTTTCAAATTGGTTTTATTAGCCTGAGGTTAGATCTTATGAATTCTAAATCAGCGTTTTCAGGAATATATAGATTGTACTGTTCTGCTAATTGTCTAGCTTGTTCTAAGTTTAATTTACCTGTTTGAATATCACGCAAGTCTGGGATATTTGTGTTCATTGAAACAACAACAGCATAGGGCCAGAATATTTTTAAATCTTAAATTAATAAGAATCTTAAATTAAATGAAAGATGAACATAGAAATGAGAAAGAATGGTGACCTAGAATATAGTGCAAGCTAGCTTTTTTATAAGAGAAACGATCGATCAACTATGAATACAATTTTTCTATTGGAAATTATCACAATTGCAATTTAATGCTATTATTATTATTATTCCTCTTTTTTATGCTAAGATTCCAGCAAATAGTTCTTTATTGTTTATTCATTATTTGAATCTAATAAATGAATTATTAGAATTAACTTGATAATGATTATTACCATGCACTTTTATTTTAAATATTTGATATTGATGAAATTTTTAAGCACTTGATTCAACGCATGCTTTTATTTTAATGATTGAAACTCCAAAAACCTGTCATACACTCCGTCCTTAATTTTTGACAAAAGAGAAAAAAATTATATTAATGTGAATAGCAAAAGGCTACCGAGAAAGTCCAACAGTTAGTGTCGGATAGATTGTAATAAAAATCACAAAACCCGGCTAAAACTCCACCATTGTAACAAATATGTGCCTGTTACTTACACAAGGATCTTATAAATTTATATAATTTTTGGTGAATAACCAAATGAAATTATCTGAACGTCCGGATTGGAGTGCATCAATCAATTGATTTCTCCAATCTTTCAGTGTTGATTAATTCATTCAGTTACCTCACACAAGCGCCTCCACCAGTGTTTTTTTTTTTTTTTTTAACAGGAAAAAACACAAACCTTAAATTGAATATTTTTTATTATTTTTTTTAATTGAATTTATTTACCAGGTATTTGGATTTTCTAATAGAGGTCGAAACTGGAAAATGAAAAAGTCGATGATTGAATGAATTTGAATTTTATTACAATTCTTCGAAAATTCAAAAATTAAAATTTACAACCAATTTTCAAGAATTAAGAATTTGATAATAAAAATAAAAAAATATATAAACATTGGAATATTTATTTAATTTTATAATATTTGAAAATAAAAAGAAATTACAAAAGAAAAGTTGAAATTAAAAAAAGGGTACAGATAGTCTACTATTTTTATTTTCTAATAATTTTATTTTTGGGGAAAACGTTCTCTCTCAGATTTCTTGTTTTTAAATTTAAAAATTTAATTTTTTTAAGTTTATATATAATTATGTGATTCAAAAATGGTGAGGTGGAAAATAGAAAAAAAATGATTAAAAAAAAAACTGTGTTACCTTACGTCACTTGAACGGACTCCTGCACGGTTAGACTAAGATCAGAACAAGCTGTCGCAACCGCTGCTGCACAAGAAGTGAGCTTTTTTCGGCTGGTTGAAATTTTGTAGGCATAAATGCTGAGTCTTTACTTTGGATAGAAAAGGCTTCAACGCCTTGCCAACAGTTGAAAAAAGAAAGAGAGATAGTGAGTGAGAGAGTACGTTTTCCTTTTCTTGCTTTACAGCTTACTATTGAAAAAATTAATACATTTTTTTTTTGAGTGGGTTCTGTCACTATTGTGACACAAGATGATAAAAATATAATACTGTATGACTGTATTCCTGTATATAATTACTGTATGACTGCTACCATAAAGTATGACTGTATGATAGCATACAAAACCTAGTATCAATAATTTTTTATAATAAATGTCTTTGGAGTAAGGCTATGAGCACAACTATAATAGAATATAGCAAATATAGCAAATAGCACAACTATAATAGAATAGCAAAGTTCACAAATCCTTTATCTGTGCAATGAAAGACTGATATTGGATTGGAATGAATGAACTTGGCTATTTGTTGCTATGACTAGGCTATGATTGTTGTTATGTGATTTAATATTATTTTCAAACATTCATATTCATTTCTTTGATCAATAATACATTATCAAGGTAAGAAAATAGCAGGCGTTAGCCAAAACATCTTAAAATATTGAATTCTATTGTATTTTGCGAGGATTTTAATGCTTCTGTAAAATTATTATTGAAAGCTGTTACAATAAAATCAATTCTATTCTATTCCATCGTGAATACCTCTTAGGCTAGGCGTACACCGCTTAGTCAAGACAAGACAAGACGAGATTAGTCACGTTTAGTCACAGTACTTCACATAGTTGCTTATGAAGCAACACACACCGATTAGTCATTGCATCGGTGTGTGCTGCTTCATAAGCAAGTATGTGAATTAATGTGACTAAACGTGACTAATCTCGTCTTGTCTTGTCTTGACTAACCGGTGTACGCCTAGCCTTACTCAATATTTAAGTAATAAAATATCAGTTGATCAATATCTTATTTCACATAGTTTTACCAAATCTTTGCAACAAAAAGTCTGTTACAAGCACTGTAGCCTAAGTAACTTCAAAATTTGAAAATTGTGATTCATGTAATAAAATCTCCTAGCGTGACGTCACTGTCACCTCTGATGAATGACATTATGACGTCATCGCTTCAGCGAACTCCACCAACCGAAACACTCGCTACTTATTTTGTTTACTATGCTTTTGTGCGGGCTCCAGCCCCAGTCATAAATCACGCCCGTAATTCTACAGCTCAATAGATAACAATATAATTAATTTCGACAAAATAATCAATGGTGTCCTTTGAAAAGTGGCTCAATTCCTGGAGTAGCTGCTTTGTGTGATATTATCAGCTGGCGTGGAAACTTATTACTGAACGTATTGGATGATAAATTGAATGAAAATTGGGCTCCAACCTTGCTCCTATAGTGTAATCTGGACTATAAAATTCATAAGTTCCATAACATGAGAGTTGAGTTTACAGATATATATCTTTATGCTCCTTGCACTGTTATCAACATATATATAGTTATGAATTTTTTTAGTGTATATATAGTGTCATTATATGAATGAAATTAGGCCTAGTTATTTTTGTGTAAGTGTTGTGTGAAGGAAATATTGTACATCATAATGCAACACAAATACTTATTATAGGTAACTTATTGATAGATAATCTCTGACTAAAACCATAGACTAACTATACAGTTGGTCTATGCTAAAACGATCTCTTTGGCTATTGTTTCCGACAATTCCGACTGAGAAAATTGTAGCCTAATCGTATTTCAAAGGAATCAAAAACTTCGAACATATAATTGTGTCAGGTGACAGAATTATATTGAGCCTCGAAACGATAATTTTGTAATAAAGACTAAAACTTCAACTCATTGGCAAAAAATATTGATGTAATAAAATCAAAGATAGATCATTTTTAGATCATATAATATTGTACCTGCTATATGTCGAACACCAATTATTGTAATATCAATGGATAAATTATTTTTTTAATGGCATTTACTTAGCCACATTTATTGTATGCATGTTTATTTGTCACTCATAACCTGCAAACGGGCAATCAATCAGTGAACTGTCAAAATAGCCACAGCCCACTAGCCAAAACAGATTATTCAATTAGCAGTAATTATAATTGCCAAAATCGTAGCAGCGAGCATACCTCACTATAGAGTGATATATTGTAATTTATGTATTATATGTAAAAAAAAAAATAATAAAAATAACATGCATGAAAAGAAAATAATAATAATAATAAATTAGAGAAAACTTTAAATATTATTAAATCTGTTTTACTCAGCCATGTAGTACTGTTATACCAATCGATTCCTCTGTCATTCATTGAAAATAGTTTTATCTTATCAGTTCTGAAGAAATGATAATTTGTTCGTCATTCTTGTGGCACGCATTTTTCTATTTATTTCTTTCAATTTCAATTAATAATAATTATTTCAATTATTACAGTATTTGGTCAACTTAAAATTTGTATCACCACTCTATAAAATGTACCCCTACTGTCAGTACTGCTTTGGTGTGTCTAGTCTGTGTTATCAAACACGTGCATACGTTCTGTTATCACACACACATGTGAGTAGCCGGTCATTTGTCAAATGTAAGGGGTCGTTATTTTGTTTTATATAAAAAATTCCTGATCACATCCTATTAACTCTCTAAAATATTTAAGCTGTATTCAGGGCGATCTATTTTCCAGACGCCATCTTGTATTAAAATTAAAATTTCATTGACCAATCAGAATTTTTATATCACTATTCTTTCTAGAATGTTCTTTTTGTATTAATCCGCCTTGGCTAAATTACCGTTTCCGATGTATGAAAAGGTCTCACTCTGCTCGGGAACCCCCACTAGAATGGTCTGATCAGCCAAACGTTATTTGTTGGATATCTTAAATGTAATTTTTGTCAGTTAAATGTGAAAAATTTTTTATGTAAGCACCTGCGATCCGTTATCTCACTATTAAAATTTATCAGAGTGAAAGTTAATATCGAGCGTGAAGTATCATAGTGAGTTGAGAAAAGTGATACAGAAAATCAAAAAAAGCTGTGATCGACGCCATTCCTGTTCGCGTCTATACCGAAGGTTCCACCACGCCGGCCTGTATCCAGAAGCATCGTCCACAAGGTATCGTGCAGTGTTTTTATTACCAGGGCCCTAGGTATATGTGCGCACAAAATTATATAGCAAGGTCAAGTCGACATAGTGACCTTCAGTGATTTTCAAATAATACTTGAGGAAAAGGCTACTGTAGAGATTCTGGATCACTCACATTTCCAGGCAAGAGACCCTGACTCATTGCTCTTTAAAAAAGGTATTTATATTTTGCAATCTTACAATTTAGATTTTAATAATCTTTATAATTTCTGAACACCAGAAAAATCTCTCATATAAATTGGCGCCCAACGTGGGGCCTGATGATAGGGCCGGAATTTCTACAGTTTTCTTCTCAGGGAGCAGGTGCTGCAACTGAGAAAATTATTTTTCTTTTGGGTGAAAATTCACACCAATTTTCAGAATTTTTTCTGAGCCTGTAACGGCTTGTGACAGGGAGTCACTATTGATTTCGTCAGCTATCTGGAGATTGAGAACATAGTGCACTCTTGGAATTGCCAAGATTTAAAAAAAAAAAAAAAAATTATTTCATTCTCAATAAAGTATATAGTGACTATTTGTCACCAGTAGCGAGTACAGAGTCAGGGGGCTTGCCTGTTACCCAGGTGCTGAAATAGGGTCCCCTATTAACGACCTCAATAGATTATTATTTTCTCTAGTCTATATTTTAGATTCATTTATTTACTTGATCTAATGTTTTGTTTTTTTTAAAAAAAAAGGCATTATTATTGCTGATAGCTTGAATTTTTGAAATATTATCGGTTTACTAGCTATTTTATATTTTCTAGTGGATTGGGTACTTCCCTTACATTGTGTATTGTTGTGTTTATTTGTTATATCTGTATCTTATCATTGTAAGATCTCATAGCACACTTCACACAGCTTTGTCGGCGACTCAATCTCACCGCCACACTCCGCATACCGCCCTACGTCCGCTTCATAGCGCATCCATTACTGCACCTAGCAAACATCATTGTCACCACACCTACTTCGGCCCAGCTGACGTACTACCAGGCCACCACCACGGCGCGACTATACACTCAAGATTCTATTTCATATATGGAGTTTGGCGAAAGTGACACTGTCGTAGAGAACACCATGGCCACTCACAATTCACCAGCCAATACTGAGGAGTCTACCACCATGATGAGGGACCGGGATCAAGGCAGCGTTTGTTCAGTCAACTTCCAACCACTCCAGCAATTATCATCTACCTTGGTTGACGCAACAGAACCACCAACAATGCCGAGCACATCACATGTCAAACCAACCACAGCAGATGATTCTCTAGCCGAGCTCATAGCAGGGGACACATCCATCAACACAGCCACCCTCAACCAATTCTTTGCGGGATTTGAGGAGAGATTTCTAAAACAGCTGAGGAATACCGACACTAGTATCGCATCCATGAGAGCAGACATAATCTCTACTAAAGAAATTAGTAGCAGCGTATCCAAGCAGCTTGATGTAACCACCATTAGTTTGAATAAGCGGCTGGATGATACAAACGAACGCATCGACAAAATCCACACAACTGTTCAGAAGGAAATTGATGTTTTACGTACCGAGATGCGCCAGGAGTTGGAAGAAAAGACCGCAGAGATACAAAACAACATGCAGAGACAGAGTGAGGAGATGAGGCGACAGCTGGAGGAAAACTTCAAAAAATCGGAGGACACACAGAAAGCTGAGTGTGAAGTAGTTCATAAAACACTGGAACAAAAAATAACCACCACCAAACAACAATTAGAAGCTCAGGTGTCAGAGATAGGAAATAAACTAGATAATGCAGTTGAAACACAGGAGACAGTTCATGCTCAAGTGAACAGCTTGACTGAACAGCAGAGTCGTTTGGAAATGAAATGTACAAATATGGAGGGAGACTTACATGCAGTTAGTGAGGAAGTTAAATCCAGATTAGTACAACATGACACAAAAATTTCTCAGCTAGAGAGAAAAATAGATTGTGTGCGCAACAGCGGAGAAATTTCGACTGTCATGGATGCACAGAGCGTCTCTACTCTATTTCATAGTCTGGGAAAATTTGACAATACAAATTATCATATGGATCCTCGACCATTCGTTGATCAACTAAGAGTCGTGCAAGACCTAACTAACACCTCTTGGGCCGTATGGCGTTTCAAATTATCCACCTTACTGTTGGGAGAACCACAATTATTCCTACATACCAGGGCAAACGAATTCAACAGTTTAGAAGAATTCATCTCGGCTTTTTTGGAGCAGTATTGGAACGTTAGCCGTCAAGAAGAGCTGTTATCAGAGATCATCACCTGCCAATATAATAAATCAAGCGGTCAGACATGCTCAGAGTTTGTAGCTCGACTGAGTTATCTCAATTCTCAACTGGATGAAAAAATCTCAGATCGTAATTTGGCCAGCATTGCAATGAAAAAGTTACCGCATCATGTACAAATGGCATTGGCCACCTCTAACATCACAAACCTCCGAGCGTTAGAGAATTATCTACACTGTGTCCAGGCAGTAACTAGTAACAACGGAAATAGACACAATAATATAAATAATAACGGCAATCAAAGCAATATACAGCGCATGCAAATGGATCCACCACCAGTGAATACCCAAAGAAATAATAATGGAAATAATGGAGGGGATAATGTACAGGAGGTAGAGACAATAAATTCACCGCCACCAGATCCCAACAACAGTAATAATAATTTCCACGGCAAAGGCGGATTCAGAGGAAATCGTTTTAATGGAAATCGAGGAAAAAATGGTCATTATAATAATAATCAAAACTCCGATTTTCATTTCGATGGGAGAGATAGGTTGGGTCAAGTAGACCACGCTCCCAATTCGTCAAGTTCGCCTAGCTTCCCAATGACTGGAGAGAATTCTAGAGCAAAGAATGATTCATCATCAGTATCCACAGCTAACCTGCCTAACAGCCCCACAAGTAAGCAAGGAGGCCAAGTAAATAGAAGTGGAGGTGGAAATAAGCAGGCATGACTAGCCGGGGAGACCATTTACTCCACTCTGCCTGTCAAAATGATAAAAACTGCCGGTGAAAACAACATACTTCATCAAGTAAACAAAAAAGCGAGCAAACGTATGTACCAACATAGGCGGCACATTCGATATAAACCGCATAGGCCTCGGAACCCAGCAACTCCAACCGAGAACACCGCCACCGAGCCCGCTATGGACCCAACGTGTAGTGAGAAATCAGAGAAAACTTGCCTAACCACTTTTCGTGATGATATCCGAGAAACTCTGCTAGAAGAGACCAACCAGACGTCCGAAAAGTCCAACACCCAGTTCCAGACTTACATCTGCATTGAATTGGCTGATTTGAAATTCCAAGCTCTGATAGATACCGGTGCACAGTGTAGTCTGATACAAAACGACTCCTATTCACGTTTGAGAGACGTCACCACCATAGCTACACTGCCGCTAACCTCTACCCACCTGACCGGCATAAATCCTGGACGCCGCATACGTGTATCCACTCAATGTTTGCTCGAAGTGAAAATTGAAGGACAATATTTCCCGCACACTTTCCTTGTCCTACCAGTAACCGGACCACATATAATAATTGGAGCCAACTTTTGAATTGCTACAAAGCCAAAATTGATTTTAGTGCCCTACATTTCAAAGTTACTACGGATGACTCCATGGAAGAAATCACAACTCCACTAATATTAGAGTCGAATCCTGGGGAGATAAGGAGAATTAATAATATAAATGTGGATGATAATATCCCACAAGAATGGGAGTTCCATGAGTTGGAAGAATCCATCACCAGATTGAGCGTATTGCATGTCACTGCATATTCTGAAGAAGACGGCACAAAGGAAGATGCCACCGAACAGTTATTGGCTGAGTTAATTTCGAATATTGAAAAAAGAAGTGATTGGGAACCGTCATTGCGTGATGAAGTAAAAAATATGTTTGTCAGAAATAAAGAAGTTTTTACTGAACAACCCGGACTGGCAAACCATTACAAGTGTAAATTGGAAGTGAAGCCACATAATTTTATTTCAAAAGTCCTACCCTATACCGTTCGTTCATAGACAAGCCGCATCCGCCGAGATAGCACGAATGGAAGAACTTGAATAATAGAACCATCCTCCTCACATTACAGCTTGCCAATAGTGTGTGTCGTAAAGGATGGGTCAATAAGATTATGTCTTGATGCACAACAACTAAATATTGTATTGATGATGACCGAGAGGGACCCCCTCAAATAGAACATGTATTACAAACGTTCCACGGTAAGACAGTCTACTCCACCGTCGATTTGAGCGCCGGTTATTGGCAGGTCCAAATCGCCGAAGAATCGCGGGACTACCTATCATTTTTATTCAATGGCCGAAATTTACGTTTCACTAGATTAGCCTTCGGAATCCGGAACGCCATGGCTGTGTTCATACGTTGTCTACGCCAATCTTTAGGGGAAGATATAACTGATTTTTGTACCCTCTACGTGGACGACGGCATCATTTCGTCAAACAGCGTACTCGAACACTGTCAACATCTAAACGTCGTATTCACGAGATTGATAAAATGTGGCATGAAATTGAAACTTTCAAAATGTAACTTTTTCGCACAGAAGGTGAAATATCTTGGCCATATTATAAGCCCTCAAGGGATCACACAAGATGCAAGCAAGCTACAAGCGATAAAGCAGTTTCCATCGCCTGCAAACAGAAAGCAGTTACAAAGCTTTATTGGTTTTCTCCAATTCTACCGCCGATTTAATAGTAGAATGTCATATTATACAGCTCAACTCAGTCACGTACTGTCGTCAACCAAGCCATGGAAATGGGGAGAGCAAGAGGAAAAAATATTTACAGAATTAAAGGAGGCGTTTTTAGATGCAGTTGTACTAAAGCATCCAGACCTAAGCAAGCCCTTCTACATAAATGTAGATGCATCTGACTACGCGCTGGGGGCTGAAATTTTTCAGAAGGATGAAAATGGCTACAATGGTGTGATAGCATTTTTCAGTAAAACTTTAAATGCCGCTCAGAGACGTTACTCGGTAACAGAAAGAGAACTATTAAGTATCCTTGAAGTCTGTACGAAATACCGAACCCTGCTCCTCGGCCAAAAGATTTTCATCAACACTGATCATAAGGCTCTGACATTCTTCAAGACGGCAAAGCTCACCAACAACCGCCTCTCCAGATGGTTTCTAGTATTACAAGAATATGATTTGGAACTCACCCACCTACCTGGTAAACAAAATCAAACAGCGGACTTTTTATCAAGACCAGTTGATTCTACTTACAACAACGAGACGACCTTCCACTGTTATCTTCTTCAAAACGATGAGTCAGTACCGTTTCCAGCGCATATTGAGCCAATCATACACAAAGACTTGTTAACGCCATCTAGGATCAGCGAAGCCCAGTCAAGAGATCTAAAAATAGTTAATATCATTAATCAGCTAAGACAGTCATCACAGAATCAACCAACACATCTCAAGCAGTATATGATATTTGAAGACCATCTATTTTATAGATCGGCCCGCAATGCATTCAACTGGCGTCTAGTTGTGCCCAGTGATATACAATGTGACATCATTAAAGAATCACATGAGCGAATAGGCCATTTCGGCATCAGAAAGACCCAACATGCACTTAGTGAGAGTTGTTACTTCAAAGGGATGAATAAAAAAGTAGCCAAAATTATCAGAGCATGCGAATTATGCCAAAAAACTAAACACAATCGATTTCACATTAGAGGCGAAATGATTCCAATACTGCCAAGCAAGCCGCTTGAATTAATATCCGCGGATATCTACGGACCACTTCCACAAGCCAAATACAGGATGAAATACATCTTTGCTTTAACTTGTATATTTTCCAAATACACTCTACTATGTCCAATTGGCAAAATAACAGGCGAGAAACTGGCTAAATGTATTACCGGAAGGTGGACAACTGAAGTAGGAAAGCCAGAACGCGTTTTGTCCGATAATGCTACATATTTCTGTAGTGCAAAATGGAAGCATATTTTACAAGAAGCTGACATAAAATGGGCTAGAACTTCAACATACCATCCAGCATCAAATCCTGTTGAGCGACGTATGGCCGAGATATCAAGGTTTATGAGAGCTTATTGCAATAAAACTCACCAATTCTGGACAAAGTACCTACCGTTCCTAGAAAGATGTTTGAACAACTGTCTGAGTGAGAGCACCGGGTATACCCCTCACGAGATCTTATTTGGGCAGCGAGATAAATCGTTTATTGAGCAGCTGGTGAACTTCCCAATGGTCGTGAACAAACCCAACCTAGACATCTGTCATATAGTAAGAAATAAATTGCAAAAAGCCGCCAATCAAAGGAAAAAATACCATGATAAAGCTGTCAAAATTTTTCATTACAATATTGGAGATGAGGTGCTGGTCAGGAGCCATAGAACTTCCGACGCCTTAGGGAAGCTAACAAAAAAGTTTTTTCTGCTTTATACTGGACCCTACGTTGTAACAGCTATCTCAAATCATAATACTATCCAAGTTCAAGACACTAGAAATATTAACATGAAATGGTGGGAGAATGTTTCAATGGTGAAACCATTTTATAAAGTTTAGGGCCAGAAGGACCCCAGAACAACGAGTTCTTGTAATTGAAAAAAGCGATAAAGAATGGAGAAGTATGAATTGACCTATCAGATATATATGTCCAGCTATACCCTGGCGTCAACTTCTACTGTGCACTTCACCAGCTGTCCTCCAGAGAACGTCTTGTGAGTCGACAAAGCTGTGTGAAGATGAAAAAATTGTAAATGAGATCAATTTCTATAATTCTATGACATTGTAGTCATTTCGACCTTAAGTCGACATTATTTTTTATTGTTATGGAGTTAGAATATTTACATAACCTCCAAACCGATCGATCAAGAATAGTCAATATCGATCTCACTGCCAATTTCATAGAGATCCAGACAGAATAAAGAAGGATAATAAGAATTAGAAACTTAAAATGAAATCAATATTATTATCTTGCATGTCAAATTTATTTACTTACATCATTGTTACATGTAAATCTTTGTATATTCTATGTCATTATTTTTATCATTTATATTAAGCATGATGGTAGAAAACAGTAAAAATATCAGCTGTTCGGCATAAAATCATTTATTACTTAAAAGCAGAGTTACCAACTTATTTGTTAAAGCCATTCAGAGTTTATTATATTGTCATTCTTACTTTTCTATCGAGTGCTAAGAGCCTTTACTTGTTGTTAGTATATTATTTAAATTGTGCACTGTGCATTATTTATATGCAAAATGTTTGTTAAGTGAAGCTTGAGACCTATATAATCTGACTTACCTCAACTCAATCTTTTAAAATGCCATTGAGCATACTTTATTTATTCTAGTGTGGCTATACTGCATTATTTTATAAGTGATCCAATGGTATTCACTCTTATTAGCAGCGCCAACTATGTATACTTTTGAAATATTGTCAAAGTGATCCTAGTCTGTGACAGGCACTTAATTTTTGTAAATTTATTTGATTAGAATGTATTGTAGACAAGGTCCAAACATCTCTATTCTATTTTTGTAAAGGGTTTAGCAAAGGCTAACACCATTTTGTAGTTGAAAGGTATTTGTTCTTGTTATAAGGCTCAAATAGGCTCACCAGACCTCTCTTTGAGATTGAATTAAACACTCGCCAGTCACACTTTTTATAAATTCAAAAGCTCACCACCTCGTATTTAATTAAATCAGGGGCTATTGTGTCAGGTGACAGAATTATATTGAGCCTCGAAACGATAATTTTGTAATAAAGACTAAAACTTCAACTCATTGGCAAAAAATATTGATGTAATAAAATCAAAGATAGATCATTTTTAGATCATATAATATTGTACCTGCTATATGTCGAACACCAATTATTGTAATATCAATGGATAAATTATTTTTTTAATGGCATTTACTTAGCCACATTTATTGTATGCATGTTTATTTGTCACTCATAACCTGCAAACGGGCAATCAATCAGTGAACTGTCAAAATAGCCACAGCCCACTAGCCAAAACAGATTATTCAATTAGCAGTAATTATAATTGCCAAAATCGTAGCAGCGAGCATACCTCACTATAGAGTGATATATTGTAATTTATGTATTATATGTAAAAAAAAAATAATAAAAATAACATGCATGAAAAGAAAATAATAATAATAATAAATTAGAGAAAACTTTAAATATTATTAAATCTGTTTTACTCAGCCAAGTAGTACTGTTATACCAATCGATTCCTCTGTCATTCATTGAAAATAGTTTTTATCTTATCAGTTCTGAAGAAATGATAATTTGTTCGTCATTCTTGTAGCACGCATTTTTCTATTTATTTCTTTCAATTTCAATTAATAATAATTATTTCAATTATTACAGTATTTGGTCAACTTAAAATTTGTATCACCACTCTATAAAATGTACCCCTACTGTCAGTACTGCTTTGGTGTGTCTAGTCTGTGTTATCAAACACGTGCATACGTTCTGTTATCACACACACATGTGAGTAGCCGGTCATTTGTCAAATGTAAGGGGTCGTTATTTTGTTTTATATAAAAAATTCCTGATCACATCCTATTAACTCTCTAAAATATTTAAGCTGTATTCAGGGCGATCTATTTTCCAGACGCCATCTTGTATTAAAATTAAAATTTCATTGACCAATCAGAATTTTTATATCACTATTCTTTCTAGAATGTTCTTTTTGTATTAATCCGCCTTGGCTAAATTACCGTTTCCGATGTATGAAAAGGTCTCACTCTGCTCGGGAACCCCCACTAGAATGGTCTGATCAGCCAAACGTTATTTGTTGGATATCTTAAATGTAATTTTTGTCAGTTAAATGTGAAAAATTTTTTATGTAAGCACCTGCGATCCGTTATCTCACTATTAAAATTTATCAGAGTGAAAGTTAATATCGAGCGTGAAGTATCATAGTGAGTTGAGAAAGTGATACAGAAAATCAAAAAAAGCTGTGATCGACGCCATTCCTGTTCGCGTCTATACCGAAGGTTCCACCACGCCGGCCTGTATCCAGAAGCATCGTCCACAAGGTATCGTGCAGTGTTTTTATTACCAGGGCCCTAGGTATATGTGCGCACAAAATTATATAGCAAGGTCAAGTCGACATAGTGACCTTCAGTGATTTTCAAATAATACTTGAGGAAAAGGCTACTGTAGAGATTCTGGATCACTTACATTTCCAGGCAAGAGACCCTGACTCATTGCTCTTTAAAAAAGGTATTTATATTTTGCAATCTTACAATTTAGATTTTAATAATCTTAATAATTTCTGAACACCAGAAAAATCTCTCATAATATTTATTTGAAAAGTTATCAACATAATAATACTAAAAAACTGATAAGAAATTTGTGATATGCCGAGTAAACTCATCAACTTATAACCAGCACCATGATTCTTGTGTAATACAGCCTTCCATTGCTCATAAGTTACTAGGTCATTTCTCCAAATTTCAAGAGATTTATAGCCAATTTGGAGGCTTGCATGAAACCTTGCCTCAACATATTAGATAACGTCTCACACATAATTATCTCACTTGGCTAATGATTATAAGGAGCGCGCCGGCATACAATGCAGTGAAGGAGCAAGCCATAAGTTACTGCAGACTGAACAAGCAGTGTTGATTATATCTCATATCAATTGCAAGGTACGATAATATAACGTTAACTGGGACGAGTTCAACATTTTGTTGCTTGAATATTTTGTCCAGAAATTGATTGGAAAATTAATCTCAATTCAATAGATTTTATCACTGTAATCAATAACAAAAATATTGATCGACTATTTTGGTCGAAATTTATCCTATGTTGTTTGATTTTGTAGATATGAGAAAATACAGAAAAATAGAGTAAAATAAGATAAGATAACGGTAACTGAGATGAGTTTGAAATCTGGTTGCTTGATTAATTTGTTCAGAAATTGATTGGAAAATTAATCTCAATTCAGTATGTTTTAACAATGTAATCAATAAAAAGTATTGATCAACTATTTTAGTTGAGATTTATCCTGCTTATTATGTGGTTTGATTTTGTAAATTGATATGAGATGAAGGAAGGTAAAGAAATTGAAATTTCTTATTTTCAATAGCTTATTTTCAATTTTCAATAGAATTTACTAGATTTCTGCTTTCCTGGGTTTCCTTCAAGTTGTCTCAATCTGATTTCTCAAGCTTAGACAGTTAAATTTTTCCAGGAACTACTTCTATCTCTGGAAAATGTTTTACAGCATTCAACAAGAAGCAAGATTGGATTTCTTCTAATCTGAGTCAAAACATTAGACTTTCTCTAATGCATGAACTAGTTTAATTGGTACAATATGCGAATATTCTACGGATTGGTTCCAACTCAGTATTACACATACCAAGTTTGTAGACTTCAGCAAACCTAGCTCAAACAGATGCTAAAATAAAAAAAAATGAACAAGATTGGTTTTTCTCAAAGAATATTGGAGTGAAAAAATGTTTGACTACTTAAAAGTGTTGTAATTGCATTGGATAGATTAGGACTTCACAATATTTATAGTTTTCATCTAGCTCACAATGTTTATCAATGAAACTGGAGGAAAATAATGATATCTTCCGAAGTCAGGTACGTTTCAATTATATTTAGCTTAAGTTAGAAGAAATAGTTAACTTCTAGCTCAAAAATCTTCTTCAATGAAACTTAAAAGAAACAATGACGCTTTCTGAATTGAGATACATTTTAATACAGTACTCAGCTTTTAAGGGTACAAGAAAGTAATAAGCTTACAAACTATCGACCGGTTTACATTGAAATGTCGTTGATTGCAAGCATAAGTTGCGTGTTTTGTCGGAAGCTTAATGGAGAAATTACAGCAGCGTTGAAAGCTAGACAGGCGTCTTCAAACATACGTCAAATATTACGCGGTCTGTTTGCACTCTGAAAACGTTCGATAACTCATTAATGAAGAGCGGGTCTTATGATTTTTTCATAATCGCCACAAGAAGCGATGGATAGATGTTTCATCGTAACAATGCATTTTGTAAACGAGAGCTTCAAGACAACAAAAGTCAAGTCCGAGCAGAATTCTGCATGTTTTCTCTTTCTTTCCCTAGGAAAAATTAATGTTTTCTCTCTTTCTCTCCATAGACTTTCTCGATTTCCGTCTTTTCTTTTCACGACTTTTCTTTCACTCTAACTGCAAACAAGGGTTACCCTTACCCCCTTCAGCTTAACCGTGTCCAAACCTGACATGAAACTTTGTTAGTGCGTCCGTCCACTCACTGACTTTTTTCACTATTTTTTCTGTTCCTTTTTAAAACATGTACATCACTCACGTTTGAAACTTCCAGTCATTGATAATTGGAGAATTTCAAGTTCCACTCTAATGACTTGTAAACCAAGAGGAGAGGATTAACTTTTGAGAACTAGTCAACTACAATATAACAGTATCGTTTATTTTGTAAAGCAAGCCAATCGTTCCTCTAGTCAACAATCAATAATCAAAATTTTGTATCCTCTACTTTTAATAACTTTTTAATTTGAGAAGTAATTTGATGGAACTCTTATAAAATAAATTGGTTTGTTTGAAATTTTTGGTACAATAGTAGCATAATCATGTTTGGTAACATCAAGAAGGTATTTTTTTGAGAACTATGTTACAATAACAGTTTCTGTTATTTACTGTTCCTGAAATTTTAATGTTCGGAGAAAGCATGATATATTACTAACTGGATCAGAATTTTATCACTACGGTACTTCAATGATAAACACTCATTATGGTGAATGACAGACATCAGAACATCAGAAAGACAAGTGTATAGTCGGAAATAATATGTATAAAAAAACTCAAAAACGTGAAAATTTTGAAATTTTTTTCAAAATTTCATATCTACGGTACTTCAATGATGAACACTCATTATGGTGAATGACAGACATCAGAACATCAGAAAGACAAGTGTATAGTCGGAAATAATATGTATGAAAAACTAAAAAAAAGTGAAAATTTTGAAAAATTTAATTATACTTTACTCACCAACATGTACAATTTCCCGAGTTGACAGATCCTGGAGTAGATGCTCAACTATAGAATCTTTTTCGTCATACAGCTGCCTCCTTGTGATGCCGTAATGGAAGAAGTCCAAAAGAGTCTCGTTCCCTCTAAAAAGAAAGAGAAAGAAAACATGTATAAATATAACTAATGCAAATATTAAAGTGTAAGGGCCAGTTGCACAAAAGCCCATCAAATACATTGTGAATTGGAGATTAAGCTTGTTTGTACTTTGTGCAAGTGGGGAAATAAGCTTACTAGAAAACAAACATTTTGAGAGGCAATAAATAAGCCGATACAGGATTGCTAAGAGCTTTGTACCATACTATCAATTTTTACGTGAAGTCATTTTTTTCTCTGAAAAAATGAATTAGGGAAATCACATTTGTGAAAATTCAATCTCAGTTCAAACCTGAATCACCACAGATATTCTATAGGCTACAAAATTCAATCCCGTAATAGCAGTTTTATGAATTTGTTCTCAATATTGTACCCCAGAGTTAAGATTTATCAGAATGTTCAGATCATTTCCAGAAAGATTTCGACATGAGATAATATAATAATATCAATAAGTTCTACAATATTCAGCTTAACACAGCTCAGAAACAAACCAAACTTCGTTCGAAATTGTATCGTCGTTTTTAATTAGCGCAAACTTTGGTTTTCAAAACCATCTGTGGCAGATCCTCAGCACACGCGTTTCCAATTCTTTTTCCATCCTTTTCTGTTCTCTTATTCACTCTTCTATCTCAAATTCTGATCCTCTTTCAATTCCTTTTCTCTTACTACTATATCTCTTCTTCTTATTCTGATCCTAACTCAATCCTTATTCCCACTCTCCCTACTCTCCGCACTTTCTGCTTCTCCTACAACCAATCTGATCCTTTTTCAATTCCTCTCTCTCACTCTCTTCTTATTATGACCCTCTTTCAATATTCCTCCTCTCTTACTCCTACATCTCTTCTTCTTATCCTCATCCTCTCTCTCTCTCAATCCTCATTTCCTCTTCTACACTTTCTTTACATCTTTTTCTTATTTTCTGCCTCTCCTAAAAACCCTTTCCCCCCTCTTCTCCACGAAAATAACTTTCCAAAAAAGCCCTCAACACTCACCCCCTCCTTGCCGAAAACTGTTCAAAGCTCATTGCACTAATTTCATCCCCCCTGTCAGTTCGAACCAAAACTCGAGGCCCCATCTCCCCGTCATTCTCAATTAGAACAGCCACTAAGCTCCGACTTAAATGAGATCTGTTTCTGACCTTGGCTGTGATTTTGCAAAACAGAAACGTGTTTTAAAAAGTTGAAGTTTGTTGTTTGAAACAATCTAATTATCAGCTCATCAGTTCTGAAACCTATATGCCACTGACTCACGAGTTTGGCCCGAACTGTGTTGGTAACATTCTATTGATCAAAAATAGAATATATTTTCCGTTTTCTGCTTTGGCTACCTACTATCAACCACAAACTTGTTCAGAAGCTATTACAAAGTTTTGGATAGGTTCACAAAAAGTACAAAATACTTTACCAATTGAGTATAATATTAAAATCGTGTTCTCAAATTTGAGCACAAAAATCGATGGAATGAGTGGACGTAACATTCCCCTTAATCCCTATTATACAGGGATTAATCCCTTAATCCCTATTGTACGTCCACACGTGGTCAATTTTGTGTGCGACTCAAGTCCGACACTTGAGTCGTTTGCAATACACATGCTGTAATGCACAAAAACTTAAGCATGCTGTAGGCTATAGGCCTATGCTTGAGCAATAGCCGCATGCTGTGCAGCATACAAAAATCGATCTAGTGTGGACATAGAGATTGAATGACTGGGTGATGGATTGTCTCTGTAGGTGTGGTCAGAAACAAAAATCATATTTTACTACAACCACTTATTTACGAATGAACCGCTCAGGGGGCGTGGCTAACATAGAAATCGATGGAGTGGGAGGAGCTTTAAATATTCCACCAGTTGAATGTCGGATAAACATTTTGTAGGCGGGGCCTGATACAATAATCCAAAAACATTGCAAACACCTGTTGCTACTGAAGGAAACGCTCAGGGGGCGTGTGACCAGCATGGGAACCCGATGAGTTTCCTAACAACTCGTAAAAAGGGTTAACACAATTTTTTTAAATGAATTTCTCTCCATTTTACTACACAAATTTTATTGTATTCCACGTTCACTGGATGATTCTGTCACTGTATTGTCCCATTTTCTGCAAATTTTTGTGTAGTAAAGTATATTGTGGTATTTATCCATAATGACGAATAAATAGACTGGAAGTTGTCACAACCACATATTCTCGATATTTAAATAAATTCATGTTTGTAACAACGTCAAGACTTTTTTGAACATTGACATCATATAAGAGGTCAAAATTTTAGATTGATGATGAAATTGTGAAAGCCTTGAATATTTGTATATTTTGTACTCGATTTTGGAACTGGCTTGGTAATAGTCCCCTCGCGGTTGCAAAATTTTTAATACGGTGAATCCGCCCCTGATCAGTCCTCAATTTGAACAAAAATCTTATATGAACCTTGAGTATCACTGCTTTGGTCTTGGGTTCGACTCCTATTGACATTTTCATAATTATCAACAAGCTATCAACACAATAATAATTTCAAAAAAACGTATGAGAGAAAAATGAAAATAAAAAATTTCTCAAGCCCTCCTTGATGAAGACCTCTTATTAGGGAGGAAAACAACCAACGCATATCGCTTACATAAAAAAATATCTGCGTAGTCTCAATGCTCTAGCAGACATTTCACACATGACTCAATAGAGAAAAGAGTCGTGTAATCAATAGCTTACTGGGATGTTTTTCTCAAACTTGAAGATGTTTGTGATAATAATTGAGACAGAACACCAATCTTGCTTCTCCTATTTCATTTGTTGCGAGCATGTTATGTTACACATCATCTTTTCTCTCTTCTCCTCCTTTTTCAACCTCTTTTTCTTCTTCCTCTTCAAGTTCTTCTTTTTCTTCTTCTTCTCCTCTCCTTCTCCTTCTCCTTCCTTCTTCTTCTTCTTCTTCTTCTTTCTTTCTTCTTCTTTCTTCTTTCTTCTTCTTCTTTCTTCTTCTTCTTCTTTCTCCTTCTTCTTCTTCCTCCTCATCCTCCTCCTCCTTCCTCCTTCTTCTTCTTCTTCTTCTTCTTCTTCTTCTCCTTCTTTTCCTTCTTCATCTTTTTCTTCGTCTTCGTTTTGATCCTCTTCTACCTCACACATTCATTTTCTTCTCTTCTTTTCCACCCCTCATCCGTATTATGTTACAACCAATATACCAGCCGTCAATGCTTTCTCACTTATTCTACTTGACCACAAGCAGCGATCAAGTTTTATAACTGGATTGGAAGCAATGGAAGAGAAAGAGAGAGAAGATATGATCAAAGAGTAAGAGTTAGTGGTCAAGAGAAGGAAAGAAGAGCAAATCAAGAAATGACTGACGTCTTTGCAGCGGCATATCGAATTTCCTTACTGCCATTCTGTCCGTAGCCTGCTATAAGATAGGAAATTTTACACCTTTCTGGATATGAAAAACAGGATTGGAGACGTAATAGATCAAGCAGGAGCACTGGATAGTTTAGTGATGATGATTGTGTGTGTAAATGAGCATTGTTAAATTGTTGTTTTGACAATATTTTGTTTTTCATTCGTACAGAAAATGAGCAATGTTTATGGTAGCTAATTCTAAAATCTTCTACAAATTAGAAAACTCATTCTAACCCCGAAATAGTTCAACTGCTCAGTATTTGGTCTGCAATACACAACAGCTAACATACTAATTTAATCGGAGAAACAAAAGATTAATGAATTATTCACATAAACCAAGCTGCATCACATAGGAATCCTAACATACAAATCGAGTTTTCCGAACCGTTTACAAATCAGAAACAATTCCGGTTACTTGTTAGTAGCAGATCTAGGACCGTGAGCGACTCATGTTTCAGGCGTGACATAGAGTGACAGGCTGCGGTCACCCTGTTTCCCGGCGTGACTTGTGTCACGTGATAAATGTGTGAGCTCACGCGTGCGTGAGTGTGTCGCCGCTAACAGCTTATTATTTCAAAAGGACGTGAACGGTGTGGACAAGTTTCTCTGGTTACATTGCATTAAGTCAACTCGTTCCACATCAAGTTCTCACATTTAACTCTTGTACGAGTATGACTTGGAGTAATAAAAGAGAGATGGCGTGAGACTGAAATGATTGAAGAGGAGGAGAAGAAGAAAAGAAGAAGGAGAAGGAAGAGGAGAAAAAGAAAGATGAGGAGAAGGAGAAGAAGAAGGGAGAGAAAAAGAAGAAGAAGAACGACGAGAAGAAGAAGAAGAGGAAGAAGAAGAAGAAGAAGGAGGAGGAGGAGGAGGAGAAGAAGAAGAAGGAGAAGAAGAAGAAGAAGAAGAAGAAGAAGAAGAAGAAGAAGAAGAAGAAAAAGAAGAAGAAGAAGAAGAAGAAGAAGAAGAAGAAGAAGAAGAAGAAGAAGAAAAGAAGAAGAAGAAGAGAAGAAGAAGGAGGAGGAGGAGGAGGAGAAGAAGAAGAAGAATTTGTAGGAGTAGAAGAAGGAGTACAAGAAAACCGTAGGTTGTATGCACATTGGTCCAAAAAACTCACATCAAAATATAAAATTTACCTGACTTATCAAATAATGTCGAAATAAATGAGAATTATAATAGATTATGACAGAAAAAGGTTGGAGACAACCTAACATATAAAACTGTGTTATAAAACTTAGAGCAGTCAAAATATTAGTATAACACTCACAAAGGCCTATTAACGAATTCAATAATTATTATGTTTATGAAAAGCTGAAATAAGGGGTTGATAGAACTCAATGTAACAGAAATAAGAGTTTTCGAAGTCCTACTACCACACACCCACATGTAGCATAAACATCAGTCTATCAACACGTTACTGGCAACATTCCTGTTAATTAGAGAGTGTTGTGGATGGGCTTATAGGGATGGATGAGGGGACTAAGGGGGGGAAGACTTGGGAGAGGGGAATTCAGGGGATGTACTTCGCTTCCCGATCAAGTTTCACAGGGTCAAGTTTATTACAGGGGCCTGTGCATGTTTTTACACTCCAGCCCCATTCCAGAATTCGTCAAAGGACTTTGCTAATTGAAACGATTCGAAAACAAGCCCCCTCTTCTGAAAAATTGACGCCCGTCGAAAACTTCAGAGTGTTTGGTTACTAAAACACATCCCCTATTTGTAGCTAAATAGGGATGAGAACTCAATAGGGCCGAGCTCAAAATAGACTACAAGGGGTTGATCAGATTCAACATTCCGCAGGACTCTCTGATTCTTGGCAATTTGCTAGCAAAAGTGATTTTTTGTATTATTTTATTCTATTATTTTCCTGTTGGATTTCTATATTCAATAAACAATGAACAAGGAAAAAATACATACATTTCAAACAAAAATAATAATACAAAGTATTGTTCTAAACAGAGGAACAAGCAAAATATAACTTTTGATTCATTTTAAAGGTAAATAGAAAATTTGGAAGAATTTAATTGAATAATTATTTAAATTCAATACTATAACAAGTAGTATAGTTGACAGCGGCGCCGACTTCATGGGATTATTGGGGGGGCAAAGTCCACCAGAAAGGTCTCTAGGGGATGTCATCTAAAGAGCGGGGGGGGGGGGGTTGTCAATATACGCGAGTTTACTATAAAAAAAAGAAAGGCTATTTCGTACGGGAGTTTGTAATATGGATATTATCTGTTACACTACATTCAACTTGCTATTTTACTATAATCTTTATATTTATTTTATTTGTACTATAATATTATATATGTTTAAAGAAAGGAGAGTGGGAAAGTTATACTGTACATAAAACAAACAATATCCTATATCCAGTTTTAATTAAAGAATTTCTTGCAAAATCTTGCTATCGACGACTCATATCCGGTGTTTACAATTAGGCGCCTAGCTGGCAATGAAAATAATAAACAAACAAATAAGAGGTCTGATATATTTATGCTTTTTGGAAGCACAGATAAAGGACACATCCTTTATCTGTACTGGAAGTAATCTTTCACAATGATGCAGTATTATTTCTGTTCAAATTAATAATACAGATTCTAATACACTGAAAAATGCATTAGCTAGTCAGGTCCATCGTTTTGTATAAAACTTTCTGGGACTCGTACTTGGCCCGTTGGCCGTTTTGATGTAATTCTTTTGGTATGGATATTGGGGGGGCAAAATACATGAATTGCCCCCCCTGAGTAATTATTGGAGGGGCAGAAAGTGCCTTGCCCCCCCTAAGTCGGCGCCACTGATAGTTGATTAGTTTTATTATATCTAATTGAAATGCATGGAAAAATATTCAAGTATATGAGATCACTAAAAGTCGAAAAACAAATAACATTAGAGAAGACTATTGAAGCAACGTAAATATTCACAAGTTATTATGCCAGTTACTCCGTTTACCAATAGGGCGAGCTCACCATTTCCACCCATTTCAGTGGGCGTGTCGTGTCTATACCAATAGCAGGCAAGGAACGTAACGTATCGAAAGCTCCTCCCCTTCTATTCCACCAACCAAGAACCAATAGAATCCCTTCGATTCTATTCGTAAGAACGTCTGAATTGCCAACATTGAATCAAATGACCGGCAGTACTGAATTCGGACATTTCCGGACGAATTTCTATCAAAATAAGAATAATTTCTCTGTTTTTAATAAATTTGGTTGCTTCAACAGTGATCATCATCTGTTATAGAAATCTCACACAATATCACCGTTACTAACGTTTCAAGTAGGCTTTCAAGTTAATGATTTAAAAAATAAATCAAGTGACGCTATGAAATACAGCAGTCCAATACAAAGGAAGGTGATTTTGCAGCCCGTAAAAGGCCCGGTACCTAGCCTGCCGCATCCTCATACGTGATTTTCATTATCAAATACGAATACGTGCCAATCTCGTTGGATGAATATCCCTACACCTCTCCACCGTTATCCCAATGTAACCCAGTTATTAAAATGCATAACACCACATTATGGTTGAACTTTGTAACTTACAGCGTATTCAATCGGTTGAGGATGAGTATAAGAAGGGCCTTGATCGTCTTCACAAGTGCAAAACTGTAGCCTAATATGAAAATATAATTTTTGAAATTATAATATAAATTATCATATTATGGGATTTATGTGGAAAAATGTTCTTTCCATTTGTATACAATCAATACGGAAATGACCTTTTAAATGAGAGTATGGGACCGGTAATGATAAGTCATATGAAGGAATAATATTAATAGGAATAGAGGAATAATATTCTAAAGTTAAGTTTGCTTTTCATAAACTCAGTGAAATCTATTTTATTTTAAAGTAACTTAAACTGTATATTAATCAATGTGAAGCAACGACTACTTGATAATTATTTGATGCCTCTTGAATCCGGGATTTTATCAAAATCAGGGTAAAAGAACATATATTGAAGATTGGAATAAGTGTAATGGAGATTCAAACTTTGCTGAACATTTGATAACAAATAATCACAAGTTCAAGGCCGAGGAGAATGTTGAGTTTCTGCATTTTAATAACAAGGGCAGAATTCTCAACATACTGGAAGCTCTAGAAATAACTAGGGTAACAAAAGATGATCAACAGTTGAGTTTGAATGACCAAATTCATTTCAATCAATACAACACCACAAATCTCATTTTATCATAATTTGTTAGGCAGATATTACGGTATTAGTTTATTCCTTTGTTTTTCTTTTTCTTCCGTAATACTGTTTCATTTATTTCTTAGGTTATTGTAGCTATTTATTGATCTTCAATTGTGTTTTCTGTTTGAATCGCCATTTTGTAATGTTTGAATGAACCGCTAATCGGGGAGGAGCTTGTCTTGGCCAATGGCAGCCGTTCACGGTCATTGGCTGGAGCGTCTACCAATAGCGGTGCTTTACCGTTAGTATAAATACTGCTGCTCTGTACGTTAAGTCTCAGTTTACCAGAGATTGATAATGGTGTAACAACCGAAACCGTATCTCGATTTTCTAATAAATCAGTGGTTTGACAACATCTTGTCTTTTCATTTATTATGGATAACTACCACAATATCACCTTCACAACTACTCAAAGAGTCATTAAATTTTCATGCAAGCGCTCGAATGACGTAATTTTACTACAGTTAAATTCATTCGACTTTCATGCAAACGGTCTAAAGATAGAATTGCTGGAAGGTACTCCTACTTTCTAGTAAATTTCGCGTTTTTCAACCTCATGCAATCAGACCCACATGGAGGGACGTGAAGAGCTGGACAATATGCAATATGGCGGTAGGTGAAAATTGCAAGGATACGTAGCTCCGAATTGTTGGTCACTAATTAACAAGACAAAAGGACAGCCGAGGACAACTTGATAACGAATTGTGATTAAACGTGTTGTCGTCAGGGTGTTGCTGATCACCGCTGGACAGAGAGAGAAGGAGCGAACGAAGGATAGGTGAGAGAAACAGAGAGAGATAGATAGAGACACAGAAAGTATGAGGGAGGTAAAGAAAGACAAAATTGCAAAGGGTACAAACGAGAAGTTGGGTGGGCGGTCAACAAGGTTGGACACAAAAGATGAGAAAAGGCGATTCGGAAAATGTGACTCGCTTTTGTTGTGGCGGGCTTCGCAATAAGCCAACCATCCCCCCCACTGGGGTGTGAGGGGATTGTGCCCCTCAATTTTGAGCAAAAGCTGCATGTCGATAGAGGGCTCACAATCTGCTTGCTATCAGCTGGAGTCTGGACCAGAATAATCTTCGATACAAACCATGTTTACACATATCTGGGGGATAGATTACAACGAAGAAAATATGATCATATTAATGATTATGTCCAACGATAGTGTAGTAGACAATACAGAGAAAATATATTGATGACATATTATACTGTGGACGATAATATATTGTCTGCATACAGTTCAACTTTGATAATAAAACGTTATGAATATTGTTTAGTGATTTATCGATTAACTATACTTTTTTTAAATCCTAAACCATAGGTAACAGGATAGGTAACATAGGAACGATCAAGAATTCAGCAAATTTGACGTCTCCAATAATCCGCATCCACGTCATTTCCATTTGGATAATTTATTCAAATTAGGATGATGAGTTTTGGTCAGTTTGTTTCTTTATAGTATTGTGAATAATCTAATAAAGGTGTAACTCGAGTCTCAAGTCTTAATTATTCGGTATGCCCTATCATAGTAGAATAAATTAGGCTACAGTCCTTTGATTCCACGAAAATCATTCATTGTATTACACCTCAGTGTTACTTCTTTAATGTTGTATTTTGTGGAACAGTAATATCTTTGTCGCGTATGCTAAGAATCAAGAAAGTTCCCACATATTTATGCTTGAAGAAGAAATAGTTAGAAAATCACTAATGATACGTGACAATTAATAGAGAGATTTGAAAGGTGCAATGAACGATATACTTAATAGACAATACAGTAGATCAAACAAGAAAATCTAAAATGAGTATACATACATATGGTACAGTATAAGAAGAAATTCAAAATTATTGAAAAAGTATGAAAATATTTTGTTGCAGGATAATAATAATGAACAATTGAAAATATTTGAGATTAAACTAAAACGTAATAAGGCTACTACAAGCAGCAAGACGTTAAAATGATTAAATCAATTTTTTTTGGGATGATGCCCACATGAACTCTAGGCTTGTGCGTGGGTAATGAGAGTGATGATGATGAGGGATGATGACTAATTTTTAGGCAAGCGTTTCCTCCGAAAGAAGAAAATATGATAAAAATTGGAATAAAACATTTGGTATGAAAACAGAAAAGTGCAATTACAATAATAATTCAAGACATTCTTGAGTAAAACCTCTGAGCTTTCAAGCTGAGTTCAGCACTCACGTACTGAATAGCCTCCAGCGACGTTTGCAATAGACAGACCTTTATTAACCATGGATTCCTCCAACTTTATGTGGTCGTCATAATATCTTGAGTCGCAAGTCGCAAACTACTTGAGGAGTCGTAGAATAGTAATATCAACGACCGGCTATCGACTGAATACAAATTAGCGGCTCAACCCACTCATCCGCCGTCTCAGACAATTCCAATGCAACCCCAATATATTTCTAGCGAGTAATCAAAATATGCTATAAACCTTAGAAAATCATTAGTTTATTATCCATCAGATTTTAAAAATATCTGCGTTAAAATTCATTCATTCAGGCATTGATTCATTTACTTATTCATTAATTTATTTACTTAATAATTCATTCATTTATGAATTCACTCTTTCATTCATTCATACATTACCATGCATTCATTCATTTAATAAATAATTTATACAAAATATACATTACAATGTGGGAAGGTTCAACAAGAATTTCCCCAAAATTGCTTCTTTCCCAAATTTAGATAGAATAGTCCAAAGACCAAGTTCACAAATATTCATCTCACTGAAAATTTGAGTACTATACAGAAAACTGTAAGCTAATAATTTTGAATTCTCAAGATTAGCGTATAAGATACGAAACACAAATTTCCAATAACAAAACTCCCTAGAATATTACATTTCTAATCGAATGATTATTAGAATATTGGAAAGAATGGGATGCAAAGAAACGATGGTAAATTTCAATAATATTTTTCAACTAACAACGCTAAACATGCGAAGGAAGCATGAGAAGCTTCAAATGGAAATCAGCAGGAAGAAAAACAGAGAATACAGTTTTCAATAAGATATAGATTGAGAGATAAAGAAAACGGCAATGTTTGCGAACCTGACAGCTTACAAACAAAAGTATTATAGAAACTTGAAAAAATAATAACGTGAGCGGTTCAGAAAAGTTCCCGCGGAAAATTCACAGTGATTTTTCTTCAGACACGTGACACGTTTCACGTCCCCAATATTGAAATTGGAATTTGATTTATTATCAAACCAGAAATGCGCAAGTAATCATGCGTTGTTTCAGAAAAATTTGTGTTCTCAATTCCCCAATTTTTTAGCATGAACAAAAGAGTTATACATGTTTTTTTTACAACTGAACGGAAAATTGGAAAAACGAATTGAGCTAGATTAGTACATGCATGGGAATAATTTATCAACAATGAGGAATTTTGGAATTCACAAATATTGACATAAAAAGAGGGTAGAAGAGATAAAAGTAACGCAAGAAAAATAAAGACAGAGAGTGAGAGAGGGAGGGGAGAGAGAGAGAGAGTAAATAAATACAGCAATTTTGTAGGGTCGATTAGCTCTACAAACAAGTCGCGATAGTTACAGTAGTCAAAAGTCTGTGAAAAGAAGAAAGTTCTGGAAATACGTTAGATTTCCCGATTCACTAGAACTATCTACAATCGAGATGAGTGCAGACTGCAGTTGCACAAATAACTGTTATTCTCTAACTATCTATAGCTGTTAATTCTTAAGATTTGTATAAGATTAACTTTGATCCACTTTTGTGCAAGCGGGCTATTGCTTCCAATTATCCCATTACAAGCGAAACTAAATATTCAATTCAATAACAGTATTATAATAATTTTGTTATATCCGCAATGCTTGAAAGGATTTTTGAAGTGAGTAGCATCCAAAATTTTGATGTGATTTCAAATACTCAATTTATTTATTGCTATTTCATCCAATTTATTCTATTCCATTTATTCAATTTGAAGCACTAACATTCGATTCAAATCATGAACTTCTGAACTCAACTACTCATGATTTCTATTCATAGATGAAGTTAGATTTGACAACACTAATGAATCTATTTATTTCAGTTATTGCATCCAAATCTTTCTAGTTCAGTGATAACTCAATTCCCCAAGTAAAGGACAGAGATGGAAACTATTTGTAATTATGTAATTTTGGCGAAATAAACATTCTTATTCTTATTCTTATTCTTATTATGCAACACGTAGAAAAATCAAATCGCAATTGAAACTACTTTAATGTTATTCAAGGAATCTCTAATAGGTCCTAATCACATCTCCAATCGGGGCCTGCTTTATAAAAGTTAAGAAGTCCAGTAAAACAGGAAAAAGAACGGATACACACTTGACATCAATAATACAGAGAACAGATTAGAAAGAACTAGAGAGTATTGCTTCTCTATGGTACTATGCAATAAAGTCGAAACTCTAGTTTGTGGTCGCTTATTTCCTGAATATCTTTAATGTTTGACGATTTTGAAACATCAAAAATAGGGCCAGAACCCCAATGTTTACGCAACCGTTCAAAGACCTCAGCGGCCGTAACTTAACCTAAAAATTTCCACCGTAAGTCCTATCATAATAGATTAACCAAATAGAATGCACTGTATTATCTCAGCTATCACTAGAAAACCTAAATTCAAAATACATTTTTCATCTCAAGTTTGACACACAACAGACCAAACAATTTTCAGAACGAATGGATCCCTTCACATTAATGCTTCCATGTTTTTTATATCAACTCAAGAATTCTCTCCGATTTTATTAATACACCTAGTACGTTCCAATTTTAGATCGCGAACAAGCAGCAAATTCAACACAGCCACTTCTCTATTGAGCCGAGTGTATTTCTTGGCAGCTCTCACAGCTCCCTCACATCAAGGACATGAATCGGATGAAATATGAGCGGAGGTGTGATAAGTTTTCTTGATTTGTGAGACTAAACATTAATGAGCAGCATGCAGAAAATACTGATTAAATGAGCTATCAGGCGTATTTTCCTCTTTGTAACTCTCGGTTTTCTCCTTGTAACTGTTAGTTCAATATATTTGAATCACAGATACTTCAATTCATGAGAAAATTATTATAACATGGAGAATAAGCAAAAAATATCACATGGAATAAGAGCATGAATGGCCACCAGTAGTAATAAACAAGTAGGCTCTTTTCCCTTTATTGACAAAAAAATTGACATACCGCCACAAGTCATAATGATTTAAAGTTATAGAATTCACAGAAATGTTAAATAAATTTCGATGGAAGGCAATGAGATATTGCAACTATTCAACTGCTTTTAAATAATAATAATTAACTGAACGAAAATCCTTATCATTCGCTATATAATACTCTGAAGACTTTCAATTATTGAATAATGTTGTCATTATTCATTATCATTCGCTATATAATACTCTGAAGACTTTCAATTATTGAATAATGTTGTCAATATTCACAGTAGCGGAACTCTTTAGAGTATTACAATTGATAATATTGTATACAACAATTAATGAGGATTTTCGCTCAATTAATGTTATAATTAATAATTATGTTATTAAATACAGACAGTATTTCAATGAATTAACGAAATATTAATTTGAAAAATTAATAACTGGTAATATATGAAATTTTCATAGAATTGTATCCAATTGATGCTCCTTGGAGTGAATAAGCTTGTTCTCACACATATTTACAAAACTCTTCAGAGCAGTACAAAAATAAATTGGAGTAATGCTAAGATTTTTTGTATTTCATAATACATAATATTGGGGAAAGATTGATATGCATTATATTGTAGAATAAAAATGTTCTAGGGAGTCTTGAGGCTAAATTTTGATTTATGCCCCCCAAATCCATGGTCCAAGCTACGCCTATGTCGATTACTAATAATTGTACAAATCATCAATTTTCTGAACTTGTCCTCACATTTCTAAATCAAACACATTAATTTCTTACAGAATCTTTCAATTCAAAGAATATGGCCTGCCCATCCGCTTAGAACACAACAGCTTATCTGATCTTGGCTTAGCTTATCTTCGTGAAAGTAACCTTGCCAACAATTTGCCGAGACCCGGCTCCTCGTAAACATTGAACGGCATCGCTCATCAATCGAGCAACGGAACCGTGCTGGAAAAGTGGCATGCTTCATTTCTTCAAATAAAATGGAGAAAGGATTTGAGGAATAACACGATTATTGCACGTCGTTTTGCACCGATGATCAGAACATGATGTTTGTGAAAGATTACTCGCTGTAACCAGAAAGTTTAGAAGAAGAAATTCTACTCTATCTGACTGTAACTGTCGAGTAAAATCTTTGTATTCTTAGCATTACTGGAGAGTGATGGATGGTCCTAGGAAAAGATTGGACGATTTTTTTTTCGAAAAATAGACATGCATCAAAAATAGCAAAGAGAAACATTTTAATTAAACACTTCCCTCGATAGAATCATTATTAGTCCAGTCAAAGAGTCGAGAAAATTGACCTCAAGTTACATGAATTAAGGGCCGGTTCATGAGCTCGGGATTTAGCTAAGTCCTAGACTAAAACGGGTGACCACAGTAGCATCGACAAACGTTAGCCTCGACACTATGTACTTAGGGCTCTCTATGCTGCTAACCCACTAACCTGTCGAGACAAACGTTTGTCGATGCTACGGTAGCCACCCGTTTTAGTCTAGGACTTTGCTAAATCCCGAGCTCATGAACCGGCCCTAAGAATTCCAAAGAAAGTTATGGTAATAGTAATATTCTCTTATAACAGAGAAATAAGGCAGTTAGCCAATGAATAGTTGACAAGAACCATAAGCACAATAATATTATTATTGTACAAATATTGGGTTTATCATGCCAATGAATGACTTTATCATTATTTCTGTAGAATATTCTCAAGTTTTATTTTACTCGTGAAATACTATAAAAATAATAAATGCCCAATTTCATACACTATCAACACCTAACTTTAATAAACCTTGAAATGGTGAGATGAACATACAGATGTACAATGAGCTTGAGGTCTTACTTGTTGCAATGAAGTAAGATCTGTACTTAAAGCCATTGTAGACTTGGTAGTTCTTAAGTAGTTTTAGTATTTGGTTCATGAGCTCGGGCTTAATCCCGAGCTCATGAACCGGCCCTAAGAGTTTTTATTTTTAATTTAATTCTATGTTTTTTTGGGGCGCTGAATCCGAATCTGAAAAGATCTAACACAGATTCCTTGAGTGTTTTTACGTATATCAAGTAAAGCTTACAGCGCTATGAAGTATGAAGCTTAAGCCTTTGTGCAACAGGTAACAAATTAAACTTGACTGCTCCAAATTTAGAGTAGCATATTTTTCATAGTCTCTTTCCACCTTCCATTCATTCAAAAAATCCGTTCCCACGATTATTGTTGCCGAGTCTGGCACAGCATTGTGTATCATCCTATCAACGGCAGGGCGTAGCAAGATAGGGTTATCATCGGAACTGAGCGTTATCAGTGAAAGATAGTTGACAAACGGCCGGCGCAATGAACAGTATAACTGTATCTATCTATCAATCAATACATATCTATCAGTGTTGAATCAGGTGCAAACGCAAACGTCAACCTAGAGAGCCAGAGACAATACACAAACAATCAGGCTTTTGTTGGCTTCACTAATGCCGACAAACGTTTTACTGAGAGCACATTGCCAAATTGTTATCTCACTCTCTCTCTCAGTTTCTCCCTTCCTCTTTCTCTTGCTCACTTATGTTTCTCTTACTCTTTTTCTCTGATTCTCTATCAATTCTCACTCGCTTTCTCTATCTCTCTTGTTTTCTCTCTTACTATTCCCTCTTATCACTCTCTCTTTATGTCCTTTTTTTTACTCCTCTCTCTTGTTTACTCTCCCTCATCCTTTCTCACTCCTTTCTCTTACTACCGTTCCTTTCTTCCTCACATTCTCTTTCTTCTCTTTAGTATATCTCACTTCCTTTCCAACTAGAAGTCTCTCTCTCACTCACGCTATCTCTCTCTCATCTTATCTCAAAAAACATTACTACATCATTCATCTCTGAAGAGTGGTCAAAATGAAATTAAACATACTCTATCTAGACTCTAAACGAGTGGATGAAGACTTCAGAAGAAAACAATAGAATTAAGAAGAGAATTGAGTCAGAATAAACTCGGTCTAGTAATAAAATGAGACTGGATGGATCAGGTACAATAATTCATCAAGAAGCTGGCAAAATTTCTGTGTTCTAATTGAGAACTCACTTGGCGCCATCTTGTGGCGCCAAAATGAACTTGCAATGAATATAGTTTTTATATATCTAGATCTTCAGGAGAGGCAATGGTTTGTTCTAACAGTGGATAAAAAAGAAACCCACTTTCAATTTCATGACAAAATTATAGATATGGAAGCTGGATGTAAGAGTATCTTTAAAAGTAACATGATTGATTATATCCTATAACACATAACAGAAAAATCCACAACTTAATTCCTAAGATCATGACCATTATACGAAGCATAATATTGTTGTTAGAGTAAAATTCAACGAGCTTGCAGTTATTATGTTTCTCAATTTTATGGATAATGATACCCAAAATTCACACCATTTCAACATGTTAATAGCATTTACGTTTATTTGAAGCGCAAGTTCAAATAAACTTGAATAAGTCCTTGCCCAAAGGTCTCTCAAGTTCGATCTCCAATCAACCACGTCAATTATTAAGAGTAATCGGAGATTAACTTTGATCCACCCACTTCTGTGCAACCGGCCCTTTAAGGACCATTCTAGGAAGAAACAAATGGCGAACATTGAACTTAAGCTGGAAGAATATTCATGTAAGTAGAAAAAAGTGTGAAGGTAGAAAGGTTAACCTAGAGAGGTTATCCTACATGAATATTTTTTTATAGAAAATCTCCTCTAAATCGCAAACAAATAGGGCAACGATCCACGTCTTGTAACAGAACATAGTAGGTACAGTGTTAGCTACTCAAACTGTCATCCGATAACATCAGTTTCTTACCCCCGCCCCCTCTTTTCTACGAAACAGTTTCCTCCAGATAGTAGACGATTGTCAGTCATTGTCGCCCCGCGGGGACTTGCGCCCAGGGACCGCGCCAAAGTGGGCTTCCAGATTCAGTCAGTCAGACTGTGTCGCTATTTGAATACTGCATCACTCCATCTAATCAATTCAAACACGACTTATGCTAAAGGCTATGATATGCAAAGTGCAAATCTCCTGTTTCGTTCCTGGAAGAAGATTGGAATAGAACTTGCGAGTATTGTTATGGTAATATGTTATTTTGAAGCATATTCGTGGGGAACCTCCATTCGATTAGAAAAACTTCTTACATAACGAGTTATACATCTGTCGGAAACAAAATGTCAAAAAGAAAGCTTCGATGATCATGATCAAATCCTTCATTGCCCTCAACCATCCTAAATTAATTTATTGTTATCACTCCTTGAAATTACTTCAAAATATAAAAACAGCACGATTACTACAATAATTAGGATGAATTAAATTTCTACAGTAATTCTCAAAATAATGTCCAAAATTGAAAATATTATGTGTATTTCTGGTGTGAACACTACTTTATTTCATTACGTATTGTACATGGGTTGAATTATTAGCTATGAATAAAAGTGTGGGTTTCTACAGTATAAGTTATGAATTCTGTTGTCAATCAACATAATAATCAATTGGAATCAATATAATAATCACTCTTCTCATTACCCAACCACAAGCCTAGAGCTCATGTGGGCATCACTCTCAGAAAATAATTGAAAATATTATAGGAGATATCGTTTGAAAAATTAAAAAAATGTTGATTTATTTAACCTATAAATCCAACATTATAGAAAGTTATTATTGAGAATAATCTGAATGGTTCTGTGGAGAAAAAAAGTTTTAGATTTGTCTGTTGATTTGATGTTGGGAATAGGATTGAAATAGGCAATTGAATGCAATGCATAAGGTCTTGAATAAACGAAAGAATAAATGAAAGAATAACTTACAATAAGGTTTAGATGTTTCCAACTCAATACACCTCTCACAACTAGGAAATAAGAAGACATAGCAGTATGAATATCAACGACACGCCACTTCAAAAGTGAACATTTCAGCTTACGATCGTCAAAGGTTAATAGAAGTCGTAAGGGTTGCAGCAGATGAACGTGACAGATTGAGGTATTATTTTTTCACTTTGCGCCTCGAGAACGGATACCAATTACAAGGGCCTTTCGAGGGTGGCTACAGGAAGAAAATGTGGAAAAGGGGCTCAATGGATGGGACAGAAGTGTGACACAAAGTAGGGGTGGGTTTCATATGGTGGTGGGGTGAGAATGTATCTTAGAAGTCTACGACTTGATGGGAAAAGGTATTACGGGGAGACAGGAAGTTTGAGAGTGACTTCAGAAAAAGAGAGAGGAAGATCGAGATTGAGAGACGGAGTGAGAGGAAGAGAGAGAGAAAGAGTCAATGAAAGTGTGAGAGAAGGGAGTAGGAGAAGAGCTGTCAGCGAGAAAACCTGCCAGCAGACTTTGACAGAAGTAGACTTCAGACTCACAAAGTGGGTGACTAAACTGTTTCAAAGGATAACTGATAAGTCGCGTGCTGAGCCCCCCTTTCCGCTACAAATCCCCGATATTAGTCCCTTTATTCCACTCGACGAATTATTGTTCATGTGTTGTAATCGGTTTGTAATTACCGGGAAGTGGTGAGAATTGAGAAAAAAGTAGGGAATGGATGAACTGTTACTGGAAATAATTTGAAGGAATCTCAGCATTCATGAGGTTGTCTTACTAAATGCTCTTCTGAGGCTAGGCGTACACCGGTTAGACAAGACAAGACAAGATTAGTCACGTTTAGTCACAGTAATTCACATAGTTGCTTATGAAGCAGCAAACACTGATGCAATGACTAATCGGTGTGTGTTGCTTCATAAGCAACTATGTGAAGTACTGTGACTAAACGTGACTAATCTTGTCTTGTCTTGTCTTGACTAACCGGTGTACGCCTAGCCTTACTGGAAATGATTTGAAGGAATCTCAGCATTCATGAGGTTGTCTTACTGAACTTCTAAAGATCACATTAGAAAGTTATATGAAATGTAGAATGTTATACGAAACTATAGAAGTTATAATTGTAAAACTTGAATGAAGCACTATTGAAAGACAATTTTCGACGAATTTCTAAAAGAGAGAACATTCAATACATGATACATTTTTATTTTGTTAGTGTAATCCTATTATATTAAGCGAGCAATTTCTGTATGTTTATATTTATGTATGTATTTATGTATTTATGTATTTATGTATTTATGTATTTATGTATTTATGTATGTATGTCCAACGGATCTCGAAACAGCTCTAACGATTTTGACGAAATTTGGAATATACGAGGTTTATGATACAAAAATTAGTTTGCGCCGGGTCTCATCCCTGGGATAACTCGCTAAAGGACCTAAAAAGGAGAAATTGATCCTTTAAGAATCAGCTGACAGAAGAAAGAAATTTCCATCGGCTGTAAATGATGAAAAAGAGTGAGAGCAGTGAGTGTGTGAGTGAGACAAGATTATTATTTCAGCTGCTGAGACAGTGACAGAGAATCAGCTGACAGAAGAAACAATTTTCCGTCGGTTCTTGATGTTGAGAGAGAGTGAGTGCGAGTGAGAGAAGATTATAATTATCAGCTGTTCCATTACTAGATTTGAGAAAAATATCGAAACACATAAGCTGCTCCTTTCCCTTTTTTATTTCTGATTTTAATTTATCTATAGAAAATTAAAAGGAATTTGAAATTTTGAAAATATTCCATATTGTATCATTATTTTTAAATTTTGGGCATGAAGTAAGCCATGTGATCTGTTTTTATTTATTTGAGAGAAATCGTCAAAAGTTCATCAAAACAGCTGAGCTAAAAATAGTTGTCAACTCATCTAGTGGAACGGTCGTTCCACCACCCGTCCCCCCCGTGATACGAATGAAAGACCGGGACCACTATATATTCTGTAACGAACTTCCCTTTGATGTTCGCATGCCGCCATCTCAATTTACGCGGAAGGTAGTGAAAATTTTAAAATGTTGTAATGACATTATTTTCTTAGATTTTTGAGCGCTTTCATTTAAGATCAGAACGAACTTTCTACGATATAAATTCGCAAAGATACTATATACGGGTATTTTGTCATTTTACTAATTTTGGGATTTTTCAATTTTTTTCAACTTTGAGCACTTGATGTGAAAAATCTGTAATGAGTTGAGATTTCGGACTACCAAAAGCGATTGAAGACATGTTTAAACTATTTACATTTAAAATTTCAAATCATTTAATGCCCGATTAAGCTCTGTAGCTCTGTCCGAATAAAAATTAAAGTTGCAATTTGAAGTTAGAATTTGAAGCTTTTTATCGAATGTAAACAGGGCCACCCAGGAACATGGCCTAGACACTCGAAATGTGACGTCACGGCTAAGAGGCCTACCACTCCACTATACTGTTCATAAACAGCCACTGATCACAACCAAGTTTGAATATTTAAATTTTTATTATTCAAAAATAAATAAATAGACCTACTTACCCACCAAAAGGTAATTGTGCAGTTGAAATGAACTCGAGACGAGAAAAACCAAACACGAATTCCAATTTTAATGCAGGGATGAGTTGTAAACATGAGTTGTTATGGACACGATGTGATGACGTCAGCTGCACGTTTAAATTCAGTGTCTAGCTAGACCATGTTTCTAGGTGGCCCTGATGTAAATGTCGCGATCCTAGCGGTTAAAAACTAAAAGTTTCACACTGTTGCCACCGCCAAATTCGACCTTTTCAATAATAGCCCAGTAAAATTGTCATCAAAAATAGGGTCAACCTTGTATGAAATGGGATAGTCGGTTTTTTTTAGTAATGTTTATGGTAGTCCTGGGATGCTAAATCCAAGTTTTAGACCTAGGCAAACTACCAGTTCATCTCCAAAAATCGTACAAAATGGCGGAATTTTGCACTTTTTTATGTTTGGCTAATTTTCACCCTGAAGAATCTGTTTTTCATAGAGGACATTGTGCATATTTCTTAAAGTATATCAAATTACCTTCAATTTGAGACCAAATTTATCATTGTATGCCCAACCGTTTGCGAGATACAGCTCTTCAAAGTTCATAAAATTAACGAGAATTCACCCTTTTTTTCAATTTTTCGCAATTTTGACCCTGAAGAATCACTTTTTCATATAGGACATTCAACATAGGGTTGAAAGTAAATTTAAATACCTACAATTTTATACCTGATTGGTTATTGTAGGCCCAACCGTTTGCGAAATACAGCTCTTCAAAGTTCATCAAATTATCGTAATTTTTCACTTGTTTTTACATTTTGGTCAATTTTGACCGTGAAGCATCACTTTTTCGAATGTGAAAAAGTAGGCTCAACCGTTTGCGAAATATAGCTCTTCAAAGTTCATTGAATTATCGTAATTTTTCATTTGTTTTTTGAATTTTGACCGTGAAGTATCACTTTCTCATATATGACATCCAACATATTTCTTAAAGTATATTAAAATACCTACAATTTGAGAATTAATTGGTCATTGAGGGCCTCATAGTTTGGAAGATATAGGCCTTCAAGTAGATTAGTAGAAGTCTATTCACATTTAAAATTTCAAATCATTCAATGTCCGATTAAGCTCTGTAGCTCTGCCCGAATAATAATTGAAGTTGCAATATTTGGAATTTGAAGTTTTAAAGAATGTAAATGTCGCGTCAATTCAACAATTTTAGCAATTAAAAGAAATAAAACTCTGACAGGAAATAGAAAAATTGAATCGTTCATTTTAGAATCATTAATGGGGAAAATTTGAGAATTTTGTTCCTGGAATGTATAATAATGGTGTTGGGCAAATTTTTACAAGGATTTCATTTTTTGATTACAAATTATTTTTTTCATCAAAAGTGGTCATGTGACCTATCTTAATTGGTTAAAATTTCAATCTAAATTCAAAATCTCAATCTTATTTAACAAACTTTGTGGATAACTGCTTATACATGAATTAATGTTGCTACAATGATATGTCGTTAAAGTCTGGATAGTAAATGATAACGTGTGATGCAACAGACACAGTCACAACGTCTTGTTTGTTCATTCAGTATTAACCATAACTGGCTCACTTATAGCTAGAATAATTTTGTAGCACCCAAATAGTGAGGATAAAATATCTTTTATCAAATAACATGGCATTTCACTGTTTAAAAAAAATAAACTCTCTCCCCATCCATTGTGTTTGCAGTGTTATACCTGTATAACAAGAAGGTGATTTTTAAAAAAAAAACTGGTATGCTCTCAGAAAATTCTGCAAAAAAGAATTCGTCTGCGTCCCCCTACCCCGACCCTATTGAAAACGCTGGTGTGGAAACTAAAATTTGTGTACCAAAAGAAAATATCCAAAAAAATTTTATAATCTTTCAGTAAGAAAATGTTTTGATATAGCCTAAATAAGAAACCCGTCTCCCTCTGCAATATACATTTATACATACAATATAATAATTATGTGTAGCCAACCCAAACAAAAATGAAAACTCTGTTCTGGAAGCCATTGACATTGAAAAAAAAATTTGGAAGAAATTTTGGGGGAGGGCGAGGGCGCTCAATAATTTAGAAAGTTCATAAAAACTTGTTAGCTCAAACACTGAGAGTATGATTCCTGAAAGTTTAGCATATTTCTAATTCGTGATTTTAAGTGGGTGAGATTGAGCGCCCTCGCCCTCCCCCAAAATTTCTTCCAAATTTTTTCTTCAATGTCAATGGCTTCCAGAACAGAGTTTTCATTTTTGTTTGGGTTGGCTACACATAATTATTATATTGTATGTATAAATGTATATTGCAGAGGGAGACAGGTTTCTTATTTGGGCTATATCAAACATTTTCTTACTGAAAGCTTATAAAATTTTTTGATTTTTCTTTTGTACACAAATTTTAGTTTCCACACCAGCGTTTTCAACAGGGTCGGCGGGTGACTCAGAATTTTTTGAGAGGATTTTATTATTTCTATGAAGCAAAATTATACAAGTGCGATTTTTCAAATGATATGCATTCAAACTCGATTATTCATAATATTTCGAAAGCTGAGATTAATTTTTTTACAGTGCAATGATGATTCAGTGCATAAGACTGATGGCTGTACTTTAAAAAATTGTTTAATTTCATTCCTTTTTTCTTTAAAATTTCCATTCCTGTGCCTTTGTAGACCTACCCCCGAGCAGAGCTCGGTACCCCGATATTCTCAATAAAAAGAATAAGCATGGGTAAATTCTGTAAACAAAAATATGTATAATCGTAATAAAATTTCTATTAAAAATAACATTCATCAAGTTTGAAATGACTGATTATGGATGTTTTCTTTGTAATTTTTCTCATTGCAGATCTTCATATTAACCAAAGATGGGAATTGATCAATTATTTGGGGAGAAGGATTTCCCAGTGAATATTACTGTATAAGAATTTTTTTCATTGCATACTCATTTTTTTGCTGGGGATGATGCACATGACCCACATAAACTCTAGGATTGTGCGTGGGTAATGAGAAGGATGATGATGAGAGATGAATGAACCTACAGCTTTAGGTGGGTTCCGAACCACCGGGAAGCGATTTTGAGGCTCATAAATTGTATTTCTAATTTGCTAAGTAAGTTTGTTTTATTATTCTTCAAATCTACATTCAGTTATGAGTGTTATGTTTTGTGGAGTTATAATAATTTCAAAAATTCGCTCTAAAATTACCCATTGATGTTGAAATAAATTCATCTGTCTCAAGAAATTATGTTGATTCTAACGGATAAAAGATGTAATAATGAGTAGATTGCTCGGAGATCTTATCAATTAGTGTAAAATGAGGTATCAAATGAAGTAATGAAGTAAAATAAATGAAGTAAAATGAAGTATCTTAATTCAGAATGATCGAATAATTACAATATAATTCGATAGAGCGGTAAGATCAAACTATGAAATTCACATATTGCCAATTTTTCAATCACCCTCACACTAGCTGTACGGCATTCAAGTTGGGTAATTTCACATCATCAGTGACAGGAATAACTGTATAACATGGTTCATGGCATCAAGTGATGCACGGTCAAAGGTGCCAAATGATTTCTTAATAGCTAGCGTGCTCTGGCTCAATAAGGCCCATTCACTTTTCATGTACTGGTGACAGTGAATTGTTGTCTAGTTGACAAGAAATAACGAACTAAGTAATAAGTGGTGGCAGTTGAAAAATTCTCAAATTTCTTGAATTTCAAGAAAGGATTTGTTACTCGTTAATTCATTTATTCATAGCAATGTACAATAGACACTTAAGAGAGGTTGTAGGTATAGGATTTCCCCCCAGTAAAGTCTTTTACTCTCCCAATTTATAAGAAAGTCATATTACTACCTATAAGTTCACTATATTTAGTGGCGAAGCGTGGTATCCTTATTTGGTCATCGCCAGGTATATTTCCTATAGGAAATATGACCAAATAAGTATACCACGCTTCGCCACGGACTATATTATTTCTCTATCACTGAGTACATTGGATTATTCAGCAAGGCGGAACACCTGAGAGGGTCTCTCCGCCGAAAATAACGATACCATGATAATAATATTTCAACAAGTTACTGATTTTCACTCCGAAACTTGACACACCGCAAATTTCTGAGAATAACAATGGCTGTATGCATTCTTGTCATTACTACAAGTTCTTAGCATCACTAACAGTGTTAAAAACTACCAAGATAAAAACAAAGTTCCTTGCGCAACCTTTTGATTAAGAATTTGTAATCTGTTGTAATTTTTGTAATAATTGTAAGCAACAGAATCAGTGTCAAAAACTATTACCAAGTCAAAAAGCTGTCTATGCGAAACGTAACCTGTTGAATTCGCTAGTTGAATGATAACCAACTGAATTAGAGTCCAAAAACATAAACTGATGGAATTTCCACTATGTGCCAAGTTTCAATGCTTGAAAATGAAAAAAAAAAAACCTAGAAAGAGAAGGACACAAGCTAGAGGAAAGAAGAGAGAAAATGCTTGTTGTTAAATACTTGCACGTAAACGCAATAACGACTCCCCCACCTACAAGCGAAGTACAGCACAGAGCATCATGAAGGGAGTGAAGAGCCTACAGCCTGACCTGTCTACCACATACCAGAACGTAAGCGACCCGGACATTCAGAATGCTGATCTTATTTAATTACACAAAAATCTAGTTAATTAGATAATTTAATTTGGCGACACTCGGCTGAGAATTAGTAGATTGGATTTTAAACTAAATGGAGTCAATTGAATGACTTCTTGAGTTGGAAGTTTTCTGAGAACAGAATTCAAATACTCAACAATAGTGAATTTGATTAGTAGGGAAACATTTCAGGGCCCTATAAGTCCTATAATACAGGAAAAAGGTGAATATTCACAAGACTATTGAATTTTTTATAGTGCGCCAAACATGCTGTTCATCTCTAATGAGTTACAGTACTTTCCTTCATTTCATGACTATTACATTTTTATGAAACAGACCCCTGGTTTGGTGTTACAGTATCAAGATATTGTGTTCATTCTGTAATTCAGTTGAAAAAACCCTTGAATATCAAAAATCCTTGTTTGAAAATCCTTGAATCAAATCAGAATGATTATGATATTAGAGAACATAAAAGAATAATACATCTACCGTTTTTACAGCTCACATTTTCACACGTTGATAGTTCGAATGCACATGTTCCCTAATTAAATCTATTGACAATAAAGAAACGGATTTTCATTGATTGATAAACCTTTGACCTGCCTTTATCCAAAGATAGTGACTGAGCTACCAAACATTAATTTTTAATGCGAACTCCAATAAGTATAAGCTGCAAGATGCATTGATAATATTGCAGTATAATACTCGATAATGGAAAGAAAAATATTGTTAAGAAATACGAAGTATATTATTGTATAAAAAATCAATACAGAGAAATAGGGTTTCAATAGGTAGCAATCCTACAACATAACCCTCAACAAAAATATAAAGGGTAGAGAATTTAATACAGGAAAAAGCTGTAAAAACATTAATTTCATTGAAAAACGACACGAAACTTTTACCTTGAAAAACAAATACAAAGACAACCCGGTATTTCTTTGTTTCAGTGTTTCAATGTTTAGTAATGAAACTCCAGAATATCCAGAAGTTGTAAGATTGAGTAAAAGGAAGCTGACAATAGTACAATAGAATCATTAATCTGCCCCAAAACAGAAGAAACCAGATCATTAAGCCTAGTTTAATTGCACAATCCACGATGAATATCAAGTAAGCATTGGCTGACTACACAGCAACAGGTGTTGGATAGGAAGAACATCATCGATGCTCTTTTGTCTGATCTGATTATTATCTGTTGTGTGTACGTTTTAAGTCAGTCAATCAGTGTTTCAATTGTTTCTTTATTCACTAATAACAGACTTGCTCATAAATCAAAAATCTAGAACAGATTGTCATGCCTTAATTGACAAACATTACAAAAAGCACTGATGAAAATTTCAGGTGTTGTTAGTAACGTGGAGGTTGGTGATAGGAGGGAAGACGCACATTGTTGGCCCACAATCAAACTCTAATCAATCAAAAATAATTTTTGATTAAATGTCTTGACATATAACTGAGATGCTTTCGAATCTCCTTTTTCTTCTGCATTTTTTTGCAAAGTTTTATTATTGTTTCAATGTATTCTTCTACGTTCCACTCCACCCAAGTATAGAATAAAAACTATCAGAGATAATTATAAAAAAAACTAAAACTCTTTAAAAAGGGTGAAAATGGGTTATATTATAATGTATGGAATCACAAATTCAATCTAATCAGTTTATGGTAAGAAGTCACATTTTATTCAAGTTTTATTTCCGTCTAGGAAGATTAAAAATTTAATCTATTCATATTAAATTTTCAACAATAAGATGAAACATTGAGTATTGTTTTTGAATATTTAGTGAGAGTTGAAATTTCAAAGTTTAAAAAGTGAATTTTGTGCTTTTACTGTTAATTCACAAGAATGTTCTCGTAAGAATTAAGGAAATTTTTATTAGGCTAACTATAAGCATAACTCGAAATGATTGACAAATATGACAGCTATTATCCTACATGTTTTTACATCTAAAGTCTATCTAAACAACAGCACGAGAAAATCACTTCACAGACTTTCTATCCTTATGTGAACTGTTGTAGTAAAAAAAAATGAAATGTCCGAATTTTTATGAAGTCGTTAATGATGATTAAAAATTTGTATTTTAAACTGATCGCATTTCAAGATACAATACTAAAACGTAATTTGTGAACCGTGAATTGCATACTGTACACTGCATTAATGAATGAACTGATTAATATGAGCTGACGAAGCCGTGAGCATTCTGAGCAATGACAGACCGAAAAATCATTTGAATTTTTTAGTTAAGTGGCAAAGATAACCTTCCACATGCGTTTATGAAGAGCATAAACTATGATAATACAATATGAGCAGTTGTATGTCTGGTGCTGAATCATTATGTGGAAATAGCGTTTTAAAAATATGTATTTGATAAAAAATGAATTTTGAAATATTCAGTCTCAATAAATTTTGATCTCTCTGAATATAAATCTCGAAAATTAATAACTTTTATATTTCTCAAATACGAGAGTAGGCCTATGTCCAAAACGCATTTATTGTTAGTGTTGGAAGATTAATATAATCTGAAACTGACGTGTAATATTACATTATGTTTTTTCTTTTAGTTCATACCCAATAAAGCTATCAAATAATCTCGATCATAAAATTTATTCTACAGTTTACAGACAGATAGTAGAAAAACCACAATAATTATACTCCAATAATTTATGTTAATTTAAATATGAAAATTAATATTGGAAATTTAATTGATTCTGATCAATTGAGAGGAAGTTGATAGAAAATGGCTGATTATGAGGTTAGAGTTCAATTGAACTTGACTTTGAGTGACCATTATTTGACAAAAATTATTGAGAATTAATTTTGAAATTTTAAAATGAATGATAATTGAATTTGGAGCCATATTTTTTCAGAGATTCTATTTTTGGAATTCTAAAAATTCAATTGATAAATCCAGATTATATTTTTTATAAGTGATCTGTGAAGAAATTAGTCTAGTTTAATTCTTCCTTTTACAAAAATTGATTCACCCTTCTAAATCTGCATCTAATCTAATCCATCTAAATCTAGACTCAGGAATCTTGGAAATTCTATAAGAATTATAATTCCAAGAATTATAGTTGTAGCAGTTTAGGCTCTCATGTTTATGAATCATCCAAAAGGCTAGTTTGTTTATTAAATTACGTTTTTCAAGGTGCGATAACCAGGCAAGTATATATCGAAAATCAATAATAGAACTCATAAATCCTTAAATCATTGTACAGTAATAGGAACGTACTCTAGTCTAAAAGCTTTGTTTGAATATTCTTCATGGCATTGAACCTCAATCGCTCTAGCTTTGGTAAAACTGAAATAACTATTGAATCATTTGTTGAATTGTGATTGCTCAGCAATAAGGGCTAGAAAAACAATTGGCAATAATTGAAATTATTGGGTCAAACTGTAATTTGTCCAGCTAGTCATTTTCCCATTCATAACAATATTTTTGGATAATTTTACTGTCGATGATTGACTGTAATAGAACTGAAGTGACAGCGACATAAGAGGAAAATTGGTTAGAAAGTTTTAGGAAATGTTTGGGATTCATATTGAAGTATTTATTCTTTCTTAAATGGTCACCTTTGTCAATAATTGAATATGCTTTTTCTGTAGATACTTTTTTCTATTTATATTTCAAGTAACAACTTAATTTATATTAAATGTAATTTGTATGATTTTTCTGTGTTATGAGGGCAATAATGGGGTTTCCCTGATGCCATCTCATACTGTATCTATTCTGTATATTATATGTGAAAATTATGATCGTGCCTATTCATCTTTGAAAAACACACAAATAAGATATGACTGCCACTTCTCCATTTCACAATTCAAATAATAAGGCGTAGCTTATCAATGATAACGTTCATGATAAAATCATTAACACATGAATGATACTAAGAGAAATTCGAATAAAATCTAGAGTTTAAGTTATCAATAACAATATAATATATAATATTGTTAGATGGCATAACTCACTAGCTGTCATAATAAACAAAATGTAGAAGGAAAATTTGAAAAAAAGAAGGATCAAAATCTGTCACTTCTCCATTTCACAATTCAAATAATATGGCGTAGCTTATCAATGATAACTTTCTTGATAAAACAGTGAACACAAGAATGATACTAGAAGAAATTTGAATAAAATATAGAGAATAATATAGCATAATTATAATATTGTAAAATGTCATAATTTATCAATGATAACTTTTTTGATGAAATCGTTAACACAAGAATGATACTAAAATAAATTTTAAGAAAATAGAGAGTGTGATTGTTGTTGTCCTACCTTGGCTGCACATTGTTGATCTTCATGAGACTGATTTCCTTGTCCTCGGGAGTGACATTCTCGTCGTACTTGACAATGTCATACTCGCCCTGGCTATCATCAGCCGCCCCCGCCTTCACCATGTAGGCGATCACATCCGCGAAAGAGTCATGCTCCTCGGTGCGAGGCTCGGAGGCGGCTACGTCCGCCTCCAGGGACGGCAATTTCTTCGAAGAGGCTGAGACCACATTTCTCTCCACCTTGTGCACGTGATCAGCGGTGGCACCTGGAAAATCACTGCCACTGTGGACGTAGGCTTGTTGTTGTGGTGCGTGGTTTTTGGGGTCGGATTGTTGGAGGAGTTCAGTTGATGCGTTGAGGGATGAGCGTTGAAGAAAACGACGTAAATTGTTGAAAGCAGTTCCTGGGGCATCGAGGCCCCCATCGCCAACCTTCACCCGTCCATGACTAGGCGCCAAATGCTGACCTGACATCCCCAGATCCAACTGCAAATCGACAACAATCAGCAGTGTGAATAGCACCGCTGATACGCTGAACGCAATCACCAACCGCTCCCTGAGCTTCATGGCTGAACAGTGAAGCCGCTTCTGCTGCTTAACTACTGTCTTGCTGTCAAAGGCTTTCGTCAAGTCAGCATCTTTGCGAGCACTGGTAGTGGGGGAAGAATTGACCACACTTCGTCTGACGCCTTTTCCCGCGAGATAAGACAGAGCATACGCTGATAACAGTCCCACAGCTCTGCAGCTATTGTTATTGATAACAGCGTTGTCGCGTGAAGATCGTCTAGCGGTTTTGATACACAATCGTTTTCTGTATCCAGCCGCCACGATACGTTTGCTCCATCTGTTGCTGCCGGCTTTGCAACCGAACGTTCTTTCTTCGGGTGGCGGGGAAAATTTACACTTATCAAATGACAACGCCGTTGGTTCGCACTTAAACAAACAATGTACTCTATCCTTCACTACTGTCACAACTATATTAGGCTCACACTTCAAATCAAAACAGATCTGTTCCTCTGGTAATGAAACGACGTAATGAATTTCCGAATCGACAACTTTATGTAGCCAATCTTCGTAACAGATATGATCCACTACTGGAACAGTTTCAAACTTTTGATAATGCCTGTACACCTCCAGTTGTCCCATTAATTTTGGGGACGACCTTGGTTGTGGTTGGGATTCTTTCGCAAGAAAAAGTCTAAATTGTAGTCAATTTGTGTGGACAGAAACTTTTTTGTGGTTGTATCTATTTGTAACACAGATATGGCTTGATTCCATGCAGTTTTTTGGGTGACTTGTGAAGCGTGAATAGTTTAGTACTTATAAGATCTAGTTCTATCAGTCTTGATAATTACAATGCTTGTGGTTTTGAGAACTATTAAGTAAAAACACGAAGTATTTTTATATTTTTCTTGTGGTTGAGTTCAAGCTACCTAATAGGAACTTATAGAGAGTACGATGCAACAAGTATTTTTGAACTTCACTTTGAAATTCACTATTAATAGTCGCTTCTAGAATCGAAGAGTGAGTGTTTGTTTAATAATAATCGACTTTGAATTTCAATAAATAACTCAGTCCAAGTATCCTTGACTTCTTGGCCGATTTTAAAATTAATTCCCGTGTATTATAACAAATCAAGTCTCAATCTGGTAACTAGGCGAATAATTTGACTAGCCCTAAAATAAAAATAATCTAGAAGCGTCCAGGAATCAAACTTCCGATTTTTCAAAAATCCATGGGCAGGTTCACCCTGACAAAATCACTAAATCCTTTACAACTTCACTCAATTTTCCAAATATTTCTCGCTTGAAATACAATATTTCACTTTATAATCAGTATTGCAAATAAAATGGGAGTACTATAAAAAAGTTATTTCTATCTGTATCGAATGCCGATATGAATATGTTCAAGGTATTTTCTTTTCAAAAACTTTTTGGAGAAATTCTTAACTCGTTTAGCAAACACAGTACTTTTCCAGGAAGCAAGGAACTTGAAGTTGACACGAGTAAGTTACACTAAACCGTAGTATTTTGTTCACACTTTTCTCTGGTCAAATAGATGCAAACAACGATTAATATCAACGATATTTTGCGACTTTCAATTCTCACTTGTACTTAATTTGGTGACAATACAAGCCCCGATTACTTCACGAATATTTACAGTTTCCACGATTATATTGCGACTATCAACTGTTAATTTGGGATTTTTAATTTGCACATGAACTTAATTTGGTGGTAGCAACAATTAAGCCACGAATATTTACAGTTTCCACTATTATAATTACTTCGACAACAATTTTCACCAAACTCTATTTGGTGACAACACCAATGAAATCACAATAATTATCAACGATCACTTGGCGATTTTACACAGTAACCACATAAACTCGTGTACCGAAGTGAGTTTGGTGACAACACGAGTGTCCAACACGTTAGCCTGGCGAATTTCGGTCATCAGTCGGTCTCAGTTCCCGCGGGATAACTGGGTTGCTATTTCATTTGATCCCTACTTCCTACTTCGCTTAGTAGCCCCGCGCTGACATCAACCGTCCGTCTTGGCATCACTCCAACCTCTGTGTCGTCACTACTCTCTCAACACACACTCTCTCTCCCTCATTTCTCCTCTCTCACACACACTATCGAAAATCGGCGCCGATTGTTTCAAAATTCAAGGAGACATCGCCAAACATGTGTTGGCCCACGATTTACATTTTTCGCTGGCGGCTGTACGTTGTCAATCTGAAACAAACAGAGAGAGAAACTTTGATAATATTCATTTATGTAGTAATTGAAATCGCATAGAATAATGAGCAAATTTCATGAAACTACAGTATCATGATATTTTCGACTCATGAATTTCGTTTGTTGTAATTTCGTATAATTTAAAACAGATTAACAAAAAAGACAATTTATAAATTTAACACTGTTTTCAGATATATTGTAGAATAACAAACTAAGTAGAAGAAGACAACATCTGTATTTTTATTTCATTAAAGACAATTTATGTTGGGAAAGGCTGGTATATTCCTTGTGAAGCTCCTGATAGCTTGAATCTCGGCGAACCAGTCGTGATTCAAGCTGAATTTGATTCTGACTTTGATTCGTTGGTGAATTGATTATAGACAGGCAATAGGTGTGATGGAATTGCAATAAATTTATTTTTATTTTGGGCCTATTGGAAGATCATGACAACATGAAAATATAGAGTTTTGATTGAGAATTATTCTTGAAAGACATGATTTTGATTGGCGACCACCCAATTTGGAGTACGTTGTGGCTAATCATAATATTGTTCCTATCTTAATATTAGTAAGATTTATTTGTTTTCATTTATATTTAACGTACCGTACTCTATTTTTTCTGATAAAGTTGAATTTGAATGAAAAATATACACTTTCTTCTAGTCGCTAGTCTATTTCATCGATTGGATCTATGAAAATTAATAATATCACCTGAATAGAACAAGGTTAAATGTTGAAATGACCCATAAACTAATACATTCACGATTTTTCAACGAATTGAAAGAAATGATTTCATACATCCACAGGCCTACTATCAAAGAAGGCCTCTTGATTCGTCTAATTTTGTAATATGCCGAATTTTTACAATAATTAATAAATGTAACGAAAACCCGTATCCAGGGAAAAGATGGAATATATTCCATGGGAGGCTCTGAGAATCAGATACTTCATTCTTTCCAATGAATGCATTAATTGTTATATAAATGTTTGATTTATTAATATTTTTCTATGGCTTCTCTAGTTACTGTATCATCGCAAAACAAGCAAGCTCTCTTGATCTTATGCTGCTGTGAAAATCACCAATCTTCGAGACTGAGAAAACAAGTCAAAAATAGAGGGACATAAAATGAATAATGTGAAACGTCAGTGAGAGAATAGAAGAAGAGGGAGAAGCGAAAGTATGATGAAAAAGACGAAGAAAAGAAGAGAATAGAGAGTTAGTGCTAAGAAGTCAGAAGCATTTTGTGAGGAGAGACCTCTTCAGTAATGGCCACTGCAGTAATTGTCCTAAGCACTTCTCTGATGTCCAACATCCAGAAATAAACACTAACGCCACAAAACTAATAATAAACCAATAAACTGGATGCGGGCGTAACTTCAACAATTTACTGCCTGAGTCCTCCACTCACGACTCACACTTTGGAAATTGTCCCGCAACAGGATATTTCACAAATCTATGTAGAATTCCATGAGGATTATAAGAAAAATAAGTTTGTGAGATCAATAAATTGTTCAAGAGTATTGTAAATTTTCTAAGAAAATCTTCTGAAATTAATTTTAAAAGATCAGTTGGTTCAAGAAAATGAATAGTTCAAGAGAACTGTGAATTTATGAGAAGATCTTTCAACTTTATTCAATTTTACAAGATTAAGTTGAGAGGAAAAACAGGGAAATTTGAACAATTTTGCGAAGAAAACATTAATTTGATTATGTTAATATCATGTTGGAAATGAGGAAAATATTAAAGAAGTCCAGATATTTAAAAAGAAGAAGAATTGAGAAAAGCGACAGTCCGAAGCAAAATGTATGAAAATAATAATATTACACTTGAGAATTACAAAAAAATTGAAAAATATTTTCTGATGAAAATCAAAAGATGAGATATCTTACAATGCTCACTTTCAAACTCACATTATGTTCAGCTTATAAATTTTAAACTCAATACAGTAACTCAAGTTCCATGACATATATTTGAAGAAAAAATAGTGGAAAGAATACAAGTATCCAAAAAGAAGCCTCACACATCACTAGTAGCGAAATGAAACTAATTCTTGAAGAACCAAAAGTGTTTAATGAAAGTTCAAATGAGTATGAGAGTACTTTAAACACATACAGACATGGATGCAACAACACAGAAAGATAACAGAACTACAAAAATTGTTTACAACTTTTCAAGAAATGTACTTCACATGATTTTTATCAAAAGCCCAACTACTCTGACCAAAAAGTGGCCCAAGGACTTCTTCAGACAATTCACTTTGTCCAACTTGACGTAAATTGCATTGTTCCAAAAGCGTAAACATGTCCAGGAGTTGAACTTATCACAGAATATGTTCCCACTTTTTTTAAGTTCTAAACAGTACAATGTTTGAGGATCATACATTGTAATCTAGTTATTTACGAATGCAGTTGAATAACTAGTTTTAACTTACGATAGTGATAAACTAATGAATTGTGTGACAGTAGGTTGAGAATGTAGGCTAATAGTGAACATAGGCTATTGGAAGGAATGCCATAAAACTTTTGATTTTAAATGTTTGTCAGCGGTAATGAACCTCCTCTTTTAACACTATCAGTTGGTGACAAATCATAATATCAGTTATTTGAAGAAGAGTGAATAACCTCTTTAGATCTTTTCTAATTTGAATTTTATTCTAGAAATAATTTGTAGAGATGAAACAGTTCCAGGCTTTACTCAAACAATTCAGGAATTAATTAAGTAAATTAAATTTATTCTATTCAAATCAAATACATCTGACGTGATAGGAAAAAAATTCAAAACGAGAACACTAGTCAAATGTTCGTCAACATGTCTTCGTTCAGATTCAGTTTAGTTTTTGTTCAGTCTTTCTTTAATTGTTTTGTGTTTTATCAAGGACTCAGATATAGAGTGCTTAAGAGTGAATAAGAAGCAATCCTTTGCCAGGTCTAAGCAGTGGCAACTCATAAAATTATTGAGCCATGAATAGAAGCATACTGAGGAACTGATAATGAAGATAACTCCGATTAAACTGATGAAATTCGACATATTTGATAACCATATCAAGGATTAGGGCGTCACACCCAGGACTACTCTTCATTAGGGAGTAGGGATTTAGGGAGTATATGGAATTATGGGAGTTAGAAGTTACATCATTCGAGATGAAACAAGCCTACCAACATTCACGATAAGAGTAGCGCTGCTTTTATCAGTAGGCTTCCATGTATTTACTAGCAAATACAATCAAACAGAAGACACAATTGCAGAGTGAAACAAATGGATAAACCACAAATGACAGACAATCTGAAACGCTGAATTGCAAATTATAATTCGCACCGCACATAACAGGATCTGGCTTATCGTATTTTAACACCGAGGCATAGGCGAATATTATTATCGTTCATTCACAATGTGACTCCATTGTCACTAGTCACTAGTTGAATCCACCAATCTGAGTTTGGGTGTTGAGTTCTACAGAAAATGATGGAGGGGAAGAGGACCATATGATAATTATTGTTGACAGAGAAAGATATAGACAATTTAAAATACTAAGATTTTTTAATCCTTCTTATCATTTATTCTTACGTTATTCTTACTTTATCATTTATTTATTCTTTTATTCTGGTTTTCTTGTATGATTTCATCTGAGAACTTATAGAATTTTTGACAAGCTCCAGATCCTTCTGGTTAGGTGGGCAGATACGTTAATTCAAAATCAGAAAGGCTAACCTTACAACAATGTATTTTCAAATTAATTTTGAATTGAATTGAATTGAATGTATTTTTGTACATTGCATTGGATACTATGTAGTCCTACATGCATTTATTTTGTCATAGAATACTTAGTGAGAATGTGATTGCGTAACCATTTTTCAACAGTTATTCAATCCTATAATCGATGAGATTTGATCATGTGTGGCTATGTGACAGAGTTCAGTACAATTTTGGAAACGGTAATAAACGTGAAAGATAGCTGATTGAGAACTCAATGCCCGGTTCAAAAGGCTTGACAGGCGTGTCAAATTCCCGCCGTAACTCAAAACGACAAGCCAATTCATCGCCATAATAAACGTCACAAAAACTATTGTTGAGTGAGAGTGCAACGCATGTTCATTTATATTTTTGTACAAATCTTGGAGCAACTGATGTAATACTTTCCAGAATAATTGCGAGATTCGCGTGTATTCCAGCAGTAGTATTCTACAATTCACGTGTATTCATACAATAGCCTATATATGCAATTCAATTGTCTGATGTCATACATCTGGAATATCCCAATGTTTGATGTCATTGTGACTGACATTCTTCAAAAGGATACTGTTTGCATACAATTGATGCAACTGTTTATTGCAATATTGCAACTGAAGAAGTAATCAAAATTGCAGGGAAAGTAGCGAAGAGAATTGGCCAAGATATCACATGATGTAAACGAAATTCTCCTATCCTAGTGAACGAAATTTGTTCAATATTACAAAAAAAGAAATAGAAATTGAGTTCCAACAAAGTAATTTGATGGGAAAAATACAAAGCTTATTGTAATCACATGTGCTCTGTGATGGAGTATGTTTTCAACGTTTTTAGAGTGAATTTTAAATTGTGTTGTGTTTATTCGACAAAGATACGTATAATCAAAAGGAATAAATATTGAGACAATGATCAAATTATTCTTGATCCAAAATTTCTATAAACAAATAAAACCGGTGAGGCTGGTACTCGATTCTAATTTTGTCAGTGTTTACTGTAATGAATTGTATTTACTCAATACATAATACATAATTCAATTCATAATTGAATTTTACATTACTGTGCGAAATAGAAAATTTTAAACTGTTGGAATTCCAAAAGTTTGAGTAATCAACAAACATACAAACAGGTGATGTTAAATGGACCATTTCATTCAAGGACGTTACACTATTATATTCAACTACTTAATTAGCTGACTACCCGCATAAGAAAATCAAAACTGAATCACCAGTCACGGAGCATATTATCATGGTTAATTAATATTTCTCGCTCAAACTCATATCACACAAAAATCTATTAAAATGTGTTACATAATATCATGTTCCGCATTCCGCATATGTATGCCCATATATTGTACAAAGGATGATTCTGGAGAAATGCCTCAAAGAGAATAATCTCCGACTACGAGTATTGAATTCAAATACAATTTTTGGGAGAGCATCGAAGGTAGGTGTACTCCATGATATCAAATCTGTGATTACTAAGAAGAAAACAACTTCCTGTAGGCATACCAGATGAGTTCAATAGTAATCCTATATTTTCTAACAATAAATCAAGACACATTTAATAATCAACTAAGCCAGAAGCAACAGAAGGTGAGAAAAATATTCTCACACGTACCTAACAATAATGGGTAATAAACCTAAATAAATAACACGAGAAAATCCACATTTGACATATCAATGTATTGTTATAATATCGTGTTAAATAGTAGTTCAAGACACAAGACATAACCGACCCATATAAATATTACCTTAGCGTTCATGTAACGTTATGTGCAATATCTATGTACCTCACAGTTGTTACAATAGTCAAGAAAATATATGATATCAGCACAGAAAACCTAGAGAAATATGTTAGGTAAACCTACAATGAAGTAATTGAACCTGCTTACTATTATATCTACGATGTCTACTGAGTCACATGTCCATGTATAGTTAACCTATAATGTTGTCTATGGGTATTGCCCCCTCTAAATTACTTGTAGTTTAGCCCCCTCTAATTCTTGTAGTTTAGAGGAGGCTATGGTATTGCACAGATCTCACAATTTCAGGGATCAGTAAAGGTATTGTATCTATAACAACTCAGATCCCACCATTCTTGGTAAAGAGTGCTGTTGAGAGAGTGAATAGAAGTGAATAGAGTGATAATGTCAAAGAGTGCATTCGGCTTTTGACTACTATTACAGCAGGCGATTGTAAATTGTAAAAGCCACAATGCCGTAATGATACAAGTGACACACATTTACCCTAAAATGTGTTACAGTATCATTATTGTGTAACCAACACTTGGGAGTAGTTTTATTATTTGTGAAGTACCAAGCGTTACAGATTGATCGGGTTACACGCTTGTTCGTTTTCTGAAACGCAAAAATAAAATAGATCCTAGCGCTAAACGCAGAATAGTGTCACATAAAATTATTTGAATGCCGCAATTTTGTCGCTTCTCCAGTCATTATTCAGTTTTCCGGGGGGCAAGCGGCAGGGAGTCCTGGGTTATTTGGGTGATTGTCAAACTGCCATTTGTGTTTTTTCTGACAGATTTCAGTTTTATGTAGAGGCAACGAGCTACAGGCGACTTGAACTCGATAATAGCAATAACTGGACAAGTATAGAAGGGGCATAGCAAGCTCTTATGCTGTATAGGTATGTAAACCTACCGCACTTCGCACTAAATGAAGGAAGTATCGAAAATAAATGGAAAATTAAAGTCAAATCTAATTAAAGTCATTACTTATTTATTAAACAAAATTTCGAGCATGTTCCAGCATCATTTAGTGTATCGTACGGAACCTTATCTTCAGTGTACTAAAATCACCAGACACTGCCACTGGGTTGGAAGATAGGAATGAATAATTTTTTATAAATAGAAAAATGAAATATTCCGTCCATGCCATTCCATGTATTCAATTGACAACTCTAGCCGATTAGAAGGTTCTCCACCAGTGAACGTTGTTATAGTTCATAACTAAGATTAAAGTTAATATTAGGTCAATTTTAAGATAAAAGATAATTTGATTATTAATAATTGATGATGATTATAATTGTTTTTGTCCGATCACACCCGGATCCAATGTGTCTAGAAACAACCTAAATCCAATTCCTTTCAAATCCTTGTTAAATCGTTTTCTTGATGCATTTACAAACGTTTATTTCAAACCCGTTCTATGATTAATGAGAGCATAACATTCAATAAGAGATTTATTCATATTTTATGATTGTTCAAATTTCTCTTATGAAAATGAGTTCGAATAAAAGTAAGTGAACAAATGTAGCCACGTTTTATTGCAAAGAGGTCAGTCACAACAATTTTCTGTCTAGCCTGGAGAAAAATAGCCCAGAAGTTGTTGATTCCGGCAAAGTAAAAATAGTAGTGCATCATTTACGAACTCGAACTGCACTGCACTCAGTTGTATAGACTGCTACATTTTATTTCTACACCACCTATAAATTCTTTGTGTCATTAAATACCCATAAATCTCCAGTCTGTGTATTCTCTACACTGAAACGGCTGTCTACGTATTTTTGGCGTTGGAAAGTTCTATTGCTTTTAGTGAGAGTTGGCAATGAAATCTTATTGAAATAAGATTAGAATGAAAGATTCAAACGAAGAACTGCAATGAAATATTCCATTTACACCACAGTCAATTTAAAATTAAAAAATTAAATTTACAGACAAACAAACTACACTATGTTTCCCATCAAAATTGAGAAAAATTGAGTTAGCCAATACGGCGAGGTGGAACCCTACCGATGAAAGCTATAAGCTATTAATAATAATAATCTTCAATTTGAAAATGCATCACCAAACATAAAAATGTGTTGCTAAATCTCAATAAAGATTATGTCTAAACTTTTAATCTATCATGGTTTCATGTTCGAGACAATCAAAAATAAGGGGAGGACATTTATGAGAGCGGACAGATGAACATTAGGAATGAGTTAGTTTCTACAAATTTCAAGACTCATCTACAATTTGCAGGACATGTGTATTGTAACGGGAATTCGTTCTACTGTACCAATATTTTTGATGTCAGAAATTATTTCTTTCACAAATGAAGGGCGAGTAACAACTTATAAGTAATTTTCCGTTCAAAATTATTTGAAAAAGTAGTACCACATTTTTAAGACAACGTCTCTTATTGAATCTGAAAATCAATGCAAACTGTCATCTGAATCGTTCTAATTGAAGAATAGATTCTATTATAGAACAGAATATATTTTTGAAATGTGATGTGCTGCATGTTTCAAAACATACTGGAGGGTAGAATAAATCAAATTATATTATTCAATTTTTAATATAAATTGAAATAATATTTACCACAAGATGCATCATATTTTATGTACATCATGCGTTTTATCAGACCGTGACAAGACGCAATCACAGAGTATAGAATAAGGACTTCTTTTCTCTCTGGAAACAATTTGTAATAGAAAGATACTGATAAGGAAATGTGACAAGAACACGAAGATTTCGACACCCGAATTTTCAAAGTATCTCAAGGCTTATTGCTCATAACACGCACCACGTGCTAAAAATGCGTAAGCAACTATCAGATACGCATGATAGATAGCCTACGCACGTGTATTCACGGCCTTTATTTGGTAGAAAACGGTCCATTAAGAGCTGACAACATACAATGAATAGGCCTACTGTAGACGAAATTTCCAGAAGAAATCATTCTAGAAGGTCCACCAAAAAGATATTGCAACATGAGTCGTAGAATGGATCTGTGAATGAAATAGCGATACGGAGCTCTTGATAGAAGACAATCTAACTAGCTTCGTATTTCGGACAATATATCCTTACAAAAGACTGTAGATGTTGCAAACATCTATATTATTAGCACGTAAATGCTGAAACGTGTTGTTGTTGTTCTCCTGGTAGATTGTTGCAAACAGCTGATTGGAGGTGTGAACGGTAGAGCGCGAATGATAAGTGGATGAAAAACGCCAGCTGCTGGCGGGTAATCTGAAGCTGAACAGCTGATGACAACGGTGAACTAGTTCGAGTTAGTTCCGCTAGATCGCGCGCTACTTTCGTAAACTTCGCTCGCGCCGTGAATGAGACTACCTACACCGAAAACGCACTATCTAAATGAGATGAAAATGTCTTGCACTTTGAAATGATGCAACTGTTGAATGTGTGAAAGACAATTCGATCTATTCTAAGTAGTGGACGATTCTAAGTAGTAGCATAGACTGTATAGTTAGTCTATGGTAGTAGATAATTCTAAGTAGTAGTAGAATTGTCTTGGATGAAAGACTTTTGAGAAACAGTAACTCAACAATTCTAAGACAATTTCAAGTAGACTATTAGAAAAGTAAATAATTCTAATGCCGGGTTTCACCAACCTTGGTCAAATAGAATTTGACCATGTTCAAGAAAGGCCAAGGCGCACACGGTAAAAAAATTGTTGCAAAGAAGCAGAAACTCTTTTTAATGTATTTCAAGTGTTTGGAATTCTCATACATAAACAGCCGGATAAAATGCTAATATAGCAATGTACACAGATCAATTTTCTGCGGCAACTGAAAAATTGCCGGTCAAATTTTTACATAGTGTAATAATAACCTTTTCACATGTTGATGCGTTTGAACATCGTTAAATATTTGACCAATGTTGGTGAAACCCGGCATAAGTGGACTATTCAATGTAGTAGACAGACAATTACAGTATAAGTACTTTGATGAAAGGCTTTTGTGAACCTCAACAATGAATGCTCCTCACACACAATTTTATATTCTAGTTATGAGTTCTATAATTCATTTTTCTCTGTAATTTAATTTCGATTAGAAGATAGAAGGTCCTATTCATAAAAATAAATTGGGAGAAATTGATGGCAGTGGCCTAGATTGATCAACATTCAAGGGTCTGCAAGGTGAGTTGAGTCTCTCCATTTTTTAGTTCGCCTTTTAAATATAATCATTATACTCGGTGAGAAATCTTGAAATTTGCGTTCAGAAGAAGCTTGAAATTTGGGGCTATGTACTTTGGTAGTCAAACCTCCAGCATTTAGCTGAGACCGTTTTTGACGTGATAATAATCTGCTACCGCCTTCAATATTGCTAAAGAGATCTTCAAAGATTTTCGATAAAATATTATTCGATTGTGCCATGTTACAAGAATAAACTTACAAGTAATTGCCAAATCACCAATAAGATTTAAAAACGTGGTTTGATCTGATATCCCGAATATCAAACAATAAACTGTTTATGACTACTCTAACAAACTGAACATGAATATTGTAATAATCTGTTAATAAAAACTGTTTTTATTATAGTTTCTATAGTTATAACTGGTTTTACTATAAACTCTTTCTTATACTGTAATCACCTGTTCATAATTTCTGTAATAAACTTTTCATAAATCAATAAACTTTTAAAAACTATCAATTATTAATAATCGGATTTGGTTTCAATAACGAACTGCGATCATTGATGAATCAATAACAAGTTACTCTATGATCTAGTCAAAGTTGAAGTAATATTCATTCAATTTGGCGGATGGCGAATAGATAGATAGATAGGTATCTTTTCTTGACGTTGGTGACGATCGTAGAGTCCGATGGCAAAAAAATAATACCTACCGTATCTATCTATCTATTCGCCATCCGCCAAATGAAATGAATATTACAATACTATAAAATAATGTTCACAATATCAAGTCATGACAATGAGCAAAACATTAAAATCTTCCCAAATATATCAACAGTGAGATCCATCGTTAACATAACGACCAATTACAACAAACTTTCGCTTGTGAAAAGATATGTATGCAGACACAAACGAGAAACGAATTACCTGCTGGTGAAACCTGTACGACAAAGCATACGTCTCTGAAAACGTTGTCTAGACGATAGCAGGCTAATTTGTCAACAAATTAATTAGGATTTATTAGGATAAGGAGCCCAATACATGGTCCTATCATCGGAAGAGATCATTGTTATTGTTAGCAAGAGTACAAAGGTTCCCTGATGTAACAAACGCATTATACAATCATTTGTGCGTATTCGATAATGCAGTGGGAGTCGATGATGTATAAAACGTAATACTATTTATTTATTTATTTAGCAATGTACAATATTGATACTTATGGGTGGCCCAACAAGTTTATGACTAAAACTGTTCCTTTTCCAATTTGTAAAAGCAGTCCAAATATTGTTAAATTAGATTGAAGAAAAATTGAAGCAGCTTCAAATCCAACCAGCCTTCTAAGTTTTATTTTTAACTGAGTTGAAATCTATTTTTTACGGAGAAGTAATTAATATTGTGCATTTTGTATATCGAAAGAATACAATACACGATCAATTAGAATTTGATAAAAGCAAAGGGAATAGTTTAATCAAGCACGGTTCCATAATTCAAAGGCAATAACTCTTCAAGCCACTATATTATTGCAAAATATGAACGAAATTCCCTTTGAAATTAAAAAAAAAAACCAAGATTCAAGTTTCTCACAATTAAGCTCTCTGTTTTCAAGCTTCAGCCACAAGGAACGTAATTGAGAAGAAGAAAAAAATAAGTGAAAAAATTCCACCAGTTGTTTCATTGACACCCACAATCACCCACAAGTACTGTACCTTCATTGGAAGTTTTTCGTTCATTTCACATCGGTCAATTACATTGAATAGAATAGATATGACTTCTATAGAGTGACTTCTTTATTTTTCTGACGTGGCGAAGTTTGGACAATAATGACCACTCTAACACTTAACTACTTTGAAGTAAATCATTCCACAGATCGTAGAACTCCTTCATTTTGTGACCTCTAGTCTCATTCGTAAGAATATTATATTATTTTGGTTCACAATAATAATTTTTGAGGATTGAGTTATATTATATCCATTCCTTTTTCTACTGATGAATTACAATGACTTTAACACAAGGACGAAACGATCTTCACTATAGCAGGATTCTTTTAAATTGTCAGAAACAGCTGATTGATGTACGCTCGTTTACTAACGTTAAATCAGCTGTTTTCTGACAAGTTAAAAGAATCCTGCTATATGTAAGTTGTTTTCTACTTATAAGTTTTTTAAAGTCAGTGTAATTTGAAGATTATTATTGATTCAATACAGTAAAGATGATAATTTCTTGATCAATTTATGACGGAATGTCGTAAGTCAAGTGGAATCAAAAGATAATACAGTAGTAGGCCTATAAAAAATATTCGTATTGAATAAGATTATTCATTTCTCATCTTAATATTATAATTACATCTTCAACAAAAACTTCCAAATATTTCATGACTGTATACCCAATAAGAAAACGTTCATGATTTTTGTCAAATACTTAAAATAAGAATTCAGCCTATTACAGAGCAACAGAGGGTATTATCCCCACAATAAACTGGCTTAAAAAAAGTAAAAAATTAGCAAGCAACTCAGCCAGGTGCGTCATTGTTACTGTGAACTTGTACTTATGCAATGAACAATGATGAACGTGATATTTTGACGCTCAGAAGTAATGTACAGCTGCAGAATAGTAAGGTACAGAAGCAGTTCAAAGTTTCTTAAAAGCCATACAAATGCATGCATAAACACATGCCCAGCAGTCAACTGAGAAGTAATAACCCATTTCAATACATGGGATGAGGAATGAGACCTTGTCTTGTACGTTGTAAAAGCTGAATACAATTTACAATACGTAACAGTCCTATCACAGACAAGTCTATCAATAAGATAGATGTAGAATTTGTCTCTGGTTCTAAATTATTTTTCTATTAGATTATTTTTATTTGAAATTATTTTTCTAATAAATACAAACGGTAGAAAATGTTATAGATATTACAATTTGGAAAAGAAATATATTTTATACTTCAAATTCCATCTATGATAGGAATTAGTCATTAGATTATTCATGTATAATACAGTATTGTTTTGCTTCTTATTTGATCCCCATTGCTAAAGTTTGTCTTAAAATTTATCCATATCTTTGTTTATTTTAAAGTTATCTTGTCTTTATTTTATCATGATTGTAGGGTTCCAATAAAAACGTGAGAAAGATTGATTTAGTAGGAATCAATAATTCAGTAATTGACTTTTCTGTGGCTTGATTATACAGTACTTTGTAGCAGCTTGACTTCTGAATGAAAGATGGACGAATTATAATACCAATAACAAGTTAAGAATTAAAAATAGAGAATTGTATTTCATGAATGGAGGATGAATTCAGCATAATTGGAAAATAATGAGCACGCGTCAGATCGACCAAACATAAACAAGATTCGGATTAGAACCACGCCTTCAGACACGCCTAGAAGCTCCGCCTACTCCCCTCCTGATCAGTCGCCAATGCAAAGCACAATGTTTACGATTTCTGCCGGCAGAGAGCAGTAGTTACAGGGTGAAGTAAACTGTCGATTGCAGACACGCCTTCAAGCTCCACCTGCTCTCTCCTGATTGGTCGAAAATGTATTTCTGAACTCTGCCGACAGATGGCAGTAGGTACTGGGTTATTAAAACTTCTGTTACTCCTATGCTATCTACTGGATATGAGCTCATTCCACATATACACAGTAGATGATAGAAGTGACAAGGCAATAGGCTTACAGCTTAATTCTTGATTGACCATTGTTGTTCAATAAGTAATAGATGAGAACAGATTCTCTAATGAATTTTTTGAGGTATTGCATTCAAAATTGAATATGATTTAAAACTGACAAACAAAAGTTTGTTGAAAAATCAATATGAACCTTTGTGATCTTCAAAGTTCTAATACAAGCTATCTTAGCATAAGTTTGATAAATTTTGTGGAAAAACGGTATCAACCTAATTTACAGGAAAGCAAAATTCAATCACAGATACGGGTTCGAGAATTTTCACTCAAAAATCAAAACAACCCTTAGTTTTTCAAAAGTAGAATTGAAAGTTATTTTTATTCATTCATGAAAATCGCTTCCCGGTGGTTCGGAACCCAACTAAAGCATCATCATCCTTCCCATTACCTACGCACAAGCCAATACCATTACGAACGCACACCTAAAGCTGTCGGTCCATTCATCTCTCGTCATCATTCTTCCCAACCCACGCACAAGTCAATAGCTTATGTGGGCATCACCACAGAAAAAATAGAATACTGTTTCAAGAGATTTCTGAATGATCAATATTGTGATCTCTTAATGTTACAAATCTCTTGATATCTTGAAGTTACAAAGAGTCGAATAAATTTCGAGATGACTTTATTTTCTGTACTGTTCGAACGAAAAAGTGAATCGAAAAAACTGGAAGGAAACTCTCGTTACCAATCTGTAGCCATTTCACTCCTGCGGTCATTCGAAGCCTAATTCAGGCAAAGGAAGCCGGGGAGACGAAGGAAGGAAACAAAAGCTACTTAATTGTTGGTTCCTTCCGTTGCTATTGGATGCTTCCGTGGCGCGAATTTTCAAAATAACCGACCAGCTTTGGGTGGCCGACAAACGACCTTTCTACACAGTATTTAGAAGGCCGTGGCCAATCCGAAATAGTTTTCATTATTTATCTCTCTCCCTCTCTCTCACTTGATCTTTCATTTTGTTTTTCGTTCTCCCTCACTCGTTCGATTTTCTCAGTCTTTGTTGACTCTTCGACTGCTTTCACTTTCTTTTCATTCAATTCTGGAAGCCACATCCTAATTGCATCGATGGCTTCCTGTGAAATTCATCGGCTTCGATTATCAGGGAAGCTGTGGTTATTAACTGATTGTGACCCAATCATGTTACACATCATATTAACAGGCATTGGTCCATCAAAGCCCGTTACCATTGCCGCATATCCCTAATTCAAGTTGGAAAATCATCAACTATAAAATGTTTCATTATGTATTGTATTTGTTCTTGATATAAATAAATGAATGTTCCAACACACTGAGATAAAGTAATTACAGTTTCAGTTATAGCATAGACTAACTATACAGTTAGTTTAACCATAGACTAACTAAGAGTTAGTCTATGGTTATAGTCATTGGACCGCTAGAGGAGCATTTTCATTCTGGGAAATTGAGTTCTGGGAGTATAGGAAGTTGTTTCTATTCCACAGCTTGTAAATAGATAATAGAGAAGATGTGCTGATACATGCACAATGTTGTTGTTATGTAATACGTTATACGTTCATGAAATTAATAGGAATGAGCCTTAATATGGATCATTTATATCTACGATCGATGCAAATTCATCGTTGATAAGAATCCTTGATTCCTTGGGATGTTATAATACTGTAATAAGAAAATTATATAGCAGTACCATAGAGAAGAGATAGTATTTATCAATACTAGATAGATAGAGTTATAGGAGTTAGATATTGAGTTATCTATGGCAATACCAAGATCATGAAACAAATGCTATAAAGAAATCAGGGTCTAGAATCGGTGGTAGAAGGTTAATTCTACAGTTCATAGAAAAATTAAATTCCTATAATTATCAAATTCTGAGTATTTTTTTTTTCAATTTTCTACTGCATGAACAACTCCAAGCTAAAAATATTTCTGAGCAACAAGTTTACAAAAATCAAGGCAAAAACACGAGAGAGAAGAAGAAGAAGAAGAAGAGAAGAAGAAGAAGAAGAAGAAGAAGAAGAAGAAGAAGAAGAAGAAGAAGAAGAAGAAGAAGAAGAAGAAGAAGAAGAAGAAGAAGAAGAAGAAGAGGAAGAAGACGAAGAAGGAGGAGGATTAGGAGGAGGAGGTGAGAAGAAGAAGGAGGATTAGGAGGAGGAGAAGGAGGAGGAGGAGGAGGAGGAAAAGGAGGAGAAGAAGTAGGAAAAGATAAAGATTATGATCATAAAGTCATATCTCATTGAATTGATCTCATCAATCATATTGATCCGAAAACCAATAAACACATGACAAACGTTTATAAGTTCAAGCATGAGCTAAGGTGCTATTCCAATAATACTTCATTATGCAACACGATAATGCTTGTTTTGATATATTTACCTATAACCTTGCATTCAAGAATAGATTATGATTTGATAAACAATGCATAAATTCGGCAAGTCGTTGTTTATCTTGAAAGACAAGAGTTGTGTGAGAAAAGGTGGCTGATTTTATAAATACAATTCCAATATTGGCAAGTTGGTTAACTTACAGATATAATTGAATAGTTTGATTTACAAGTTATTGACGTTATTGTATAGTTGCAGTTGTAAATAACCGTAAAGTGACATTCCATCCAGATCTAGTCAACGTTCAGAACCTGTTTAACGAGAAATATTTCGCGACTGTCAATTCCTAATTCACTGGCAACGTCAATACATTGAGAGTGTGACAACTTATGACTAGAATACAATACTCAATTACCATTGTTAATTCATTCCAATCTATCAAAGTAATTACAATAAATTAGGGTCACATCAACAAGTAGTCTCGCAAATTGGAAGCAGATTTATTACATTTCATGAATACTATTGTAAATATAAATTGAGCATTTACCATATGAAATAATGATTTATTCATCAGGAAACATCGTACAGTACAATTTGAATGAGAATATATTAAGAATTCCAAAGAAAATTATGGTAATAGTAATATTCTCTTATAACAGAGAAAGAAGCACAACAATATTATTAGTGTACGAATATTGGGTTTATCATGCCAATGAATAGACAGATTCAATTGAAGTAATAAAAATAGTTCAAAATACAATAACAGATAGGCCTATACTTTCTCATTATTTATGTAGAATATTATCAAGTTTTTTTTGACTGAAAATGATTAGATGTCCTTACATATTATCAAAAACAATTAGAATACTAGTTTCCTATAATAGTTTTCTATCATCTTCGATATTATGTACAATGAGCTTGGAGTCAAAGTTAACTACTTGTTGCAATGAAGTAAGAGCTGTACTTGGCCAGACTTGGTAGTTCTATAGTAGTTTTAGTATTTGGTATTTCAGTAGTATTCCAGTAGTTGTAGGCTTACAATATTTCTTCGAAACGCATATTTTTCAGTAGTATTCTTATTCGTAAATCTTAAAAAATCAGTATAAAAATTTATGTGGAATTGAGATTCTTTTCACATTCCTCCACTTCCTCCTTCATCCCCTTTTCCTTCTACTTCTTCCTCTTCTCTACCAACCTTTCCTTCTCCTCTCTTATCTTCTTCCATCTTCCTCCACCTCCTGCTTCGTCCTCACTTCCTCATCTCATTGTCCACTCATCAAGCACTTTCGAATGTTTTGACTGGACGTGAGTGAATTCCGTGAGTGATCAATTCATTTCTGGACACACACGAGACGATTACATGCTAGAAGAACTAAACAGGCAACGATTATACGCGCAGAGTGGATTGACTGGACGTCATTTAGGCATACAATGACTGGGCGAAGATGGCTTTCATCTTCCTTTCATTCGCTCTTCTCTTTCACTTTCTTTTTCCATTATCTTCTCCTTCTCTTTTCCTCTTCTTTTCTTAGTTTTTCTCCCATTTCTCATTTTTCACCTATTTCTTTTATCTTCCTCCATTCCACTTATTTTCTACAAAATTAACCCCTTCTTCCAATCATTTTTCCCTTATCCGTTTTTATTCCTACTTCTACTTTCCATCCTTTTTCCACCTCTTGAGAATGTCGCCTCCTCCTACTCCTTCTCCACCTCGATCATCACCTCTTTTTCTCCTCATCATCCTTTTCTTCTCTCAATAACTTCTCCCCCTTTTTGTTCATCTTCTTCTACTCTTCTCCTACTACTCTTATTCTTATTCATTCATTTCCTAAAACTCCTCCACCTACTTGTTCTCTTACTCCACATTTTTTCTTCTATTTCTTCTCTAATGCTCCTACTATTCTAACTATCTCTCCCTCTCTCCAACTTGTGAATTATAGTGGTACAATGTAAAAGTGATCAGTTGAAATTTTACTTTGTACTGTTGTGATACAAAAATAAATTTTTATTCTATTCTATTTGCCTCTTCAATTTGTTCCATACTACTGCTGCTTCATCTACCTCTCCTGATCCTGATTTCCCTCTACATCTTCTCCTTTCTCTTTTTCTTAATCATCTTTCATTTCCCTTTTATACTTCCCAACTCCACCTCCTATTTTTTAATCTTTCTTTTCATCTCCCTTCCTGGTCTTTCACCTTCAATCTCTGTATTTTACTTTTAAATCTACGCCTTATTCTATTTCCTCTACAATTCTCCTCATTTTACTTCCTAGTCTTTTCTTTCCTTCTATTTATCTTCAAAATTTCTCTCTACTACTCTTGTATTTTTTTTACTTTCCAGTCTTAGCACAGATTATATAGTACAATACGTTTTCTGTAATCGCAGTCTCCTTTTTTACTTTTATCCTCCTCCTCTTCCTCCTACTCCGCCTCCTCTTCAATATAAACATAAACGACATCAGAATAATCATCATTATTATCATCTTCTTCTCATTCAACTTCTTGATTTTCTCCTTCTCCTCCTCCTTCTCTCCCTTCTCTTTACTATTCTCCTTCTTTTACTCCTTCTTCTTCTTCTTTGTCGCAATTTTCCCGACATATCTACCTCTCTCCTCTCTCAGTCAAATTATCTTCCTCTCAACATCTCTCTTTCTTTCCTATCTACCCACACACACTCAAAACTAAACGACTTGTCTCACAGCCACTCACACTGTCACAAATCAGTCACGTCTGTTCCGTTCTCCGCACTCACTATTTTGACTCAGTGAAAGTGAAGAGACGAAAGAGAAGGAGTGCAATAAAAATAGTGGATAAAAAAGTGGAAAAGAAGAAAGGTAATTGACGAACAAACACAAGAGTTGACTTAATGGTAGCTGTCACCTCTCGAAAAATATCAGGAAGAAAAATGACATTTCCCCATTCACACACACACACACATACACATGAACAGTGTACTGACATCGCAACCAATTGCTTGTGACGAACTCTTATTGCCTGAAATGTCATCTCGAACTATTTATCACTTACTACAATGCTGTGTAAATCACTAATAATAGTAGAAGTCTCTAATCAATAATTTGAGTCAAAATCTGCAGTAAAATGCCAGTTCTCTGTTATCTTCAAATTTACGATCTATGAAGTTTATTTAGGGGGAACTGAGATAATTGTAATAAATTTAAATAGTATAATTGAGAATTCAAAATACAAATTATAGAAATTGGAATAAATAATTAACAAAAATGCTGTGTAAATCACATTTGATATGAAAGTTGTCTTAATTTTTAACAATTGGTTGGAGGAAATTTAGAAAAAATGAGGAACCCCAATTATATTATTATGAGAAAATAGTAATTAATTTAGATAATAATAGTTGGTGTTGAAACTAAACTATATTTTCTTGTTATTTTTCCTGGTGTTAAATTTCTAGAAGTACAGTATAATTTGGAGGTGTTAATTCATCATAAACGACATTCCTGTGTGGAAAACAGTTTCAATGTCAAATACCTATAGGCCTACAGAATAATCAATAAAAATGTTATTGCAAATGCACTTACTCATTTTCGATGGAGGGGTTGTAAATCGTTGTTGACATCCATTTTTCAGAAGAAGGTGAACAAGAGCAATGCGTCCTGAAAAACAAAACAATGAATAAAACATTTCTATTATTAGCATTACTATATTTCTAGTTATTGTTAACCAGTTGAAAAACAAATGGATCCACAACACAACTAGAATTATAAATTCTATAATCAAGATTGAGTCCTTTGAGTGGAGAAATAGAATATTTTTGTAGTTGGTACAATACAAGTCGTATGGAGCAAATATTATTTAAACTATACACCTTGAGTATAATAATTCAAGTATTTTCCATACGTTCAGGACAAATTACAGAACGATTTTCAAATTTCTAATAACGTAGAAAGCAAAGACAACTCAATATAATTATTTCTTTACAAGCTCGCTTTGATATCTGTAAGTATTTCTATCTGTATTTTCTGTAAGATGTGTAAGATATATGTATTTTCTATCTGTAAGGATCACAAACACCTATAAACCAAATTATACACACCTTATGTACATAAAATATGTGTACAAATGATTTCCATAAGGTTAGGACTAAATTACAAAATGATTAACCCTTAGGCTAGGCGTACACCGGTTAGTCAAGACAAGACAAGACGAGATTAGTCTCGTTTAGTCACAGTACTTCACATAGTTGCTTATGAAGCAACACACACCAATTAGTCATTGCATCGGTGTGTGCTGCTTCACAAGCAAGTATGTGAGTTACTGTGACTAAACGTGACTAATGTCGTCTTGTCTTGTATTGACTAACCGGTGTACGCCTAGCCTTACAAGCTCGGTTTGATATATCGTATATCCCATCCGTATATCTGTAAGGATTCCAAACACATGAACCAATATTGATCTAATTGAACCAATTTATACACCATACCATGAGTAGCCTACAATAACCCAAATGTTCTTATACATTTATGAGAAACAAATCTCGAACAATTTATCTCAACAAAATTACATAAAGATTGGTCTTTATAAGCTCGTTTTGAGGTGCGACAATATTCTATTTGGAAGCATTCAACAGTATTTCTCCAACATAGCGTGTCGAGACGGGAGAATCACAGCAAGATGAACTGCTGGCCTAAAATGCCGCTAAGAATAAAAATTATCGCCACTTCCTCATTATTCTTTTCACAGCAGCGGTGTCATTTTAACGCGTTTCAACGTAGAATTTCGCGCCCGAGGAATACACGCCTAGTCGCAGCCGTATCATTTCGTAACAAAGCCCGCCTGACCCAAATATCAAACCAGCACCGCTCGTCTCCATCACACCTGCAGCACAGATCCAGAGAAATTTCGGCTAATGAATAATAATAATAAAAACCGTAACGCTACATCCGGAGATTTCCATGGGATGTTGTGGAGGAGAGATTATGATTTCTAGCTGGAGAATCTTACAAACGTTTTTGAAAAAGAAACAGTTATCTGAATTCCAACAAATTGCATCCAATAAAATAACCTTGAATTGAACAGCTGATTAGTAAGGTGCCATCTTTCTTGACATGACTGAAAGAGAATATCGCCGTGAACCATTAGGCTAGGCGTACACCGGTTAGTCAAGACAAGACAAGATTAGTCACGTTTAGTCACAGTAGCCTGGTAAGTTGGTTCCAGATCGAACACACACCGATTAGTCATTGCATCGGTGTGTCCTGCTTCATAAGCAACTATGTGAAGTACTGTGACTAAACGTAACTAATCTCGTCTTGTCTTGTCTTGACTAACCGGTGTACGCCTAGCCTTATGCATGTCTAGTGTGAATGTACCTTTTATGTTAGTTATTCAAGGTTATTCTATTGGATGAAAAATTCTATCGTGAACGAACTCGTTAAAGATCGGTCCATTATATGCATGTCTAGTGTGGAGGTTCCTCCCAAGTTAGTTATTCAAGGTAATTGGATGAAAAATTATGTGAAATTTTAGACCAAATAAGTATACCACGCTTCGCAACGGGAAAAATTGTATCGTGAACGAACGCGTTAAAGCTCAGTAGACGCTCCAGATTTTTTTGAGAGACCATTTCAATATTGTAATACAATAAACGATCCAAGATAAACTTAGTTTTCGAGTTTACCCTAAAAATTCAGTCAATCTAAGATTGATATAATGTCTTCATTATTGATATTCACAAGAACATCACCTCTGCTAATACAAATTAAAGAATGATAATTAGAATAATAAAAAGAATAATACAAATTAAAGAAAGGAGCTACTGTACAGTAAAATTTTGATTGATTTTTTTAAAAGATAATTCCAAATGATACATGACGAGTGGCCTACATTCGATAATACTGTTTTCTTGTGCTTTTAAATAATTTGTAGTTTTTAATAATTTTGAAGTATATACTTTTAAATAATGATTGAACTCAAACAGCAACAATTGAACTTGGAATAGAACACTTATGAACAAAATGTTAGAAAAAAATATCTGTCTACAAAACGCGGAAAAGTACAAAAACTGCACTTGAAATGAAAGAATACGAATCAGAGCACCGAACAAGTGCACATAATAGGCTAGGTAGGTACTCCTAATTTGCATAGTCTTTACAGTGGTTATTGAAGGGTAAAATTTGGCATTGGAAGGTGATCTATCACAGTTGTATTACGCAACAGTAACCGCACAACAGACTACAATCCCGATTTGTTCAAGCCAATTTTGCCAATTTGTCAAATGAAACTGAATGCAGCTAAGAAGCCAAAGTCGATGATATAATGTACAATAGAAATGCAAATGAAGCGCCCGCCTGAGCTTAATAGCACTTACTGCTTCGACCAAGGGCTCTCAACTCCGACAAATGAAAAGGAGAACTTACTCTGAAGGAGAGATGGAAGCCAGAAACTGAAGCGAAGAAGGGGATATGCAGAAGAAGCCAAGTCATATGAAGTTGATAATATTGGTAGGAAACTAGGCCAAAATGACGAAATACCAGCTACAGTTCACGAAATTGGAGATTATTCGATTGTTTGGTTTGAACTAAATTAAACATGGAAATTATTGTTTTTCTTCACAGTCATTATTTGTAGAATAGACTACGGTGAAGCTGTAGTTGTAGGCGTATGCCAAGTCTACTTACGAAATTGTAAAAAATAAGGTACACCAGTTGATACGAAATTGGAAATGATTTGATTGGTTTGTGCCTGTTGGAGTGAGTCATGGTAGAAATTGTTATTATTCACACAATAATACTCGTATTATTTACACAAATTTTTAGAGGAAACTACTGAATGATACGATGGAAATAAAATCTATAATCTTATAGTAGTAAGTTCCTTCTATAGTATACTTCTATTGTAGTAAACTATGATAATAGTATGTAGGGTACGCATGAAATTATGAAGCCTCAATATCCAGCAGTTCATTTTGGTGCTTCATAATGCAATTTATAATTACAATTTTATTGTAATCAGAAGAAAAATATGAAAAATAGATGATAATTATAGGAAGAATGAAAATAACAATAGTAATGAATACTGATGGAAAATATTAATAGATTGAGAGATGTGATCTAATTTTAGGTTCACATGGAGCATATTGATAAAGATTGCTCATCTTAATTTATCTCAATGTTTGTTTCTAGAATCTTCCCGCTGTACTTGAAAAATTGTAAAATAGTGATTATCTTTGATACTTGTTTTAAAGATAAAAAAAACATCAATATTGAATTAATCTTTTTCATTTTATTGAATTAGGGGGCTAACAATAGATCTCCCAATTGGTTCAAATTGTTCTGTCCACAAAATGGCGTTCATTCGTTTCCATTTTGACACACCAACCAATGAGAATGCGTTTAAACAAGAGTTCTTTACTTCGCACGTGATTGGCTGAGGGCTGTTGACGTAGTACATCGCTGTTGGAATAAAATGGCGTCTGAACTTCTCTACCCTGGAACGACTCCATTTTGAAACATTCGCCAATGAGCTTGTGTTAAAAGTGGGCGTGGACTACTACGCATGTGATTGGTTCAATTTATTTCACTTCTCCAGTTCTCTATTCAATGACGTTCGACATTGGAAAACCAGTTATCGATTTGGAGCAAAGTCTTATATGAAGAACTCTCTTATTTCAAATATTTTTTCATTAAATTAATGGAGTTAGAATAGTAAAACCTTCCCCAATTTATAACTTTGCATTATTTCACTTCATTATTATACACTATTTAAGTTTATAATCAAGTGTTTCTTGATTTGGCCTTTGGCGTTACGTGAAGGATTGAAGATTGTCGCACTGAAGATGGTTTCTTCAATATCATTTGATTTAAGCACTAAAATCAGTAATAATTGTTGCTTATCTCGACATACAATTCTCATTTGTTCAATCTATTTCTCAATCCACATTATTGTTATGGGTCTCATTTCTACATTGTTTATCTCTCATTCTATAATTCCATGTTATTCTTATTATTCATTTAATTATCTCTCTAGATAAGATCATAGACTAACCTAGTAGCATAGACTAACTAACCAAATATTTGAATTTGGATTATCTCTGCTAGTACTGTAGTTGCGACAACAAGTAGGCTAGATTAATTCTTGTGTTATCTGTGATAAGATCTCTTACTTTATTCATAGCCTGATAATTATAAAATTCCAGAATTATTCCAGTCAGTCAACTTACAATTTTGCCGCTAGTACTAACTCCCAGTTATTTATATTCATTACATTCACTGTATATGACCCACGAAAAGAATGAGTTAATTCAGAGATAATGAGCTTGAATGACAAGGCAAGATACCTGTAGACTACAGGTATAAAAAATAATCAAAATATCACCCAATATTGCTAACAATGAAAGTAAGACATAATAATGAAAATAAATACAAGTGAATGTATGGAGAATACCTGCACATCACATTAGAACTTGAGTTTTCGTGAGAAAAAAGACTTTAATAACAGATGAGGTTCTGGAAGGTAAATGGAGGTGAGAATTTCGGAAACCAACTTTGAAGTTAGAATAGAATAGATTGACAGCCTTTTCTTGTTTATGGGAGGGCGAAGTTAGGGCGCAGCCGGCCCTCTCTCGCATTTAACCCTTAGATAGTTAGGTATAGTATAGATTAGAAAAGTATGAAGTATGAATGTCCACTGTGTGGACGCCTGGTTGCAGCTCATGGAAAGGAATCAGCTTACCGTCATTGGCCAATGCAATCAAGATGGATTCCTAGACACGACTCTGAAATCTGGCCAACACACACTTCACTGCCATTGCACACACGTACTTCAATCGCAAAACACACACGTGAATTGTGAAGGATTTCTGAGAGAAAGATTGCACACATACTAAAATCCACTATAGACATATGCGTGGTGGATAGATGTGAGGGATATAGGATACATACCTCCATACCTGTATGTGAAGGATAAATTAATAAGGTACGTGTTGTATTTCGCTGTTAACGTAGTGTAACAAAACGGTTGCAGGTTCACTTTCATTGCACAGTTTATTAACTGAAATGGTATGAAAATATAATGGATTTCTGAGAGAAGGATTGCAGTCATACTAGAATTCACTACAGACATATGTGGAGGATAGGATGTATAGAACGTACTTGGATACATGTGAAGGATACAAAATAATGTGCGTGTTGTATTTCGTGTGTAATAAAACGGTTGCAGGTTCACTTTCAATGCACAGTTTATCAACTTCTGTCTCTTATCTTCTTCCTATATTATATTTTCATACTTCTTTCACAGAATCTTCACTCTCATTCACCCTCTCTCTCTTTCTGATTCTTTCTACTTACACTTTCTCACTCAATTACTGTACCTTACTTTATCTCGTATAGTTTCTGAAGTGAATCACTCTCACAAGTTCTCTCTCATACTCACTCTCTGAGAGAGTTTCACTGTCTCAGTCCCTCTCTCTTGTCAGCTTGCAGCTACTCTTTGTCGTTCTCTCTTATTTGCCTTACTTGCTCTCTCAACTCTCTTTCTCTCTCTCTTTTTTCTTTCTGTGAGGATCATGCTGTGCATCTGTCACTCACCGGTTAAAAAGCCATCGAGTACCATATTGTAACAGTTGTAATAATATCGTAGAACGCGTGTTATACCAGCAGAGAAAATTGGCGGAAAATGACATATACGTCTACTATGTAATCACTTCCCGTCTGGATTTCTGGAAAAACTCTACTAGATCTTCTGAGTTTAATATCCACCAAGGATATTTAATACAGAACGCCTCCTCGCTGAGATACAAAGAGTACCTACTGAGGAGATTCAAGGAAATTTGAATCCTCCAAAGAATCAATTTAGAATAACTTTCAAATTTTAACTTATTTCAACTAATTGAAACACTTAAAACTTGAATATTTTCAGTTTATTACTTTTATATAGTTCTCAATTATTCTATTACTTTGAATGTGATTGATAATTGCAACAAAGCACAGAAAATTCAGAGGTACTATGTAATATCTGTGTATAATACGACCCACTATATTATCACTGTGATTAAAGTCTACTCATCCGAATACTCTCTCGTGTTATTATGGAAAGATCTCTTCACTCCAGATTATAAGAGAGCCTAATCATAATATTAACACATTATGAACTCTCCCTTAACGTCATTCAAAGTCCTAATTTAAATAAGGGTACACTTCGGGACCAGGACCATGAACCTTTCAAACATTGAATAAGCACACAGGATTTTTGTTATGTGTAATTTCTAAGTAATATGTATGATGTATCTACATGGGATATAAATATAATAGTCGAGTTAATTGGTTAATTTTTCATTTCAGGCCTCCAAGATCCATCTTTCAATTGCTATAATCTTAGAAGCTGTATTTAACCAAAACTACAATTCATCCTCTCCCATGGAGGAATAAATCCATGTAACCAATACATTACCTCACAATTAGGACCACACAATAGCTATTATTACGTAAATGATAGTCGATATTTATCTTATAGTCGACATCTATATGATAGTCGATAGAATGAGAAAAATTAATAAAGGTATTTATTTTCAAAATCTGTGGATGCAGGGAAAATTTGAACACCTTAGAGCCATGCTGTATTTATTAATAATTGAACCCTGAGGCAAGAGATGCTAGGCTTGAGAAGAATATACGCTCACCCTGTAATAAATAAGATGCAAGTCGGTATTATAGTTAATAGATGCAACATCTCAACTGATGAATAAGAGGCATGTCGTGATTACAGCTTATTTTTAACATCTTATTCAATGATTTAATATTCTATCCACATCCTACAATGGCGGTGTCGAATATACAAATACATTGCGCTACACAACTTCAATTTTCAATTTGAATAATAGGCTAGCATAATCTCTATTCATTTTCATGCAACAGTTCAAAGCTGAGATACTTTTACATTTTCGACCTTACTTGCATGAAGAATTCATTATTATTATTCCGTTTGATTCCATTCATTCTAAATTTGTACAGATTAATCTAGAATCTGTATCTTTATTAAATGAAGATAAGCGTAGACTATTTGCTTGTTAGTTATTTACTAATACTTATTTATACTAATTTTAGTTTGTCAACATTGTGTGATTTATAATGATTTTTTATTACAAATTGTATATTTGTTTTTTATGGCAAATAAAGTTTCTATCTATCTATCTATCTATCTTTCTACAAACTTCACTGCATAATGAAAACACTAGGATATGGTAAAACTTTTTCTAACTTCATCCTAGTGTATATCACAACATCTCACCAGACACTGTGACAGAAGTTCACTGTTCTATTCATTTATGGTCTTGAAAATACTTGTTGGAATATTACTCGAGTGATCTTCAACGAAATATTTCCTACTAAATGCAACCACGCGTTTTATTAGCGACTTTCAAACGGTTTGACCGTTTAGCGGCGCAAAGTCATGCGCGCACTCTAAAGGTTAAGTAACTAGGTAAAGGAGAAAGGTGACCGTATTTCAGTGAGTGCACTGAGTACAATGCTGTGCTCACAATTGTGCATGAGATGAAGCGCAAACTAGGAGTATCCTTTGCACGTATAGTGATCGCACCCGCACGCCAAAGCACGCGTGGGAATCGTGACTCGCTCCACTCGCCTTCCCCTGAATCGCAGACTGTAAACAGTCTCAAATCTGCATTCAGCAGGTGACTCCTTAGCCGAATGTTATGCAAGCCAAACATACGGTGAATTGAACCGATTCCAGCATTTTTGGACTGAACTAAATCAATCGGTTTTGTGGATACTGGGAAAATTTCTGTTAGAGAAGGACTGAAAGTTTGATAAGAATTTAAAGTTCTGTTAACCGTAATCATCAATAAACAATGTCAATTCATAGATCCTAATACAATTCGAATGTTAACTTTGATCCACTTTTAGGCAACCGAACCTGAAAGTCCTAGAGAGCCATCTGGAATGAGTCGTACAGTTTTGGAATTCAATTACCAAACAAACTTCAATACAAAAATCATCACTAATCATCCATCATCTTCCCATTTATTCACAAACAAGCTTATGTAATCATCACGCTCAGCAAAATAATATTTGAAATTGTAAAAAATACCATCACCTATAAACCTTGAAAAAAGGAAAAGACACAAATCCGCAGATTCCACAAAACGAATTTCCAAACGCACCCAATGGAACAAACTGCTAGCAAATAAAAATATTCATACTCGGAATTGTATCAGTTGCGTTCGACATTGAATAGGATGGAGGCACCATTAGAGCCGAACCTGAGCATGAAATCGTCACTTAAACTAATTAGCCAACTCATCCCGGGGATCCTCCCCCCTTTCCATCCCCCCCCCCCAACCCCCCATAAATTCATCAATGGCCTCGTCGTGTGGCCAACAAGGTGTGAAGGTGAGCGAATATTAACGCTCTAATTAGAATGACTCTGCTCACTGACTGGCACTACAACTACAACTGCTGCAGGCCTCTAGTGCTGGTTACATCACACCGACACTGATATTGATATTGTTGGAAATTGGGAGACATTTTTAAAGTGACAGAAGCATTTTCCAGACCTAACAGTGAACAATTTTTGGTTTGAGCTGTCTATTTTTTTATCTAAATTCGAGTGAATCGTAGAAACAGAGCTTCTACAGCGTCTAGAACTGGTTACGTCATACCGTCACTGATAATGATACTATTGTTGGAAATTGGGATACATTATTTAAAGTGACAGAAGCAGTTTTCAGGCCTTACATTGTAGCAGCTACCAAGTCTATAGTGATAACACTCCAATTCCAAATTGAATCTTTATACCTGAATTTAGAAAAGCTCACCAAGACCGTTGAAACAAGTTTCAGTTGGCTGTTGAAGGCTTACGATATTTGTTTGTCATTATGATATTTCTACAGTTTTATAACAGCAATAAATAATCCTAGACATAGTATTATCAACACCCGTGATCAAATCCTTGCTAATGACCAAGCTTCAAGAATCTCTTCCGTGTTCAATTTATTTCTTTCCAAGGTGTCATTGTTGTTTTTACAACTACTCTACTGTTTAGAGACAATAACAGTTTTATTACTATGCAAAGGACGTATTTGAAAGGGATGAGGACCTCGGATCTCGGAATGCGATAAAATTGTCATTTTCAACTACAGGTTTTCAGCAATATAGCTATAGCTATCTTATCTCTGTGAACCGTTACAAGCAAAAATAGGTACTATAACCTCAAATTGTGTTTTTTTGTTTTTAATATATTCACTACTAGGTCCGAGGATACTACGTTGTATCAATTATTTTGATTCTAGAGCCCTCAAATTTGAAATTACTAACTTTGTATCGATTAATAAACTCAATAAACCTTCATCATCAAGCAACATCTATTTTTTAAACAAACACTAATTTTATAGTAAATTTTGGAGAAAAGTGATTACCGATTCATTTTTACTTCAATGAGGTTTGATTAATAAACTCAATAAACCTTCATCATCAAGCAACATCTATTCTTTAAACAAACACTAATTTTCAAGTAAATTTTGGAGAAAAGTGATTACCGATTCATTTTCCCTTCAATGAGGTTTAATGAAGTGATTTTTAATGAGAATGAATATACTGTTTCAGGTCTCCTCACAGATAATTACGAACGATGATTCCCCCTATTTACAACACTCAAGGTTCAAAAGGGTATCTAACAAATGAAAGAATATCTTTTTTGGAGATCCCCAGTTGAATATCATCAAATTTATTTCGAGCATAACAGCAGAGTGAGCCAGTCATTTATCCATTATCTCTTGAGAGATGACAGAACATAAAAAAGACTTAATTACTTCTTGTTTTAGAAGGGGAGATAGACCCAAACCTCAAGAGGCGGCGGTTTTAAAAAGCAGGAAGGCCTGTTCCTGGTGGAACTAAAACAATAATAAAATGAGGGCTGATGGTTGTATGCGAGCCACTGCTCATAAATCTCTTTGGAACGATCAGTTTAAAACGTGTACATGGGCTACTTACTATCTGCCCTATCGTTACTCATATGTTTCACACATGGGGGACTTGACTTGATATTTTTTTAAATAAGTTATTATGAGTAGAAGGTGGTTCTTTCAATTGGTTCATAACTCAACGTCTCATGGATCCATAAGGCTAGGCGTACACCGGTTAGTCAAGACAAGACAAGACGAGATTAGTCACAGTAATTTCACGCGGATAATTCACATGAAGCGGCACACACCGATTGAGTCATTGCATCGGTGTGCTGCTTCTCGCGCTGTAATGGTACTGTGACTAATCGTCTTGTCTTAATCTAACCAGTGTTCGACTAACTAAGATAATAATGAGGATGTTTAGGGCATTATTCATTGAAAAAACATACTAGAATTGTCACAATGGAATGAAAATATCCTTATTAGGCGGAGTGAGGATTCACAATCACATATTTAAAAAAAGAACAATATACTGGTTTCGGTTGTTACATTTTTTTTTTATCGTATGGCATTTTATCGGTGGGGAGACCCTTACGGGTAGGTTCCACCTCGCCTTATAAAAAGTCGGTCACCCATCAAGAGCAGTTCAGATGTTTGTTTAACAACACATTTCTATTAAAATCGGATATTCAGTTTATTTGTTTTTCCCTAGGTTCATTCTGGTAAACCGGCATCAAGTTATTTTTAAAATGAGTTTATTACAAATTGAATAACCTGTTGCACAAAACCCAATTGAATTCAACTGCCGTAAAATGTAATCTAATAGCAATAGGACACATTATGAAAATCCCTATATTGAACTCTATAGAATTACGTCATCTTAAGGTGGTTTAACGCAGTTGGTTCTTATGCTGTCGGTCCATAGTCTTTTAATTGAATATGTATGTCTACTTTAGTACTGAAGTATCATCTTTCAGTATAAAGTATAATTTATAAAGTAAAGTAAAGTAATTTATAAAGTATCAGTCTAAAGTATCATTTAGTATCATCTTCACTACTAAACAGGAAGTTGATGACATTATGATCAGTATCGTTCTCAGAAAAATTCCTATCTCTAGCAATTTTTTGTGAAGTAACTACGGTAATGAATTCCCACAAAAGAGGGCATGAATCTCAAAATCTCAAATATCTTTATTGCCATAAAACAAAGCACAACATTTCAAAGATGATGAATAGTGGAACTATAAAATATCAGTTGATAAAGTATTAGAATATCAGACTAAAAAAATCAGTAAAGCAGATATGTTATTCGTTTAATATAAAAACAAAAAAATGGGGAGGATCTTCCTTTGAGAGATAAGAATAGTCGAAAAGATTAAAAGAAGAAGAATATAATTAAATCATATTTCCACTGACGTGATTTTCTATAAAGGAACTACGGAGGGGAAGATGATTAAACTTGCATAAGATCGCCTGAAGTCTTGTATTGAATGGAAAGGGGACGTCATTGTCATTTCGAATCCTTTGTTTTTGAAAATCTTCATCATGGATCCATTTTTTATTAATCACTAATAATTATTCAAAGTATAAGATTACAAGACAGAATGCAGCATAATATTATCCAGCTGCTTGAAATGATATAGGAAATCTTGATTCTACCTGGATTATCCAAGGAAATGTAGAACCATTCAGACAAGAAATAAGATTTTTCGCGAATCATGGTTTTATCCGAGGCACTCAAGAGAGTCAGTCAATCATGAATCCAAGATTCGAGAGAATCGAGAGTCAGGAATAGACTCCTCTCTTGAGTGTAGAGTCAATAATGATCATTTCTGACTCAAGACTCAAGAGCGTAGTAGAATCAATAATGAATCACGATTGACTCAAGACTCAAGAGAACAGAATTTAGTTTCAGATTGTAGTTGAGGAGTGAAATTGTTTAATTCATTTATTCATTGACAACTACAGTTTCCGGAAAATTGAATATTTTTATTCTTATTTCATATTTTTTTGTTAAAAATAAGTTGTATTCTTATTTTGAACGCTATAACATGATAGATACAACAATACAATGGTAATCAGTGGTTAAGTAACCTCATTTCATTAAAAATCATTAAATCATTAATCATCAATCATTAATCATTAATAATTTCATAATCATTTTCTCAATAAAAATCGTGTTGTGGCAATAAGTTATTATTCTCATGATTGATAAAGCAATTTATAACTTGAGAATAACTATTATAAAACTTTAAAGATCAATAGGCCTAATGACAGTACAAAATGAACGTTAAAGAGCTGACTCCTCTTTGAACCAATATATTGATTAATCCATCACAACAAGCAATACTTCAGGTGGGTCTTCATTTGTAAACTCTTCCGATTTTCAATTAAGGTGAAAGCAAAAGAGCAGCGACTCCTCAGATTACGGGCCAATAGAAAAAGATATGATCTTCTTAATCCTTTTGCCGTGAAGATAGTGGCCGCTGTAGAGCTTTTATTATCACGAGAAAACTGATATCGTTCCAGTTCACTTTGAGTTTATATGACTAGATATGAGTTTATATCACTGGTATACGACTTTATATGGACGTATATCAATTCAATCTCTCAACATACTGTACAGTCGAGCTATATTTGAACCAATGAATACAGTCCTTTAAAGAGGTCTGTATTCATTGTTTGAACCCAACAATCGTAAATCGGAACTGATTTAAGGAGTTTGAATGTACAGGATATATGATCACTAGTGGCTGTTTTCGAAAGACTAGTTTCTGATTTTATTTCGTCTCCTAGGGCAGCAAGTAAGTGATTGGTATTCACTACCAGGTCAACTCAATCCAAGTATAGCACGATCCTTTTAACCTGTCAGGAATCAGCTGTTTTGGTAATAATTAAACAGTGATTTCGATACAATAATCAAAAGGCTTAAAAATCTTAAAGACACAGGTCTTTAAAGACCTTTTTAGGAGACCTTTCAAGAATAACTTTTCAGATCTTGGTTCAATAATCTGCGAGATTCAGCATTTGTGGGTTAAATATTGTACTAAGGCCGAGGAGTAAAACCTACTGACAAGTTAAAGGATCACCGATATTTACATCCATACGATAAAATAAATTTATCTTATAAAAATTAACTGGATCCAGGAGCCCCTCAGTCCCTGAACAAAAATAGTCAAGTGTAAAATAATAATATTATTCTAAATATTATTTAAGTTATTCAATGAAAAGAAGCTGATATGCAAGAGAAGGGATTAAAGAGGGAAGCTGATCAATGGTGAAACAAGGGTGAATTATCGAAAAAAATAAAAAGCACCAATAAAATAAATTTTGAAAAATTCAATAGGCAACCCAAGCCCCCCCCTTAAATCCGCACATGAGCATCAACACTGATTTCTAATCGAATGTTCCAAAGTATCTGATTAATCAATGAATTTACTCTAGTTCACACCACCAACCAAAACCAAAATTCAAACATTGACCAGTATACCGCTCAAATTCAATTGCAACAACAGCAGTTTACAACCCCTACGATCAAATCCACTGGAATGCAGTATTTAATGAGAATGAATGTTACTCACAAAATTACACCAAATAGCTGTCTGTCAACACAGTAGAGAGCAACCTCTGAAACGAAACAAGTTACACATTGGTTGAAACGACACCAAGCCATACAGCGAGTCACATCTAACGGAATAATTTCCAATTAATACGAAACGTAAACACAAATACTTTATTGCAGTCAACACAGTACCTGGATTACAACGTCCCTTTTCATTATATTGAAACTAGGCTAAGGTGGACACATAAATCATTATTGTAATTGCTGTACAATAATTATATTACCTGTTCAAGTTAACAGGATTGATCGATTGAAGTGATTGGCAATGAGCAGTTGGATGGGCTCCATGGGACATTAATTTTACCGCTATTTCTCCAATAGACGTCATACAGTATTATATGAGTATGAGCAATTATTGCTCTACAATGCAATGCGTATAATTATTATGAGCATGTGCACTATTTTCAATGTTCAACGATAGGCTATACAAATAATGAATGAGAGTAGGATCATCAATACAGGTCAGTTTCTATGAGTGTGTATGATCTATTGCAATAGCTAGGTAACTAATACTGGATAAAGTATACTAAAGGCCTACTCTATTCGCCTTGATTCACCGTACCTTTATTCGAAAGTCATCAATTCATTCAACAATGAATACTAACACTATCAATAGATCAACTGATACATAGAGCAGTCAGATGATATCAGTTGATAGTACAGTATATTATTATGGATGAGTTAACAAGATGGATTCAGTCTTAGCCTACTCTAGTAGGCTATAGAATTTATCTAAAGAATCTATAGTAGGCTGTGATTCAGTTGATAGGCACTGAAACAGGGAAATCAGTGGATAATATGCATAGAATCAGTCAACATATTCATCGGAATCAATCCATCAGTCACACAGATCCAGTTTCATGGATTAAAACTGATTCAAGGACTTCAAATTCAGTTCAATATTCATGGATTCAGTCATGAAACAGTCGTTTTTGTTCAAAATCGGCCTGTAAATAGCTGTGTGTGCCCTATTTTACCTATCTGTTCCTCATTGAAATAAGGACCTTTGATAACAGCCAACGTTCGGCACGGACAGGCACCAGAAGAAGAAGAAGAAGAAGAAGAAGAAGAAGAAGAAGAAGAAGAAGAAGAAGAAGAAGAAGAAGAAGAAGAAGAAGAAGAAGATCGGAGATCATAAATAGAATCAGTCTTACATACTGCTTGAATCTGAAAAGATGACCCCTGACGTCTGAAGGGGAGAGAAGAAATAATGTCGTACCAGCAATTAATTTAGTACGATTACAAAGTGTAGAATATTCAAGCACTCTTCATCACAGCACTGTTTTTCTAATTACGCATCGAATTCCTTCCAGTGGTCATAATTTCGGTTCCAAACAATAAATCAGTAGATAGTTGATCTACAGTGATCAATAAACTTTTTTGAAACCAGCTTTTGAATGGGTAATTTGTGCACTTTGTGTAACTATTCTTGGAGAAAGGTCCCTGTGATCATGTTTCTATGATTAACCTTGTATTGAGAGGCAAAAAGTTCATGATCGTGCTCCTTGGAAATTGGTTGGAAAAAATGGTTATTGTGTAATGACCAGCATGAAGTTCATGGTCGAATAACCGTATTGATGACAACTGGAATGTGTTATACAATGAAACTAATGTTTGTTGTAAGATCGAAAAGCTATCAATAACAGGAATTTGGGAGTGGCTGAATAAATATGTCAATAATAGATCACTCAATGAAAAAAATAACACTTTTTAGTTTAGACCAATAGGCAATAGTCATATAATTATGTGGATGTGGATTTCAATACAAATATGATTATTTTCCAATAAAAACTCCTTCCAATCTACAAATCTAAAAGTAAAAAGTCAAAAAACTAACGACTAAAGAAGACGATACACAAACTATTATAAAAAGTAATTCATATTAAAAAAATACAATCTAGTTAGTATTCTAAAGAACTGTATGTTACGTTACATACGTAACATATTGACTCATCACAATAATGTTCTAAAAGACAACGTCATTGCATCGGTGTGTAGAGATAATTACTGAAAACGTGATTGACTTGTTTGTATTGAATAGGAGAAACTAAGAGTGGATTCCGAATCACCGGACGTGATTCTGAAGCTTTTCAAGACAAAAATGGCAGTATATCGAGAACTTTAATAGAGTTAAAAACACAAGCATAAAGAGAGCAGAAACTTCTGGATCTCTGAAATCATTCAGAAAACACCCACCTATGACAACTAGCTTTATTAGAGTTGAGCTTTAATTGAATTTAAACTGGTACAGTATAAACAAACCATTGGAACTTTTAGATCTCTAAAATCATTCAGAAAAAAACCACCTACGACTCCTAGCTTTACCATAATAATTAAGATTTAATTGAATTTGATCTAGCATAAACAAACCACTTAGGAAGCTTCTGGAACTCTAATCTCATATCAAAATCACCCAACTATGATTCCAATAGCTTTCACATATTGCTAGATGATTGACAGACCTGCCTATCTAATCTTTCCGCTAACAAATGGGATAGGATTGACTTTCTTTCTGAATGGATTCAGCTATTGTGGAAATTCCAATGCCACTAGTGATAGGCCAACCAATCGCCTATTATCAAATGCTTCCGCAGTTTGAATCAGAACTGCAGTTTTGCAACTGGCTTCCTGTGATTTCAAATCCACTGTCAGTCAAAGTCGGCATGAGAGATCTGAATAAATGTCCGCTTATTTTTTGCAGTCCAATTACCAACTGGGTTAAGCTTCAGAATAGAGTCGAATTATATTGTTAATATTTCCAACTGACCTTGGTTACAGAGCTGAAGAACTCCATTGTTATTTCTCATTTTTATGCATGACAGTTGAGGCCTCTTGAATAATCATATCCGACTTATTTCTCTCTCTTCGTTCCTATTTTTATCGTAATTGTGTAATGAACGCTGTTGCGTTTCGAATTATTGTTGGTCTACCTTATTACCCAATTTTGGAGTTGCGGTTTTTGGAACTACAGCTGCTATGATACACTAGTTTTCCAAATCATAATGTATTTTTGTTTAAAAAGAACTCAATGAAAATTTTGTGTTTCTCATTTAACAAGGAGGTCCAGTTGGAATTCGGCCACACCTGAATGGATTATAATGTTTTTGGCCCTGAAAAGTTCGAGCAATGCAAATAAAGCAATGTTGATGATCAATGTGATTTTCAATCTTCTTATCATTTTAATTTTTGAGGATAAATGTGAGTATTATCATCTAGAACACTCATTCAAAACTTCTAAAGGATTCACACTTATATATTTATTAGATTATATTCCCCGAAACTTTGTAACATAATGCTTTCATCTACTCATAAAACATATTGGCATAATTATATGATATATATTCCTCTGTGGAATATCCCCTTAAAAAAATTCGGGTTCGCCCCTGGAATAGTACCGGTATGTTATAAAAAATCATACATTGGCATGGAGTAAGATTTTCAGTGGAATATTGGGTGAATTGAATAAAACCTAGAATCTAGCGGTTAGGAACTAGTGCTTAGTTTTAGCTATTGCTAAAATTCAGTTGAATAATGATGCCATGCTAGTTCTAGGTAGCTACAACTAGGACTCATTTAGATATTTCTGGAAAATTCTTAAGCAACTGCTAGGTCTAGCAGTTGCTAAGACATGTTTGGCTAGTTACTGCTATGTGATTTTTTGCGATGACATCATATTTCCTGTTGATAAGTCGACATCATGGCGCCGTGTACTTGCTGTTCTAGTAGTAATTCGCGCTCGGCAGGGGGCTTCACCATCTGCACCCCCCTGGGGGCTTCGCCCCCGATTGACATAGTGAGCACTTCGCGCTCACCCGGGGGCTCCGCCACCCAAGAGGTAGTGAGCGCTTTGCGCTCACCGAGGGGTTTCGCCTTTAATGACATAGTGAGCGCTCCGCGCTCACCCGGGGCCTCCGCCTCCATTGACAGTTAAAGAAAATGTATATCGAATAATGACCACGTTTTCAGATTTCTCTTGTTGTGCTGAGTTCATTGATATGTCACATGACACATTTAAACTTGGGAAATAACCCAAAATACACAGTCTAAAAGTTACAAAAAATGTATGCCTAAATCAACTTTTTACACAAATTCCCACATTTTACATATGCATTTGCTTTGTCTTGTCGTGCTGGTTATAGTGATATATGACATTTTTCAAAATTTCGGCACAGTTGATGGAAAACGGATCCACATATGAGCTCCGTCAATTATTTAAATGAAATAACCAGAAATCATATTTAAAATGTAACGCCACAAGATTATCTTTTGAATAAAAAAAAATTCATTTCATCGTTGTTTTATTGCAATTTAAAGCTCTATACCTCTAAAAAAAAAACACCGTGAAAGCATGAAAAGCCATATTGGCAGGTGGCAACTCAACACTAACTAGCTAGCTAGCATGCCCCACGCCAGACTAAGGTGGGTTTTTCGTTGCTGCGGACAAAGTGCTGCAACAGGCCACGAAAACAGCGTTTGCCAGATGCAATTGATGAAAAATCCCAACTATTTATGGTGGGGATTTTTTCATCAGCCATCTGTGCAAACTCAAATTCGAGCTCCGTTGCAGCACTATCTGACGTAACAAGCTCCCTTAAGAAATTCTCTAGCAATAACTAGAGTTCAAGTCTAGAAGTTGATCTCTTTATTAAATTCGTTTTTAAGCAATTGCTAGGCCGACCGGAAAATTCCTAGATACATCTAGGCCTAGTTATTGCTAGCCGACTTTATTCAAACAAATTCAAGCAATTGCTTAAAAACTCCTTAGTCTTAGCAATTGCTAGACTCTATTCAATTGACCCAATATTCCCAATAAGGTTCCAAGGTTCAACCTAATTATCTAGAGGCCACGAACATGTTGCAGAAACAAAATATAATCTCCTATTAACAAAAAAAAAATAGTTTCATGATGCTTGTCGTGTAATGATGAAGAAAAAATGATGATGAAAAAAGATACCTAAAGATGGGCAGAAAACATGTCCATAAGCTTGTAAAATATAGTAAAAACGAGTATCAGCGATTTAAACAACGTCAATTCATTTTTAGTTCAAAACAAAGCCACAGCATGTAGTCCTATTCAAGTGAAAGTGAAGGATAGTACAAATTGCTATGCAAAGAGAACGTTTATTGCCCTATTAGGTGAATTAGGCTATCGCTGGTCTTCATAAAAACCAAAGTTTCGAAAACACCGTTGTTCTAAATCCGGCTACTACTAAATAAACAAACATTGTTGAAAATGTGTAGCTTGTCACCGTTTCACCAAATATAGAATGACGAAAACAATTGATTTTACTCGATTTAGATATTATCATAGTAGGGCAAAGAACTCATATTTAATACAATGCGGCTGCACAAAAGTAGATTCAATTTGATCTGCGATTACTCACAAGAATTATAGTTGTTGATTGAAGATTAATCTTAACATACCTTTGTGCAACTGAGATAATACGGCATTGTTGGTTGAATGGATTATTAGCTAAAATGAAGCAGACAGAATAAAGTTGGAGGAACCATGGGGAAACACAAAGGAGCTGGAATGGAACCAATTGAAAAATTGAATAAATTTGAATCAAATTAAATCATAACTTAATTTGTTATTAAAAATTAATGGAGATTTTCGAAAACGAGAATGTCAATGCATTGACAATGCTTTAATATGGGCTTAATAGGGCTTTACTATGCTTCAGGTATCATCAAGTTTGAATAGTTCAAATTACAAGTTACAAATTACAAGTACAAGTTGTTCGATTGAAGTTAGATGCTTCGAAGAGTTGAAGAGTTAATATTAACATTAGAATGTTACGTGTCACTGAATAAAATTATCAATAGAGATCAATCACAAATTAGTAATCATCTTGAATAATAATAATTGAGTTAGTCCTATATCCGTCTTGGCAGGTTCAAAGGTACCAATTAAATAAACGGTACTTGCCAACTATTGCCAAAAAATCACCTCTGAGCTCTCAACAATCTTCATAGTTACGTTTAAAACTTGAACGAATAAAATTTCAATAGTAATATGAGTTGACTCAGATTGATTAAAATTTCTTATTGAACTGATGGTGTGAAAAATTATTAATCTCATAACTTTGGTTGAAAGAGTAACAATTCTTTTAAATCATTCTCATGGAGAGCATCATATTCAGAAAGTAAATTGGTTGACTCGAATTCTACCTTATCTTTTTGAAAGTTTCATAAAATCAATGAAATATCAAATGAATAAATATTAGAAAACTAATTATTATTATTAGACTGTTTTTATACATTATTGGTGAATATTGAGGAACATGACTGTACTTTCAATAGTTCAATGGATAACAGTTAATTGCTGGACAGTTGAGCTTCAACAAACGATTACTTTCACTAAAGCCTAACTAATACTGACCGCAAAAAGAACAAAAGTAATTGCTCCAAACCAGAATCACAAAATTCCCACAACTTTCATTCTATACTATACAAGGTCAAGCTGAAAAACCAACTCATGTTAACATGCTCAAACTTACACTTGCTGTTTTATAGGCCATTTATTTTCGATAAATCAAGCTACAAGTATGGTCTGATAAACCACTATGATGAATACAACCAACTCATGCTATCTCTGGATGAATCGCTAATATTTTATAGGCCTAATAAAATGGTTGTTAAATGGTTGGTAAGCAAGTAATCATACCATAAATATTATTAAGCACTTGTTTTTCAAGGGAAGATACAAGCATAGAGAAGAGATAGGAGATCTAATCTGTTATCTATGATACAAGTCATTTGTTTTTTCATGAAACGTTTTAGTGGGTGTAAGTGGTACTTTTGTACATTTAGGGCCGGTTCATGAGCTCGGGATTTAGCCAAGTCCTAGTCTAAAACGAGTGGCCACCGTAGCATCGACAAACGTTAGCCTCGACACTATGGGCTCTCTTTGCTGCTAACCCACCAGCTAACCTGTCGAGACAAACGTTTCTCGAAGCTACGGTAGCCACCCGTTTTAGTCTAGGACTTGGCTAAATCCCGAGCCCTTGAAATTTAGTAAACAAACATAAACCTATCACAAACTACGCGTAATTCAATTTTAAAACAAATTTCGAACAATTTTAGATCTATTTTATACAGTACAAGTAAAACCATAACATGGATGTGAGTAGTGGCGAAGCGTGGTATACTTATTTGGTCATCGCCGGGTATATTTCCTATAGGAAATATATTTCGCCACGGGATGTGAGATATGTTTGATGGCATATGGCTGAATTCATAATTTTTTTGGGGAAAATGTTATACCTTATAGCTCAAGGTTGTCCTAGATTAAGAAGGCTAGATGAAGGAATACAACAGTTAGGATTATTAACAAATTGAATTTATTAATTTTCTTTTAGTAATTATATAACAGTTAGGATAGTTGGTCCTTTTATCTGTGCTAGAGGTTAGGATTGTCTATCAATTCAGTATTTTTAGAGTTAATTCTAAGTGATGTTCAAGTGAATAATGAAATCGAGTGAAGAGTTATCGACCGACAATTCTAAAGATAAAATTGAATGAGAAGACAATAAGTTGTCAGAGCTACAAATTTCGGGTAGTGACAACTTATAGTGTCTAAATATGAATAAACACTTGAAAGACTTGAGTAAACATGTTTAGCACCAATCCTCAACGTCCCTACAAGTTATCATCTATCAATAAAAATATAAAGTATCAATGATAAATTAAGATATTAGAAGTGTAGAGAGAATTGGTTTAAAGATCAAATCCTCAAAACCCCTACAAATTCTCTATAGACAAATATTAAGAGCTCATAGAAAATCAAGGGATCAGTAATGGCTTGTTTATTAACCAAGACCAAGAGTTAGCGTTAATAAATGATACTACTATCGAGAGTTAAGAGCCATTGATTTCAGCTTGGTCAATGTCCTGTCCAGTCTATAGTGTTGCGTTTGAGTCTTCAAAGTAGTAACCTTGGATATTAAAAGGATATCTTACCGGCGGAAGATACTACTTCTACAAGGCCTTCAGACACACTATCGGTGTTGTACATCCAATAATAGTAGAAGCTATTGCTCAATCAAATAAACATCATCATCATCATCATCATCATCATCATCATCATCATCATCATCATCATCATCATCATCATCATCATCAACAACATCTACAACAACAACAACAACAACAACAACAACAAATGCAACTCCAGAGAAGGTGCTAGATGCTAAGGTAGCTTATACAGTAGATGCATAGTGAGATGCACGTTAGAGATTTGTCCACAACTAGGTAGAGAAAATAAAGTGTCTTATCGATTGGAATTTTTTGTAAGATTAAATAACAGAAAAAGAGCAAAGATTCATGCTGCTAACCCACTAACCTGTCGAGACAAACGTTTGTCAATGCTACGGTAGCCACCCGTTTTAGTCTAGGACTTCGCTAAATCCCGAGCTCATGAATCGGTCCTAAGTGAATTAATTGATATTTTAATGGAGAGAATCGTAAGAAGGTTTAATAATTGTATAATACAAATGCTATAATATGATATAAATATAATATGATTGTATAATGCAATGCTTCGTAGAATAAAACAATGTTATACCCATCACTTTCCAAATTATACTAATAATGTTTATCACATTACATTAAAATGCTGTAACACTATTTTACCAATACAACTCTTTTTACTTCGTTCATTACTTCACATTACGATAAAGTTTACATTTTAAATAATTTGTAAAGTAAATTTATCTCTCTCTACACTCTCCAATGCTATTCTAACTTTGTAATTCACCACTAACAACTTGGCTTCATATTTTAGTCAATGCTGAGTTTGTGCAATGGTTTTCATGCATGGTCAAGGTGCTCAAAAAGCTTTGTCCCATCACAGACTCAACTCAGGCTGAGCCAAACGGCTTATCTATTCAGTCAACCGGTAGCTTTGTGTTCATCCGTTCTCTTATCTTCATCTTTTCTCTGATCTCACCTACCCACTCACCCTCACTCTCTCTCCCTCACACTAACTCTCTCTTCGGTTTCTCTCTCTTACGCTCTCTCAGCCACTCTCCTTGTTCTCTTTCCTCTTATCTTGTACTAGCAATCTACAACATACATGTGTGACCAACCTACGAAGGAATAGCTTCTATGAGAGAATGATAGAGCATGCAAATCAAGGACATGATGGAAGATTTCTTGCAAAACATCATGTACAGGTACTGGCAACATGACTAAAAACTAAAATAATAGAAATTATCGACTTAATCTATCTATCAACATCAATTTAAAATAAATATTGAGAAAATTAGTTATAATTCCACTGCAAAATATGAGATAAATTTGTATGTATTATGATCAACTTCCTAATTTTTTGATAAAGCCTATGTCGTTAACTTTATCAACTTTTTTAGGAAAAGTAGTAGCCCAAAAATCTATTATAAAATATAAGATGTATGTTCGGTAGTTTTCTTACCTTGAGATTCCTTAATTGTATTCCTTGATCATTGGTTTGATCCCTTGTCTCAAATGTGCATTTTCATTTTTTCACTGTGAAAAAAACAAGAGTATAGATTCAAAATTTGCATAAGTGTTAATTGATCGATATTTTGAAATAAAAGAATTCGACTTTTGAAATTTAAGCAAGAAATCTCATGACATAAATAAGAAATGAGCTAATTGAAGTGAGACTCTAAAAATATTTAACATTGAGTAATCAAACTTATTCCCATTTCGAATGAAATTGTTCATTTATTTTTATCCAAAACGAGAGCCAGTGAGAAGAAATTCATCCAAGAATTTCATACCCAGGTTCATAAAAAAATTAGCAGCCATTAGAAAAGAACTGATGATTCCATTTATTCAACCAAATATCAATGTTAGAGAGAGTTTCATTGAAATTAATCATCTAATTTCTAGTACTTATTATTAATAGACTCCTAATGCAATCTAATAATCCCCTGTACCCAACATGGAACAGTAAAATGTTTTGTCTTATCATAACACAAACACACAATAAGAATAATGAACTGTGACATACTGTGTGATAACACTGATAACGGAATATTTATTAACAAAAAGTGTAGAAGCAGAGAGGTGATATGATAATTATTTGACCTTGAAACCAGTTGACCTTAGGATGAGACCGATTCATAATACAACAAACCGACGAAAAGTACTTGAAAGGCTTTAGAGACCACATAGTGAACGTGAGCAATGACTCTTCCGTGCAGTAGAATTCCTACATTAAAAATCTGGTTTTCGAATTTTGTGCCGTTGCCAACAGGCGAGGAGTCATGTACAGAATTATATTCACTATCTGCTCTTCTGTTCACTACACAAAACTAAAGACAGCTACACTCTGCGAAATTATTGTTAGTAACAATTTGAAAACAAAAATCTTTGAGTTTATGAATATGTAGAAGGCGATTTCTGATCTCCAATATAGAAAAGAATATTGTTTTTCTAGAAGAAGATTCACTCGATATAGAATAAAGTATAGTATAGATGAGTATACTAGATACTGTATATAAAAAGTATAGATTGATAAAAAAATAGTATAGATATACATGAAGTATAGAATAAAGTCTTCCACAATTACTGTTGCTTGCTTACAAAAGTTTTTCTGAGTCTGGAAGCCCTGATGAAAGGAAATTTCCTATTTTTTAAAGTGGAATAGGAGACTCATACACAATGAAATCAATGAAACTGAATGAAATTAAAGTCAAATATCAAGAAACTCTAAAATCACTAATATTTTATTAAAAAATTATATTCCTTTGCGTGGAAGCCATGAGAGTTATGATTATTTGTTGAAATTAATTTCTTTTATTTGGTCATCTTTTAGGAATGAAACACTTATCTTTTACTAGTGGCGAAGCGTGGAATACTTATTTGGTCATCGCCTGGTATATTACCTATAGGAAATAGTATAGGAAAAAGATACTATGATGATAGTACCGGGTATAGGAAATATACCCGGCGATGAATACCACGCTTCGCCATTATACGTTCAATCTTTTCAAACCTTGTACGGTTTTTATATACGGTAATTGTAATTAGTTTTCAAAATGAAGATACAACTTCCCACCTTTTTTTAATTGAGGAATTCCTCTTCAATCCTCTCATTTATCACCTTTCAAGCTTCTCACATGTTCCTTTCATGACTTTTTCAGCCTAATCTTCCTCTTCCTCTCTTTTTTCACCCCTCCATAGAAATCCAATACACCCCTCATCCGAAAATCCCTTCCTTCTAAAGACGTCCCATTCAGTTCATTTTTCGTTGCATCACTGCTTTGACGAGAACTCTTTTCTCTCCTTATCATCATAGTACCTTCTTTTCTTGGCAAAGATGTTTTGTCACTTTATTCTCAACACCATTCTCAATACTAGCTTGAATCAAATCTTTTACTTCAAATACTTTCCAAGTCTAACCAAGAGTATAATAATTTTGTGAATTGTGATAAAAAATATATTCCAAATATAAACAGTAGAAATACTATATATAAATATAAACAGTAGAAATACGGCAAGAAATACAAAATTTTCAAGTACCATACAGTAGCTTACTTCTGATATAAACATAAGGATGGAAAAATATCAATCTTTGACTTGATAATTCAATCATTGAAACAACATAGAAATGGAACTCAGGATTAAAACAAGACTTGAATTTACTACTTATTAAATAGTATTAATACTTATTAAATATACTTATTATTCTCCAACTTCTATCAAAGTAGCGAATACTTTGTTGCTGAATTTTAAAAGTTAATCTGTCAGAGTTTTTTTTATCGTTTTTCAATCTTCGTTTTATCTTGTGTTGGTTGTGGATTAGATTCTAAACATAATAAATTGCTCAATTTACAAATAAGTTGGAGAAGTAGAAATAGGCTATATTAGAAAAACTTTCACACCACTTTTCAACTCGATTGATCTTCAAACTATACACGAATATTATAATCTTATCTTTGGAACAGAATACTTCAAAAATGCCCTTTTCAATAAGTAACTCAACTGGGAATCTTGGGTAGAACTCAGCAAAGTACAGTAAAATCAGAGACAATTAGAATACTTAGAATAATAGTTTCCTATCGTCTTTGGTAAAATCTTATTCCACTTTCTATAAAGAAATTGCGATATGAGTGAATTTCATTTGCGAGAATCCTGCATTATGGACCACGCGTTAGGTATTCTATTCTCTTTTCTACTATTTTTCAATTTATAATCCCACTTGAACAATATAGAATCAACGGCTTTCTAATAAAATGTGAGCCTCTGAGCAGCGATTATTATTTAGTAACCATTATTATTGTTGTAAACTTTGAAAGTGAGCACTGTACACATTACCATAATAGCTCTTTTTTACCTAGTATAATGTTGTAGTCTACCAAAAACAATAACTCCTAATTACGTAATGAATCCTTTTCCGCTTCTTTAATGAAAAAGTGATTGCCACTTTCACTACAGTACAGTAGAGACCTGCCGCTAATTCTGAATAAACGTTGCGTACAATCGCTAATTATAAAAAATCCCGAGGTCTCACCAGGAATTGGAATCTTGGCACCAATATACAACAGCGGGAGATGCGAGATGTTAGTAGGCGCTAGCTGTATCAATGCAGAAAAGACTGCATTCAGATAAGATTTCAAACAGTTTTCGTAGTTTTGAACATTAATGACGGTAGATAGATACTAGAATATAGTGATAAACGTTTATTCTAGGGATTAAAGGTACACTGTTAATGAAGAGGTCCGTGTTGATTGTGATTACCTTGTCTGTGGCAATAGACTCGTGATAAGGAATTGTTGATAATCACTATTCATTTTCCTATCCTCTTGAAAACAACTATTAATCTATTATTTATATCAACAATAATTTCGGAGAAAAATCATTTTGCAATGGGATGAATAAATAGAAAGAGTACAAGTAAATAGAAGTACATGAAAGGTATTGTTAGAAGGTGGAAACATCAACAGAAAATAATTAGTGAACGTCGAAAAAAATTGAAGGACTGCAGAATGTTCCATGCGAGAAAAATATCAATGAACATTTAAGAACAAGGTACATAAATATTATAACAGGTTTAGTACAGCGACTACTAATGATACAATAATGAATAATTGAATTAGTTATTAAGGTATCCTAGAATGATGATTGGAGGATCAAGAACAGACTGAATTTCTTGCTATGCAATCCTTGCCAGAAGTTATACTCGATATACCTGTATTATACTAGCTACTCTTGATATCTCTCTTTGTTTTGAATGTTGCAATGTTAACTGTGAAGAAGAACTGTTAGTTTCAAAGTTATAGTTAGGATTATTCAGTGACAACAGAACATCACCAACACTTGATAAACTGATTTTTTAGCTAGTGAAGTTACTATACGCTTAGTGATACGCTATATTATACTTAAAAAAGAGTAGTATTAGTTTATTGCTTGGAGAATCACCATTCATGGTTGCATTTTGAATCACCATTGATGTTTAAATTTTGATACAGACATGCTTTGAGAAATATGCAAGCATTGGATTAATTGAACAAGGCTGTCTAGGTGGATTATAACCTAATGAAAAGCAAGTTAAAAAATGAAGAGTCCATAAAGGGTCAGGCTGAAATAAGTGTAACTTCTTATTTCTTGGTTTGAATGGAGGTTTCATGTAACAGTGCTGAATATCCATTGAATGTCGCATAAAAACGTTCATTCAAAGTTCGCCAAACTAGAAGATGGGCTGAAAATCGCAAACATCTTGAACGAGCAAAAACACGTTTCTCCAACTCCAAAACGGCTTTTCTTCGACAAACTGCAACTTGAGAAGTTTTCTTTTCTCTCTCCCACTTCTCTCTCCTCTTTTGTTTTCCCCTTTCCTCCTCTTCCTCTTCTATTTCTCATTCTCTCTCTCTCTTTCAGTTTACCACTGTTTGGCGGTTTTGAAGCTCATTTACAATTCATCTGGTGTCTTTTTCATCAGCTGTTGTCAACCGTTCTTATTAATGATTTTCTGAAGAGCTGAGAGTGGTGTAGGCTATATGCGGGTGCCTTATTGACTCATAGAAATCGTTCTTATGACCTCACAAACCTTGGTTCAACAAGTTTGAAAAGAAGAATTGTTTTCACGTGCGTATCAAGTTCAAACACAGTCTTCTAATAAATTTAAAAATTAGAGCATTTTATGCAAATGACCGACTAGAGCATAACTAGCACTACGTAGATAAGATGATAATAATTATTATTAGAAATACATCAATATAGTAAGACCTCTGTTATTCAAGAGTTCTATAATATCAAACTTTAATGTACAGCTTTGCTTCGATTTTATTGCATCTAATTTTACTTACATGCAACGATCAGATAATATCGCAAGTCAATATTACTCGTAACAATAACTAGAACACTTCACGTTTCAAAAGTGATATATTATAGTCAACATCATAAGTGATATATTTTCGAACATCAATCAATCAATCGATCACAAAAATACAATAATTTTCTAAGAGGAAATAATACGTTGATTACAAAATCGATTCAACAATACTTAAGATTAAGATTATCCACAGCATATTATCTGTTTATTTGTTCATCCTATACTACAGATAGTGTATAGTAACAGTGTGGCCATTTATTTACATCGTCTCTCCTTTCCCTGAACAGACTATAGATGATTTGTTCTTATTCGGAAAGACCAGCTTCGATATATAGGACCAATACAGTGCATAAACAAACAGTCCCTGATTCCATAGGAACAACAACTGAATTTGGAAATTTCGTTCAATGCTTATTTTGATGAAGTTTTAGAAGTTCTATCCATGACACCTATAAAATACTATTAACAGGAATAAGAAATGTGAAACTTATGAATTTGAGCAATAAAGATCAATGCTAAGACATTATCCTACCAAATAATCTAGAACTATTATAGAAATCCATCCAATACCTGCTGAAATAGTGGCTTCAAACGTAATTTCCACGCAATTTTGAGCGTCTTCAAAGAAAAATCATTTTCTTCAATAGAACTTGACTGTATTGTATTAATAATGCAGAATATTCAAGATTCTCCTTAGTTCACCATCACTCTGTTGTAAAACCGTGTAACCAACTGTGTTATCACCACTAGAATTTTGTGAAAACGAAACTGTAACACATTCTAGTATTATAGTCAGAGACAGAAACAATTTTACGTTTGATTATGAAATGAATGGAAAATAATTTGCTGATCTTGCAGAAAATTGCCCAATTCGTTACACAATAATACCGCACCAATACCAGACACTGAAAATAAATAATAATATGGATGATAGGCTACTGTTTTCTAATCCTTTTCAAAAAGTAATAGCTTTGCTTGTTTGTTGCAACCAGTCATTTGGTTCTTATCATTGTTATTACTCGAAATTCTCAAACCAAAACAATCCTCAAAAATTCAGTATTAAATTTGTTGTACACTTTGTCAACGCTTTGAGTATTCAATTTCCTCTTCTTGAAAAAAAGCAATTTCAATAGTGGAAAATTCTGAGTACCTAAATTGGAAAACAAATTTCAAGATACCGATCCTAATAAATGAACTGATACTATGAACGATCCTAATGTAACTTATACTACTAGAATGCGTATAGTAGCGATTTCCTACCCTTGCATCGAAAACAACCCTTCCAATGAAATCAGCTATAAGTTTGAAGAAATGTTTTTGTAACAATGAAAAATTCTCGATTTTACAATAGTTTATTTTTGGGATATTCCGGTTAAACGCTGGATTAAACTTGTTATTCTGTATTAGGAATAGGAAATGTACAACGATAAACCTGAGAGATGTAGAATCAATGCTTGCGATAATAGACTGCGAGGTATCTTGTCATGTTTAGGATGACCTTCGGTTAGGATAGCTCAATCACAATTAGAGATCTGCCAATCCTGATTCAATTACAGCAGACACTTCATTTCAATTTCACACTTCTATTCACTTCAATCAATAGGCTCACAAGATAAATGGATTGAATATTGAGCGTTAACTGTTCAATATCTATTGATAAACGCTTTACCTTCAAATATGTACCATATATGAATATAACACATACATGTATTTATATTCATAAAAGACTACCAATAAGATGTGGAATTGTTTTTCAAATCCATAAAGATTGTGGTTTATAGTTCATAAAAATGAGGTTTATTAGGAATTTGTATACGATCATATTTCCATCAGATACTATTTAAATAAAATAACATTGAATTGAACAGCAGCCTTGTAAGGTCTTGTAAGGTTTAATTATGCGAAACATTGAATTTTTCAAGAAAAAACCTCGAAACAAAAGTTTCTTTCACTAATAACAACACTCAAATTACGTTTCGCTTCAATTTACGACCACAGATTTCTCCGGAATAAGTTAATTATCAACGGTTATTTCGGCGACAAAACGAAAAAGACAAAGCTGATTAAATGACAGGAAGTTGTAGTAATTAGTTCACAAAGATATATCGACAGAGAGGGAAAGTGTCTAAACTTAGAGAAAGACCAACTTTGTTGAACTTGAATTTGTTAATAACTATTTTTCAGTCATAGATAATGGTAAAAAGTATGTAGGCGTTCAGAATACAGAAGCTTACATGGAAAACGATTCATAACAAATCTGAACTGAGAGTAGATATTTTCTTAATAAACTTTCAGAAGGGTCTTCAATAGAATAATGTTTACGGTATCTTGTCAGAGGGATGATAACTCTCTTTTCTAAATTGTCCTATCCAAATGGAATCTCTCCAAATCAATCTCTCTCTCAAATTACGATTTTTTTGTAAGATGTTATGTACTGACATAGAAGATAGAACTGGATGGGAATTGAATTGTAACTAAATGGAGATTGCAGGGAAACTGAACTGAAATATGAAATTGATCGGAAACTAAACGCAAACTGAACAGATACTGAACTTCATTCTAAAATGTAGATTAACGGATAAATTGAATTTAGATTAAATTTAAGATTAACGGCCAGTTATACGAAAATCAAGTTGAATTAATCCATCGTAAAATTACGTCATTGCAATGACGTCCAATTCTTTCATTGGTTCTTGTTGCACTGATTGCTAGTTGACATCACTTTACGGCGGTTAAATTCAATTGGATTTCCATGCAATTAGCCGTCCGACTGGTGGGATATCTATATCTTGCACCTATTTACAATTCTTGTCCAGACCGACAATAAAATAACAAACCTTTAAGCCTACTCATAATGGAGTAATGAATTCGGATATACAGTATTGTATCTACAATATCAAGGAGTAATGCATTTAAACATCTTATATGTACAAGTTTTGAATTTTTGGTACATGAGAAGTTACTTTCACCAAAGAATTATAATGATTCTCCACACAGGAAGAGATAATTCTCTCCTTTTCTGAGAAACAAGTCAAGATGGACAACCCTCAGAATGTGTCAATCAAACCTCAAAATAGTTCAACTATGTATTCAAAGCAGTCACACTTCAGCATGCAGCTCTGTAACTAAACTTATGGATCTATTCTGGGAGCAAACCAAAAAGCTGTTCTGACAAGGCCGTCTGTACTGACTTCACTAAATTCACTCCACTTTGTCTAGCCAAGACACTAATGCAACTTTACTAAGTTATGAGACTACACTAGCAAAACAACGAGAATTGACTACTTTGAAGTTGAATTAGTTACCAAGGGACGGGGGACACTGGATCACCAAACATAGTGAAGGGTTTAAGGTTGTTCTTTGAAGTTGAAAGAGTTACCACGGACGGTGCAAAGATTGGTGCAATTCATAGTGAAGGATTTAAGGTTGGAGGCTTTGAATCCAATCCATTAGATTAAGGCTAGGCGTACACCGGTTAGTCAAGACAAGACAAGACGAGATTAGTCTCGTTTAGTCACAGTAATTCACATAGTTGCTTATGAAGCAGCACACACTGATGCAATGACTAATCGGTGTGTGTTGCTTCATTTAACTAACCGTAACTAATCTCGTCTTTCATGAGCAATAATTTATGTAAAATAGTTTATTTCGATCCCGACGGCAATTTTCATAAAAGACAATTGAATTTGACAGTTGATCTCAAAGAGATTCCTATCTCAGAAATGGCTTCATCTCACGGAATTTAAATTAAATTTTCCTGCAATCGGCCCAATATTGTCAAGTAAATGATTACAGATTATAATTATAAATGTGAGCTACAGGCTGAGACTCTCAGCAATAAAAAACTGAATGAATGTCATTTATTTCGTACGACAAGGTAACTGTTTGAAGACTATTGAAACTTATGCAATTTTCCCTCAAATATTCTAATATCTAGTTTTTAATAGATTTTAAAACGAGATTAGTTTGTACAATATACAACTCCAAATAACAAAGGTATACTAAATAGACATTTTGCTCTACAAAGTTATACTTTTCATAGGCTACCGTACTTATTATTGGCAACGGCTCGGCTTCCCTTAATTATATAGTAGCTATTATAATAATTTCAAAGTGCAATTTGAATAAAAAATATGAGAAACCTGTTGTGATTATTATTGCAAAAGTTTCAGTGATCATTATATAATTTACCCATATTTTGTAAAATTAACTCATTTTCAAATTTACTAATTATGCCTCAGTTATAAAACTTAGTTTCAAGTTGGTTTTGGAAACGACCATAATAGGTCTACAATAATACAGTATATAGGTAGTAATTGAATCACAACACTGTAGGACCAACAACAGCATTAGAAAGACCTTCAATACATGAATAATGGTTAATTGCATTTTTAAAACTGCAGTGAATGCCAAACTGTTTTAAAGCTTTTGTTTCAAAAAGGAAGTTTAATTTTTAAGTTGGAGCTAATCAACAATAGGATCCAATTTTCATCAATAGGTGCTAATTTTTCCATCAATGGGGGACTAGGAAACAAATAATTATTGTTTTTTACAAGATATAATGGTTACTCAGGTAATACTGTGATCAAAACACAGTTATGACTAAAAACAGGAAACTCAGTTCTGTACTTGGTTCTTTTAGCAAAATTTTGGTGTATGTGATTCGATATGAAATGATGGATGATGTTTTGTTCAATTTTTTATGTTTTATTTATAGAGATGTGCTTGTTCCTACCGGTATCAAATTTGATAGATTCAATATTGGGTCATCTAATTCAGGGTTCAAAATGAATTAAAGATGAGAGGAAGGTAGAATCAGTTTAGAATGTCAAAATGTCACTTTTCCATCATTCACTGTTTGTCATAACTCTTTCTCTCCTTCTCCAACATGCCGGGAGAAGGATCTTAACAAGTCTTTTCCGGTCGCCACTGTATAATGCATGCTTCGACCACACAACTCTTTCATCAGACCAATTCTAGACGCAAAATGCCATAGAAAATTAGGCTAGCAAAAATCTCGATTTTTTCCACATGATTATATTTTTGTTGCATGAGAATATTAGTAGTAGGATTGAGCTGCAAGCACACTCACTGATTGATACGGTACCAAAGATTTTTATAAAGGGGTTCTTTGGAGGTATCGAGTGTGGTTTGGTAGTTTTCGTCTTGAAATCAATCTTCATCCAATGTCCTAAAATAGTCTCTGTTCAAAATATTCTAAAGGTATGAAGCCAGTCTCCTTATAGCATCGTTTCAAAATGGTTTGATTTTGTCAATTGGATGTGGTTGGACCTACAGAGTTGTAGTGCATGTAATGAACATTGTTACTTCCCGCTCAATAAAATTTAAGATAAGATTTAATTTCAAATTGTTTTCTGGTAGAAAAGTTTTTATAGGAGAGGATTATCATAAATTGCAGTTCACAGTAGAAAATGAATAGTTGAGTTGATAAAAGTAAAATAATTATCAATCATGAAAAGGTTAAGAGCGCAACAAAAATGTTTTATTTCCTTTCGATAAAAATTGTTTTAGAATATCATACAGATCATTTCAAGTGTTAAACTTCACAATTGACCACTTTGTGATATCAAATCCATTCCCAAACTGGAATAAACCAAATATGATGTACAAATAGTATCAAAACAAGAAAGTATCTATAAGTAATTGGAGGAATAATTCCAGAGTATTGGAGAAGCATATTTAACGCAACAACCATGTTAATTGATGAACTCAGATATGAATTTTGTGATTAAATCATGAAAATCGCCCGATCCAATGCATGTTTTCTACAAAAATGTTTTCCAGTGAACCTAATTTATTAGGGCACTTATACACAGCAAATACGTAACTTAGCCATTTATCAATGTCAATTGATTTAATTTATAATCATTGTTTATTCCAAAACCGGTCAAAACTGACTGTCTAATCTGAATGACCTTTCAACATTTTTGTTGAACTTCTGCTAATAAATCTGTATGGACAAGATGATAATCAATGAAAACGTTGTAACTATAATACATCCTAAACTGTGGATTGGAATATTTAATTTTGTTTTCATCTCCTACGGTGCATATGTTCTACTTACAGTTTATTATATCATTAGTGTTACAATTTTAAAACAATTATAAATACTGATACAATATCAATAAAACTGATACTTGTAATTTGATACGATAGAATCCTTCTAACCCTATATAAATTATCCCCAAATCTTGACAAATGAACTGATGGAATTTAACCAGAATACATCCAATTCAAAAACGAAACATTAATTTGCCGATTGAACAAAAGCTAATTGAAATTAAACGAAGTAAAAATGACGTCAGAAGGTTTGTAGATAGCATAGATAAACAAAACTCTCTAGTATTGCTAAGTCTGTTCTCTGTGTTGATAGTCTGTAAATAGATCTACAAGATTTTTCCCACAAGGTTTGTAGATAGATAGTCAGTAGATAGATCTACAAACTTTTGTTTCCAACAAACCACATCAAAAAATTAGATGATCTAATCAAGTTAATATGCTACATATTTCTACAAAATGAGTTTACAAAAAATATAGCAAAGTAAGAAATACTGTATTTTGATATAATAACTTACATCAACCATACTTGGAGAACTCTAATCGTAATCATCTGGAGACCGCTTTTCTAAAATAATATGGATCCATTTATTATGACAGTTAGGGCCCTATTGATACATATTACAGATTTCTTCTATTCACATATCATATAATATTTTATACTACATATCACATGTAATATTTGTTCTAAACAAATTAAATGGTATCAAGTGTATGAAATGAATTGTAAGAAACTTACATTAAGTCAATGACTCTATTGATCAACAAAGACCACACACACCAGTCTTAAATAATTATTATTATAGTCTCGAAGAGATTAATTAATATTTATCTTGAAAGGTCTGGAAGCTACTATCTACTATGTAAACATCTTGAATCATCAGGAAGGCTCAATCTATCAATAAAACAGCAAATGTAAACAATTTAATTGTCAACAACCGGATGACTGGCGCCAATCTCCTGCCTTGCAATATTCACTTTTGTTTTCTCTCTCTATCCTATTATATTCCAAAAGTAAAATTTATCACAAATTTCTCAGCATCCCATATTGAACTATGTTTCTGCACTTCATAAATAAAGTCTTCTGTGTTCGGTTATTTTTTCAATTAAAGCAGTAAATTTTTCACTTTTCTCCTGATTTCGAACACACTCCATTTTTTCACGCACTAAACTGAAATAAATTCGGCTATAAGCCTAATTATATTACACTAGGGAAAAGAATGAAAACAATGTTTTCTATTCCACAATGAATATATTTAAAAACATATTACTCAAGTTTCGATGCTTATGGCAACATCTTCAGTGTTGAGTTGAGCCAAAACACTCAACACTATATATAGATGATAATATTCATTGTGGAATTATAGACAACATTGTTTTCATTCTTTCACCTACTATGGAGAAATTCTACAATATCTGTTATTCAGGTGTTGATTTTACATTACACTTTACTTACAAATGAATTTATTAAATTATTCAGAAACAATTCACGCAATGAGTCGTAGAAATATGTTTTACTTCGGCAAAGGATACAGAAGAACTGTACTGTAGCATAGACTAACTATACTGTAGTGAGACGGAGAACTGAAGTGGAAGAGAGAAAGAGATGAATGGCTGTCCTTGTCACTCCCGAGCATGCGCAGTGGGTACATTTTTTGTTCGAGTCGGCCGACCTGGTCGCTCGCGACCGTTCTGGGACACCAGGTCGCCCAGAATCAGTGTCCCACTTGGAAGACAGCCCGAGCGACTTTTCTGTCGCCGAGACTTGTTTCCGACGGCTAATAGGGTCCCATCTAACTCAATGCTTTTTGGCTTAGCGGAAATTGTTTAGTACCAAAAAGTGTAAAAAGGTATGAAACTTTTATATTTTTTGTCATCTTTAAGATAAGACCACATCTGTGGTTACTGTACCAACAATAATTATTGTTAGCTTTCATTGTATTTATCACTTGCTTGACGATAGATTTTAAAACTGTCAAACTTGAATCTTTTCGCCACAAATAGTTAAATTAGAATTAGAGGAAGTACGAAGCCATCGCATCATTGATTCGTATAACCACATTGTTATTAAAATATTTATGCAAGTAGAAAACTTATATAAAACAGTGGAGAAAGCAGAGTGAATCCGTTGGTTAAAATGACAGGCGACAGAAAAACCGAAGAAACTAACGACTTACCCGATTACGAGCAAGTCAGTTACCAACCGCAAGAGCGTTCTCTACCCATTCAATAACCATAGACCGCGAATCCAGATCTACTGAAGGAAAAATACCGGGAAAACATGGGAAATTCCTTAAATGGAAAGTTCTTAATCATTAATAAACCATTATTGTCTTTCCCCCACTTGTGTATCACAATAGAACATATATTCAGAGTGAATTCCACATTTCAAAAATCCCAACTAGGAAAAGAGCAATGACGCTCTTCTACTTTTCTGACAAATAATAAAATGTTCGGACTTTCCTTTTAATTCATACATGTAATCGAATGAAACTGATAAACATTTCTATGTAATACGCTCATTTTTAAAATGCAATGCTTATTTTTAAATGAAATGAAATGCAATGCATTATATTATTACATTGTAACATTAGCCTACATTGTTTATATTAAATATGAATTCAGAAGGGATTATTCCTGAACCTACTTTTCATTTTCATCCCTACAAAATGGCTAGTTTTGATAAAATATGGTGAAGAAGAATAACTACCTTACATTTTTAGTAGGAATGTGCTATAAGAATGAATAAAATTATGATAAGGTTTCTGAAGGATTGGTTACCCGTCAGAACAACTCCAGTTTGGGACGTAGAAGAGCTAAATTCATAGATTCTATTATTACGTATAATATTATAATGTTATGGCAAAGACCAATTAAATTTTGATAGAAGGCTGTACTTAGTTCCATCTCACCAATTAAAAGATAGTTAGAATAGTATGCTATGATTCTTACTATGATTATCGTATTTGATTCTTCATTTTTCGAGATAAAGAATTAAATTTCGTTGAAAAGAAGAGAAGAAGCTCACTGGCTATGATAATTATTGAGAATAAGTCATTTATCTATTTATGGGATAAAGAGTTGTCACGTTATCAAGTTATTGAATTGTAGGTGTATTGTAGTTGAAATAGAAATATATTCGCAGCATCGTTCGGTGATACTTTTCATAATTTTTTTCCAGTTGTCAGAAATTTTCAGCAAAATAGATTAAATAGTTCTTTTGCGTCACAACTACAAGATTAGAAAGTCAAGTTCCAAAGATTCCACAAACAATATGAATTCAATTTCAACACTATCACTCAGTATACCGGTATCTATCAGAATTATTCAGGAAGATAGTATTTATTCGCTACATTAGTATACTTCAACTGAAAGCTACATAGACGAAAACAAATGTTTACTCACCCACTATCCACTTATAAAAAGTTATTTTTATCGACCAGCTAGCTAATCTCACAGAGAGCGATGCGTTGAAACTTGTTGACAAAACTTGAGTGTTATCGCGCGCTCGCTCATTCACCTACACAAAATATTCATAACTGACAAATTTCTGTAATTTATAGAATAATTTAAAACAGAAAACTGCACAAATCTACACACACAAAGACAAATCACGTAATTGTTGCAAAGATTCACAGCACTGCGTTTAGTCGTGTGGAAGCACGCCGGCAAGCTTTGAAATTACGTCGTAAGATCGCGCCAGAGACGAGAACAATCCCGCTTCTGATGTTGGTTCTATCCCAACCGAGGGACAACTGAACTGGCTTCACGGTTCACCCGCTGTTGACGGTGGTCTGATCACTTCTTCCTCTTCTACTTCTTCCACTTTCTTGTACCCTCTGACAATGCATGCGCCACTCCACCAACCACCAAGAGAAGAAACAATGGTTTGTTCTTCGGGACTGTCTTCAACAGCTGAATACAGCACGTTTTCGAGAGTTGTTCATTCATGTAGCTACGATGACCTTGAGAGGTGGTGATTGTTTACATGTGTACACATGGGTTCCCTTTCAATTGAGCTTCAATTTATGTGTTGTGACTTCAATATATAATAGTTGAGATCCAGGAAAGTATTGGTGACTTCAGTGAGAGGAGGAAGTTGCGTTGTAGAACCAGAGTTGAAATTCAGGTTTGAGGGTAAAGACATAGAACTATACTACACATTACTGGATATAAATAACATGGATGTATTACTATGGTTGCGTTTTCGATGTAGAACCAGAGTTGATATCCAGTTTTGAGGGTAGACATAGAACTATACTACATATTACTGGATATAAACAACATGGATAATAAATTACTATGGGTAGAGAGGGTGTGATTGTGATTGTTATGGATACAAAGTGAATAAAATCTTATAAACTGTTCTGAATTTTAGGATCCATAACGAACTGCGAAGTTCGTTATGGTTTCACTATTTATGGTTTCACGAAGTTCGTTATGGAATACAGTCAAATCTGACTGCATGTCGTGAATTGTAATTGTGAAACAATAGTTATAAACTGTATAATAGATTAGTGTTGTTCAAATCAATTCAAGATCATAGTTTGTGAAGCCACTTTCTTCTTTTTCCAGGAAGACGCCAACATATTTGTTTACTTTGGCAATAAAACATTTATTTATTTATTCTATATTTTATATGATTCCTAGAATAATGCGTTGGTAATGGGAGAAATGATGACGAGAAGATACAGCAAATGAACCTAAAATTTTGAGTGTGTTTCGAACCACCATCGATTGGATAATAGAAGAAACTCCATATTCTAACATTATCGTGTTTAATATTTGAAGATCAAACTATCTAGGAGATAGTCACATGATTATGCTTTGCAAATTTCATCTTCTCTTGGGGGAAATATTGAGAAAGAGAACAATGAGCAGTATCTCTTCATATACCACAGCATCTTTATGGTATATGCCATACGATATGCCTATATGCCATCAGCCACCCCAATTCACGAACTTTGAATGGCTACTTGTAATCGAGATGATAATCTGAAATGACCATTCGCGAAAACTCCCATTCATAGGGATTGTACCATTCATAGGGGTGTTCTAATAAAGCAACATTGAGAATTTCCTGCAATGTGACCAACTAGAACAAGGGGAAGGGAGAGAAGGGTGAATTTATCCAGGATTAGAAGTTGTTTCTAAATGTCCAGATGTCATTCTATGATAATGTTACTCCACTTTCAGAAACAAGACATTCTGCAGAGAGCAATAACTGTTGATAATGGGACTGTAACGATTCAGTATAGCAAATACTTTGATTGGAAATCAATATGAATCATTGAAACATTATCAACATTATTATCAAATATCAACACTATTATCAACATTATCACTATTCATTGACACTCTTATCTTCTATTCCCACCTTCCATCACGAACTGCTAGTTGATGATTCACTTTTAAATTATACAATTTTAAACGACATAGCAGTCAATAATATTTGTGAATTATAGTTGAAACTACAGAGAGTGTATAGACTCTCTGTAGTTGAAACTATTACTCATGTGGTGGAGCGCTTTCGGACTTTACGTCCATCATCAACACAGCACACAGGGGTGTTGACTAAAGTCCGAAGGTGCTCCACCGCGTGATGAATAGTTTTAACTTTGTCACAAGAAAGTATTATTGACTGCTATACCTTTTAAAATTGTATTTAAGTGAATATTCATTGATGTTTCAGGTAAAATGTATAATGAAAATAAAATTAGAATAATCTACTTTCTCCTCTTCAAAATACCATAAATATCATGATTTATCATGTTCAAACTCAAAATATGAGTTTTTAAATTTTCATAGTTGCTATCAAACTATAACAATGTCGGCCGGTTTAACGAAAATGCAATTGGATTCAAACTGCCATAAAATAATGCCATCTATAGGAAACAATACAACTAGAACCAATGAACTAGGGCTCTATAAATACTTCAAGTCTTTTAGAGTCTTAAGTCTAAATAAGTCTTTATAGAGCCTTACAATGAACGAATTCAAGAATCTGACGTCAATGCATAATGACGTCACTCTACGGTGGTTAAAAATTCAATATTGTAATATCGTGCAACTGTCTGTCAACTGCAAAAATATATATTTTTTTAAAGGAAATATTATTTCCTTTTCCTTTCAAAATATACAGTTAGAGAGGACTCTTCTCAATATTAGTAGGCTACTTGAATGGTTGTATATTCTATTGTAGCCTAGTATTATTTGAATACAATCTGTTACTAAGTTCCTAGAAGCACTCCATCATTTCATACAGTTCTTCACAAAATGTCTTGAACCTACCTAGGCAATAATGTTCACTGCACACTGCACCTACTACTAAAAGATGTTAGCCTCATCATGGCCTCCAATATTACTTTGAATATAGCATAGGGAATTTTTTAATCAAAAAAGGTAACGTCACCTTGCTTCAACTGAACATCAATTCAAGTTGATTCAATTATCTCCTCAATTATTCATCTCAACTAAAGTTTTTATTGAATGACTCAAGACTCGAGTACTGTATTTATAAATTATTATAGTTGTGTACTAGTTGTAATATTCAAACACTGTTTATAGAATTGCAATCACATTAATTATAGGCCTATCATTGTAGTGATACAATAATAGTATTTAATTTCTTAAGTATATTAATTGTGTTAAACAATTCAAGGAATATATTGTTAATGGAATAAAAGGATATATATTGATAATGGAAATTTGAATGTTTTATTATTGATGGAAATTCAACATTTCTATCAACAGTGTTGAATCAAATTATTATATTCTTCCTTCAAAATTAACTTTCAATATTCTAAAACCCTTTCATAATTCGCATGTTTCCAAGTTCTATCGCATGGATGATTGCAGCTTTGCTCAACATGTAGACTGACTTTCACAAATTGTGGAATAAGATCAAAAGTTCGGACCTTCGTTACAATGTCAAATTAATAAAATTTCGCCATAAAAAACAATAAACATCGTGAAAATTGTTCAATACACGTGAATTGAAACTCAAAAGATGATACAAAATCGTTTACCATAAACGATGGTTGGATCACGATTTAAAAAAGTTGAGCAACATAGGTCTGCCTCATGATAACTTGATATACTTCTTGGATTGAGAAGTGATTGCTTTAGTGTTAAGATCGACGTTCATGCATAAATGAAATTAATTAATGAAGTGTTTAATTACATGCCGACATTACATGAGCGAGATGCCAATAAAATTATTATGATCGAGCACGAATAGGTGGCAAAGGCTAAAGATGAATGGTTTGTAGCATAAGGCGTTAATATTTTACACGCGATTACTGAATGTATAGATAGTACTAATGGCTTGTTTCTCAATTTTCAAAAGTTCAAAAATAATTGGCAGGATTTATTAGATTATCTGGTGTTTTATGGGAAACCAAAGAGTTTAATCACATTCTACAAATTACACATTAGTTGGAAAGACGTATGTGCAGAAGAAAAAGTAAAATTGAGAGAAGTATTGTAGAGAGGAGTAATATTGAAAATAGAACTACAAATTACATCTAAAATAAAAACTTTTTGAATAGGATAGGGATGATTACGATGAAAAAATAGAAATGTTATATTTAAAATGGAAGCATACAGATCCAATATATTATTAACATTTCTAATAGGAATAAATAAAGGGCAATATTCAAATCTGTTTTATATTTTTTTTTATATTGTACTTATTCATTTCATGATTTTGGAATCCTCACTTGTATTCACTTAATTAAGAAATAAAGAGAAGAGGTAAAAAGAATAATAATTATTGTTAATATTTATTTCCATGATAGATGGGGCATTCATCTATCTGTAAAATATACTGGCCCAATCTAAAACATACTGTAAAATACTGGCCCACTACTAAATTAGGCTAAGCGTACACCGGTTAGTCAAGACAAGACAAGACGAGATTAGTCACGTTTAGTCACAGTACTTCACATAGTTGCTTATGAAGCAACAGACACCGATTAGTCATTGCATCAGTGTGTGCTGCTTCATAAGCCACTATGTGAATTACTGTGACTAAACGTGACTAATCTCGTCTTGACTAACCGGTGTACGCCTAGCCTTAGACTTTATAAATAATTTGATACTTATATAAAATATAAAAATATCAAGTGGAATTATCTTGAGAGCAAGAATCCTATTGTATACATAATATATGTACTGTATACTGTACATGCTTGTCACCTGATTATTAATGATTTTATGAGGAGATAGTTATACTATGGAAAAGCAGAGAGGGAGAAAGAGAAAGAGAGAGAATAAGCCTGTTTGATGTACAGTAGGCTACTGCATTTGATGATACAATAGATTTCGACTCTTTGATTTATTTATTGATTTAATTAGGAAATAAAAGAAGATATAAGTTTTCTCAGGGTTCATCTCCGTTACAAAAGCTGTATAATAAGACTGATTATCATACAGTCTCTGTTTCAATACAGTGACTAAATAATAAAGTAGCTATGGAATATTCTATAGTCACTAAAGTAGGTTTGGGCGCAGATACACTATGCATAGTGTGAGTATTCGCCTGCTACCTGCCTTGAAAACACTGAACACGGTACAATTAGTTCCACTCCTTGCTACTAGATGTCGTGGTGAGCAGTAAATCCTCGATGGATAATACCAGACTGTACAACCAAAGATAATCCTATTTAGTTAGTCTATGGTATAACAATTAATTTCTGTGTAAATGCTGTAATTATATGTATAACTTCGAATTCTTCTATTGCCTTTGATAATACTGTAACAACCGCATTTATTAACTATATTAATATAGTCACTGTAACTATATTCCATCAATGTGGCTTTGATGGAAATAAATAATCTTATTCATTACTTAAGATCACCAGAAGCTAAACTGCATGCTTAAATTCAAGCTCATTTCTCGATAATAATATAAATTGAATCCATATAAAAATATATATTTTTATTTTCAAACATCTTATACTTATTCATTATTGGAAATAATTCAATACTTTATAGCAATTGATTATTTCACATTAATTTAATAACATTTTCCATTTGCGAAATCAAAATTTTTGATTTATCAATTTCATAAATCAAAAAAACATTTATAAAATGTTTGAAAACCACTGATAGTTTTGAATTGATCTTGGAATAGTTCTGAATAAAGAACATGGAATAATGAAGCAAGTAAAGCTGGTTCATTTCCCCACAGACAATTCTACTTCAAATAAATAATTATTCATTTTGGAAAAATATATTACAAGTACATGAGATATTCATTATAGACATATTTCAAAAAAATATATATAAATATGCAAAGTCATAGAACGAAATAATGCACTTTCTTTTATAAGATAACTAATATAATCCAAAATAAAATACTGATTGCTGAATTGCAATTAATTTTTTTGCATACTTCTTGATAGATTTTCTGTGATTTTGGTAACGCACCTGCACTGACAATGAATTACCTCATTACAGCTTTTTATAGTGTTCAAACATATAGACTAATCATAATTTATAAATGATGGAGAATGAATTGTTTCTGGTTCTAAAAGTGTATAAGAATCCATACACTATGATGCAGCTATGTTAATATTTAATAGTGTATGAATTCTTATACACATTTGTAAAAATTTGTAATGAGTATGACGATAATCGATTTTCAAGCCAGGTGCCTGAGAAAAATTGACCAGCTCTTGCTTATGGTTTTTTATTTATGCTTATGGCTTTTTTTGGCGGAGAGACCCTTTCGGGTCTCTTGCTTATGGTATCAGACAATCATTAATAATTAAAGTCACTCTACAGTATAAGTAGTGTGGTTAATACACATACATTGAAAAAGGATTTCAATAATCAAATCCCAGGGTACAAGTTACAACTCAAATAAAAAAATAATAAAAATTGAATTCTTTAAAATAAGCTCAACTACATTTTATCAAATTTCCATTTCAAGTGAACAATTAATGGTCATTCTTAATATAAAAGCTAGACTATCGCCAGATATTCAATTGATGCTTATTTGGTCATTGCTGAGGGAATTTCATCAGAAATGCTACAGCGCGGTTGGAGAAAAATTTACTTCTGATGCAGATTAATCAATGGAGACCATAATATTCAACAAGTTTACTCTTTCAGCAATTAATATGTTTGGTTTTTCAACAACTAAAAACATTCTGTTCGAAAATTCGACATTTAAGATGTAGCTGTAATACAACAGCCATGTCCATCCACACTTGGTCGATTTTATGTGCGGCTCAAGCAAGCTGAATTTATGCATTGCTGGCCACATGATGTGTAGCACGAAACATCGACCACGTCAAGACATAGGAAATCGATGTTCCAAAGTTCGACACTATACATATACATAACTTACCCAGTAATAGAAATTTGGCAGTCGACACAAAGACAAACGGAGCATATTGATATTCAGTCAAAAATCCTGATTTGTAGCCTATTTCACTTAAAAAACACCCTTTTTATTTAGTGTACATAATAAATTATAGATAATATATTGATTTTTATATACTTTCAATGTATTCATATGCAATCTCAAATTTATAAACCTTGATTTGTAAATACAGTCATAGAGAAGCAATACTCTCTAGTCTATTCTAATCTGTTCTCTGTGGTACAGTATAAAACAAATCAGTCAACACTTGCTTCTGGTATGAATCATTGAATGGTGACACCTACATCTTTCTGAATAGCAAAATTCAACTGCTGGAAACAGTCTTTACATTTTGTTCTCATATAAAATTATCTCTAGAGTATAATTTTATAATATTATCTTCAATGCCGTATTCATTTTGTGAATAAATGCAAAAAAAATATCTCAAAATCATTATTATCTAGAGCGGTAATACATTAAAAACTGAGAATTCTTTACTGTGTTGAAAGTTTTCTGGTTTATTCCCCTAATGAATGAATATTATATCAAACCTCTTTTTCATTTGATAATATTAATACTACCATAATAAGATGACAAAATGACGTGACATTGACAGGTTATGCCTTATTGGTAAATTGAAAATTAAATTAGCAAATAGATTTTGGTGGAATTTTCCAACATTTCTTAATTGTATATTATATAAATTTATATTTAAAATGAAAACGCAAGGTTTTTGTCAATTCTACTATATATTTGTATATTTGTGGTACAAGGACCATGGTTTACCACAAATAAATAGTAGAATAATTTGACAAAATCATTGTTTTCATTTTAATTATTATGGAACAGTTCTACAATCTAAATGGTGACTCTTTAGAATATTTATATTTTCTTGATACAGAATTTTTTGTTTTAAATACTACTTAAAAAAGCAATCAATTTCTACGTGAATAAGTATTGTGGTCCGTATAAGGCACTAAATTTAAACATTTCTCAATGTTTCTACAGTTATACCATAGCCCCCTATACTACATAGGCTACCTCAATACCCTATAGCCCCCTCTAAAATAAGTATTAGAGGAGGCTATGGTTCTACCACAGACAACATATAGTTGTATGTATAGTTAGTCTATGGTTCTACCCAACATAAAATTCCAGTAAAAACTCGTTGAATGATCCACTCACCATACTCTCAGATATCTCTTCTTTTTAACTTTTTTTTTCAATTTCAGATAACATTCTTGGACACCAGACAATCCTTGGAGTTTACTCAGCAAACTTATTTATTTCAATCCCAATCTTCAGAGTAAAGTCAGCTCAAGCAAACTAACTCAAGTTAGCTTCAATGTAAGTACTGAAAATGGTTGAATAAAACAACAAAAGAATTGTAATAATTATTATTTTAAAATAGCACTCAAATTACACTGATGTACAAATGATTGATCAATCTTAAAGCTACAAAATTATCAATAGTTCAATAATAACCGGTCTATTGCCATGTTTAAAATATTGCTCTGTGTATAAGAATAAGAAATGCCTTTCAAGTCCCTGAAACTTGGTTCAGTCTATTGTAATCAATACAGGAAAAACTTCAATACCATTGAGCACATTCTGAAATCAGAAAACTGATATATACTTGCAAAAAGAAAACAAAAAACAAGGAATATAAATTTTCTGTACAATCATGTTTTAGTTTTATGTTAATATTTAAAATCAGTGATGTTTCATGAATTGTATTATAGTACTGTATCTATATTTCACTAAGTACCGACAGGCTTCAGAAGTAAGCTATTTGAGTAAAAATTGATTCTATAGTCCACTGACCTTGCCGAATAAACCAGATTATATTCGAAATTTGATTAATTTCTGGAGAAAAACGCAGTTTGAGTATTCAAGTTTAGAATTTTTTTTCATTATTCAAAAAATCAAGTTGGTGATAATATTCTAAAGACAGTTGAGTGAATCTACCATGTATTTGAAAGATTTGAGCCGAAATTGAATTTTCAAATATGTTCACATAAGAAATTTGGGAATTAAAAGAAGGCACTGATTGGAATACAAGCCTTACTGGCTCAAGTTATTTGTGTTGCCACAATGTAAATTATTAATTTATTGTACGAATGCGCTTCGGGATGAGAGTTGAATAACTCTAATATCAAACTGGATCTGATACCAGTAACTGGTAGTTTTAAAATCTAATTTGGAATCAAATTTGATGGATAATGATATAACCGGAAACCCCAGAATGCTGAATTATTGTGCTTACAATAATTATTATTGCAGTTATTATGATTCTGATTCATGCTTTGAATGTTATGAATTCAGTTTCAATGAAAATTTACAGAAATCTAATCTTCCAAATACATATTTTCACTTGAATGAGAGTCATAATAATCCTTATTTATTGACTAGAGAAAGATTTTGTAACTAGAAGTTTGATTTCTCTTTATTCAAGATGTACAACTGATTCACAAAAATGGCAAAATGTTCTCAACAAGACTGACATTCCAGATGATTGAACGGGAATCTGGATGACCATGAGTAGTGTACATGTTATAATGAAATGTAATAAATCAGTTAATGCAGAGGTAATGTAGGTACGGTGATAAAACTATGTAGTTGAAAAATATGAGTATTGAATAGTGGAGGTAATGTAGGAAGTAAATGTAATAATGCCACTTACAAATAATCAGTCAGAAAAGGTACACAGCCTAATCAGTGCAGTTCATACGACTCTCGGGATGAAGCTGATTAAAAATAATCTCAGCTCCTGGATCTTGATCTGTGGTGTTTTTTCTTATGTCGCTTCTTGCTCTTCTTGGAACTTCTAGCATTTTCTTCTGAAGACGATGAACTGTTGCTAGTTGAATATTTCCGACTACTTTTCTTAGATTTTTTCCTATCTTTAGAATAGCTACTGTCCTCACGATAAGACTTGGAAGATTTTTTCACTAGTTCTTTGTCGCTCTTCCTCCTACGGTGATAGTTGTCTTCTTCCTCCTCTTCCTCAGATGATGTCTCCCTAGATTTCTTCTTTCGCTTCCCCTCTAAAGATTGATGGGAGTTCTTGTGTTTCTTCTTCTTTGAGCGTTCGTTATCCTCATCTGAAACTGAGCTAGATCGTTTTCCTCTTCTGCGTTTCTGTTTTTCGTATTCACTATCTTCTGATGAGGTATCTGATCGGTTCCCTTTTGTTTTCCAATTCTGTTTTTTTACTTCCACATTCGATGATCTATCCGATTTACTATACTTCTGTCTTTTGGGATCGTTGTCAACGTCTGATTCAGAAGAATATCTTCTTCTTTCATACCTTCTATCTTTCACATGTGTTTTCCTGGAATTTGATTCATCTTCTGAGTGAGAATTCGATCTTCGTCTATCATTGCGATTTCTAGCTTCCTTATACCGGTCCCTTCTATCATAGCGTGGATCATCTCTGTCATCAAACTTGCTTTTCTGTGTTTTATCTGAATTATAACGTGAAGAACTAACATTTGCATCAGATTTTGATCCTTTATTCTTCATAGATTCAATAATATCATTTGGATTTTCACCGGCGTTTTCTTTCTCTTTGAATTCTTCATATTTTTTCACATTCAAAACTTTGGAGTTTTTGTTATATTCGTCTTTACTTACTGCTTTCACCATGAATTCATTGAATGTCAGTACTGAACCTGAAATGGCCATTTTTGCGATCAGACGTCCGGTCTCCTCATCAAATCCCATAATCTCACCGAAAAGATCCTTATGGGATCCAGCTATTATTCGAATATAACTACCTTTCACCAATTTAAGAGCCTCTTCTTTAGTTTCTGATGTTTTCTCTGGTTGGATTACTTTATCTGCGCCCAGTCCCAGTCCTTTAGGTCTTAAAACCGGTGGTTTAGCGGTAACTAACTGCTCGTTCTTGCCTATACCCTTTCCAGGTTTCCAGCCCATACCACTCAACATATACATGGCAAATTCAGCAATGGGAATATTGTCATAATCGTCAAGAGTTGATTCTTTTTCACTAACTGGAGCACTTGCCAATGGAACACTGAACGTAGATTTCTCCTCCTTTTTCTCTTCTGATTTCTTCAAATCTTCTAGAATCTCTTTAGCAGCTAATTGATCCAGATTTTCAGGAGCATTTTCCACCGTACTTGAAGCATCGTTTGAAGTGGATGTTTGAGTTTTGGACAAGTTTTCACTTACACTGGCATCATTGGTTTCTGCAGAATCAGTTGCTTTGAGTTGTCTACGCACTATCCTACTTTGCACTATACTATGACTGTCCGGTCTATTGAGTGGTATAACTAGCACACTTTTCTTAGGTTCTTCATTTTTCACTTTAATTGACTTGTTTTCCAAGCAGTCAATGAACTGAACTACATCATCCTTTTTAGGTGGAACTTTATTACCTATCACTGGAGCTTTTTGAAGTTTACTGAAACCGAATGATATAGTCTTCTTCTCCTGTTTTTCCATGACGATATCATGTATTTATAAAATATTATCAACTAAAACTCACAAATAATAGATGATTGTTGGTTATGTTTACGATAGAGCTCAACACTAATCTGCAGTTTGAGAAAAGCAACGCGTGTGTTTGGTTACTAGGTTAGTTTAGTTAGCAGTGGACAAAAAGAAACGTTTCATTACGTTTTCCTGAACAATTAATTAACTACTTCATACTGAGAATATGAACTTCATAATCAAAATTCCCTTTTGAAAGAATGAGTGTGCTTCTTTACACTTTTTAGATCAATAATTTTGAAAACTGAAAACATAGAAGAGCTAGTTACTGTCGATGAAATCAAGCGACCATTCGTCTTCGCAGTGGCGCACAATTTGAAAAGAACGGACTGAAAACTGCGTAACATCATTCCAATAACACCAATTTTGGTTTTTGGTTCTCGTTTTGATTGAATTGAATACGGTATTAAACTACATCTGGAATAGAAATAATCCTTTATCAATAATAGTGTTATGAAAATCTGACAATGGGACTGTAAATAATGAGTTTATAAATGTAAGTTTATAAACGGTATTATTTATTTATTCATCAAAAAAATACTTTTATTATTTATTATTCATCACTACACAAACTCAAAATTATAAATGGAGCAAATAGCACATCATAAAAAATATATTTTTCAATCACATCATGGATTTGAGCTGGAATTGGATATTCAATTGGAGCTGAACTCCAAGAATTCCCTGAAAATCAAATCCTTAAAAAACATTATGTCTTACGTTACAACAGAAAAAATAAAACTAAACAATTTCAACCCAAATTCAACTCAAAAATAATAAAAAAACTGATGTCATACGATTCATAGTGCTAAAGTTATAAACTAAACGTTTTGAGTGCGTATAGTGCGATTTATTTTAATCAGTTTGAATTGGTGACGTGGAGTTTTTAAGCAGTGAATATATATATTTTTTGTATTTTTCATCTAATGGTAATATTTTCAATAGGTAAACATTGTGATCATGAAATGGATGGATGTAATTATAAAAATAGTGAGGAAGAAGGTAGAGGTATTTATTTTCTTGTCTCTATTCGCAGTTGCGGAGGTCTCCAAAGTTTCTGATAGCAGTATTTGGATTTTTGTTTGATTAATAATCATGTTAATCTTTGCTTCCTGAAAATCCAACTATTACTACTGTATTACGTATCAAATTCAATGTCACCACCTGTATCTAGTAGGCTACAATAGCGTGTATTGCTATGATGACAGAGCCGACTATCTACAAGAGAGGAGGTCCTAATGAGTTACATATTGAAAGGAATGCTCATCCCATAGTTTTCACCACATTCACATAGAAGAACAGTAGAGCTTCATTTTCTTCAAGCTAGCTTGAAAAGTGGGTACCAAACGCATCTGCGGACGAGGACGGTAGTGGAAGAGTAGGGTGGGGAGGAACTGCCCCATTTCCTTTTACACTTTTCTTGTAAGTTTTCTTCAGGGGTTTCTCCAGAAAAAGGAATCGCCGAGAATGTCTTCAGTCAACGAGGACTCGCCAAAATCTGGAAGCAATCTGAATCTGTGGACTGTAACGCTGCCTAAATGTACCGGTATGTACAAGAAAACTTGCCAATCAAAAATTTTAAATATTGTAGCTAATGATGTCAACATAAGACTGTCTTGTGCAATGTGCATGTATAATGGAGTAGAGTGTTGCTGATAATGCCAACATAAGTCTATGTCTTGTGCGTGTGTAATGCGGGGTGAAGTAATGGTTAAATTAAAATACCAGGCGAAAAAGGAATCGAACCCTTAACTGGTGGAAAGATAGCAGACTGATGAAGGTACTCTTGTTAGTTGGTGTTTTACAAGTTTTAATATTGGTTTCCAAGTTGAATAATTACATTTTTATTCCTTTTTTGTTTGGGACACTGATCCATATTGATCTGACGATCGATTGTCAAAAATTGTTTGTTATTTTCACCTAAGAAACTAAAACAATAATGATTTTTTGATATGATATAATTATTTCCATGAATTAGGCCTGTTCATGGTTATTCTATCCTCCAGGTTTGAAACAGAAAAGGGAATGCCTAGAGCATCCAAACTTTCCAATCGAAATTAGTGTGATTATTTATGAATTGTTTGCGAATAATATTCAATCAATTGAAGTTATCTTTTACATCAATTGAATATGTCAATATTACTGACCATCAATTAGGACTGAATTAACATTCAACATACACTAAATAATTTAATATTTCCATTTGAAACATATTAATAGTTTTTAGAACATCCATGCTCGATATGCTACAATTACATGATTTTGTAAATTTCAATTTTGAAAATTTCCATTCCATTAATTATTGAACTGAATTGAACCATATTTGAAATTCTCATTTTCCTATCATTCAAGCTTAGTCATTTTTATTCCATGAATTGAACTAAATTGAATCATACTTCAAACATGCTCATCTTTCAATCATTTAAGTTTGAAACTTTTTATATTAATTACAAACTTATGTACGGTAATAATTGATCGAGAATTATGGTCACCAATCCTGAATTTGAATCATCCTTAATTAGGATCAGTGATACTAATATCCTATTTTAAAAGTCCAATATACAACACTAATTAGACAATTAGAAGAAATGAGTCATTAAAAATATTTAATAATAATGAATCATTGGGATTTCTTTCTCGGGTAGATGAGTTCATGTTTAATGCGAACCAATCACTTTTAGATTTTCTATTTAATTAGCGATAGGGCAATGGGAGTTTATTGTGCTTATCTAGTCAAAAATCGGAAATTTTCGATGTGTTCTAGCATATTCTATTAATATTAGTGGAACACGTTTAAATCTTTCAATCATAGTCCAAATATTGACCATGAAGAGTCAACAAGTAGATGTTTCATAATTAATGTTTATTATTTATTCTGATGATTATTTTAAATTTTTGTTAAACAAATTACACGTGAATGAATGTAAACAGTTACATGAGCTTGGAAGTTTATTACTCTATGTTATTACTTATGCTATGCCAGACATATAAGCAACGGTAGAAAGCATATATTTTTGCAAGATTTCATACTCAATAAATTTTATTACCTACTATTGGCAATTAAAAGATCCGAGTTTACCGGATATTTCCGGGTTACTATTTATTAAATTAATATTTAAATGAGATGTTCATACTCAATCAATTACAATTTTATTACTCTGGCAATAAAATAAGAATAAAGCAATGGAATTCTTCAATTTTGGTTTTTATCACGGACTGCTTCTATTGAATCACTTCAATCGTGACATGAATAACAATATAGTCTTGAACAGTCTAAAGAATCTCTAAATAGACAGCTAGGCGTTATTCATCTAATTTTCAAAGTAAAGTAGACCCGATACAGAAAAAAATCTCATAATCCTCTTTACTGAATAGAAAGCCTTGAAGTTGTCAAAACCACATTTTTATGTGAAATTTTTGGTTTTGACAACTTCAAATATTTTTATTCAGTACGGATAACTACCGCATCACCTTCACTACTACACAGAAAGATATTCCTCTTCAATTGCTCATAGAATAACACCCTACCAATTTATATTTTCAAGTGTGGAAAATATTAAAAATACCAAATTGAAAATAGTTACATAATGTAATATTCCGGGATATTACCCTAAATATAATACCACAGAGAACAGATTAGTTCTAGAACCTAGTAATTGTAGTTCTAGAGAGTATCACTTCTCTATGATAATACCAAAGAATCGTTCACTAACGAATCTGAATTAAATGTAAGAGTAGATAATTCTCCAAGTAATCCATACACAGGAATAATCGACAACTTTTTTTAATATGAATTACTGAATAATTTTTTCAATATAATATTTATCCTTTTGTTCTATTTGATTAAATAATTCAATCGCCTTCCGGTAATTTCTCGCTTGGGATTAGAAGATCCACCCCTTCTCTTATTTATGCCCGGTTTTTCAGTCGCTCAATAGACAGTTTATGGATCCAATAGCACTATTGAATCAATAACCATGTGTTTTCAAATGCAAAAAAAGTTATTGATTCAATAAGTTTATTGAACGACTGAAAAACCGGGCATTAGTAACTTATATTTCCAAGTGACGGAATTAAAAAAAAATCAAATTTCAATCAGCTTTTTCCCCTTTTACTGTCTGCTTTTTCTGTAGGATTTTTTTGCTATTGGTACCTACTAACATAGACAAAGAATGGGAATTTCTCCTCCTCTTCTTTGTCTATGGTACTAATGACATATTATTTATATTTTCATTCAACAAGAAGAAAGTTTTTATTTATTTATCTGTCAATAATTCATACAAGAACTCAATTCAAGGATTGGAAGATGAACAACACATAATATTTTCAATAATAAGTCACACTTTGATACCGGTATCTATTTTTGCAATGTTTCATGAATGTTTTGCGAACGTGAATTCCAGTCTATCTTTCTAATACATAATGTGTCAGACATATAGTAGGTATGGATGAATGACCTTGCTAAAAGATAACAATCGGCTATTAACAATAGCAGCCTCACGCCGCTCTGTTTGCTATGGTGTGCAAGAAAGGTAAACTCATCAAATGAACTGGGAAACATGTCACCTTTACCATTGAATATATATCCTTTATATATATATATATATATTCAATGCCTTTACCAAGTGCCATGAACTTGCCCTTTCCAAGACGAATTTTATATCAACTTGAGGAAACTTAAAATTGACTCATCAAAATGAATCTTGTTCTGATGCATTATTCATAATAATATCCTTGTTTAGTATTTGTACTTTTGTTTTCAACCAATTGAATTTCTTGATGAATAGATGCTAGTTGCACAAAAATCCAATATTGAATTTAACCCCCGTAAAATGACGTCATTGCATTTGCTTCGGATTTGTTCATTGGTTCTCGTTGCATTGGTTCCTTTTTAGATTAGGCTATCATCATTTAACTGCTTTTAAATTCTATTGGATCTTCATGCAACTAGCTAGTGCATGAAAAAGATAAAAAATCGAAATAATAGTTCTGGTCTTTTTGATAAATTTATCAGAATAAATGTATATAATTATAAATAAATATATGTTATACGATAAGACGAGAGATTATTGTCATACGTCAGGACTTCTTGATAACAACTAGAATTATATAGACTAGAATGATATAAACTAGAATTTTATTTTACCGCTTTATATCTATTGATTCTTTGATTGTAAATAATATAAAAATTGATGGGATTGACAAGATTCAATGTTTTTCGTAAACGTTTTAGTTGATCAAGAAAGGGATAAGATTGAACCGAGATCAAATTAATCCTAGATATACCGGTACCTATTAATATTGAAAAATGAAGATTTGATCTGTTTTCAAAAGTTTGTTAAATTGGTGCATAGGTCTTCTATAACATATAGGCTACTGCAGGAGACGTGGATCATTGTGGGAGAAAATTTCTCACAATTTGTCAGTTGACATCAATTAATTTCTGTCTAAAAGCCAATAAATTTTTAATTACAAGTTCGGTCACGCCAACATCAAGAGGAAAGATGCAGTTCAAAGAAAAGGTGGACGTTGAATTTAAGAAAAAGACAAAAATATAGAATAAAAAAGAGACAAAAAATTGAAAAGAGAAGAGAATGAGAACCTGACATATCGACGTGTAAGATGCAGGAGGAAGTAAGAGAGAGAGGGATAGAGAGTGTGTGTTAGAAAGAGAAAGAGAAGGAGAGTGAGAAAACACGGTTCTGCCATCAGCTATTAAATTTAATTCTCTCAAATACAGTAGCTTACTTTTCAGTGGGCTTAGGTCATGGTTCCTTGAATGACGGGTTGGAGTTTATTGGATGATCATTTTAGCCAATATTTTTCACATAGAGTAATAATCTCCTATGAGTTTCTAGAGTTCACATAGCAAGATTTTAATACCCAATATCGTCCTGATCAAGAAACAATACGAATTTTATTCTCTACTTACCGTATGACTGTAAATATTAACAGAATCTGCTACAATCATTTTTTAGTTTTTAGTAATTTTTAATATGGGTACTGTTTTTCAATAATTGATTTGATTAATTTTTTATATAATTTTTCTTCTTGCAGAAACAGAAAAGAGTGAAACTTGTAAGGAGGATGAGCATGATGTGAACTACGAAAAAGCGGTAACGTTAACAGGTATAAAATGAGCTGTGCACAGGTAATTTCACTTGAATAAAATAAACACTATTTTACTCTTACTTTTTACACCCCAGAATGTATCCAGGGAGTCTATTTTATTCAGTAAATCAAGTCTTATTTTTCCACTTTAACAGCAAAGTTTTCGAAAGATTTTGTTGAACATTGGAACATATTCGGCACTCTTCAATACCAAAGTAAAAATTTTCAGTACGGTAGGTAGTATATCAGATCAAATTTTCACTATAGAGCTTGTTCAGAAGATGTCACCTTTTTACAATATCGTAGGATTCCAGTAATTATATCGTTCCAATAATGAGTCATACCGTATCAATTCGAATCTGAAGGAGATCTGATTTATTCAATTGAACCGCTAATAAACGCAGCTTCATCATAAGAGTTTTAAAAGCTTTTGAAAGTAGAATTTTCGAGCTAACTCATTCTTCAGAAGCTTTCAGTTATTTGATAAAGCGTCACATAGAATATTGACTTTATCTTAATGTACAATACATTTTTATCCGTTTCAAAGTTGCTATATATAAAAGTCTGAGATTGAACCTGGTGTAATAATCATATTTTCAACAGTTTTTTCTGTTTAAGTTTTTTCAGATCTGTCCTATAATGTCCTATTCCAACTCAAAAAGTAGTTGGTTCTAGAATATTGGAAAGCGTATACAAAACTCACAAAGATTACTATGTTTTTCATGTTTTTTAATTACTATGTAATTATTGATTGAACACACTTTGACTACGTTTCTATGCACAAGTATACAATGATTACGTTATTATGTTGATTCAAAGTATATTCTCATCCAAACTCCTTGTCTTGATGTTGATTTAATTAAATGAATGCACAAGAGTGAAAAAAATTGAAGAATGGTTGCAGCAAATTTTCAACAAATTTCATATTGATCTAATTAAACGGTCAGTGATGAGTAACAATGATTATGAGAAATAATTATTTTCATTGAAACTGAATTGGATTATACAGAGTATTTAAGGTTTTTAAACCCTGAGTTTCAAAAGTATTTATTTTATAAAATTTATTGCTTTCAGGAACAGGAATATTCCACCTATCGATTGCTCTTGTGAGCGGATTTACATTTTTGGCGGCTGGCTTACAAACTAATTTGAACGCTTATATTTTACCATCAGCACAATGCGACTTGTCTCTAACATCTGAAGAAATGGGACTTCTCAACGCTGCTTTCCTTGCTGGTAAAAATAAGTTGACAATCAAGTAATGATTAGTATTAAAGAACTTACCAAACTAGATTTTTGTTATTATTTTAACTCTGGATAATAGAGGCCTATAGATAATTTTATTACTTGAGACATAGACTAATTATTATACTAACATTGTCTGAACAAACAAGAGTGTAAAAAAAACAGTGATACGGCTATATGAAAAACTATTTACAGAATTATTAAGAACTAATGAGTGGCATGAGAAAACTAATTAATTAAAAAATAAAATTACAATTTTACAACAGAAAAAGGGAACAAACGTTTTATCAATCAGAACAATGAGCAGGCTATATCAACAGTCTTGAATATCAATAATGAATACACAGGAGAGAAGGTGGCATAATTTGGCCAAGATGACCAAATAAGTATACATTTACATAATTATCTAAGTATATATTGAAATATTATACTTCTTATCATCCTTCGACAAGTGCCTTTGATTGGATGGAGCCTCTATTCAATTAAACAGCCTATATTTTTTTGCAGTGACTGTGAGAAGATCAATGATTTGCTTATAATGTGGTAACGCTCTACTATTAAGTTTTATATTAGGACAAATTATTGTTGTGGAAGAAATTAGCCCATGTTTTCTCAACATCATAATAATTGTGATAACTACTGTAAAGTAATATATTATTAATTAACATCATAGGATAGTAATGCTTAATTTGATCATTTGAAAGAATATGTTTTCAAATTTGTGATATGTTTTCAATAGGTCAAATAGATTGAAAACAGAGTTTTTTTGCAGGTGCCCTAACGAGCAGTTTTTTGTGGGGCGTTTTGGCTGATATGATTGGCAGACGAAAGGTTCTAGTGAGCGGAATGTTGATTGACGGCCTACTATCACTTTTCTCCAGTCTGTCTCAGCGCTTCTACGTTCTATTGATATTCAGATTTTTCAATGGATTCATGTGAGTAGTGTGAAGAGCGAGAGAGAGAAACAGCTCACAAGAAGCATTTGAAGTTAAGATTGAGTACAGTGATAAGTTGCTATATTTTATCTTTGAAGTCAAGAGAAGATATATGGTACCGGTACTCACATGACATATTCAAATTATCCACTTAATTAGAATTTTTAATTTCAAGAAATTAGGTCAAAGTGAGACAATCAAGATTTTTTAGAGTGTGAGTTCTAAAATTTTTCACTTTGTTAGGCTACTGTGGAATTATTCTGAATGTGATATCTGTTCAATAACTATCAGCAAAAAAATAGAATAGACGTAGGCAGAAGGCCTATTGAGTTAAAGGAAAATATACTGTGTATTCTTGAAAAAATAAATAGTTTATGACAACAGCATTCCATTACAATTTTTTTTTTCTGAGGGTGATTTACCAACATCAGCCTTATAAAAGACTTGTCCGAAGATCTGTTTTATATTTAAATCATTTTTTAATGGTTTGAGAAAGATCTCTCCAAATATTTTATCAATTCTTTCAACTTATGAGGATAAAGAAGAACTGAGTAAAATATGATTAAAAATGAGTACAATAATAATTCATAGCAAATTCCTCTCTGTTCCGTATATTACACAGATTATTACATGTTTGGAGTTTGTTTATGTACGGTTGATAAAGGAAATTACGAAAAATACAATTCAACCGGTAAAATAAGTCCATATCCGCAAAAATGGCATAGTTTTAGTTAGACCTTGTATACAATCCCAACATGAAAGTGAGAACTAATAACAACCTGTAACAGATACCCAACTTCATGTGTAGATATTGTCGGTACATTAACTCAGTTCTTAGAGATATTGAAATGGTAAGTTACCTACAGTACACAGACTGATGTGTCACTTGTAGAGGGAATATAGTTGAACATCTAAATGAATGGATGCCTCTACTATTAGACGGCACTGTATGCAAACACGGATTAATAGATTTTTTCATATACACGTTCGCAGGTGTTATTTTTGTCTCATTGTTCAAAATCAAGTTCACTTGCCAGACATGTTGTTAGTAGAATTTGTTGTAATTGTAATCAAGAACAAATCTCTTCTAAATTATGTCTGTTAGCAGATAAAATTATTCTGGTTTAATTGATCGAGAGGGAACTATCATTATATTTCATAGGCCTTATAGTCTAATTTGACAGTGGAAATAGTGTTCTGTTGATATAATAGTTTATGCAATGGTTAAATATGGTGAGAAAAATATCGAGGTTAAAATACGAGCGGCAACGCCGCGAGTTATTTTAAGGTATCTCAAGAGTCATTTAAAGGCTAAAATACAACCATTGCATAGGGCTACACCATTTTGCTTAATACGCATGACTGTATTATAAAAGAGAACAGAAAATATTATTTGTAGTTAGTTATTGTGTTATTGAGAATATTAGAATGAGATAAGGAACACAGTTTCTATATGAGACTCATATTGTTATTGCAGAGTGGGAGGACCGAGTGCTCTGATTTTGGCGTACATGGGAGAGTTTTTTCCAGAGAGACTGCGAGCCAAAGTAATTTGCTATGTTGGCGTTTTGTGGACTCTTTCTTGGGCGATAATGCCAGGTGAGTAGAACAGTCCGCTCAGGCTACCTTGGATTTGATAATTCGTCTGAAATATGAATGAAATGTCCTCATGATTCATAAAAATCATTCGGAATTTATAACATTCAGTCTTCGTTCAGCTAATGTAATAGTCACTAAAAATGCCAATAAATCATTTATAGAAATTATAAAGCCTTCATTTAATTATGAAGACCCCAAGCAAGGCTACACTAAATGGACATCTAGTGTAGCCTTGCCCCAAGCCTTCACACCTGTATTTGACTCTTTGGTTGTCTGAAATCGCAGATGACAGCTGGTCAACTCATCCATTCATATTGTGTTGAAAATTTTTATTCTATCATTATAATAATGTATTATATAAATTATTAAAAATGATATATTATTATTTACGAAGATTTGAATTTATGATTGAGTGTTAGGTGATAGCTATATCATTGTAATAGTTTATCTCTCGATTTTCTTCAACATTTTCCTTTTATTCAATTGAATCTAGTTTTTAGTCTTTCTAAAATATTTTATATTTTTTTATCATTTTTCTGGTTAATGCTATCTATGACAGAACTGTACCCCATACACAGAATCGTCTATGTGGAGAATAATTCCCAATTTTTTATCAGGCCTATTTGTTCTTTGTAATGTATTCTGCATTATTTGTGAATAAAAATATACGGTTTCATTGCTTTGCACCTAAGACTAACAAAATAATGGATTATTTCGAATGGTACAGTAATCTTTAATAATATTATCTTGAATGGTTATGCTCATTTTGATTATCTATGAATGAATTATCTCTGGTTGCATATGCATATTATTCCTCTCTTGATAAAATAAACTGTATTTTCTTCTATCAATGAAAATGCAATTTAAATACAGTAACTTTCAAGTGAAAAAACACTCACGTTCTTTGATGTGACAATAGTTTCGTGCTGGTGTTGCACATTTTCAACAGTCCTGTTTGACTTGAAAATGTGCAACACCAGCACGAAACAATTGTCGTCACATCAAAAAACGTGAGTGTTTTTTCACTTAAAAGTTACTGTATTTGAATTCTAATAGTATTAATTAGTGAAAAGAAGATGGATAATCAAAAACAAAATGCAATTAGTTCCAGATTCAACTAATCTACACAGTAAGCCCCTGCGCCCACTTCGCAACTGCTATCTGATTTCAGTCAGCAACCCAATGTTGCCAGATGACATTTGGCTGTTTTTCGGGCAATCTAACCTATCAGCCAAAGTCATCTGGCAACGCTGGGTTGCTGACTGAAATCAGATAGCAGTTGCTTAGTGGGCGCAGGGGCTAAATATTCATAATTACATATGTTTCTGTTCAGCAATCGCGTGGGTTGTGATACCCATGCAATGGTCCTATTCAAGCGATGGCTTCACCTACAATTCGTGGCGGCTTCTAATTGCAATAGTGGCTGTGCCCAGTCTTCTCAGTTCACTGATGCTCTTCTTCTACCCGGAGAGTCCTCGGTTTCTGCTCTCCAAAGGAAGACAACAGGAGGCTCGTGATACTCTTGCATCTATCTACTCTTGGAATACTGGCAACTCTCCTGATCAATATGTGGTGAGTCCAGTTTTCAATTGTTGCTGTTGTTGATATAGAATACTAAACATGAATAAAAAACAGAAAAAAACTTCAATCTCTATATATGTTTTAGGCTAGGCGTACACCGGTTAGTCAAGACGAGATTAGTCACGTTTAGTCACAGTACTTCACATAGTTGCTTATGAAGCAACACACACCGATTAGTCATTGCATCAGTGTGTGCTTCTTCATAAGGAACTATGTGAATTACTGTGACTAAACGTGACTAACCTCGTCTTGTCTTGACTAACCGGTGTACGCCTAGCCTTATGGAGTGACCGAATAGAACCCAAATACTGGAATACTACTGGCAATTCTCCAGATCAATACGTGGTGAGCCGATTATTCTACTGAAATTGTCGCTCTAGTTATTAATATATTTAGAAAATAGAAAACAAGAAAAAATAACAAATAATTTCAATAGATGTTTATGGAAAGGCAGAATAGACGCCAAATACTGCTGGAATAATGGCAATTCTCCTGATGTATACGTGGTGAGCCCACTGTTCAATTGTTGCTATAGCTAATATACTGAAAGTAAATTAAAACAGATGGATAACAAAAAACCTTGTATTTCTTTTGGTTTTTTTATGGATTGGTCGAAGAAGTGGAGTTGGTTGATCGCTGATCTGATAAGCCAAAGACCAAGGTTCGATCACAACTGAATTGAATTTTTATTTTCAATAAAACAAGAAAAATATACATCTCAAATAAGCAACATACTAATAACTTAACAGAATAATATTTTAGAATAATAAAAACCAAACAAAATTGAACTTATTGAGAAAATAGATACCAGCACGTAAGATACAACTTACAAGATATTAGAATAATTTACCATGTAGAATAAAAGTTTTCCAATAATTAGATCAATTAATTAATGAATTTATAACATTAATCATATTTTTCCCTAGACATGAATTAAATATAATCTCTTACTGTGTAATATTCAAGTACATCTTGAATTCTGGAAATTAGAACTCAATCATCAATAATAGAAGCCAAAAACTGTAGGCTGGCTTATTGAAGTTGTAAATACAGAACGGTACCTTGGCTATTTCAATATCATGTACCTAGGCTATTCAATTGATGTCATACTAAAGAGATAAAAAGTAAAGAAAAAATAGAAGAAAATAAAAATTGAATGAAATAATATTTACGTCTCAGATTTACTAACCGCTCTTTCAAGTCAATAAAAACTGAGACTATTCCACTAATTAGTTTATGCATATTTTCCACCACTGCTGATAACTGCAAATCTAGACAAGAGTCTTAAGTGGAATTTGCGGTTGAAAATCGCCTGAAGGGTTGCACCAAAAATACGAACAAAATTATAACTTGTTAATTCTAACACTATAATTATTCAACAGTTTTGAATGTTTCTAGAAACCTTTTGAACAACATTAAATTTACAGGTTTAAATGCTGTTTTTTTTCAATTGAAACTATCTATTCCACAAACTGAATAATAAATAAGTCAACGCGACAGGTAAGTTAACTTATTTTTATGAACTGAAGCTTTCTACTAATTCAATTATTATAATCAATTTGTGGATCAAATAAAAGTATAAAGGCTATGAAGAAAGATTTTGTGGTAGCTGTTTCTTCATACAGCTTTAATACTTCAGTTGCTGTTTTGCATTAAAATGTGCAATTCCAGCACAAAACAATTGTCAAGCAAACAACGTGAGTAATTTTACACTTTAAAGTTTACATTTCCATTTAAATTTTTCAGCACAAAATAATTGTTAAGCAAAAAACGTAATTTTATACTAAAGTTTACATTTCTTTCAACTTAAGATAAATTCTTCACAACAAGTAAGGCTTCTATTATCAATTACAGTTTAAAAGTCGTTCAAGTTGAACCAACTTTGGCTCTTGATATACGACTGGAATTAATTTTTCTGGGCATGCGTTAATGACGCATGCGCAGAAAAATTAATGTCGCTCATATATCAAGAGCCGAAGCTAGTTTAAGATATACCGTACGTCGTTTAAACTGTGATTGATAATACGGACCCAGTATGAAATTAGTCTGTAATTTTGTAATGATTTCTACAGGTGAAATCATTGTGCTGTGAAGAAAGAAAATCCGACAGCTGTTGTCAAGAGAGTGAATCAGCATGCCAAGCGATAAGCACTCTGGTTCAACAGGGCCAGGGTCTTTTCCTGATGCCTACACTCAAGACAACGGCGCTCACTTGCTCTCTATTCTTCACCAACATGTTTGGGTTAGTACAAACACAGAAAATAAGTAGAAGTATTTGTAAAATCGAGAGAAAATGGAACATCTCTCAATTAACTGTGGTACAAGTTAAAATAATCAACACAAGGCACTTTTTGCTAAAGTGGAGTTTGTTAGACTTGAAAAGTGTGATAAATTATTGTCCACAAATTAATTCCTACAGGTGAGGAATTTGTTGGATTCTTAAAATTGCCCAGAATACATTGTGAACAGGTGGAATTTTTTAAATTTTTGAAAGTTGCAATAAAGTGTACAAAAAAACACTTTTTATAAGTGGGAATTTGTTAGAGTTTTAAACATTGTGACACGTTTCCTAGAAGACCTTGTAAAAAGGTGAAAATTGAAAAAGTTGTGTAACAAACTGCTCAGAAGAAACTTTGAACAAGAGCAAATTCGTTGGATTTATAAAATTCCCCAAAATATACTATTTTAACAGTTTGAAGATTTGATAAATTTCAAAAGCTGTCCAAAATCCACTTTCAACTCAACAGGTGAGAAATTTGTTAGATTTTTTAAAAGTTACCACGAATTATTGTGCAAAAGACACTCAATATAGGTGCTGGAGAATTTGTTTGATTTTTGGTGTGTTAATTGTTTGTGTCTACATCAATTTATAATATTTATTTATGTATTAAGAGCATAGACTAACTGTACAGTCTATTATTAGAGTGATAAGAGTTAATGATAACTAGTTAAGCACCTATGATAAGAGTTGGTCTAAGATTACCGTAAGAGTTGATCATTTTTGATCTGTTCCACCAAATCGTGATCGAAATTATTCCCAAGTATTATGCAAATCCTATTATCTTTTGTGATGAATTGTATCTTGATGAAGATGAAGCAGAATTCTTTCTAGGATTCAGTAGCTGAATGGCTCCTGAATCAAACGGAGCGTAGTGGAGAGAGCCCTATCACGCTATCAGCCGTGCCATCCTAGAGAAAAAACATTCTACTCCTCTATATAATCAGATTCATTTAATTTGATGCTTGGATAGATAAATAGATAATTATTATTTCTTTACCATCGTACTCTACGGTCATCTGCAACGTCAAGAAATGATATACCCCTATCTATCTATCTAATGCCAAGCGTCAAATTAAATGAATCTTATTATAATAATTTAAAATGAAAAACAAACAGATTTTGTCAATTCTACTCTTTAATTTTCGGTTCAAGGACCATGATTTCGTAACCACACAGGCTACATCATCAGCTTGACTGAGTGAAGCTGATTCAGCTTGAAAGAGTAGAACTGACAAAATCTGTGTTTTTCATTTTAAATTATTATTATGGAACGGTTCTACAACCTCAATAGTGACTTTAAAATCTTACTATACCTTGTGATATAGGCCTACTACTCCTTCAAACCTTGTGTGTAATATACCTTGATCTAGATTCATAGTAACTTACTTATCATGTATGTTTAATTTTTTTTAATAATGTTTCGCAGCTACTACGGGCTTGGTCTTTGGCTGCCTGAACTTTTCAACAGGTTCGAACAGCACTATGCAATGTACCCCAACATTTCAGTTTCTGTTTGCGAGCTGAGCAGCCATTTTGAAAAGGCAGTGAGCGGCCAGCAAACCTGTGACAGCAGATCGGTTGACAGTGCCGTCTTCACCAACTCGTTGATCATCGGATGCTTTGGATTGGCCGGCAATTTTATTTCCGGAATACTTTCAGGCCGGCTACATAGACGTTCTATGCCAGGTGAGAAAATAGATATTTTATTATTTGTTCTCTATAGATTCTCTAATTCAAAGCTGCTAATGAATTATACAGAGTGAATTATACGATCAAAGCCTTCAAACCAAATTTACCCGCAGATTTCGCAGTAGCGATCGTCAACCTTAAATTAGAATCAAATCAGAGAAAATTGATTCGATGAAATTCATAGTTATTAATTAGCCTATTATTAGTTAACAATTCATTATTAATTTTGTATAAAATACTGGGTGATTCAAAAAGAATTCCACAACTTTAAAACTTTGTATTTAATGAAAGAAATATAATAGAACCTTCTGTTAAACATCATTTCAAAGAGTAATTAAAGAAGTTTTTTTTCACTCACAAAGAAGTTCAGAGATGTTCAATATGACCCCTCCAGACACTCGAGCAATATCAACCCAAAACCTCCCTCAAACTCTTTCCACTCTCACTGTAGCATATCAGGCGTAACAGTTTGATAAGCTGCTGTTATTTCTTGTTTCAAATCATCAATATCCATCCACCATTGATGATTTGAAACAAGAAATAACAGCAGCCATCCAAACTGTTACGCCTGACATGCTACAGATAGTGTGGAACAAGTTTGAGGGAGGTTTTGGATTGATATTGCTCGAGTGTCTGGAGGGGTCATATGGAACATCTCTGAACTTGTTTGTGAGTGAAAAAAACTTCTTTAAATACTCTTTGTAAAGATGTATAACAGAAGGTTCTATGATGTTTCTTTCATAACATACAAATTTTTAAAGTTGTGGTATTCTTTTTGAATCACCCAGTATTTTATACAAAATTAATAATGAATTGTTAACTAATAATAGGCTAATTAATAACTATGAATTTTATCCAATCAATTTTCTCTGATTTGATTCTAATTTAAGGTTGACGATCGCTACTGCGAAATCTGCGGGTAAATTTGGTTTGAAGGCTTTGATCGTTATGACAAGCATTGACAAAAGATCAAATAAATAGAAAAAAAAGTTGAAAATTAAGTTACGGTAGCATAAAAAAATATTAGATATAAAAATTAAATATGAATATTTTAGGATAGCAGGATGAAGAACAAAATTGAATAAGAGAACCATTTCGCAACTCTTGAACCAGAAAAAAGACAATCCTTCTTTTATTCAATAGAGATAGGAGAAGAGACCGTGCATTTCCAGGGTTACAATAAAGAGATAATAAATTATATTTAATTCATATTTAATATAATTTTAATTACTGCTTCTGGTAACACTGGAATCATTTCTGCACGAATATCGTGAGCGGCACTTATAACTTCAAAAAAAACGGAGTTGATGCATCATCCCCATGTCCTCTACAAGTAAACTCAAAAGTAATCAAAACTCTAGTCAGTCTCCCACAATAATTAAGCGGTGTATATTATATAGTAACCACTCAAGCAGTGTATAGTCTACGTCTACATTGAAAAACAGCATTCTCTGGAGTTGAATCATTGAAAAATACCGAGAAATACAGTTTATAGATTAGTTGCTCGAGTAATTATAATACTTATTTAGGCTACATTCAACTAGTTTACATTCAACAAACACAATTTTCAATGAGGCTACCTACCAACTACCTTTTTGTCTAGATTTTGAATTGTTTCTAATTTTTTGGAAACGGTAAGTCAATAAATGAAATTTTCTATTATACAGTGATTGAAAATACGAAAAATATGTTTTATGTTTCAGCGTTTCTGATGTTTGCCTCAGGCTTTTGCGTTCTTGCCATCTATTTTCTGCACAACTCCACTCAGAACCTGATCGTTTCAGCTCTGTTCCAGTTTTTCATTGGCACCGCTCACCTGGTCATCAATTCACTCATTGTTGATATGTTTCCTCCAAGCATAAGGTGAATGATTCCATAATTCAACAGCTCATAGCACTGTTCAATATGTCAGAGTACCGTACGGTACTCAACTACTATACTCTCAAATAACATTTGATCTATTGGAATAGATCAGGTGTTGATATACTAGATCTATTCAATTGATCAGGAGTTGAACAAGTGTTCCATTTTATTAAAACGTGTTTTTATTAGTGTTTCATTTGTATCTTTAAGGATATTTTATCAATTAACTTGTCACATGCTGAGTGACCTTAGCCCAATTAGTACAACTTCATGTGACAAAATAAACATAACATTTCAACAATAAACAAGACTTTATAAAAATTGTCAAACATTGAAAAAAAATTAAAGCTTTTCATTTTATTGAATGAACGGTTTTCCTACACTATTGAAGATTTTCCGTATATCAAGATCAACCATGTTATATCAATATCATATTTTTTCTATTATAATGTATTTCTATAAATGACTGTATTATAGAAAATATTTTTAACTAGATAACTGTTTGACTCTGCCTTGTTATACAAACTGTATTATTGGCTGTGAATAAATATTATCAATGATTTTATAAGGAATATTAATAATCTCAATTTTTCATTTCAGTGGCATGGGTGTATGTTTGACAATATTCTCGGGTCGATTGGGAGCCATGCTCAGTAACCTTGTGTTTGGTCATCTTTTGGACATCAGTTGTGCTGTGCCTATCCTCTTGGTTGCTGCTGTCAGTTTTGGTAAGATTTTTTTATTTATTCTTTTCACTTTGTAACTTAACGTTTTTGGGAGTTTCCTAATAGTCTGCATTTGTACATTGACTGATAATACTATTCAGTGTATTGAGTACACAATAAATACCACCAGCCCAGGTTATCAAAACACATTTAAGTTGCCGAGCTACTTTTCGATTCGATACAATGTAACTCAAGGGACGTAGAGAAAAATTCAGGGTGATGTTTCATTGTTTCAAGATGAACTTTACATTGAGTGATAAATAAGTTCCAAGTTGATTTGAAATAAATATGTATTTATTTGTTCGTATGGCTTTTCTTCGGTGGAGACACTTACGGTTAGGTTCTACCTCACCTAATTTTTGTGACAGTCACCCATCCAATAACAGAAATCGATTATATCTAGGTTTGTAAATTGAGGTTTCACCTACATCTATGTTGAAGTAGGCCTATTGAGTTACCTTAATAAATTCAATGTTGAATTATGAAAGTTCTGTTGGAATAATCTTTCTAACTACCATTATTCTATCGTGAACGAAATCCTAAAGGTGGTTTCAGACCGCTGTAGCGTCGCTTGAGCGACGTCTAGAGCCCGGGACACAGCTGAGCTATTCAGACATTGGATTCAATGCATTAAGGCTAGGCGTACACCGGTTAGTCAAGACAAGACAAGACGAGATTAGTCACGTTTAGTCACAGTACTTCACATAGTTGCTTATGAAGCAACACACCGATTAGTCATTGCATCGGTGTGTGCTGCTTCATAAGCAACTATGTGAATTACTGTGACTAAACGTGACTAATCTCGTCTTGTCTTGTCTTGACTAACCGGTGTACGCCTAGCTTAAGATTCCACACAGCTGATATATAAGCATAATATGTGTGTCCCAGGCTTTCAATGGAAATGTAGCTTAGCTAAAGCGAAGCAACGCCGGTCTGAAACGGTCTTAAATGATGAGTTTATCAATTTTCAGATATTAGCTACATTCGAACTTTACATTAGCAGTAATATACGTTATCACTATCGCATCTATTTTAATTTTTAATGAATGAATAATATGTAATGAATAATGATAAAGAACATAACCTAAATTATTTATTTTTCCACAGGTGGAGGTTTTCTTAGTCTTCTGATTCCCAAACATCCATATTCAGAAGACCAACAAAAAATAGTTACAGTTAAAGAAGCCGCATGAAAGTATAATCTAGTTGTTATTTATCGATAATAATCAATTCATTACCTACTTGGAACAACAAGTCACATTTTCAATCACTTTTTTATAAGTACTGACTACTAGATTCTACCATTGTCGTAAAGGATAATTTATGTGTTGGCGAGTAATTTAAACGATATTTAGTCATAAAATTGTTTAATAATACGGTAATATTCTAGTTTATAAGTTAGTTCATAGAAATGTATAAAAATCAACGACTTGAATATTGTGAAATGATCAAATAGGTGAAAAGCTAAGTTATTTGAGTGGTTATAAGCTACAGAAGTACCAGAAACACAAATTATCTTGCCGTCGGTATTCAAATCTGTGTTAGACCAGATAGGAAATGGATTATTGTATCTAAAAAGAATTATTATAAAAGGATAGCCCTAGCAACCACCTGTTTTGAAAGGATAGGACAAAATCAACGTGTCAATTGTTAGTTTCAGTTTACATGACTTTCGGAAAACCCTGATCAATTAATGAGGAGGCTACTTAAGTTACAGACAACCAATTTTGAAAATATTGTAACTTGATTGCTCTCTATTTGTTCTCTCAGGAAAATTGAATTAATAGAATAATATTATAGTGCATCTCTTTTAGATTTAACATTCAACTTTTCTAAATAAACGATTTGATTGAGTTTCTTGGTTTTGAGTATATTCAAATAATTATAATTAGGTACTTCTTTCATTATCAGGAGCCTGTTTCAAATATTTTCAAAGTTCTTTAAAATAGGAAAAAAAGCGACCACACACTAGTTATTAATAATAATTCCGTGAAACCTGGCTGGCTCAGGTCTGGTGTCAGAGTTTTCAGGTCACTCCTGATCAGTTCAGGGACTCTGACGTGACTTAAGGCTGAGCATCAGCTTAAAAAAAAACTTTTTTATGGTGATATTTTTTTAAGTTTTATGATTTGGATACTATCAAGCTATCAAAATGAAATACTTTTTTTCTTGTTCATTAGTTTTTGAGATATGGGCGTCTAAAGTAGAAATTTTCGGGGAAATTAATCTCAAAATTGGTTGCAAATAGAATTATGAAATTTTGAGCATACGTGCTTGAAGGTATTGTCTATCACTTGACATAATTAGTTTCTAAAAAAAAAACAATTTGAAAAAAAATATTTTCGAAAATAATTTATTTAAAAAAATAACTCAATTTTCAATTAAATTGAGAATTTGTTATTTTTCTCAAAAGTTGATATTTCGAGAAACTAATTATGTCAAGTGATGAATATGCAGCCTTCAAAGCACGTATGCTCAAAATTTCATAATTGTATACCACCTTTGAGATTAATTTGTTCCCCAGCTGCTAGACGCCCATATCTCAAAAACCAATGAACAAGAAAAAAATTTTTTCCTCTAAAAAGTATTTCATTTTGATAGCTTGATAGTATCCAAATCGTAAAACTCAGAAAAATATCACCATAAAAAAGTTTTTTTTTAAGCTGATGCACAGCCTTAACGACTGTTTTTCAGGCAGCCGGGAACGACTAGAGTCCTTAGCTTAGAGTCCTCCGAAACACGAGGAGTGGCTCGAGCTTAAATCTCACAGTCTGACCTAGTACACACTAGTTTATTGCATTATTATTATTATATAGAACACCGCTCTATGACCGAGTCACTATATCAGTGTTTGACCGTGTTTTTCCTGTTTTACAGGACATCTAAACATTTTTGAAACAGGCTCCAGACTGGCTTTTACTCATCTCAAAATAAATCCAGATGTCAGGGTTGTTTTTTCAACAATTACTAAGATGTCAATTTCGAATTTTTTGAATACATTCTACTGGCCGAGTCCAAGCTCCGTGTCCCTGACGAGCAGAGGCGTAGAGTACTATAAAATACACTAAAAAAACAGGTTTCGATGATATATTGCATTCCTCCCAGGGACACGAAGCTTAGACACGGGTAGATCTTGCAATTTACTTGTGTGTAAGATATTCAACTTCTTAACCATTGAGACTCACTTTACACTCAACAAACTTTTTATTGTGGTAACATTCCTATTGTTATAATCGAACTACACTATTGTGTTGTAGAACAATTCTTTTTCTTACTTTTCAAGTTTGAAATTAGTGTTCTATGAACTGCACTTTCGACACTGGAGTCTTGACTACTCTAATGTCTTTATTACTTGAAATCCATCAAGCTGAGCGAATGTTTATATCTCCTGGGGCCTATTGCATGGAAAAATACAAGCTAGTAATACTAGTTGTCAGATGGCAAGTTACCATAGTGACAACTAGTATTACTAGCTTGTATTTTCTCATGCAACAGGCCCCAGAAAGGTTAATATGACCAAATAATAGGTCAAAACATAAACCATCTCACGAACTGAATACAGCACTAGAAACGGATGAGTCACACTGAACTACTGAAGATTAGGATGGCGACTGAATAGGGGTTCCCCCCATTGAGCTAAATATCTAACAACCACAGATATCAGATATCTATAGCGCTTTTCCTCCTTGAAGACATCTGAGTACAGAAACAGTACTCACAACTTTCCAAGCTAGCCAATCACACGCCTGCAACGTTGCCAATACGCACACTTCTTCAATAGTGATAAACAGTTGTTTAATTTCTGCTCTGCTTGTGAATCATCAAAGTTAACACACCGAGTCGTGATATCAGACTTAAATTTCGTTTAATACGCATGCGCACACAGATGATTGAACAGAACACAATATGACAACATTGCCGAGCATTCCAATTGGATAACGCACTAAGCTGGTCATTTTTCTTCAAGGATGAAAAGCACTATACAGCAGGATTCGTTTAACTTGTCAGAAAACATATGATCGACGAGCATATATTATGATTCACAATACTTAACCTAAAAATGCTGAATCTCGCAGATTATTGAAAAGGTCTTTTAAATTAGTCTTTAAAACGGTCTTTCAAAGACTTTAAAGGTCTTTAAGACTTTTAATTCTTTTGATTATTGTGTCGAAGTCACTGTTTAATTATTACCAAAACAGCTGATTTCTGACAAGTTAAATGGATCGTGCTATAGATTAATATCTATTGTCGTTAGATGTTTAGCTCAATGTTTTCCCCCACTAAGCTCGTTTGATTCAGACGCCATTAAACTGCGATCTGAGAAATTCTATTATTTAACAGCTGATTCAAGATACATTCTTTACTACTAGGCACGCAAGTGAGTTTCTCCTCATCTTTTGTTTAGTTGCTCCTTTTCTTCCAAGGTGCAACACTGAGATGTGTCGCAGGTATAAAACTCATCCTCAGGTTACCTCCCTACTCTGTACACCGAAAACCCAATCCGCCTCACTGACTTTAGACAAGAATCCATTATAAAAGTCAGTGGCCGACATTTGTTTCTGTAGCACACGCAGTCTATCACAAACCACACTGGCACCATCGGCGCACTCTATGGTCAAAACTTTACTTTTATGACTGTACCTGATTCGGCCCGGTCTACTATTGGCCTCCTCGTTTGTGCGGGAAGCCGGCTGGATGTCGTTGAGGAAATCGAGCGCTGATTGGCAGGACGATGTTGAGTTGTGAGGTGCGCTGGATGTGTGCTGGGAGACGGGCGCCAGTGCGATGTGGTGCAGTCGCACCGGACGTCCGTACCACCAAGTGGTCAGAGGGTGGACGTGGGCCAGAGCCCGGTGCCGGTTGTAGATCTGTTGGGCTGACTGACTGGTCCAACTTAGAAGAGCGTAGCTGGGTGTCAATTTGGGTGCTGCAACAACATTATTGACTCTATAAATCTATATACTTTTGAAGGATTTGAGATGTGCTACCTACAGCATCATGAAAAGGATGGCGGATAACAGAGAAGCGTGGAGAGTTGCTGCCAACCAGCCCAACGGCTGTTAACTGAAGAAGAAGAAGAAGAAGAAGAAGAAGAAGAAGAAGAAGAAGAAGAAGAAGAAGAAGAAGAAGAAGAAGAAGAAGAAGAAGAAGAAGAAGAAGAAGAAGAAGAAGAAGAAGAAGAAGAAGAAGAAGAAGAAGAAGAAGAAGAAGAAGAAGAAGAAGAAGAAGAAGAAGAAGAAGAAGAAGAAGAAGAAGAAGAAGAAGAAGAAGAAGAAGAAGAAGAAGAAGAAGAAGAAGAAGAAGAAGAAGAAGAAGAAGAAGAAGAAGAAGAAGAAGAAGAAGAAGAAGAAGAAGAAGAAGAAGAAGAAGAAGAAGAAGAAGAAGAAATCTATAAAATATTTGATTTGATCTTTGAAATTATGAAATATCTGTTTTGATAGAATCAGGTTAGAAGTTTGACCTTCTTCACTATGTATTTTGTCAAATTCAATACATGTTTCGAAACGTTAATAATTGAACTTTCTTCGCTATTGACGATGAGAATCAAGGATAGCTGGCGACCTTAGCGCTATGAGTGGGGCGGAACTGTGCACCCAATGGAAGGGATTTACCATTGTAAGATAGAAACAAAACACGATTCTGAGATAGAATTTGAACATCCTAGAGGTATCATCAATACTGTGTTGCTATCCATTATTCAGTGTTTTTTTCAATAATGTATTAATCAAATTCAACTATTTTTATCAGCATTTTCGTTTTCTTCTTCTTTTTCTAGTCACTGTAACGATTTTATAGATTCTAACTTCCCGCTTTTTTTCCTGCTATTTTTTTATTTGAAAAAAATAAATATTAAATAAGAATGTATATATATTTTAAAAGAATCCAAAATTATGGTTGTTGACATTATTTTTATCTTTTTACATTTGATAATTTGAATCTTTATAAAAAAAATTTTCAACAATCGATATTTCAGTTATAAATACCTGAAATATATATTTGTATATATATATATATTATATATTTATAATATAATAATATACTAATATATTTATATATATTAGTTATATATATATTTGGAGTGGTTCGTAGCCGAGGCGGCTAAGGCGTCAGACTGATTAAGTTATCAGCAGTCAGATAAAATCCATTGGGCCAGGGTTCGAGCCTGGTTAACGGAAGGATTTTATGACAAATACGGCCACTCCCGTCTTTCGGAGGAGACGTTAAGCCGTCGGTCCCGACTGCCTAAAAAGTAGTCGTCATATCTCATCATCACCCCACTCATTACCCACGCACAAGCCTAGAGCTCATGTGGGCATCATCCTCAGAAAAAAAAAATAATATAACTGATTATTATTATTCGTTCCACACCAATAATATTTAATTCAATCACTACATAACATTTACATCCAATATTTTCCATACTTCAACTATTCACATTCAATATACATTTTATACATCGTAATCTCTCTCACAATCTCGGCCTCTGTAAGTCTTCAGTAAAAGGATCAAATTGAATAGATCATTGTTTCTTTTTTCTTAAAATGACTATTAAAGTGATATAAAACACCGTAGCCTTGATTTTAGAAGTTACTGGTATATCTTGGATATTTTCAAATATGATTGGTTTGAAACGGGCATTATTGCATTAATTCAATGCTATCCTAGCATTGCCGATTAACCCTTCTCTCACTTGAGTGCCCCACTATTACCCCACTATTAAGTCTGCTTCTCAATAAGGGTATTGTATCAAATTTAATTCATGTTTTTTAATGATACACACCATATGTTACACCCTCACTAGACTGTGGAGTAGCCATTGTAACGCATCTTGGAAGATCCCTGACACATTCCAACAACAGTTTGGCCCCAAATGTTGCCAACTTCGACCTAACCTCAACAGCTGTCTCGTTTGGAGCTATTGGGCACCGATACTGTCTCACTATATCTCCAATATCGAACCTGCAACAAGTGATACTCGTTCAAAACCTGCAAACAGGTTAATAACTTCTATGCCCGGTTTTTCAGTCGCTCAATAGACAGTTTATGGATCCAATAGCACTATTGAATCAATAACCATGTGTTTTCAAATGCAAAAAAAAGTTATTGATTCAATAAGTTTATTGAACGACTGAAAAACCGGGCACTAGATTATCTTTCAATCATGATAAATGCATCTGCACATTTGGTAGATGTACCTGCAGTAGGTCATCAATTGTAATTAATAAACACACGCAATACAGTTCACACAATATTTCAGTGTAGTGTGTATCCATGATTTACACATTTTGGCAAATGTTTATACATCATCAAGCGTAACTAAACTAAACATAAAAAAAACACATAACTTAACACAACCAAGGATGCAAATTCGCTGAGGTTTTTAGTTTTTCCACGGCATGTGAATACTATACATCCGATTGTCACGAAACTTTGTATATTACATCATTTTAACCCAAGGATGGTTCTTAGCCATAAATCAAGGTCCTGAACCTTGAGGAGTTCATTCTACAGGACTGAAGTTATCAATGTATCCTTAAGGAGTAGTAATTTTTGAACTTATCTGTGAATAACGTTCAAAAATAAGAATCAGATGTTCTTTATACATTGTAGTAGGCTATTAATACCATAATTATGTTGAAAGTATAATCAACGATGATACAAACATATAGAGATACCCCAATCCATTAAGAATGAATCCCAAATTTTCTATCATTAACATAACTTGGACAAAAATTTCAATCTATCGAATAGGCCTAATCATGTACATTTTTTCGGGTTCTATGTCGAAGTTAACATGAAAAATTAACATGGCGGGTTTTGAGTTTGAAAATTTCCTCTAATGGCTTGATTTCACGATTCCAGTGGACGTTCAGGTTACTGGAGGCAGGTTGGTCATATGATATTCCACTCTATACAAACAAATAGGGCAATGCACACCAGTCAGTGTGCATTGCCCTATAACGTCGATACAGTGATAAGATATTTCACACAAATATACTTTACCTCAACGGGATTTCTGAAACCCCGTAGCGAAGCAAGGGTAACCTGCTAGTTAAACCTAAACTAAAGAGCTAATTAAACTTAATCTTCCCTGTGAAGCCCTTAATCTTCCCTGAAAATTATAAAATAGCAATAAGAAATTAAATTTATCAAATCTAGAAATAATAAAATATTGCTTGTTACTCACTTTTCTGGTCTGATTCTAAATACAGTCACACCCGTCTCCGTATCGCCGTTCATGATAGCATGTTCTATGGGAGCTGCTCCCCTCCACCGGGGTAGAAGACTTCCATGCACATTCAAAATCCCTCTGCAACAAATTATTTCAGCTGAATTCATTATCAACATATTCAGTGCGACTTAAAAACTGAAATTTAAATTACACTTATTCTTTTTCGTATACAGTGTACAGCAAAAATACTTAATAGTTTGGAAAAGGCTCCTCAAATGGGCGAATGCCTGTGGGAACAGAAAAGGAGAGAGAGGGGCCCAGAAAAGGAGAGGAAGTGGCAAAGAAAAGGAGAGGCAGGGGCACAGAAAAGGAGAGGAAGGGGTACAGAAAAGGAGAGGAAGGGGCACAGAAAAGGAGAGAAAGGGGCACAGAAAAGGAGAGGAAGGGGCACAGAAAAGGAGAGGAAGGGGCAAAGAAAAGGAGAGGAAGAGGTACAGAAAAGGAGAGGAAGGGGCACAGAAAAGGAGAGGAAGAGGTACAGAAAAGGAGAGGAAGGGGCACAGAAAAGGAGAGGAAGGAGCACAGAAAAGGAGAGAAGGGGCACAGAAAAGGAGAGGGAGGGGCACGGAAAAGGAGAGGAAGGAGCACAGAAACTCTGAATTATCTCTGCTTTGGGTGACGAGCGAGAAAGCCATTTCAGTGTCCTAATATTGAGCCACGCTTCTGCGAGTATATAGAAATATAAGTACAAATATATAATTCAAGTATATTTCTATTCAAGTGAATAGAAATAAACTAACAGGTGAAAGTGAAAGTTTATAAAAATGATTTATTATAGTATGATGACTGTAATAATAGTCTTGTATATCAAGGTATCTTCTACAAAATACAAGGGTACAGCAGACCAGTTCACATTCATATTCTGTACTGTTCACCGCTGGTAACTTGTCCTCTAAGGTCTGAGACGGAGAAGGGAAATGAAGTAGTGGCGCCAGGCTGTCAACGACTGGGAATTGTGTGACAACAAACCCTGTTAACTAATACAGTAAAGCTATTCAGTTTTCGGCGGAGACAAATAGACCATAGTGTTGCCCTAGTAATAGACGCTTGTCGCCCTCGGCTACAGACCACTCCAAAATCAATGGTAGGTAAGGATGAAATCCTGATGAATTTATCAACTACTAAATACCGTAATAGGTTTAATAACAAAAAAGATGCATAATCTTTGTTAAAAAATGTTTAAGAATATAAGCTAATAACATGTGGCCTACCAGTAACTATGATGATTGTGTGACAATTATTACTTTACGGTGGGTTGGATTCCACCTGAAACAATAGGTTCATTACCTCATCAGCGCTCTGTTACCCAGTTGACATTTTCATGTTCATGTGACTGATATCCTTAGAAAAAATCAAGCTGGTGAATATTGCGATAATAAATTATTCACAATGGTAACTTAATATGTTGAAATACTTACAGAGACAGAGCATTTATAATTTCTCCTGGTATCAACTTTCCATAAGCTACAACCATTCCCAGGTCGTAGTTTTGCAAAATATTATTTGCAGGAGGCCATTCGTGGATCGGTAAGTTCTCATCAGTGGCAAATTTATGTATAACTGTGCCTGGCGAACTAACAACTCCCAGCTCACTCAATAGAGTTCCAGTACGCCTGCGTCACAGAAATACACACATAACTTATTGCACATTTATTATTAATTTAGAAATTGAGGTCATCAATTTTAGAAATTATTGAGAAAAAAATTGAGAGAAAGTTGAATTATTGAATCAACTGTTGGCATACCGGTACTCAAGTCTTGTAAGAGAATTGGTCACTACTAAATGAAGTTACATCCGATACATTTTTACACTTGATTTGTTCTAAAAATATTATCTAAATACAGGGTAAGGATAGAGTTCACATATAAATTTTACGATTAGCGAAGAATTGTTCAAACAATCTCTGACTTGTCATTCTAGGTTTTTTTATGTCAGCACAAAGGTAAACTTTAGCACCAATAGCAATCAATGAGAGCCGAGCACTTGAAAAAAATGAGAAGGAATAATGAATTTCAAGTTTTTATCAACATTACATTGAGTTTGAATACATACCGGTACTTACAATTTAGCTGTGAGAGGTTTCAAACTTGCAAGTGAGAAGTCATCAGAACCAAAAAATATGATTCTCCAAGGTGCTTCATCAGCAATTTTCTTCTTTGCAATCGAATCTGTATCAACTTTTGTACATTTCAGTCTTACAGATACATCAATACAATTCCTCATAAATAAAATATTACAAAATAAAATTCGTACAGACGAGCACTTTGCTGACTGATAGCTCGCAGAAATTCCGGAGAACATCATTTTACGTACTGTATTTTATAAACTGCATCAATTGATAGATTAAAAGACTAAATAGGGTTAAAAACTGTCAAATCTTCTAATCATTTTAATAATTATTTTTGGATGATAGATCTACATCATTGCTTAAATAATTATGATAATAAAACAAGCTCCAAGACAATATAAACCATAACCTCAAGTCCTCAATTCGAATTTTACTTGCTCGAGAAAGAACAGCTGATACTGTAATGCCAACCTGACAAACTCATCTGCAGGTGCAACAGCCAAATTTGAAAAATGGGAACACTTTTTTGCTAGGCCCCACATTTTGTGTGCTTCCCTCAACCATAGGATAGGTGATGGTAATCACTCCTAATATGGATCATTTTAGATAGTGTCCCTTATTCTATATGTATCAAGAACACTGTTTTCTTGATGCATTCTCACTTTCAAAACAAAGAAAAATGTTCATACGAAAATTTCTGCAAAAGCTCTTTTGCTAATTTCAGCAAGCGTGATACATTGAAGGACGACAAATTTACTAGTTCATATATTTTCAGTGACTTATTAGCTTGAATGATAAAGTTCTTTTAAAATCTTTAAGTTTGTATCTGCAGTGATTATTGAGAAATTAGATGAAATATGCTTTGAAAAATGTGGGTTTCAAGTCAACTTGGTATTATAGTTGAGCTAATTGTACTTTCCATCAATGAGCTAGTACAAAATTGTTGTACAAAGACTGAATGTAGCCTACAGAAGATTCAAGTCCCAACTAATAACAAAAAATTGGGCCTGTAGGTACTTGAATTCAAGCTCTTAAACTGTACTGACGATAATAGTGATATTATTTCGTGAAATCGAACCAGGAGTAGGATACAATAACTTGAATGATAACAAGAAATATAATTCAATAATTGCATATTTATGTCAAATTATGAACAAACTATTCATCAAGACAAACAATAAAAGGACTTATCTAAAAATTGTGTGACACAAACATAAAAGAATGAACTAAAAAAATATATTCACATAACTATACAATTATTATTATTCAATGAATTGAAAATATAATTTATGAGGATACGACGGTGAAGAAGAAACAGTAAATTTTTAAAAATAGGATGAAGAAGTAAGGATCCAAGAAAAGAAAATAAGGTGAATGAAAAGTAATGTGCATTAAATTCTACATTAGAACAGAAAATCTGGAAGAAGAGTAGGTAGTAACAGAAGATAAAGAAATAAAATAAAATGAAATAAACAAATTTACGCAAAACTTACTTATAGAATCAATTAATATCTCTTAAAATAGAGACGTTATGATGAATAACATAATTTGATAGCTGCGAACATTTCTGAGATACATGGTTTAAAAAAGCTGTCAGTATTCACAATTAGTTTAATAAGACACAATAGTACAGTAGTTGTTATAAATGCATGAGTTTATAGCAACTATGAGCCCTGTAATCGTCGATGTACTTTAGTATACTGTAATATGCAATCTTATGTCACTGATCTAGAATAAGTAAGGTGGTGAAATTATTCAACAAATGAGTAAGTGCCACAATCTAACAATTTTGGACCCATGATACTAATAAAAATATAACATTCAATTGGAAAGAATAGTTGAGATACTTGAGATCATCATTAGGAATATACAACCAATAGAAAGGATAAAACAAATAGAAAGTTATATTACATTGTTGACACCAGTTGTAAAGTAATTTTAGACTTCTTTCATGAAAATTAAGAAGTCCTGTAAGACAAGAAAAGGCGGACATGCAAGACATAAAAAGCCCAGCGTCCTGAAATACAGGTCTTCTAAATTATTATGAAGCAGGCCTGAAGGGACACACAATAATGCTAGCAGGATAATAATGTTCAACGTTTGTAGAATATTCTTTGCAACATTATTCTAGTAAGTTACAATGAAACATTCTTGTTCCTTTTAAAATACAGTAAAATTAGTATATAAACGTTTTTATTGATTTCAAGATCTGTTACCAAGGATGTTGAATCTACACACAAGTTCATAATAATTTATTTCTTCTACATAGGAAGAAGGACATAATCACATTAAAAAATCATACAGTTCCTATATTATGAGCATTATATATAAAACATGTTTTACAAATATATTGTTGAAAAAGTCATTTTATCATTTTTAAATCCAGGGAAAAGCAGTTTTGGTTTTTTTGGAGTCGAAAAAGGAACAAATTTGCACAAAAGAAACAATTCTGGATCAAAACGCTAAAAAGGAACAATCTTGGTTCAAAGTCATATTACTGTATTCACTTCCTGATTATTATAATTATTTGTGCATGAATGAATCAATGAACTATACAAAAGATGATGAAAGACTAAGTTTAATATTATAACATCCATCTCACTACTAGATTACTTGGTAAAAATCTCCGTTACGATAGATCATGCACGACTCCTTGAATTTCCCGGTTATTTGAAACAGGAATTAAAATCCGCAACCAGAGAGACATGTTGCTTAGAAGATCAGGCTTGTCGGGCTTTAAAAGCTATTCGCTGTGTGCATCTACCGTGTTGCGCTCTGGCGGATAATCGTATGAATCTACGAGGGTAGATTAACATGGGCAAGGATAGGCTTATGTACGTAAAAATTAGTTTATAATTGAAATATAACTCCCAGTCGCTATTTCTCCTACTTATCGATTGTGGAGTTATATTTAGAATAATAAAATTAACATATCGCATGTTCTAAAATATTATTATAATCTTCAATTCAAGTTTTTTAATCAACTTTAAAGGTTATGTTCGAAGCTCATGGAGCAGAGGATGTAGTTTCTCCACAGCTGAGTTCATTTCCATTGGTTATCATTTCAAATTGCATTATGGGCGCGAGACTTCAAATCAACCATATGCTTTTGAACTGGATTTTTCACTCGATTAATTCAAAACTGAGATCCGATTTCTTTGTTGAATCACGTTACGTTTGGAAATATGGAAGGAATAGAAGCCGCAATTACTATTGTGAACGGTATTTTTACAATTAGGAATACGACAATACTTTAAATACATTTTAAATGCTTATTCCCTATCCTTTCTCATGTTAAACTCAACTTTTTCGTTCACTAAAATTCCGCGTGAGCGCAGGTGTCGATTTTATTATCCCCACCACCTACGTGCACACAGCGAATATACGTATTGTATAAAATTGCGATACATGTGACGAACACAATGTCATGAATCAAATATTTTTCTTATCAATAGCACGAGCAACTATAATATGGGGGAATTCCCTCAATTCCTGTAGTTTGGTATTGTGTTCCTGTCAGCATTGGTAGCCTGATTCTCTGGTCAGTGTCTGGTTCAGATTTCTGAAAAATATTCTAAACTTTAATCCACTATAGCTACATAACTCATTACAAATTTAATAAATCAACTAATTATTTGGTATAAGGCATACGGCCATTTTGGTCTTCAACTGTTAGTAGGTAATTCAATCTACTTGGCAGTTGGCGTACGGGCAACTTGGTCTTGAATTTTAGGTAGTTCAATTTACTTGAAAAAAAAATAGTAAAGACTATAATCAGATTCATTCAATTTGACGCTTGGCATTAGATAGATAGATAGAGATATTATTTATTGACGTTGCTGATGACCCTACTGTATGATGACAAACAAATCTATCTAACTAATGCGAAGCGTCAAATTAAATGAATCTGATCATATTTTTCATCAAAAAAGTTATGTTTTAGGGTCAAAATTGACCAAACGTAAAATTAAAAAATTTCGTTTTTTCATATTTTTTAGCGAGATCTGGAAGGTTACTCTACCAATGACGAAAATGTTTATTAAATATTGTAAATCACATAGTGATTTATCATCAGTGCTAACACAAACAACATAAAAACAGAAACCCACCACCCCATGTCATGTAATCTATATTAATAAAAGAGAGTTGGTGTCTGTACGCTCGCTTATAACTCGAGAACGGCTGAACCGATTTAGATGATTTTGGATTCGTTTGAATTTTTAAAGCACTGGTTAACATAATATGTATTAAAATATAAGAAAATCTCTTTATAATTAATAAATAATAAGTAAATTAGTGACCTAACCTATCAAACACGACATCCATTTTGATTCAGTCCGAACAATAATGCTCCTATGAAATCGATTTGTAGTTGAAGATACTACAATATAGATCTTTCAGAAGATAACCACGGCGGTCTGTTGGTCAGCGACTCTGCCTTCCACGCAGAATTCTCAGGTTCGAATCCCAGGCGGGGGTGATTTTTTTGACAACTTTCAGCATTGATTAATATTTATCCACTCGCTTTAAAAATTAGTATATTGCAGATTTCTTTTAATTTCCATCAATAAAGCGAGTGGATATAGATATTTTTACTTAATGACTTTTTTTCCGTGGGGGGGGGGGTGATATGAAGGGGGGACATTTGGGGGGAAGAGGGCGATACGAAGTTCGCCGGGACAGCTAGTGTAAGATAAAATGTACTCTTTCATTGGCCTAATATTTTGATTTTTTAAATGTCTACTCACCTTTTGACGACTTAAATTATCACGAATTAATCTAGCTAATGTTAGGAATGCTTCACCGATATTTATGTTACGTTTACATGAAACCTCGTAGAAAGGCATATTGTAATATTCTGCCATCTGTAATGGAAAGTGAGAGTATTACAGATAAAATTAAGGTTTTATTTCAGCCTAATTTAAAATTATATACATCAAGATAACTTAAAATAAAAATATGGATTAAAATCAAATGACCTCAAATGCATTCTCAGACAAATAGCTATAATCGAATAAGATAGATAAACATCATTTCTATCAAAATAACACACTGACAAAAACTTGAATAATGAGACATTATGGTCAATTTGATTGAAGAATTCCAAATCAATCAATCATTCATAGACAGATTCATTCAATTTGATGCTTGGCATTGGATACATAGAGAGATATTATTTCTTGATGTTACTGATGACTGTAGAGTATGATGTCAAAGAAATAACATCTCTCTATCTAATGCCAAGCGTCAAACTAAATCCTTTACATAATCAAATCCTTTTGAAAGAGGTACTCTCTTTTACAAAGGAGAGTACAACAGGATTATGCCCAAAACTGTACCTCTTCCAATTTACACAAACAGCCAGAGTTCAGGTTATGTCATAGACTCAACTCATTGAATGCACATTGCATAAAACTTAGAATTAAAAATGAATCAGAATTATTTGCTTCATATAGGCTACTAGACAGTGCCAGAATACTTTGTACATGATGATACTAGAATAAAAGGGATACGTAAGAAAATAATTTTTATCACTTTTATGAAATATAAGAACTACACAATAGGCTATAGAGCAGTGATTTTTTTAAGGAGAATGATATGAATACAGTCAATAAACTATCTGAAATATACAAACAAAAAAGATTTTCTGGAATTTACATAATTGATACTGCAAAAATGAAAAAAATATCAGACAGTGAAGTATAACGTGAATATTTTCACCTCGAGTTCATACAGGTAAATCTGATTTAGTAGGAGTGAATTCGAATTCCACGCACCTTTTCTCCACTTTCGTAATGAACAGACCGTTTTGAGACTTCGTCGCATTTATTGCCAGCCAACACAATAACACCAGGGGGAGCATACTGCAAAAATGAGAAAAATTATTAGATGGTAAAGTACAACTGAATTTTTTTGCTTATTTAAATAACAAATTATTCTATATTTGTTATTTCGATGCTGCTTTATTTATTGAATGAAAATGCAAACCAAGTCCAAAGTATCTTTCTTCCCAATCTTAATAAATATTTCCGATAAAGGTCATCTTAAAATTCACAAATAATAATCAACTCTTGATACTTGAAAAATCTACTAGCTATCAAGACGCTTGAAAGGCCTTAAACAAATTGGTGAACGACTCGAATTAATTCATTAATTCATTCTCTCATTGAAACATAGATTAATAAAAATGACAAGTACCTATTTTCAACAGTACCTATACTTGAAAATTGACTGATCACTTTTCTAGTAAATGCGATCAGTTCCACAGAAGTACTATCGATAATAAAGTTAATAAACTACTAGTTAACAGCACCGAAACATTCAAATTTAAGCTTAATTAATAATAATTTAAATGATTCAAATTCAGCTTCTGGATGTAGTACATATCTAATATTATTTTACTAACTACAGATTCATCAATGAATTTTCTTCTAAATAATCATAAATCTAAGCTACCATCAGGATAATATAGAAAATTAAAAATACGACATTTTAATAATTTAAAATGAATGTTCATCAGTACCGCACTCACTTCCTTGATATCATGCATCCAACAGGTGAGGTTATTGAAGGACTGTATTTTTGTGACGTCATACATCAGAAATATTCCCATGGCTCTTCTGTAGAATGCTGTCGTTAGTGTTCTATATTTTTCTTGACCTGCCGTATCCCTGTGAAAATGAATAAACTGTTATTCATATTATGGAGAGAACCTTTTTTTTACATTATAGGAAACCTCATGATTTATTTAACCTAAACTGTGACACAGCTCAGAATAAAACACATGCTTGTTACACGCAAAGACGCACAGTCTACATGCCTTAATATCTCCACTTATTTCAAAAACATACAACTTGTGTGTATTTATCTTACTAGTAATTCATTGTAACTTCGGCCGTTAAGTTTTTCAAATAGACTGCACTTGTCAGCTGGACAAAACATTCTTGAAGCCTGTGATGCCATACTGGAGACAGATCTCAGCATAACATCAATCGTTCGTTAGGATTTCAAAAATGGATTGGACTGGCCCCTCAATACTTATAATATCTAAGATCTTAATGTAATACCTAAGATCCTATAATACACTGAGTTGGATTTGAAAGATTATTATGTATAAAAGCCAATATTATGTATTTTGGAAAAATGTATAATACAGTACAATACGATTGTCTACAATCTACATAGTGGTGATTATACGGCTTTGAATAATTCTATTTGAAAAAGGTGCGTGATAAAATTCTCTACCAATTTTCTAAGAGGGCTTTTATTATTTGTAATCAAGCTTAGCTTAGCAGTGATATGTTTTGGAATGGGAAGTTTTATTGAATAGATAGATAGAAACTTTGCCATAAAGAAACAAATATAAAATGTTATATAAAAATCATTATAAATAACACAATGTTCATTACAAATTGTGATTTAATAGAGAGATCTGGGAACAGCTTACTTCCAAAGAATCAAACTTCAAGTACAAATAATATGTAAATAATAATAATAAAATGTTTACATACCAAATTTGCATTTTTACTTTTGCCCCGCCATCCACTGTGATGATTTTTTGCTTGTAATCACAGCCTGTTAAAATGGAAAATACAAGTAATATAGTTGTGTAGAAAGATTGATTCATACATAATGGAAATTTTCATTGCTGTCCTATCTTTCACTTCGTTGTGATTTATCAGCTCCAGATTATACCTCAATTAGCTCTAGGCTTGTGCGTGATTGATGAAGTTGATTACAAGCACTTAATAAATTACTAGAACTATGAATTCATATTTATAAATAGGCTATAATTATATATTAAATAAATTATTATTTCTAGTTTCTTGTGTAATGTTCCATGTGAATGATTTTTTCCAACTCCTCTCACAATTGGAAATTGAAGAAAGGAGCCTGATTCTTTAAAAGTTAGAAGTCCTGTAGAACTTGAATAAGAAGAACACACATTTAATTTGTAAATTTATTACATACTACATCGTGCTATTCATGTGTATCACCGTTTTGTTTTACAAATCTTCTAAATTTCATGATACACGTTCCAGATTGTAAAATAATTAATTAACTGTTGAAAGGGAATGTCATCACCAATGAAATGATTCCAAACCAATTTAACAACACACATTAAGTTACATGCAAAGGAAATAAAACAATAAAAAGAGATGTACTGAATGAGAACAATAGTTAATTTGATGCTTTTAACCACATCAACATTGAGGGATATGAACCCGAAGGGAATTAAAGCAAAAGAGGGTGTTCCGGGAGGAAGAGAAGGAGGAGGAAGAAGAGGAGGAGAAGGTAGATGCAGAGGAATAGGGAGTAAGGAATAGTAGGGGGAGAAGAGTAGGTTACAAGAGAGAGAGATTAGATTATTTACTTTATTCATGTAGAATACAACATATGTCTGCTTAAATTCTAGATGAAGATACTGAAGTTATTTCAATAAACGTCATTTAGAATGAAATAAATGAAATGATAATAATATACTAATAAATTCAATTTCGAGCTCACTAATAAAATGATAATATAATATAGGTACATCTATTCAATTCTGCGGACCGTGAACAACTTCCTCTAAACACCTCCGCGGCAGCGGGCGATTCTCTGCTGAATTTCTGTATATTATACTGTATTTATCAAGTAAAATAATAGTTATTCGCCATCCGCCAAACTAAACAAACAAACCCATATATATAAGCTTTAATTTTAGATTGTTACCGTAATTACGACTTGAATTCTAGAGTATGATACCGATAAACTAGTGCAACTTTCAACCAATATTTTCAACATCAAACTTTATCAATCTTCTTGTAATTTACAAAAATCAGTCAAATAAGATCAAACCTACAAGAGAACTCTATTGACACAGCTATTATCAATGGGTGTGATCGAAATTAAAATAGTTTATTGTAAGAGAACCATAAATTTTTTTTACCAGTGGTTGAATGTTGCCCGGACTTGGGGCAACATTCAGCCAGTCATTTTTTCACATTATTTTAATGCAGAAATTAATATCTGGGCAATGTTGCACTGTTTCTAAAGGTGGGTTTTCGTTACTGCGACAAAGTGCCGCAGCGGAGCCCGACCCAGCGTTGCCAGATGCAATTGATGAAAAATCCCAACTATTTATAGTTGCCCAACTATTTATAGTGGGGATTTTTTCGCTGTTACTCCTAGCATTTAAAATAGACATATAAGTTAATTAACTTAATATTAAGCTTCAATATCTGCTAGACATTTCTCCAGATGCTCAACAATCCAATCTTTTTAGGATTTTGACCCAGGAATTCTTCTTATCAACTTTGGCATCCTCTTGAACATTAATATAGAAATTACATACATTTGTATTCATTTATAGCTTTCTTTAGATTTTCTTTTTTATAATTATCATATAGCCTAGCCACAGAAGTTATTTCCAGTTCAGTTGCCATAGCAAAGTGAACGAGTCACTATAGCTGTAGTATTATTATTGCAATTGTTAGAGCTATAAATAGGATTTTGGAAGTATAGTTATAGTATTATAATTATTTTCAATTGCATTTTCGTTTTTTCTAATCGGCAGGCAGCCCTGTTCCTAGCGTCTGTCTACCGTCTAGACTACGGTCTGCTGCCCAAAGTGCTGCCAACGGTGGTAGCGCGTGTTCTGCTCAACATGCTATCACGCCGCTACTCGGTGACCTTGACCCAGGTGGACAACTCATCAGCTGCCAACGAACTTGACCTGTATAAAGGTTCCAAGAATATGTGTTTAAAATTTGAAGTTGATTGATAAAGGCGTTCGAAAGTTATCATCAAACATACAAACGGACAACGCTCCGAGCCTCGAGTCAAAACGAAGAACTCGCTACGCTCAATTATCAATGATGTATTACTTATTGATAATATTTGAATACATGAAGTGAGGGGAGAAGATCGAAATTTATCTCTGAAATAACAAGACAGTCATAAAAATGAAGTACTCTAGATTATTCCTATTGCACTTGTACTAATGTGCAATAATTGTTTATCAGTTCTATATGAAGTACGCGTTAACGCCTACTTATTGATAATATTTTTTTGTTAAGAGTTTTTTCCTGACGATTCCCGTAGGCCTATATATGTTCATGAAACTGTGCTAGGATAAAAAAGGGAGAGAAGTTCGAAATTAAGTTTGACAATAAATAAGTTTTTGAGATGGTACAATCGGACCTGAACTCAGTTTTGAAGGTTTCTCATATAAAAACAACGTGTTCTCCGATTAATAATCAATTCATTCAGTATTTTGGAATACATTTTACAGTGATAGTTATACTTTTACATAGAAATTAGTAACGTAGGCTACCCTGTACCGTATTGCAATTATCACATTATTATTTCTATTCTATTTTAAGAGACTAATGGCAGAAGATAAATTTGAGAATCAATTCTATTTTAAAGCAATGCTACAAGTTACATTGTTGCCTGAATTTCTTTGAAGAATAATCCTAAAGCGGCTTATTGACAGGGAATAAAGTAGAGAGAGCAAGTTATTTTCTGGAAGTACTTGCCATTACGTCACTTTCTACTTATATAAAGGGAAAGTACTTGCTGGAAGTAACTTGCCTTCTCTTATTTTATGAAAGTAATCCAAATGTTAAAACGTTTCTCTCAATTGCAGAAAATAGCTACTATGTTTACTACTTGAGCAATTCTTGAAAGTACTGTCCTGTTTTTCTGTTAATCTGTACACTACAATATCGGGTCCTTGGATACTCCGTTGTATCGGTTTATTATTTCCACAAATCATCTGATTAATAAAACGATGCGTTTCTTCTGCTCTACTGGCTGAAAGTGGGAGAAAGTGATCACATGAGCACCCACGTGACCCTCTACTTTCCTTGGAGTGGCAAGTAGAAACAAAAAAGTTTGATTTTACTTTTCCAGAAAGTAATTACTTTCTCTGAAGTGGAAAGTACCTCTATAGACAGGGAAAGTAAGGGGTAAGTTGAAGAGGAAAGTACTTGCTCGAAGTTAATTTCTCTCTCTACTTTCCCTGTCAATAAGCGTCTTAAGTATTTAGTAATAGGCCTACCAAGGACAAGATAATGTTAAGATGTTAGACTATAGCCTTAGCTGTATACATTATTGGGTGTAATTTATTTGACAGTTCTTTCACATTAACGCCCCAGCTTCATAATTGAAAAATATATAATATATAGGCCGTATTAATTTAAAATATTTGCTGTCCCATATAAAATGACTGACTGAATATTACTGACTTACAAGGAGCAGTCATAGACATACACCATCTTGATGAGCAAGTTTTAAACTACAAGGAAAGTTTAAAAGTTAAAAAAAGAGGAATTTCAGCCTTTACTAGCCTATTATAGGCTAGTAAAGTATACTTAGTAGGAATTCTTATGCCAATAACTGTTCAAACATAAAACCAGTGTAAAAGAATAGGGAACTACGAGAAAGTTAAATTATAATTAATAGCTAACCTATTAAATGATAGAATATTGTGTAGACTATACAGTTATACCCTACTATTATTCTCAATTTAACTTACTTGAACTCTGTTGATACAAATAAAAACTCATATTCACTTAACATGGGTAGCATTATTAATAATGGACTCACGAATAGATGAAGTAAATGTGTCATCATACAGTTGACAAGGAGCAGTCATAGTCATAAACCATCTACAGGGGAAGTTTTAAAGTTAAAAAATAGTAAATTTCAGCCTTTACTAGCCTACAGTAGGAATGCTTATGCCAATAACTTTCAAAAATATAGAACCAGTGTAAAAGAATAGCAAACGTTTAATAGGAAACTGTGAGAAAGTTAAAATAATAATAGCAAACCTGTTGAATGCTAGAATATAATAGATAACTTACACGTCATACCCTACTATTAGGCCTATTCTCAATTTACTTGAACTCTGTTGATAAATAAAAAGCTCATAGTCATTTGACATGCATAGTATTATTAATAATACACTCACCAATTGTTGCAGTATATTCGTCATCATACAGTTCATCACAATATCTGCGCCACAGGCATGTTTTCCCCACATTGCTGTCGCCCAAAACCAATATTTCGTAAGTTGTATTGCACTCCGTCATTTTAAAATTGTATAAACACTTATCGATTCAGCGTTTTCAAAGGATACATAAGAATTATTCTCTTAGTTTCTCTACCCTGTTGTAATCATTATCATAACTAACTCCAAAGTCCAAAGTGTTGTTTTTATAAGATGATCTCAAACCGAACCGAACGACTTTCAAAAGAACAGCTACGTCAGCTACAGTTGACTGTGTTCTACCAACCTGACAAACTTGACTGCAGGTGAGGCAACTTAATTTTTGTTCTGAGAAAGAAAAGGGGTGACGCTTTTTTGATAGCCCCTCTTTTATGTCCCCCTCATTCAATCCTGTAACACAGTGAAAAAACTTCTTTGGCGTTTTTTACTCAGAAAAACAGATAGGAAACCCAACATAAAATTCCCTTGGGTCTTTGATAGATAGCAGATTTGTTCATAAATTTACAATTTTTAAAAAAATTTGGTGAAATAAATCTAGTTGTTGAAATAAAGGTTTTGTTTTAAAACTATTGATTCATTTGATGAAAACATTGAGATCTATAAAAATGGTTTGTTATAAATATTTGACAAAGAATGCTCATAAATTTGATTTTCAAAGATAAAAGGGATAAAAATATTATATTTTACAATTATTGATCTAGTGTTCTCTTTCGAAAATATTTTAGAAGATTTTATTTTGGAAACTTAAAGATGTTATATCTTATAACTTAGTCTAATATTCACCCAAACTTCAGAGATCAGGATTTAAGTGGTCAAAATATTTAAAAATAGCAACACATTTTAAAAACCAGTGTAAAGCCTCAATTCATGATTGGGTGCACTTTTCATGCATTTTAGACTATTGGGTGGCTGGATATATTATTGAATTCCAAATTTTTTCTGTGATGCCAACATGAGTTCTAGGTTTGTGCATGGGTAATTTTAAAAGAGAGGAGTGATGATGAAAGATGACAACTATTTCTATTTTTTAGGTGGTCGGGACCGAATGCTTCATGTCACCTCCAAAATATGTAAATTTCTCCTCTGTAAGTTATCAATTATAATGAGATAATGCATTCATTTCATATTTTTCTCTTTATTAGACACTAAGGTAATTTCAGTTGAAGAGTGAAAATATGACTCACATATCACAGGGTGTAGGCCTGCCTACCTTTACCAGTGATTGCCCAGGTGTTGCTCCTGGCCGGCTAGTCTCAGAAGGAATAGTGGTGGGGCAAGAAAAGGAGGTCTGAGTTGTGTCGCGGGTCTGTGGATGTGGCTGACTCCTACTGGCAGGTTGAAACAGGCGGTTGCGGTCATCTTTCTTCTTAATAGGACGCAGCATTTGCGTTTTAAGGTGTTGGCCAAGAAAGTGGTTACCGGTTCTGCTATAGTAGCTAGCGGTACCCTTTCAACCTGCCGAAGGATAGGGGAGGGGGAAAGGAAAATAGCCGGAGCCGTTAGGACTCTGCTTATAGGAACAGTAGCAGCTCGGGAATAAAGGAGATATTAGCGGCAGCCTATTCGCCGCTGCTAAAGAAAGAAGAGAGAGGAAGAAAAAGAATAACTCGCGAGGACTGTGAAGCTTCTGCGTCTATAAAAAGTCTATAATACATCGACGTTTGTCGATGCTACGACGTGTCGACGCTAACGTTTGTCGATGCTATAGTAGCCACCCATAAAAATGGGACCGACTTCTTGCTAGACCCCACATTTATGTGCATCCCCCCCATAGGTGATGGTATAGTCACCCCTAATATGAATTATTGTAGAGTGTCTCTTATTCTGTATCTATCTAAGAACACTGTTTTCTAAATGTATTTTCACTTTCAAAACAGAAAAATGTTCCTAAGAAAATGTCCGCAAAAGCTCTGCTACCAAGCGTGATGAATTGAGGGACGACAAATTTACAAGTTCATACATTTTCAGTGACTTATTTGCTTTAAAGATAAAGTTCTTTTGAAGTTTGTATCTGCAGTGATATCAGGCAAAATACGCTTTGAAATGTGTGGGATTTCAAGTTGACTTTTGATATTATAGTTAAGCTAATTGAATTTTCAATCAATGAACTTGTAGAGAATTCTCCATTAAAGACTAAATGTACAGAAGATTCAAGTCCCAACAGACAAAAAATTGGCCTGTACTTGAATGTGAAATCGAACCAGGGGTACAATGACTTAAATGGTAACAAAAATAGTTTAATAATTTTATATTTTCGTAAAATTATGAACAAACTGTTCATCAAAACAAAAAAAAAAGGAATTAACGAGAAATTGTATAACACAAAGTTGATATAAATTTTAAAAAACATTAAAATATGAGAATATAGGTTGTATGATACACTTATGAAAGAATAAACTAAAAAATATTTTCACAGAACTATATAATGATTATTAATATTATTATTATTAAAGGAAGTGAACATATCAAAACGTACTTATATAATTATATAATCAATAGTACAAATAATATGAAATCCTAGCTGCAATTAATACCTCTTTGAGACTAGAGATGTTGTGATGAATAACATAAATAATAATAATAATTTGATAGTTGCGAACATTAATTTCTAACATACATGGTTTAAAAAAGTTGTCAGTATTTACAATTAGTTTAATAAGACACAATAGTACAGTATTTATTATAAATGCATGAGTTTATAGCGACTATAAGCCCTGTAATCATCGATGTGCTTTAGTATATGCAATCTTATATCACTGATCTAGGATGAATATAGTAAGGTGGTGAAATTATTCAACAAATAAATAAGTGCCACAATCTAACAATTTTGGACCCGTGGTACCAATAAATATAACATTATTCAATTGGAAAGAATTGTTGAAAAACTTGAGATCATCATAAGAGAGATACCACTAATAGAAAGGATAAAACAAATAGAAAGTTATGTTACATTGTTGACACTTCTAGTTGTGGAGTAATTTGAGACTTCTTTCATGAAAATTTAGAAATCCTGCAAGACAGGAGAAGGCGGACATACAAGACATAATTAGCCCAGCGTCCAGTAATACAGGTCTTCTATATTTCGGTGAAAGAATGAAAACTATATTTTTATATAATACATTTTATAGAATATATTTTTCATAAAGAATATGGAGAAGTTCCACAACATTTCTGAACAAAGTGTGTGTCTTCTATTTTTTTTTTTTCAACAGGCCTGGGGGCCTGAAGGGACACACAATAATGCTAGTAGGATAATGATGTTCAACGTTTGTAGAATATTCTTTGCAACAATTTTCTAGTGAGTAACAATGAAAAATTCTTGCTCCTTTTAAAATACAGTAAAATTAGTAAATAAACGTTTTTCATTGATTTATAAGATCTCTTGCAAAGGATGTTGAATCTACACACAAGTTCATAATTACATTAAAAAATCATACAGATCTAAAATTATGAGCATTAAGTATAAAATATATTTTACAAATATATTGTTGCAAAAAGTCATTTATCATTTTTAAATCCAGGGTTTTTGTTCAGAGACGAAAAAAATCTTGAACAAATTTGCACAAAAGAAACAATTCTGAAACAAAACGCTAAAAAGGAAATATCTTTGTTCAAAGGCATATTACTGTATTCACTTCCTGATCATTATAATTATTTGTGCATAAATGAGTCAATGAACAATTCAAAAAATCATGAAAGATTAAGTACAATTATTATAATATCCATCTCACTATAAAATTACTTGGTAAAATCTCCCGTTACAATAGATTATGCACGTACCCATGAATTTCCCGGTTATATGAAACAGAAATTGAAATCGGCAACTAGTGAGACATGTTGCTTAGAAGATCAGGCTTGTCGGGATAATGTTCCAATCAATAGAGTTCAGTCTGTTTCACAGAATAGGCTTTAAAAGCTATATGCGTATTGTATAAAATTGCGATACATATGACGAACACAATGTCAGGGATCAAGTCTTTTTCTTATCACTAGCACGAGCATTTCGACTCTTCCTGTCCTCTTTCTGGTAGCCTGAATCTGTTCTGGTCAGTGTCTGGTTCACATTCCTGAAAAATATTCTAAACTTTAATCCACTTACATAACTCATTACAAAATGAAAAAGTAAATTCACGGAAAATCAACTACTCATTTGGCTACAAGGCATTGACTTGGAAGGAAGGCTAGAGAATAATTTTTTTAGAATAGCGATTGAGTGGGGGGAGGGGTTCTCCCAATAAGCACGTTTGGTTCTGGCGGCATTTACCTGCCGTCATAAACAATTGTACTCTACAGCCACAAAATCAAATTTCTCATACCATAAAATAGAATATTAAAGTCATGTCAACAAGATTCAAGTTAATTCAATTCATCCGCTTCAATAAATAAGTCATAAATTACAATAAAAGCTCTTACATTATATTCTATTGGATGGAAAATGTCACCATGTGCAAACAAGGAAATGGTTCACGACACTCAAATATTAGACCTTGGTCTAATGAAAATCATTCCAAAAAAATGCTAAAAAATTAAAGTCGAAACATTTTTAACTAGTTTCTGCTTCATTCCTTCAAAATGTAGCAATCTGAAATGTTGATCTGTAGCCTACTTGAACAAATAACTATTTTTAGTATTCTAATAAATTTACATTCGTGAAATATTTTTATATGTACTTAAAAAATTACTTTCTAATAGAAGCCTGACTATTCGCAAAAGCCTGTACAAAACAATGTAAAAGCAACTGTACAAAGAAAATATATTTTGACCTTCAAAATACACTCACTTTCATCTGCTACTGTCCATTATAAACAAAAAATAAGTTACTAAATAGGAGTGATTGATGTAATAAGAATAGTGTTAAAACAGTATGAGAATATATTTATTTGAGTTTTTAGTTGTAACGACTCACCTTTTGACGACTTAAATTATCACGAATTAATCTAGCTAATGTTAGGAATGCTTCACCGATATTTATGTTACGTTTACATGAAACCTCGTAGAAAGGCATATTGTAATATTCTGCCATCTGTAATGGAAAGTGAGAGTATTACACGTTGAATTGTATGGATGAAAATTAGTGTGGATTTTACTACAGTATCATTGAAAATTATGCACATCAATATAAGGATACTTAGAAAAAAATGTAGATTAAAACAAAATTACCTCAAATGCATTCTCAGACGTATATCTATACTCAATGTATTCAGATTATGTCATAGATTCAGTTCATTGAATGCATATTACATAGAATTTTGAATTAAAAATGAATCAGAATTACTTTCTTCATTATACTAGACCTAGACAATACCAGAATACTTCGTATATGATGATACTAGAATAAAAGGGATAAGTAAGAAAATAGTATTATCTACGACCGTGTTAGAACGCAATCATTACAGTTACATAATTTAAATCAAAACAGTAGGTTCATCAAAATGGTATTTAAAACTTGTATTGTAATGACCTCATTACAGTATAGATTGTATATTATAACACGGTCATAGTTCAATCTGTTCCAGTTTTAAAACACTGGAAAGAAACAAACCCAATTGCAGCTGATAAAAGCACTGAAGTTGCTCATGCGTGTGTGCTTTTAGCAGCTTCCTAACCTATAAATAAATTTCAAATAGAAGAATGGTAGTTTGAATCAAGGTTAGTTTAGATTGATAATGTAGACATTATTATTTTTGTTAGTCGAAATGCTGTATGCAATAATTGTATTTTAGCCTTCAAACGACTCTTGAGATACCTTAAAATAACTCACGGCATGCCGCTTGTATTCTAAACTCGGTATCTCACTCGTCGTTTAAAGGCTCTCATAATACAACCATTGCATAAATAGCTGAAGACACAAAGTGATTTTTAAAGGAGATGATATGAATCCAACATAAGAAACATGAAAGAGGAACAAAGAAACATCTGAACATAAGAAACAAAAAAGATTTTCTAGAATTTACATAACAATATTCTGCGTGAATATTTTCACTTATAGCAATGAATACAGAAATTTCTTTAAGAAGCCAAACCTTATGGAATTTTTGGGAACACTAAGTTTTAGTTTACCGAGATTCCACTTCGAGCGAAACCTGTCTTTTTGCGGGCTGTAGAAACTTTGAGGGAAATTTCCAAATTCTCTCTTGCCGACACACACAATAGAGGCAATCTAAAATATATTAATGTAAACAGCTGAATAATTGGAAAGATGAATTTTTTGTGTCGTGGAGGGAAAATTTACAGAAAAGTACAGTCATAGCCCCCTCTAAACTACATGGCCGCGGCCTTCAATGTGACAACCTTGCAATACCGGCTGGTTTCATTATAAAATAATACTTATAAAAAACACTACAAACACATAACTTATAAAACACATGACCGATTTGCATTGCTCATGGAAGCCGGTGCAGCGACGTTGTCACATTGAAGGCCGCGACCATGTAGTTTAGAGGGGGCTATGGTACAGTATGTGAGAGAAGTACAGTCCATCCCCTTGACGCTAGCGCATCCTGTTGGCCTCTCGGTGAAGTAGGCTTTCAAAATTACTTCAAAGTAATCGGGTGCCCTCTGTAGTCAGAGGGCGGCTTGGGGGACGTCGCGTATGTTTAAAAAATAAATAACTAAAAAATAAAATAAATAAAGTCATCTGTTTTTAGATTATATATTTAATTCCACGCACCTTTTCTCCACTGTCATAATCAACAGACCGTTGAGAGACTTCGTCGCATTTATTGCCAGCCAACACGATAACAACACCAGGGGGAGCATACTGCAAAAATGAAAAAACAATTATGTGACTGTGAAGTATAACACTGAATATTTTGACATTGTAACCAGAATTTTTTTCAATTTTATGCAAATTTATTATTAATTTAACTTATTTAGATAACGCTTATTATTTAACGCTTTATTTTAACGCTCATTTAAATGCCAATTCGATGCTGCTTTATTTATTGAATGAAAATACAACCCAAGTCCAAAGTATTTTTACCCAATCTTAATACATGTTATAAATCCACAAATAAAATAACAATTAACTCTTGAAACTTGAAAAATCTACTAGCTATCAATTTGGTTTAGAAATGAAGCTTAAAAGGCCTTAAATAAATTGGTTAACGACTTGAATAGATTCATTCCTTCATTATAACATAACAAAAATTACAAGTATAAAGTACTTGAAAATTGACTGATCACTTTTCTAGTGAATGTGATCAGTCCAACAGAAATACAATAGATAATAAAATCAATAGACTACTAGTAAACAGCACCAAAACATTCAAATTTAAGCATAGTAATCTTTGAAATGATTTAAAATTCAGTTTTTGAATGTAGTAACTTAAATCATGTTATTATACTAATTACAGATTCATCAATGAATTATGTTCTAAATAATCATAGATGTATGCTACCACCAGGATAATATAGTAAATTAAAACTACTTTTTTTCTATTTGATTTTCAGTTGTAACTTTCTTTTTTCTCTCTTTGATTTTTATTATTATCTTTCTTTTTCACTATTTTTCATGAAAATTGTAGGTAGTCTACTAATTTGTAAAATTTAATATGTACTGGATGGGCGCATGCTGAAAAACATACGGGTTTAGCAGGACCCCAAATTGTAATTATTTGTTTTCAATAAAATTGATTGATTGATACGACATTTCACTTAGCCTCTTTAAAATGAATTTTCATCAGTACTCACGTCCTTGATATCATGCATCCAACAGGAGAGGTTATTGAAGGACTCTATTCTTGTGACGTCATACATCAGAAGTATTCCCATGGCTCCTCTGTAGTATGCTGTTGTTAGTGTTCTAAATCTTTCTTGACCTGCCGTATCCCTGTGAAAATGAATAAACTGTTATCCATATTATTTGAAGAGAACATTTTTTTAACATTATAGGAAACCTCATGATCTATTCAACCTAAACTGTGACACAGTTCAGATTAATATACATGCTTGTTGGTTACACGCGAAGACGCACAGTCTACATGCCTGAATATCTCCACTTATTTCAAAAACATACAACTTGTGTGTATGTTTTTATCTCACTAGTAATTCATTGTAATTTAAGCCGTATGTTTTTTCAAATAGACTGAATTTGTCAGCTGGACCGAAACATTCTTGAAGCCTGTGCTGCTATACTAGAGACAGATCTCAGCATAACATCAATCGTTCGTTTTATAGATTTTCCAAAATTGATTATAGTTCGAATAAAACTAGTTGTCACTTGGCCTGGTGCTCAAGAACCACTCACTAGAAACGTTTTTGACAGAAAGTCCGATGTCCAAACAGCTGACCATTTGATTCAATGTAAGCATCATTGAATCAAATGGTCAGCTGTTCGGACATCGGACTTTCTGACAAAAACTTTTCTAGTGAGTGGTTCTTGAGCACCAGGTCAAGTGACTTTAAAAAGGTCTTTGGTCTTACCTTTTTAAGGTTTTTGGTGACAACTAGTTTTATTCGAACTACAGACTGGCCCCTCAATACTTAAGTATCTAAGATCTTATAATACATTGAGTTAGATTTGAAAGATTATCATGTATAATATCCAATATCTAGAATTTTGAAAAAATATTATAATAAAATACGATTGTATCCGTAGTGATTATACGGCTTTGGAAACTTCTATTTGAAAAAGGAGCGTAATAAAATTCTCTACCAATTTCTTTAGAGGGCTTTGATTATTTTTAATCAAGCTTAGCAGTACCTAATATCTTTGGGAATGCGAAGTTTCATTACGAATTGTCATTTAATAGAGATCTGGCAACAGCTTACTTCCTAAGAATCAAACTTCAAGTAGTCTACAATTAATACTCATAATAAACATACCAAATTTGCATTTTTACTTTTGCCCCATCCACTGTGATGATTTTTTGCTTGTAATCGATGCCTGTTAAAATAGAAAATACAAGTAATATAGATTGTGTAGAAAGATAAACAATTGATTCATATTATAATGGAGATTTTCATTGTTGTGCTATTTTTTACCTATAATTGTTATGCGATTTATTAGCTCCAGATTATATATCTCAGTTAACTCTAGGCTTGTGCGTGATTGATTACGTACTTATTAAATTAAAAGAACTATGAATTAATATTTATAGATAGACTATAAATATATATTGTTTGTTTGTTTGTCAATGGCTCAACAGCCCTATGTGGGCTTAGGCCTTCCAGCTGGTTGCCCGTTTCACATCCACTTGACTGAATCAGCAGAGATAAATGATCATTAACCAAAAGATGTAAAGTGTGGTTAGCACATTGACATCTCAACCATAAGCTAGTCTTCACAATATATATAAAATATATATTGAAATACATTAAAAATAAATTATTATTATTATTTCTAGTTCCTCATGGAATGTTCCTTGTGAATGATTTTTTCCAACTCCTCTCACAATTGGAAAGTGAAGCAAAGGACCTAGTTCGTTAAACGTTTGAAGTCCCATAGAACATGGATAAGAAGAACACACATTAAATTTGTAAATTTATCACATATTACACTGTGCTATTCATGTATGTCACCCCTTTTCTTGGTTTACAGATCTTCTAAACCTCATAAAACAGGTCCTAGATTTTGTAAAATAATTAACAAACTGTTGAAAGGGGATGTCATCACGCAATGAAATTATTCCAAACCAATTTAACAACACACATTAAGTTACACGCAAAGGGAATAAAACAATAAAAAGTGATGTACTGAATGAGAACAATAGTTAATTGGTTGCTTTCAACCACATCAACATTGGGGGATTGGACCCAAACGGAATTAAAGCAAAAGTGGGGTTCCCGGGAGGAAGAGAAGGAGAAGGTAGATGAAGAGGAATAGGGAGTTAGGAATAATAGGTGGAGAGGAGAAGGTTACAAGAGAGAGAGGGTGAGTGCGAGAGAGAAACCTTCTCCCAGGAATTCCCGGCACATTACAGTGACACACATAGGTCACTAAGGTATTCAATAATGTAATGCAAGCAATGGGACACAGTTAGCCTTATCCAGTATGTCTCTAAAACAATACCGCCATCAAATTGAAACACTCTGGATTGCAGGTTTAAATATTCATAAAAAAATTTTATAAATGTGTATTATTTGCCAATCACTTTTCAGTTTAATCCAGAGTATTACCTACCTACCAGAGTATTACCTTAATCCATAGTAGTAGCCTACTTATTGATGTTTGATTGAAGTTTTTTTGACACATGAAGTAAGAATAGAATAGAATAGAATGACTGCCTGTATTTTGACCTGAGGGGAGAAGATCAAAATTAATCTCTCTCTCATGTAACAAAACTGTCATCAAATTGAAGTAAGGTACTCTGGATTATTCTATTCCTATTGCACTTTTACTAATGTGTAATACTTGATTATCAGTTCTATATGAAGTATTACTTATTGATAATATTTTCTTGTTACTAGTTATTTTTCCTGATGATTCCCATAAATTCGTTCATGAAACTGTACGAGGATAAAGAAGAGGGAGAATTTCGAAATTAAGTTTGACAAGAAATGAGTTCTTGAGATGCAACAATCGGAATCGAGCTCAGTTTTGAAGGTGCCTCATATAAAAACAACGTGTGCTCAGATGGTTAATTGATTCACTTTTGAAATACATTTTACAGTGATAGTTAGTAACGTACCCTCTGTACTATATTGGAATTATCACTTTATTTCTACTCTATTTTCGAAGAGAGACTAATGACAGAAGATAAATTTGAAAATCAATTCAATTTTAAAGCAGTGCTACTAAACAGTGTTGCCTACGTTTCTTTGAAGAATAATCCGAAGTACCGGTATTTAGTAATGGCCTACCAAGGTCAATATAATTTTAAGATTTTATAGCCTTCCCTTAAAAGTTACATTATTGGTGTAATTTACATTAATAGATAGATAAAAGACTTTATTTACAAAAGTGCTGTGGGCGAAGTTGAGGCATACAAGCCCCCTCTTCCACTTAACCCAAAGTATTAAAACATACTAATAATTACATTGGGTGTTCTTTCACAGCCCCAGCTTTATAATTGCATAAAAAATATGGGCCATATTCATTTAAAATATTTGCTATCCCATATAAAATTACTGACTGAATCACTGACTGACAAGGAGCAGTCATAGTCATAAACCATCTACAGGGGAAGTTTTAAAGTTAAAAAATAGTGAATTTCAGCCTTTACTAGCCTACAGTAGGAATGCTTATGCCAATAACTTTTCAAATATAGAACCAGTGTAAAAGAATAGCAAACGTTTAATAGGAAACTGTGAGAAAGTAAAATTATAATAGCAAACCTATTGAATGCTAGAAGATATTAGATACACAGTCATACCCTACTATTAGGCCTATTCTCAATTTACTTGAACTCTGTTGATAAATAAAAAGCTCATAGTCATTCGACATGCATAGTATTATTAATAATGGACTTACCAATTGTTGCAGTATATGTGTCATAATACAGTTCATCACAATATCTGTGCACCAGGCAGGTTTTCCCCACATTGGAGTCGCCCAAAACCAATACTTTGTAAGTTGTGTTGCACTCCGCCATTTTAAAATTGTATTAACACTTATCGATTCAGCGTTTTCAAAATCTTACATGAAATAAAAAAGTATTAAGTTTCCTCTACCCTGTTAAGATCATTAACTACCTCAAAAATGTTTATAAATAATCAAAATAATCACAAACGAACTGTCAGAGTCAGAGAGCAGACGAAATCAAAATCAGACTGTTCAACAAGAACAACAGCTGACTCTGTATTGTACAGAAGCGCCAACCTGACAAACTCGACTGCAGGTGAGGCAACTTAGTTTTTCTTGTAAGAAAGAAAAGAGGTGACGCTTTCTTGATAGCCCCTCTTTTATGACCCCTCCTTATACAATCTAAGATTCTATACAGTGTCAAAACACTTCTTTTGCGGTTTTTTACTCAGAAAAACAGATAGGAGCCTCAACAAAAAATTCCATTGATGCTATAAAATTGGCATATTTGTTCATAAATTTACAATTTTTGAAAATTTTGGTGACTTATTTTGTTGTTAACATTCTTGGGGTTTGTTTTGAATTTACTGATTTATCTAATGAAAACATTAAGATCTTTAAAAATAGAGTGTTTATAGATATTTGATAAAGAATGCTTGGAAATGAGATTTTTCAAAGATAAAAGGGATATAAATAGTTTTTTTTTTTTCAATTAATCTGGTGTTTTCTGTCTAAAAGATGTCAGAAAATTCAATTTTGGAGATATAAAGGTGTGATATCTTATATTATAACTAGGACATCTATTCGCGACTATTATAATATACATAAAATACATAAAATAGTTTCCAATACTCCTCCTCCTTCATCTACATCTTTTCAATCTTCTTCTCCATCTTATTCTTGTTCTTCTTCTCCTTCTTCTTCTTCCTCCTCTTCTTCTCCTCCTCCTCCTCCTCCTTCTTCTCCTTCTTCGCCAACTCCTCCTTCTTCTACTTTTCATCCTTCTTTCCAATCTTTTTATCATTCCTCCTTTACCACCTTCTCCTTTTTCATCTTTTTTTTTCTTCTCGTTCTTCTTCTCCATCTTCTTCTCGATCTGCTTCTTCTTCTTCTTTTTCTTCTTCTCCTCCTCCTTCTTCTTCTTCTTCTTCTTCTTCTTCTTCTTCTTCTTCTTCTTCTCCTTTTTCTTCTTCTCTTTTCTTCTTCTCCTTTTTCTCCTACTCCTTTTTTCTTTCTCCCATTTCTCCTCATTTTCTTCTTCTTCTTCTTCTTCTTCTTCTTCTTCTTCTTCTTCTTCTTCTTCTTCTTCTTCTTCTTCTTCTTCTTCTTCTTCTTCTCCTCTTCTTCTTCTTCTTCTTCTTCTTCTTCTTCTTCTCTTCTTCTTCTTCTTCTTCTTCTTCTTCTTCTCCTCCTCCTCCTTCTCCTCCTCCTCCCTCCTCCTCCTTCTCCTTCTCCTCCTCCTCCTCCTCCTCCTCCTCCTCCTCCTCCTCCTCCTCCTCCTCCTCCTCCTCCTCCTCCTCCACCTCCTTCTTCTTCTCCTTATTATTCTCATTTTTCTTCTTCTTTTTCTTGTCTGCTTCTTTTTATTCCTTTCCTTCTCCTCTTTCTTCTACTTTTCAATCTTTTTCTCATTCTACTTATTTATTTGTTCTTTATTAATTATTTGTAGATAAATTTTGGAGGTTGAGCGGGTTGCATACTTTGCCCCTCTTCTCCCAGAGGGGCAAAGATTGAATATCTGTAGATCTGTAGATGAATATCTACAGATTTTCACTGTAGATATAGATGGGCAAAAATTCCTTGGCACTTGGCCAGAACCGGTCGAGCTACGGTAAGGGGGATATCGTGGGTACTTTTCTGAAAATATTGGGCTACTACACGCATCGATCAGCTGAGAACATGATCACATTAGGGTGGATTTGAAGATTTAAAGCAGCAGGCAATGTTTTTAATGCAGTTAGTAGCAGCCAGCTGCCAAGTACCATATAGACAACAGTATAGTTTAGTGTTTAGTCTACGCAAGTACCAAGAAATTTTGGACCATCTATAATATTATTTGTGAAGGTTGAGCGGGTTGCATACTTTGCCCCCTCCTAGGGACTTCAATCAACAGAAATATACTGCAGTACAATAATATCATAGACTTACCATACAGAATTAGTTATCATAGAGTAGTCTATGATAATATATAAACATTTAAAGCCTTGTGCTAGAACTTTTAGGTTCTGGGGCATGTTCCATTTATTGCCATGTAGTAGTGATTCCACTGTTTTAGGCATAGGCCACGAATTTGGGGGGCACAAATCAAAATAAATAGGGTAATATGAGCAGGGAAACATACTAGAGAACAGTACTTCTGTTTATATTAGTCTACTTAATAAAATACTCAGGAATCATTTTGTGTAGGCCCAAGCATGAACAATTATGTATCACCAGATATTTATTTCATTCAACTTAGCAGATCCCAGAATTTTTTGACAAGATGTTGGGGGGGGGGGGGCACGTACCCTCCTGTGCCCTCCCCGGCGCCACGACTATGGTTTCAGGTGATCTCTAACTAACATGAAAACTTTTCTTACAAGAATTAATATCATATTAAAGTACGGCACTGTTTTTTACGAAGTAATATAAAGGTACTGTACTATAGAAATACATAAATCATAATCGTATAGTACATTAATGGTCTTATTAGGGCTTTAGGGTATAAGAATCTGAACAATTTGAGTCTTCTAGGAGAAAACCCTTTCAACAAAAAAAAAAACAGTGAAATGATTTTGTTGACAATGAATTCACCATGGCAACATGACCACATGTTTCGCCAAGAGCTATTGATTCTCTGACATTGTTGTGAATGGAATGTCAGCATATACCGTCTCTAACAGTCATATCCATAAATTTTTCACTCTCATTACCTGTTTCCAGAAACTATAGTGCCATAGAATTTACCCAACAATAATATTAATATTACCTGAAAATCTAACATGACATTATCGATCATTCATAATGTATCTGTCATCTAGAATGAAGATTTGCTGGAGAGTAGTGTGAAAATGATAAGCCATGTAAAGTGATAGAAATTGTCAAGTAAATAATAGTTTCAATTAAAATCAGAAGAAGTGAAATCAGAAGAAATGGAACATATTGAAAGCTTGTTGATAATGTCAAATAGCATGCCTTACCACCAACTTGTATTAAATTGTTTAAAGTCTTCGACAGTTCTAGTTACTTACGATTTTCAAACATTTACATTGCATGATATACTAGGTATGTATATATACTACTCAAATTTGATTACCAATAGAGTGCAATTATTTTATTATTTTCAATACCGTAATACATAGTTCTTATTTCAATGTTGTTTTCCATGACGAAATTCTTGTAGGAAATTCTGTTAAAATAACGACTTGTATTTCACTGTAAATAATTGTTTTTACTTTAATTTCCAATTGATAATGTAAGTAATAGCATTAATTATTTACAGTGAAATACAAGACATTACTTTAACATAATTATTTATTTCATTCTTGTGTGTATATTATTACCTTATTTCTACTAGTACAGTTCTATATTTTATGGTAAATTCCAACTAGTTCTAAACTATACAATAATATGTTCGGTTTAATTATTAAAATTAATATCCATTTTCTTTTAGCATATCTTTTCTTTCAACATCATTCTATCGATCATATTCATCTTAATGTTAGACCTTTTATTGAATATAAATTATTGTACATTGCTGAATTAATGAATGAATGATAAGACAGGTTTCCATTTATTTATGCTTATGGCTTTTTTGGCGGAGAGACCCTTTCGGGTGTTCCGCCTCGCCGAATCCAGTTTTCCCTAATGTGAAATACGGAAAACATTATAGGTTAAGTCCAACACTGAATTTTCAACTTTCCCAAAAAGTCCCAAAAAATCTTCAAAATCAAAATCTTTCAAATTATAGAATAACAGCACTAATAACAACAGGTTTCCATCAAGCTCATGAATTGAATGACTGATTCTTATATAACTTTTTACGTGTTTCATAATTTGTGCGGTTTTCTTTCAGTGGAAATTGGTAAGGTGTTAAATACAAACAAGGTTTCCAGTATAGGGATATATCTCCATGGAAATTCAAAAGGTTTATTTGTTTGCGCAACTGACAAGAAGGTAGGATTTGAAATTATTTATTGAAAATGTGTTTTTAGAATAGTCTTGGAATTTAAAAAAATAAATAGTGTAGTTTATGAATTATAGAACTACTAAATTCTTATCCAACATGTTGCTGGAATTATTTGAAAAGTATGCATCTCAGTTATTTATAATTGTTTTCTAAACGTATATCTTGAAATGTATGCTCTTAAACTTTGTTACACTATCTGAAATTTCTCTTGTTTTTGAAACTTGCCTCTTTGTTATCAGATAATCAATACGGATTCATTGAAGCATGACCCAGCTATAAGAGATTTCTTATATGCGCTGTCAACCAGACACTTGAATAAAGACTCGCCAATAAATAATAGAATTGATTTCTTCAACGTCTCTACATCTATGAATACTCCTTATTTCCAACACATATTACAAGAGCTCATGGAAGTGAGTTAGACTGCATGAAACATCATTGATATTTATCTGTTTCTCAAATTCCTCAATTTTTCTACATACGAGATATAAATTTATTTATATATTATTTATTTTTCTTACCTTTGTTTATTATTCCATTCATTTACATAAATAATAATGAATGTTGTATTTTTTTTTGTAGAACCTAATAAGAGAGTGTATTTTCATTTTGGATATCCTATCATTGCTCGTTACTCATTTTATTTAGCAAAATTTACTCTGTAAGGACCTAATTTTTACTTCATTCACTTCCCATTTCATTTATTATCTACATTATTCAGCTGATTTCACTAGATTAAAGCTGCGTTTACACCGGAGTTAATAACAAAAGTTATTAGAGGCCGTGTGCCCACGGAGCAACTGCTATCTGACTTCAGTCAGCAACCCAGCGTTGCCAGATGACATTATTTGGCTGATAGGTTAGATTACCCGAAAAACAGGCAAATGTCATCTGGCAACGCTGGGTTGCTGACTGAAGTCATATAGCAGTTGCTCCATGAGCACACGGCCTCTAATAACTTTTGTTAAAAACTTTTGCTATTAACTCCGGTGTAAACGTAACTCTATAATCCTTCTCATTCTCATCACATCTGACAGGAAAGAGAATGAATAAGTTTTTTTATTATGTAAGGCTTTGTAAATAAGAGAAATTATAATATGTGATCTTGGGTTATAAGCAATTTGGAATGTATTTCCCTATGTTCTATATCTCATATGCACCTGATCTCTTCTGTATCTGTTACCTAATATATCCACTCAACTCTATTATTTTGTATGATTCTATAAACAATGGAATTTAATTATTCATAGTTTCTCATTATTAATTGATCAATCTACTCATCCATCTTTTGTTTTTCATTTATTTATGTGATATTTGAGATTTACTTCAATTTCAGCATCAAATAGTTTTAAAAATCAGCTAATTTTTTTATGCAATCTTGAATGATATCTTTTTATGAAGCTTCAACTACATTTAGTCATAAACTGATAAATTTTTAATTCAACAGGTACCAGTAACTCTCAATGAGAATTTCTGGGAAATGGATGAGAGAGGGAATCCCATCAGGCATCAGTACTTTGATCCTAAAAAAGACGAATTTCTAAGACAACAGATATATTCGCCAAGTAATCAACAATTATCTGGATACAAAAAGATTAGAATGGTTGGAAAAGGTAATTTACCAATCTGAGGATTAATGTCTACAATATGCATATTGTTTTAAAAATTATTATTCTCAGTAATAATGTTTACATAAATTTTAAAAGTAAAAATGTTGAAACAATAGTTTTTTCAAGGTAATCTCTTTATTCATACTCATTCCAATAATCAGCTAATGGAATTAAATTTGCACAAAAAAATACAATATTCCATAATGTTATGTACAATTTTGAAGATTCTAGTACAAAAAATGATCTTTTCAACTATGTGCTACAAAAGTAGCACAAAAGTAAACTTGTACGCCGACGTAAACTGACGTAAAATAAACTGATGGAATTTAATTCTAATTGAATAATATTTAATTCAAGGTGCATTTGGTACGGCCATCCTATATGAGCGTGAGAAGGATAACCGACTGGTCGTCATTAAAGAAATAAATATGACAGAGCTTACCGCATCTGAACGACAAATGGCACTAAATGAAGTACAAGTGCTATCTCTCCTTACTCATCCAAACATAATAAGGTAGATGTAAAATAAGTACAAAAATTAGATATGGTTCTGAAACACTTCAGCTAAAATTCATAAACTGTATAATATAATTTATTGTGAAAACTCTATTTACTTACCCAAACATAATGAGGTTTGTGTAGAATAAATACAAAAATTTTACTAAGAGGATACAAAACCCTTCGGCTAGAATTCAGGGGAACTGTATAATATTTTGTTATATAAACTGTAAAAGAGACAGATTTGATACAACGTGTTGTCTCCATTGATAAAAAAAATTAAGCTTTTCTTTAAAAAAACTCACATGCTAAATCTCTCGATTGATTTATTTCACCATCAATAATCCAGTTCCCTATCAATTATAATTGGTTAATTGGTTATGTTGGTGAAGTGGAACAAGCCTACTCGGGTCTCCCCACTATAAAAAGACATACGCTTAATAAATAAATAAATCGAGACCATCGAAAATTCAAATCCAGGTTCGGGCGAAAAAATGTCAAATGCACTGAGATTTGTATTCTGAATTGTTTCAGTTCCAGTTTCATTCAAGTGCTATAGGAAATAAGAAACCTTAGGTAATAATAAGATGGTATAGGCTGGGCAAAACGGCTTTAACAGTATTCAACTACTCGATTATTAAAAAAAAGGTGTTCATATAGGTTACATACAGGTGTTCATATTTGAGTGAATTCTGATTGTAACCTATGAATGTATCCTATTTTCAAAAGAACAGATGAGGTTCGTTCCTAATCAATCTGGGATAGCCGACTGACGCTCTACTGTAATTTCAATTTAAAAGCTTACTGAAATGGAAAGAACTACCTTATATCAATTTAGATTGATTTTTTGAATGTCATGAAACGATATATGTATGTGTATTGAATTCTGTTCCTTTTAAGAACACAATCAATGAAATAGTCTTAGAGCAAATGTAAATAGCGGATGGTGGAATTTCTGGTCAATTTCCAGATATTTGGGAAGTTTCGAAGTGGATGGTGTGCTAATGATCGAGATGGAATATGCAGACGGCGGTACACTGGCTCAGTTCATAGGTCAACAATCGAAGCAGTTGAAAGAACGTGATGCACTTGTTTTCTTCAAGCAGATATGCAGTGCTATCTCTCACATGCACCATCATAATATTCTTCACAGGTAAAATAATTCTGTATAAGGTGGAGACATGATAAGGTGGCACCCAAGGTTAGTGGATTCATACATACTTTAGTCTCTCTACATACCTTGATGCAGTGCTATCTCTATAGCAGGATTCATTTAACTTGTCAGAAAACATCTGATGTAACGTTAGTATACATCTGTATACAGCTGTTTCTGCTGTACATCAAAAGAATCCTGCTATACATAGGTACCTTTGATGGCACATCTACTTCACTCTATTCATGTAGGTTCTGGCTTAGAGGGAAGAATAATGACCATGTAAGCTATGAGAGTATTGTTTCTATAGTGACTACAATTTAATATTCTGTTCTCATTCTATAGATTTGTACTTTATTAATTTTTTTTATTATATCTTTGAATTAGCTAACCATTACAGCAAGTAGCTGAAAAAAATAGCTAATCATTTCTATGTTATGTGATTATAATTATTGATCTTTATTTTCATTACTATGTTATGTAATTATGATTATTAATCTATGTTATTTTGTTAGTATTTAAAAGTGGAAGTCCTAGTGAGAGCTGCAAAACTTATCAATTTGAAGAATATTAGACTAGAGAAAAATGCTCATTAGTCTACTTAGACTAGATTGCAATATTAGGTGAGGAAAAATTCTTTGGATTACTTTGAAATGAAGGGTGATTTTCAATTGGAATGGAAATCATGGAGGAAACTATTATCGATCATGAATAGGCTAATAATAAATGAATGTTACTGTCGTAAACCTTTAGTCAAGATAGGCCTTTATCAAAAATATAATTTAGACAATCAACCGTCCTTATAACAAGCCAGTTATATATGAAGCAAATTTTTTCAATAGAACAACGTTAATATAACTCAAATTATAACTGAAAATTATGTATAATTTATTATATATTTCTCTGTTAACATATTAGCTCAATGCAAGCAACTTCTTGAAGAATCCTATAGCCTATTGTCATACCTAGTGATGCATGCTTGTGACAAGATGTTGATAATTATGGAATATCACTGTGTCCTTTGTTCTTAAAGTTATGTTATGTGTTAGGAGCACGTACGTATCTTGTCCTAAAATTGTGCATTTTTCAATATAGAAGTCATTGTTTTTTGCGAATAACTTCTCATCAGTTCATTGTATCAGAATATGGAAGATAATCAAGTGTGTAGAGAATCTTATTCTGTACCTGATTTGATTCAAACGTTTACATTGAATACGTTTATAGCTTGATGACTTTTGATATTTTGGGTGGACTGATTATAATGGGCGGAGAAGAGATGTGTGATATTCAGTACCGGTAATGAACTTGTAATTTTTTCATAGAGACTTGAAAACGGCTAACGTTTTTCTAACAAAAGATAACGTTGTGAAAGTCGGTGATTTTGGCATTTCAAAGATGATGTCGACAAAATCGCAAGCGCATACAATTCTAGGAACACCTTACTACATCAGCCCAGAAATGGTGAGTAGATCAAAACAAAAATATTAGGATTTATTGAAAAAATTGACACCATAATATATAAGGAAATATTGAATGACGGTTTCATCTCTAACCAATGGAAAAAATACAAACAAAATACATAACAAATGTATATGGTGTGGATAGGTTGGGAAAATCGATTCAATGAGACTGTTGAATATAGCACTAATTAGATGAGAACATGGAGAGAATATTAGTGGATAACTAGTATTACAGAGAACAGATTAGACGAATAATATTCATCTCGAGAGTATCGCTTCTCTATGCTAGTATATAGTTGAGAACATTTTATAACTAAATATTATGATGGATATTTTTTGGAGAAGTTCCATATTTCTGCATGCTGTTCCATATCATCATGAATATTATTGAATAACTCAATGATTATTTAAATTTATAACTAGTTTCATGTATAGCCTATCATTCAGAGAAATCCTCCCCTTTTTCTGTTCGATTATCGATTTTTCGTTTCAGTGCGAAGGAAAGCATTATGGATCAAAGTCTGATGTATGGGCTCTTGGTTGTATCTTGTATGAGTTGGCATGCCTGCAGAAAACGTTTGAAGGTACGAATCTGCCTGCGCTAGTCTACAAAATCATGAAGGTACACATTGCGTGTAATGATTGTAATACGGTACTACACAAATCGTTCACGTAGCAATAATTCAGAGTCACACTTCTATAAAAAAAACACGTCAGTTTGTGTCTATTGTCATGAAAATTTGATTATAACATCTCAAACAAACTATAAAAGAGCAGGAGAAATATATATTTCTAAATAACTCATTTTTTAATCATAATAATTAATTTTGAACGAAATTCCTAATTAAATTCCTTCCATCTTCATAACTTTATTTTCTATCAGTAGCAAAAACGGTATTATTGCAGTAGGCTATCATAACATTTTGTTGGACTAGTACAGGCTTCAAAACTGAATATTATTGTTAAATTCACATATTTTTCATAAATATAAAATTAATTTTTTTAAATAATATTTTTGTTATTATCGTGTTATTATCCTTCTATATGGCTATTTAATGTTTTTTTTTCATGAATAAATAATTATTTCATTTCAGGGAGACTTCCAGCCTGTACCAAGTGGATATTCAGCAGGTTTCAGAGACTTGGTATCTCTGCTGTTATCAAAAAACCCAGAAATGAGGCCGTCTGCTCAGGAAGTGTGGTAAAAATGATACCGTATTAAACCATATCATTAAATATTGAAATATTGGAAAACTTTCAACTAGAATTGATGTTCGATATAAGTAAAAAATTTCAATTCTTGTTTGAAACTCCTTGCTAGTAAAGTGAAAATTTTATGCTGAGTTCATTATGCTTATCAACTCAATATATATAACTCAATCTATAGCCTTTTTGCACAACAATAAAATCTATCCTGTCTAATACAAAATCTGATCTATAGAGTAGTATATTAATGATGTTTAAGACTAGGCGTACACCGGTTAGTCAAGACAAGACGAGACAAGATTAGTCACGTTTAGTCACAGTAATTCACATAGTTGCTTATGAAGCAACACACACTGATTAGTCATTGCATCGGTGTGTACTGCTTCATAAGCAACTATGTGAATTACTGTGACTAAACTCGTCTTGTCTTGTCTTGACTAACCGGTGTACGCCTAGCCTTAGTGTAAATGAGAGAACTCTGAAAACGAATTTCAGTTTATAGTGAGTTGATTGGATGAGAATAGTATTTAATTTATTTATTTGTGTGTTTTAAACTTTTGATTGCAGTGAGAGGATAGATAAACTGCTAGCTGGGATTGATGATGATGAAAAAATAATCTCAGAGTGAGTATGATAAAAAATTGTTCAAAACAAACATTGAAATTTATTATTTATAATAGATTCATCAATTTATGATTTTACCCACTGTATGCCAATTAACGCAATCATATTCTTGAGTATTTAAAAATTTTAATACAGTATCTACATGAATCTGTACATGATTTACAGTACATACAGTAATTTATGATTTTGCTACCTAGTATGAGTGCAATCACAGAATAAGCTTGTTTAAAAAAGGACTTGCTACAATTATTATCTGTGAACGTTTGCTCTTGATACACAATACATTACAATACAGTAGCCTACTTCTTATAAATCGCATACTCATTTTTGTTGAACATGTCATAATATTTCGTGTTTTCTTCGCATGCTGCAATTATTGAAGACCAAGATCGCATAGAGAAAGGTAAATAGAGAAGTTAATTCATTTATCTAATATCCAAATAAAATAAAGCTCACAGACATTATGAGACCTTCTAAAATTGTCATTGAAATTATGCGTACAACAAATAGGTAAAACAATATAAATTCATCACTTCACCAGAGTCTAATACTTTACTATGGGAATATTGTATGAAAGAAAATTAAATTCATTCACTATAATATGATGACGATCACGCCAATTAAATGGAGTTTAATAGGGATTTTCTATTACGCATTATGAAAATATAAAATAAGTACGGCCCTTTAAATTTCATCATTGATATTATTCAGATTTCAATCACATTATTCATAACGAAATAAAATATTCAAAAATAAAATCATACTAATCGTTGAATATTAGCATTGTTGCTTATCAGCCTAGTAAAGCAAATAATGAAATAAATATGCATTTTCAGATCTGTCTTGTATTCAATGACTGGAAAAGGTAGAGATTTCTCACTGATACCAATACAGATGCCACCTCAGAGTAAAGTGGCTCTTGTTTCTGCCAGTCATACGCATTATGTGGCTCTCACTTCAGGTAATGCACACATTTTGCAGATTTTTAAAACTTATAGAAATAAACACTTCAGCCTACATTTTGTAACACAATCTGATCAGGAAAACGAAAAATTAAATCAATGTCCTACAATTAAATCAAACTTTCAAAAATAATTATGCAGCCTGTAAATTTGAATCCAAATACTGTAAATCTAGTTTGATGTGTGAATTTTTTGTACGAAATCGTGTATCACAAGAAAGAGAGGAAGTAGAAATAAATACCCAAGATTCAAAAAAGATTTTAATTAGGAAAATATAAATATTATTTTTATTTCAGAAATGCTAGTGTATACATGGGGTGAAGGAAGAAGGGGTCAACTAGGTCATGATGAAACTATGATATGGTGTCAGCAGCCAAGATTAGTCGAGAGCTTAAGAGGCAGAGGTATTGTCAAGTAAGTGCTGCTACTTATCGATAAAGCCTGGTTTTCATTAGTAGAGTTAGTGGTAGAGTTCCCTGGGCGAGTACTAACTATCTTGTAAACTCTCCCAATGAAAACGTTCATAGTTGAGTAGAGTGATGGTAGAGTACTTGTTTTTAAGTACCAAGTAAGTACGGTAGAGTAGAGTTAGTACGGTAGAGTTAGTATGCTAGTTACTCTACCACTAACTCTACTAATGAAAACTAGGCTTAACTTATAATATTTTTATTCATTCATTGATTCATTCAAAAGCAATAATTCTATAGGAAAGAAACGAGGTATATTCCATTTCAACCTCATGGATTTCATTGATTTTTCACAAACATGGCACTTTTCTATAAAAAATTTATTTCTCCTCCAATGATAATAATGTATGCGCAAGTAATGTAATAAAGCTCAGGAAAACATTTATTTCTACCCCAATGATAACAATGTAGGCTATGCTATGCATGCAAGTAATGTAATGAAGCGTGTAGCCTATTCAGGGCCGCTTTCCCCAACGCTGCTTAAAGTAATAACAGCTGACGCTCAATTTTTTTCTATACTTTTCCTATTCTCCGAATGAGGCTTAAGCCAGATGTTTTGCTTAAGCAGCGTTGGGGAAAGCGGCCCTAAATGTTGATGAGTTTTAGAACATTTATAATAAGAACAATGAATCCATAGTGGATCAAATTAAAGAGAAATTTGTATTTGCTCACTATGTATCTGAAGAAGTGAATACTTTCCATCACCTTTATACAATTATTATGAATTGTAGACCCGAATACAATAATTTGTGATATAATTTCGTTTTCAAAAAGTTGCTCCATTCTTTGACGTTATAATATAATAGGCTACTGTTAATAATATCAACTGTTAATAATGTCAGTAATTAGAAAGTTAACTGATGATTTTTATTTTTTTCAGCTGTTTTATACTGTTATTTTGCTGTTAATCATCAACTCATGTTTTTTATTGTTTCCAACAGAGTTGGGGCAGGAGACGGGTTTAGTATATTTGTTAGTGACACAGGTATGGCAATGACTTGCGGTGACGGAACGTTTGGATCACTTGGTCATGGCGAATGGAGGAACGTTCATAAACCGCATTTGATTGGTAAGTTATCGACTCAATATTTGCAGTGAAATCAACTGCAAACGCTAGAGAGACTCAAGAAACATCTTCAATATTCTAAATATTGAAATGTTGTATCTATATATTTCAGATATTTGCAATAAAATCAACTGCAAACGCTAGACAGTCTCAAGAAACATCTTGAATATTCTAAATATTGAAATGTTGTATCTATTTATTTCAGATTTTTGCAATAAAATCAACTGCAAACGCTAGAGAGTGTCAAGAAACGGTTTGAATATTCTAAATATTGAAACGTTGTATCTATATATTTCAGATATTTGCAGCGAAAACATCTGCAAACGCTAGAGAGTCTCAAGAAACGTTTTGAATATTCTAAATATTGAAATGAATCTCTATATTTCAGACCTAGAGGCCTGTATGGGTGTATTATCAACCCGCTAAGAAAATATTAATAAAACACTGACTGACAAAAATCGAAAATAAAATTAATAAAACCTGAGGCCCTTATTAGACGATCATAATATCTATACTAACTATAATTTATAGTTATAATATATATTATATTATTATAGATACGCATTTTTTGAGCTTATTAATACAGGTTTTGAGCCATATTTTCTTCAAAAAGTGAATATCTTTTTTATAAAATGTCAACAGACCAGTCAATTTCTGATCCATTCCCCAGTCTGCCAGATATATTTATGATAGTTTTATAATAGATCTTTTATAAAACAACTTTGATGAGCGTCTTTTAGGGCATATTTTATAAACTATTTACATATAAAACATATGATCGTCTAATAAGGGCCTGACAAAGGTAAAATAAAAAGAAAGAAAATTTACTCTTGTCATCTGAGTATCTATTTTTATAAAATTCTATCATAATTTATTTACGACAATATGTGGGCCTGTTACAGTGATTATGTAAGAAATTATATTGTTGTTGTCATAATATTGTTTGTGGAGCAACCATATCCATATTATTATTTATACTATTCGTAATATTTTGACATTGAACAGCTATGCATTATGAATTGAATTTCGATTCAATGTCTTCTTGTCATTCATGTATTTGGTCATTTATAATCTCCAATTATTTATAGTTATAAATCATCAATGTTCAATTTTCAGAGAAACTTTTGAGTGAAAACGTAACTGAAATGAGCTGTGGTGAGCATCATTGTGCAGTGATGACAAGTGAAGGTCATCTGTATACTTGGGGGAGAGGAGAATCTGGAAGACTGGGAAATGGATCAGAAATTGACTGGTCTGTTGACATTTTATAAAACAATATTCACTTTTTGAAGAAAATACAGGTATAGCTCAAAACCAGTATTAATAAGCTCAAAAAAAGCGTATACACAGTGCCAGTTATGAAAAAAGTGGTGCCTCTAAATGCAGTTCCTCTGGTTTCACTGTTCTTATAACCGATTAAATTGTCAATACTAATTATTATTGTTTTCTCATATTTTTTATCAAATTGATTCGATTTTGTTTTGTTCAAGAACAGTTTGAATGGCATAAAATCAATTCTGATTTGCTTCTCAGCAAAAATATTACGAATAAATCCAATTCCCAACCAGTTTTATTTAGAATGAGAACAGCGACATCTGTGAGTGAAGTCAGTAACTGCATCAAGAAGCACAAGTTTTGCTACTTTTACTGTGCATGCGCCTACAAAGAGTCATGTAGTCTTCTCCGCAACACAAGCGATATTCTACAGTAGATTATGTGACAATAGAAGCGTTATTCTACACTAGAGGTGTGAAGACAGTGTGCAATGATTTAACTCAAAAATGTTCAGAGTTCGGTACCGTTATAACGATTTTTATGCAATAATATTTTTGAATATGAACTCATGAATGAGTTCTACATTATTTGAAAAGACTATCGTAGTAGCCTACATATTATTCTCATTGAGAATATTATTACACTTGGAGATAATTTTTCTCACATTGAACATTTTTAGATAGATTCACTGATTTAAACTACGACTTATTGAGGTGGAAAACATTACTGTACAATCAAATATTTATGTGCTTCTGAAGCTTTTTGAAACTGAACTTATATTTTTGAGGTCTGAAAAGTCATTCACAGTCAGAATCGGCTAATGGCACTATCCATAGATACAGTTTAAGTTAATAATGGGGAATTGTGTATTGCAACATGAGACAAAATGTAATATTGAAAATAGAAAACAATGAATTCATATTATATTCATGTATAGAAGTGACTGACAAGACAAAATAGAGAGGTTTTGAAAGATGAGTCTTGTAAAATAATGTTTTTTTTTGCAGTTGTGAACCGAATCTGATCAGCTTACCGAAAATTGGACACATAAGAACTATTGTTTGTGGCATCAATAGTACGGCTTTAGTAACTGAAGATGGGAATATGTTTGCATGTGGCAGCAATGCTAATAACAAGTTGGGTTTGTCTCGAACATACTCGTACTACATTTGGCCAATGGTGAGGAACTGGATTATACTTTTTTATCATCATTTAATAGTATTCATTAAGTGTTGATAGTGATGAGTATATTAATTATACTAGGAATGATTTAAATATTAGTTATTAATCATTAATCTATTGTTGGTCTGGAAAAATTATTAAGATTTTAAGAATATTACTCTGATACAATTCATTACATAGACAATACATAGAATACATTTTTGAAATAGTACGTATAGGAGCGATATACTGTTGAATAGATTTATAAACCGAATTTGGTTGAGTAGGAGACACTTTTGATTTTTTAAGCTCTTCTATTACTGATGCTACTGTAATTCTGTACCAAAATACTGGATGTATCCTGTTTATTATACATATACATATCCATGAACATATTATATCGTCAAAAAATGGGGAGCTCAACTGAATTAGTTCCTAATCAATAAATGAATGTAGAGTAGCGTTTAATGCCTATTTTATTTAGCGTATGGCTTTTTATAGTGGGGAGACCCGAGTGGGGTTGTTCCACTTCACCAACATAACCAATTATCCCTTGATAGGGAACATGGTGAAAGTTTGTCTTCACTTAGAAAACAGACATCAGCATTTAAAAAAAGTATTTAAGTATGAATTCATAGTTCAAAGTTTGATTCATAGGAAAGTTCAGCTAGGTAGTAAATATTGTTTTAAAAAATTTATTCATTAGATTACAAAAATCATGATGTCATGTTGTAAAATTGTTATCAATACTTGGAGAGAAAAACTCGATTTTATTGTAACATAGGCCTATATATGTACAGCATTCCACTCTAAGTAGCGTACTACATATGAATGTATTATAGTACAATCTTATTCTTGAGAAATCCTATTTAGAGTGTGAACTATTATTCTTGAGCTTAATATCTTAAATCGATATCCAGTACCGGAATTTCTCTTCTCTTGTGTTCAAAAGGAATAGATCTCAATATGTTTCATTGAGGAATTGATAGAGGTGTGATTGGCGAGAGATTTTTTACAGAAACCTGGAAATAAAGTTGAAAAATGTCTGGAGTTCACCAAAGTTGAAACATTGGCCAAATGGAAGATTAAAGTGATTTCCATGTCAAACAGCTATTCAGTCGTGCTGACTGAGTGTGGCAAAATTCTGCAAATGGGTAATGTGGATGGATCCTTCAGTGGAAGCCAATTGGAAAGTCCTGTGGTGATGATGGATGAGGATATCTCAGTTGAAGTAAGCGAATTAAAATCGATTACAACATAAAATACTAAAAATGATATAAGAATAATGTCATGAATATTTATGATTTAATCTCATATTAAAATATTTTTGGATACCCAAATACTAATGGAACAGGTGAAGCTCTAAGGTGGAGGATAACGTTGTATCCTTCATAAACTAATATCCCACGATCACCTTCATAAACTCCAATTACTCTTGATTTTATTTCAGTTTTGATAAAATACAGAAAAGGAGAGTAAGAAATTAGTATCACTTACAGAGAATGTATAGTAATATAATATATATAATGATTATATATAATAAAATAATATTTTATATAATATAATGACTATATACTCTCTGTAGTATTACTAATGTGAATCTTATTTTTGTTTCATATAAATAGCATGTTTTACAAGTTCACTACAATGTCACAATAAAATCAATAATTAATAATTTTAAGATCTTTGGATCAAATTTTCAATTGATATATTTTTATAATTGAAAAAAATATTTTTTATAAAATCAAAGTTTTAAGACGAAGACAGAAAGAAAAAATTCTGAGTTTCCCAAAGCAATGTAGGTCTATGTAGTCTTAAAAAGTAAGAAATACAAAGTTACAGGTGCGAGTAGTTTATTGTTTGGGAATAGAAATTTTACATCCTTGAAAACCATTTCCGTAGAATTGTGTCTCTGTTATGTAGTTCAAAAGTGGATTTAGTATAATCATAGTGTTTTCTGTTGTTGCGAAAAAATCGTAAAATCTTTTACATGTGGTTAAAATTTTTTACAAATAAAGAAGTGAATAAATGATTTTTCATGATTATTGCAGATGCTGAAATGTGGTCCCACATACACCGTGTTTGGAACTGATGAGAATCTAGTGTATTTCTGGGGAACTAGATACACACCTGTGCATAATACTCAGGTACATTTAAAATTCATTTTTCATATACAGTATAATGATTGTAAAACTATGGAGAGAATTATTTATTTTATTTATTTAGCGTATGGCTTTTTAGTGGGGAGACCCGATAGGGATGTTCCACTTCAATAACATAACCAATTATCCCTTGATAGGGAACATGGTGAAAGTTTGTTCTCAGAAAACAAATAAGAGAGAATTGAATGCATCACATAAGATGTTTTAAAAGTTATTTTATTGTGAAACTGAAATAATAATTCAATATTATTCAATGCAGTTGTAACAATTTTAATTTACCAAGGATACATAGATGCATATCAGATGACTAGCAATATTAAAAACTATTTAATAAAGATTAAAGATTACTATACAATCAAATCTCAATAATTTATTTGGTTTCAGGGAGTTGGATCTTCCAATCGTAGCTCATTCGCTTCAACCCTACTGAAAACAGATACTGCGGAAGAACCAGAAGAAATATTGGCGTGAGTTTTTCAAAAGTAATTTTTCTTCATAATAAATAATCATAAGAAATAAAATATATAAGTAATAATAAATAAATAAAAAACAATTTTTTCGAGTGTGATATAGCCTTAGAGTTTTCTACACTCTGAGATGCAGAATAATATAAAAATCTATTAAATAAGATATCTTAAATATATGAAATAATATTAGACAATAATAATAATATAAAATTGAATTATATAAAAATATACTATATTATAATAATATATTGATCATTTCAGGTCTCCGAGAGAATGAAGACATATTAGGCACAGGAGAAACGGTTCCAAACACGAATGGCTTCAAATTTCACTCTGACCTAGGTTTGAACCAATGACCCTTAAAATATAAAATAAAAAATGTACACTATCTAGCTGCCACTCAATAAAATAATATAATAATATCAAATTGAATAATAAAAAAAATATATATTTAAACTCACTGTATACCACTGTGGCATTGCATTCTAGTGCATGTGGACACAACTGCACCACTGCCTCAACTCAATCAGTACGAAGATCTCAGTACTAAAGCCAAGGTTGTTGCCACCAACTCAACCAATCAAAGTAAATTCGACTTTGACACGTTTGGTCCAGTAAGTTTTATTATTTCAAATACATTTTCTCAATATTTTATAAATTTCAAAAGTATATAATATGTCTCAATCGTTTCTAAACCTCCATCTCGATTTATATTCTGAAAAAATAGCCTAATCAGCAACATAATAAGATATCTATCTTTTGAACTTTATTCAGATACCAGAATGGATGAAAACCGAGTTGGACGATGCTGAAATTTCGTGGAAAGGAGTTATGCCTCAAGATAAAGAAGACGTTACTACTCCGCAAACTGAGACTGAGTCTATAAGTACTGGCAGCTGAAAACCTCTTATTTGCTAATGAATAGGTCTATCAATCATGGAAAGGATTTATTTTTGACAAAAAATTGAAAACTGATTTTTCTCATGAAAACTGACAAGATACAGAAAACGTTTAGATGTAAGTTATGTATAAGCCATTGTATCTTGTTCTTTTGTATATTGTGTAAAGTTATATATTATCATATCTCAAAAGAGGGTTTCTACTGGTTTGGCGATGACATAATTTCTGATTATCATTTTAATTGATATTAATTGTATGGTTTGATATGATTTGTATTCATGGTAACAAAGTAATAATACGTTTGTATTATTAAGTTTGTGATTATTCAGACAATGCTGCATTGCAATCAATAGAGGATACTAAGAAATTACTCTGTGAATATCATTGTCTCTGTAATCCCTACAAGAGTTTACAGATCTGACTGAAGGTTTATGACTGTTCTTTATTATTTTTTATGTTTTTATATAAATATTGACACTGTTCTCAATGTATCTGTACATAATTATGAATAAAGATTAAAGATGTTTTCAATTCAATTCAAGTCCATTTTGTTAAGGCACCTCGATCAAAAGTGAGTCATGATCAATATTACACCTTCATACCAATTTTCCAAGTGCATAAGAATTCATCCATTATGAGAAAGTCATTTTGTTATTGTATGTTGGATGAATTCTTATATACTTTGAACATTTTTAAAAATTATAAAAAATAGCAGTACGATGTATATTGTTGTTATTGTGTATAGTGGATGTTTTCTCTTACCCTCCGAACATTGGAGAAAGCTGTGATTCATTGTCAGTCTATAGTTGCCTCAACAAAATAATGAACAAGATATAATAATTACTCATACTCAAGGATTACCCAGTCTTAATTTTTCAAGAATAACTTAACACTCTTTTGTACACTTTTTAAACCTTTTTATTTAATAAATATAATTCAGAGAACATTGAACTAAACATAAATGTTTATTAAACAATTTTTTTTATATAAGTTACCTCTCATTGAGAAAGTTTTCCTAGATTAGACATTCTACAAGCTATATTTGAGGTGGAGAGAATAGAATAGTAATTGAATTATGAAATTTGTCAGTAAGCGTTCAAACATCATAAAGAAAGCAGATTCCAATCGCTTATTTGTTACAGATGTATGTGAACGCGCACACTTGATACAGTACAATCTATAAACAACTTCAATGTGAGATACTGTTAACAAGCGTTCCCAATAAAATAAGCTTCCTTTGTGTATGCATTCTTAGGCACTCAATTTTAATGGATATTTCTTTACAATCTGTTGAGATCAATATCAATCAGAAATGAGTCTACGCTACTTATGATGATGAAAATATAAACGTTTTTCTCAGAGATGAGACTACAAAGCAATTGAACCTTGTATGAATGAATATTCATGAATATATATTGAACCTATATATATATTGTATGGATGAACCTTGAATGAATATTCCACGACAGCGTTCTTTTGAATTCCCCGACAATGATGTCATGAGTTCACGAACGAAATATAGCAGTTCCATACACGTTAAAAGTCATTATCACAGAGAGTTTGGTCAGTTTATGGTCATATGAATACCCAAACCTCTAAGGCTCTACTCACACTTGGATACTTGAATCGCGGCTACTCAGTGACTCGGAAACAAACATATTGTGTTTTCAAAATAATGATGACGCTCAGACGATCCTGCAACCGTATCGTCTGAACTTTATCATTCAAAAACGTTTGTTATTTCAGTCGCTGAGTATCCGTGATTTCAGTACCCAAGTGTAAGTAGAGCCTAAAACTTATCAATACTCGAGTTCATGTTATATCAGTGGTCATGTGTGCATGGAAGTCATATTTTGTCTAAAAGGTTCAGTAAGTCACTGTCATAATATATAACACAAACATTAAGCTGAACTCAATCCATGTTTGTCATTAGTTCATCAAATTGATGATTATTAATTTAATGCCAGTCGTTCATTAACTTGATGATCGTTGAATTAATAACCATTAAGTCAATAAACGATTGACAAACCGGGCAGCAGAATTCAATTTGCATGTAAGGCTAGGCGTACACCGGTTAGTCAAGACAAGACAAGACGAGATTAGTCACGTTTAGTCAGAGTACTTCACATAGTTTCTTATGAAGCAACACACACCGATTAGTCATTGCATTGGTGTGTGCTGCTTCATAAGCAACTATGTGGATTATTGTGACTAAACGTGACTAATCTCGTCTTGTCTTGACTAACCGGTGTACGCCTAGCTTAACAAGTCTCGTTCAGGTGATGTGGATGGTTGCTTGGAGTTCGCTCAACTCGAGACCCCAACTGCAGCAGCCAACCTATAGATGTGGTTGTTGAAGTCATTGGCGATTTCTACATGCTGATTGGCTAATAGAGCGTCAGTCATCACACCCAATCTTACTGAGTCACCATAGCTCATTAGTGTCAGAGATACACCTGCAAAAAGTTGGATACAAAATATTGCTCAGTTTATTTTCAAAGCAAATTATCAAGTCCCCCAAATACCTACGGATTATTCATGCAGAACTTAATGATGATATTCTATTAAAGTTACGACTTTTATTACAATTTAATTTTCTAATTTAGTTGAAATTTTTAATTATTTACAGTAGAATACATGTCGTAGCTTCCAAATAATTTTCTACATTAATTTCGTCAAAACAACACACCGATTAATAATAATACTTTGTCAATTTCAACTTAAAGCCATGGGAGTCTCGTAAAACTTCATTCAAAAAGTATAGAGTGCTCACAGATTCAGCATTGTATTTCCGTGGAAATTGCTACTATGATTAAGAAAAATTAAAAAATGTTGAGAGAGAGTCATATTAATTCATCGTTAACGTTACAATACTAGGAAATAAGGAGTCATCTGTAGAACCCGCAACACAAAATGTAAAAGATGATAGCAAAGGCATGCAACTTAATACCGGTAATTTATAATGATTAATTGTGATTAAGGCATGCAACTTAATAATTTATACGGGTTAATTGTGATTATTTATGATTCTTGATGACTTAATAATTTATAATGATTAATTGTGCTTGTGAACCTTGGAGAAGGGAGCCACAACTTTACAGCGCGCTTAAAGCTTATTCCAAAAGCTCAAAGCTCTCTTCCAATTAAAATAAAGTGCATTGACTGTTTGGAGTGGAATTGAGAGATCATTAATAAATGCATAGCCGCACAGCATTGAGGGAAGTTTTAACTGTTGGAGTGAATCAACTATCCTTATGAGTGCATTATTGCTTATTAAAACTCATTTGTTAGGTACCTAATTTTTTAAAATTTATTTCTTTTTGAGTATTTGTGAGTATTTAATCTCGAATCAACATATACTACGCAACCAGCTAATTGAAATTGGAACTACAATTGAATGGAACCTCTGTCTTACAAACCTCAATCTAACGTAAGTTATTTATTTCAAATCACCTTGGAGCGTACAGAACACCCATATGTAGTGTATATTGCAACTCCTTTTCCACGAATAACCCGATAGCTACATAAAACCGGGGTTTTAAACCATGGTATTGTAATTTATTACATTACAATATAGCATGATTAGAGGAAGAAAAATCCAAAGAACGCTATATAAATACTTCCGGGGACTTCTACTATTGATAACAGAACGAAATAAGAAGAGGATAATCAAGGAACACACACCACTGTACAAAACGTTGTGCCTGGAAAGGGAATCGAAACCCGTACCTCTCAATTGCCGGTTGAGCGACTTCACCAATTATCCAACAGTCTAAATCCTTATAATAAAATTATGTATTACAATTATTGTATGTGATGATTTGTGCTTGTATCAACAAATGAATACTGACATAGTGATGATTTGTGCTATAAAATGTTATCGATAAATATTTGTATTGACTGATACTGACTGATATTGGCTTGCGGCGGTCGCCAGTACATGATGCTCTCGACCGGCTGGCCCCACAGCATGCGCCTTCTAGTCAGCTGATCGCAGTCGCCAGCTGATGAGTTGTCCACCTGGGTCAAGGTCACCGAGTAGCGGCGTGATAGCATGTTGAGCAGGACACGCGCTACCACCGTTGGCAGCACTTTGGGCAGCAGACCGTAGTCTAGGCGGTAGACAGAGGCTAGGAAGAGGGCTGCCTGCCGATTAGAAAAAACGAAAATGCAATTGAAAATAATTATAATACTATAACCTATAGCTCTGAATAGACTATAGTCCGATTCACGTCAAGAAGTCAGCATTGTTTATATGAGGAGCATTGATGACAAGTTTCATTGAGAGAGAAAAAGAAAACTGCACCAAACGTGTTTGTTGGGACTGTGTGCGACAACAATGCACAGTGCGGCAACTATGCACTGTGCGATTAGGATAGAGACATCAGCAACTGCCTTGTGCTGAACAAGGATAGCAAACTCCCATCTAAGCAATGCTGACTTCTTGACGTGAATCGCACTATAGCATATTATATATCAATAGCAACGTGAAAACTGACCTGTCTGGACCTGGCCTGACTGAGCGCCTTACGCAAAGCCCTGAGGCGAGAGGTGGGCTCACTGCCAGCCGTCCTCACAGGGATCGGTAGACAGAGCAGACCACCTCCTGAGTGAGCCATTGAGGACGACTGCCTCAGCAGACTGTCCTGAGGAATGAAGCGAGCAATGGTGACCACCGAATCTGGCAAAGCGGCTCCCGCGCGCGGGAAATAGTCACTCAGGGCGCCAGCCATGGCTGACAGAATCACCTCACAGCTGGCTGCGTTGGTAGCACTGCGAATGGCCTTGATCAGGTGGAGGGGGACGGGCTCCGACCAGCTGACCACTTTTCGGCCGCAGAGTGATGCGGTTTGCAGACTGTGCTTGTTGCAGGCGCTTTCTGGAAACAGGATTTCTTCCAGCAGTACGCGTGGGCCTGGAAACAACATACAAAAAAAGAGAGTTGAATTGGGTTATTGATGAGAAATTAATTATTAAATTAGATAATTAAAAAGAGTTATGACACAAGAAGACAGTCTGTGACACTATTAGTGATAAATAGAGACTAAAACATGTGGCCACCGTACATCAAAATAGATAACTATGTACCAAGGGCCTACTGTAACTTATTTATAAAATATTTGTTGATGGAACTCCATGGCAGAAGTGATTCCATGATAGAAGAAAACTCTATTCATGTTATTGTCAATTCCTCTACCTTACTGGAATTATTTAAGTAGTAGTAGAAGTAGTGGAAGTGGCAATATCATACAGTGTTTTCTTAGACCAAGGTAGTTAGAATGCAAGGTAGTGTTGACGCGTTTCGTCAATCTATTCGAGCTAGCTTGATATAGTGACAATAGATCGATTTTCCCTACTTCTAACATGTTAAATTTATCAACTTTACATGTCTTTTTCTTAAAAAGTGAATGCTTTCCAAGCCCCTGCAACCTCTTCTGGGCTTCATTGTATATATGTATCCTAAATTCTGAATCAAACCGCTAATTGTTTCAGAGTACTCAATTATACTATTCAACTTTACATAAAGACTTACCAAATAGATTTGGATCATCTCTGGTTATAGCATAGCGTAGACTTACCGAATAGCTAAGGAAACGCCATACAATACAGGTTTGTATTTTGAGTGAAAATCGGTTGATATGTGATTGGAATAGAAAAAACATCTATATCAAGAAATTTTTTGATAAATTTAATAGAAAATAACGTGATAGAGGTTTGTGTTTTCAAGTAAGAATCGTTATGCTATTGAACTTATTGAAATTGTTGTGTAGAAGAGAAGGTAATCTTTTCTCAGATCAATCCCTGAAGATTATCAATCTCCCTGGCACTTAATAAATATAGCAGGATTATTTTAACTTGTCAGAAAACAGCTGATTTAACGTCAGTAAACGAGTGTACATCAATCAGCTGTTTCCTGATAATTTAAAATAATCCTGCTATACTTTCAACTGTAGGGTGATTTCTTAGATTAATATTCAGTTGCACAGATCCCTGAGTAAAGCACCAAGGTAAACTTTCTGACCCTCAATTTAGTATTAAAATAATTTATCTTTTGAAGACTTTTTACAGCAATGAGTATCCCCGCTTGTTTCCAAGAAATTCCGTATGAATAATACATCAGGATGAATGGAGTGGTCCGCGCCTGTCTGATAATCCAAAGGTTCCAAGATCGAATACAGTTACCGGAACGGATTTTGACAGAAACGGCCACTCCCGTTGAGGAGATGAAAAGCCGTCGGTCCTAAAAACAGTCGTCATCTCTCATCATACCCCCTCTCATTACCCACGCACAAGCCTTGAGCTCATGTGGGTATCACCCTAAAGTCATACCTGTATATACGATCCGGCAGAGATAGAGTAGCTCATGCACCACTCTGAGTAGCGTGATCATCCAGTAGATGTAGAGCGGAGTGTCGCGAATTGCGTAGAGAACTGTCATTGGCACATGCAGGATGAATTTCACCACCAACCACCACGTCCACAGCACCATGCCTGTGATTATCACATCCGGCTGAATTGACGTTTTCAAACTACGCCAGAAGAATCTCATGCTAAAATCGCGTTTCCTTGATTCTATCATGAATACCTGATGAAATAATAAATAGAGTAAAATAGACTAAATTTGTAGGAAAAATATTGATGTTGTGGAATCTTATCATAATTGAAAAGAACATTTTGAAATTGTCAAACTCCACTTTAATAAACACAATTTTTACACCAGGACCATAGTCTCATGTTATACTAGACACATCCTCGCAGCTGTACTGTACAGCTGAGGATGTGTTATTAAGTAGTATAACATGAAACCATGGTCCTGGTGTAAACATTGTGTTCATTAAAGTGGAGTTTGACAATTTAAAAAAGTTTTTTTTTCTAAAATAGACTATGTTACTATTTCACATTTAAATGTTACAATCACATTTGTATGTTACAATCAAATTTGAATTATACAACTATTTCATATAGAATATTACTACTTTAGGCTAGGCGTACACCGGTTAGTCAAGACAAGACGAGACGAGATTAGTCACGTTTAGTCACAGTACTTCACTCATTGCATCGGTGTGTGCTGTTCACAATCAACTATGTTAATTACTGTGACTAAACGACTAATTTGTCTTATACCTGTCTTGACTATTCTACTTATATAAACATACTATTACATTGCTTTTCGCAAAAACAAATAGAAAAATAAATAGAAGTAGATGCACTCATAATCATAATAAAAATGAAGACCTGGCTGTGAGATATCAAACATTTAATCTACATACATCTTCTACATGTTCTGAGAAGTTTCCAATTTTCAGAACTTATTCAGGCATATTCATAACAATCAATTAAATAAGAATATAAGAATATATTTATTCAATAAGAACAGTGATAATCTGATAATTGTTATAAGGTTATTGAAACAATCCTAATTCAGAATGACAATACTTAATACAGTTGATTGTTTTTGTTTTTCACATGGACCTACTTGAAAATAAAGACAATATGGACCTCATAAAATATTTAATTGTTTTAGAAATGGTACACTAGTGAAAGTTTTTTCAATTATTTAAGTGAATCACAGTCAAATTATAGCATAAGCCAGATTTTCATTAGTAGAATAAGAGGTATGGAGTAGCTGACATACTAAAAAGTAGTAGAGCAACTTTGCCGTTGTGCTAAAATGGACTCTACTCTGCCTTGTAAGTTTTCATGGGAGGAGTTGACAAGATAGTTAGTATTTGCTCAGTGAGCTCTACCAATAATTCTTTAAATGAAAGCTCGGCTCAAACTCTATACTCTATTATAATAAGTAATAAGTATCATTAACATGACATGATTACATGTTGTTGTAGTAATAAATATTGGATGAATTTAATATTCTATTCAAGTCAAAGACAATTGATAATGGTCCATGCGGGGAAATAATTATTCCATGTATTGCTTTTTATTTCAACATGTATTGTGTTTTTTATTTGGAATAAATGAATTGAAATTTAAAAAGAGCCATTCAAGTACAAAGAATGTACAAGCCAAGAAAAAATAAACAAAAGAGTATGATATGGTATTTTATAACGCTAATGATAGGTAGCGAGTACAATAATGTCTAGGAATTGTACAGTATTTCAATCACAGGGCTGTACAGTTAGAAAATAACGTGGCTATAATTTATTGTACAAGATTTATTTGTAGTTGTAAAAGTTTCAAATTTACCTTGAATATGTCACTCTTGTTGGATCGCACCATTTCTTTAGCCACCGAAACCAGAATAATGGTGAGCAGAATGAAGAATGTCCTCAGTGTGGGCTGCTTTTTGGTGATTTCCACATTTTCCTGTGGATCGTAGAGCGACACGATCTCATTCCATGAGTTGGCCAGAGATTCGCACACGTGCTCGTATAACTGGGGAAGAGCCTACAAAAAATAATAATTCGCCATTTCAATACTAGTAGAAAATAGTCAATAATAGGCTATTGTAGATAAGATCGTTTTACCTTATTTTTTTTCAAATCTACTTGAATATAGGTCCACTCAGCATTTTAAAGAGCTGTAATGACATTTATTATCAGTCCAGGTGCCCTAGCAAAGTAAGCGCTCCGTACTGCTGTGCCGTAGGCCCATACAGAATGTAAAATTCCTATTGATCCACATCAATCAATTTTTCATCAATTCTTGTTCATTAGCGGTATCTAAAATTCATTTTCCATGAGAATAAGCAGTTGGTTGATATCTAATATTTTTCAAATATTACATTTAAGTTTGAATCATTGTACTTTTTCTGCAGAGAAATAAATTATTTATTTATATTCCTTTCCTCACGTACTCTTGGACCAAGAAGAAAAGAGTGGATGATCATATATAATTATGCAATATGGGATCTATTTAAACTCTTTTAATGTCTAGGAAAATAAATTTATGTTTCTAATAAAATATATAGAACAAATATCAATATTATGGAACACCTCCATCATTGAGAAAAATTGTTAAATATTGTTAACCAAATTGTCTGAATCTAGTACACATGTGAGAGGGATACCTGAAAGAAGCATAGACAAAAGGAAGAAAAAAATACCTGTGGTGGTCTGAAAGTGCCCGTAAGTAGATGCTGAGTACTGTCCGGGTCCGGCCCGGTCCGGCTACACCATTCTGTGTCTTGGGGTCGCAGCATGAGCAGGTCCCCCAGACCCAGATTGTCCTCGGACAGGTAGAGGTGATGCAAACGGATCAGCACGAAGAACTCGTCCTGACAGGGTATCACCGTTATCTGCCAGGGAGGCAAGTCGGCTGCAAGGTATTTCGATACTATGTCACTCACGACCTCCTGAAAAATATAAAATTTCTAAATTTTGACTAACAAAACAATAACAGAATGTGTGGGTTTTAGGGTTATATTTTTCGGACTTTGTAAAATGAAATAAAAAACTTTTATGCTAGAGTCTGTTTTCTAAGTGATAACAAACTTACACCATGTTCCCTATCAAGGGATAATTGGTTATGTTGGAGAAGTGGAACAACCCTACTCGGGTGGAGACCCGACTAGGGTTGAGACCCTACTTAATAGTGGGAGCCACTATTAAGCCATTCGCTTAATAAAATACATAACAAAATAATATCCTGCATCTTATATTGACAATAATATCCTGTACGGTACATCGCAATAATATCCTGTACCGGTGCACAGCATTATATAAAATCCTGTCTTTTAATAATTTGTTTATGTTGTCTCTATTTACTTTCAAAGTTTTATCCACTCAAAATTTACGTTTCTATCTTCAGTTGTGTATTAGTCAAAACTCGACAGACCTGTGGACTTTTCATAAATAAATAATCACTTGGAAAAAATCATTCTTGGCTTTTCTAATCGTTCTCATATAAGTTTAAGTTATATAAGTTTAACCATATAGAGAAAGTATAGCACCAAGCTTGAATGCTATGGTTGCATGTTTTATAGTTTTATTATTGTTCTCATCTTTGAGTATAAATGATTCTCCGAATCATTCATCTACAAAAATAATTTTGGAAAATGAAGTTTTCAATAAGGGAACTTTTCTAGAATCTTGACGAAATAAAGCCTTTGTCACATTGATGAAAATTTTAATCTGATTGATGAAATTGATCAAATTTTCAATTTTTTTGATGTCAATTTCGCTAACTATACAGCCTATATGTTTATATATGCGATGTATTTATTCTATTCTTCATACAATTAATTATATTGAGACTCATTCCATTTTTTGCAACTGAGACCTAGATAGTATTGCGAAAAAGTAAAACTTCTCTCAAATTTTCAATATTGTTACCTGAATATTTGAGCCAGTAACCGAGCGCCCTCTGAAGAGCGGATTTGCCAACACGACATGATTTTCAATGTCGAATTGTTGTCTGGAGCCTGGTAGCCAAGCGTAGCGTCCATATCTGCTTGTCAATGCCATTTTCAGGTGGGGAAAGACAAGCTGGCCATCCTTTGTTTTGTTCAAAATGTCACTCTGGAAATTGACATGTGATTAATTGCGGTATAAGATTGATATCATTTATAGGTAAATCAATAAAAGTTAATTTCATAAAGAATATTAATAACAGTGTGACGGAGAGGGCAGGTTTCGGTTATGGATGGTGTGAGAGGCTGAGGAAGACCGAAGTTGAGATGTAGTGACAGAATAGGCTGACTTGTGGGAGAAAGGTTGGAGGAGAGAGGGAACGATGGACAGGGTGCTGTGGAGGAAGAGACTGCAAGACAGGAAGGCCGATCTGAAATGAGAAATGGAAATGACAAAGAAGAAGAGCAGATAGATTAATAACTGTAGTAATAATCCATTCCAAAAATCCTCTCTGTAAAGTTATATTCTACAAACATTCAATTGAGAAAATTCCACATTATTGAACACTTGTTGATTCACAGGACCATGGTTTCATGTTTCACTGAACATAGCCGAAGATCTGTTAAGGGAACCACTAACGCCGTGTGAATCAAAATGGTGGGTTGAACCAAGTAAGATCATTTTTGATCCAGGATCAGTACAATGCAAATCAAATTGGTTCAAAATAGTTGATCCTAGTGTACAATAAAATGGAATTGACAATTTCAACAAGTTTTCTCAATTATATGGAGGTGTTCCATAAAATTGATTTTATTTGTTCTATAAATTTTATTAGAAACATAAAGTTATTTTTCTAGACATTAAAAGAGTTTAAATAGATCCCATATTGCATAATTATATATGATGATCCACTCCTCTCTTCTTGGTCCAAAAGCATGTGAGGAAAGTAATATAAATAAATAAATAATTTATTCCTCTGCAGAAAAAGTACAATGATTCAAACTTAAATGTAGAGAAAAGCAAAATGATTCCAAAGTACAATATGAAAAAATAATAGCAAATATACTATTATAAAACAAAACATACCTATGTTATAAATACACTGAAAATATCAATCTTGACAATAAAAACTCAACAAAAGCATTAACAAATTGTGTTGTGTATTCACTCTTTTCGTTAAAATTTAGAGAAATGTTTTGACACTGATTTGAAGTAACTTTTAAATAGAAAACAAACATTTATTACATAAGTTTGATAAAGTCCTACACCAGGATGAAACGATCGTAATTGCAATGTAAGTGAGGTGATATAGGTATGTTTGTTTTCTACTTAAAAGTTTTAGTAATTTAAAGTTTTTATCAGTGTTAATTAGTAATATACCGTTTTACTATTTAAGCTCTCTCTATAAACATCATCATACATTATAAAATAACTGGAAAATTATTAGAGTACCTAGTAGGTTAATAACTTTGTCTGTTTTTACAATTATTATTATACCTTCAGTTGGGCTTTGAATTGTTGCAGATCGCAGGCCCCCTTCACCTGGAGTAGGAGTGTTATGATTCCCTGGTTCCTCAGAGTATCCACACATGTTCTAACACTTGTTGTTCTAACAAACTCAAGTTCCGGGAATCTTTGCTCCAAAAAGCGAAGCCACACAATCCTACAAGCAGCCACCACTGTAATCAGAACATAATTTATTTGTATTTTTATATAATATTTGTATTTTCTCGACATTACCTTTGAAGTATTAATCTGACAATATTACTAGAACTATTGAGAGAACTTAAGAGTAAAGACAACCAAATAATTGGAAGCATGCAAACGCAAACATTGTTTTGTACACAAACAAAATGAAGGATGTATCTTCGAAAATTGTAAGAACATGATCAGAAATTGAAAACACATACAACTTTAAATGATAAATATGAAAAAAATGTGTAATCTGAGTGGAGATGCTTTTTCTAATGGGAATGAATAGGAGAAGTCTGTCAGTATTCATGACAACACAAGAGCATCGTCTCAGTGATTATAATTTGACCATGTAGAGTGATAGTCTCTTCGCAGTAGTTTTGAGTGTCTTAAGCATTATGTTGATGTGTTATTCTCAGCCAGTGTCAGATCCACAGATTTTAGTAGTGTATATAGTTACATCATTATAGTAACATTATTTCATAACATTTTTCATATTTCACTGCGGCGCGGAGGGACTTTTCGATCATCTTCACTGGGTCTTAGCAAAGGCTAAAACGTAAAGGCTTGAAGAAACTGGAATGCATGTTGTAGGTGGTAGTATTGCGATAGATAATATATTTAGAACCGAAAAGGTTTATACTCACATAGGTACATCAACACCACACATGGTATGAGCAGTATGAAGATAGCGAATATTGTCAGAGTATACAAATAGTACAAGAAGCTGGATTTCCTCTCCGATTCTTGAAAAGTGTTCTTTTCTTTCGCCAACATGCTATAATGACAAGAATTCATGTCATTAATTGATATTGTTCATTAAAAATCTTATTTAATAAATATAAAACACTTTGATTCTAAACCAAACCTATCCCCAACAGTGTAATAAGCTACAAGTCGTCTGATAACAACAGTTGACTCCATAGTTGAAGTAAACATTTATACAAAAATAATAAATGAGTAGAGATTGTTCTATGGTCAGCTATCAACGAGTCATACCAGAAACTTGGAATATTGGAATGGCGCTTTTGAAATATTTGTGTTTGGTACAGTGACATTCATTTAATTTGACGCTTGGCATTAGATAGATAGAGAGATATCATTTCTTGACGTTGCTGATGACCGTAGAGTACGATGGCAAAGAAATAATATCTCTCTATCTATGTAATGCCAAGCGTCAAATTAAATGAATATCACTGTATCTATGTTACTCTACAAAATCAATATAAATATCTGCATGGCTGATTGCTGTACAAAGTTCAATATTGACATACCTTATTGTAAGATGAAATTCCAATGAACACAATATAGTTTCAAAGACTTTCACAAATCGATGATTCTGTGACATGTAGTATTAATTATTGAATCAAGAATTTTGTACAGATCTCTTGATCCAGTACCGATGAGATCCTAAAATTTTAATAATTGAAGAAGTGCAATATTTAAAAAAATTGTAACAGTTGACTGTCATCACCTTCAACAATCTAATAATTATATAGAATACCTTACTTACTTGTTACGTGAACGGCAATAATATACCATAAATAACAATATTTTTATCATTGTATATCAATATTGTGAATATCAAGTTTTAGTATCTTCTAACAATATTAACTATGATTGATACGATAAAGATATACAGTATTCACCAGGCCAACACTTACTATTATAGAGTGAATGACAACTTTACTAATATGAAATACCACAGACTAAACAAATAACTGTCTTCATTTCTTATCTGTGGTAATATGTAATGGAGGATAAGCTTCCAAAATAACTTTACAAACTTTCCCTATTCCTCAGAGATAAGTCGGGCTCTTCTCATTCAATAGAATATTTCTCAAGTAAACAACACTAGATAATCAAATTATGAATGGGGCACAATCATCCACAGTGTAGTAGGCGATTTACCACCTAAGGAACCGTAAGAATAAAACGAAGAGTTAGGTATTGGAAGATCTTACCCTCTTTGTATGAATTATTGAAAAATCCTTCATCACATCCAACAGAGATTATCAGGAAGTATTTTTAAACTAGGATTAAGGTTGTAAACTATTCGAAAACTAATAAAAACAAAAAGTCTATGATGATGGACAGTTTGGGCTACTTTCAAACTCTTCCTATATCTATAAATCAAAGTTCAGAGGTCAGATGGACGTCTTATTCTACTTTCACAATTTTCAAGATGTAGTAATTATTGAACTAGCGTTATAGAAAATAACATTTGTAATTACCTTCGTTTCATGTTGTGTTGATATAATATAAATTTGAGAAAAACTTAACAACTATTTTGAAGGTTCAGTCTCATCGGCTAATTGTTGTTATCAGTGTCACGTACAGAGATTGTTACCAACACATGCACAGATAGATTTCATTGAACGTTAGACTCATCAATTGAAAAATCGAAACTCTGAGCAAAAAATGGAGTTTTGAAAAATGTTATTGAGTGCCAACTGAACGGAATGAACTAAAAAATGTGCTGGTGATATCAGATAACAATATCGTTATTGATAATAATTCTCACAAATTTCTTGTGTTAAATAATCGAACTGAATATAGTGATGAAGAGTTTTTTCTAATCGTATGGCTTTTATTGGTGGGGAGACCCTTATTACGGGTAGGTTCCACCTCGCCTCATTGCACAATTTTTTGTGTCTTTTTTCTAATGAAGAGTTTATTATTCCTTATAAATATTGTGTAATATGCTGAGTTCTCTTGGATCTATCATCGAACAAATTATAGAAACATATCTTTTAAATACAATAATAAATTGATGTATTTTCGAGCAGCCTGCTGTGTGTTAAAAAAATTAAATTAACATCAAAAAATGATTTTGCTCTAAAAGTATACCTGTCATATCAGAAGTTGTAGCTACCAACGGCAGGTTCTGTGAACAATTTTCATTACGATATTAATAACTAAGTAGCATTCAAGGAAAACCTTCTCTTCGTAAATTATTAATTCTAGTTTGTAATAATGAATTATTTGACTCTGAATGGTTCAAATAATTCTATTAACGTTCATCGATGTATAAAGTTTTTTTTCAACATAGTAAAAACACAAATATTATAGGCTATATTTATTTAATGTTTTATATTATTCATAATATGCTCAGTAAGTCTTCAGTAAGTGTGCATGTTAATACAGTATAATAATAATTGTTACCAAAATCGATGGTTTTTAAGCTTGTAAAACTGAGTAGCCTTATGCACCTATCATACTGGATTGAAAATATTACTCTGCTTGTTTTATGGATCAATCAAAGTTAATTTGCCTTTCATAAAATTAATGTGTCAAAAATACAAAACGTTTTGAATAATATTGATTGGGTTCAATTTTCTGAGTTGATTAAAGCCTTCAAAAGTGCTCCAATTCTGATCTAGGTTATTCTAATGAAGAAAATACAAAATTATCAATTTCTTAAGCTTCATAGAAACTTTCTTCAGTTATTTTCTTCCAAATATCATCAATTATTTATCCACCGCAAAGTACCCTACATTTGACAGTAGAAAAAAACTTGTGTTATCTTTGTTAATGCTTTTTAAAAGAATCCCATTTTCTGTCTGGCAGTTTCCAACCTTATGTTTTATTTAAACTGATCTAAATTAAGATGAAATGTTTTTTAATGAAAAATACAAAGCTAAAAGAAAAATATTTCATACAGATTCTGTTCCGTCCCACTGAATGCTTGAATTTTCGCGGTCATAAGACTAGTTGGACTCCCTAATTTTAGTATTTGATTTTATTGGACTCAACTCATAATTAATATTGAAAAATATGATGAAAAAATTTTAATAAATAAAAATTGATAATATTTTAGTTTCAATAATATTTTATTCAAAAATTATTCAATTTTGTTGTTGACTTGTGAAACAGAGTTCGACAGTGATAGCTGTAGATGGCATTGGTGGAGGGGATTAATAAAATGGTAGGTTTTGCGCATGCGTCGATTATTCGTTGATGTCTTCGGCGGCTTGCTATCACATTTTCAGTCAGTCTCCGCATTTTGCTTGTAGGTTAGAAAACGTTTAGTTTATATTCTGTAACAAGTATTCTTTCTAACATCTTACTTCTAATATTTTAATTTACAACAATGTCTGACTCTAAAAAGAAAGTGTGCATCATTGGCTCTGGAAACTGGTGAGTATCATCACAAAAATACATTCTCAATCATGTTGGTTTATCTTCAAATTTAACACTAGGTTAAAATTAAAATTTTCTTATTTCTTAACAAAACCTATTTCTCATCACTCTGTTCTTCTATTCTAAGCCTTGATTTCCATTCTAAGTATCCACATTTATATCATTTGTTTGATTGTAAAATTCATTGCTAAAGTCTCAAGCTTATCAGAAAATCAGATTTCTTTGGACCTTGACAAACCAGCAATGCCACATGAGTAAAACTGAACTGATAAGCAAATATACTATATCAGTACTCTACTAAGCTTGAATTTTGTTTAGATTTTTTTCAAACCGTTCTGATTAGTTAACCTTTAAAATAAAAACTGCCGTTTATGTTTTACGATGCATTCTCTGAATCTCAATAATTATCCATGAATTTTGATGGAACTAGGAAAACTACAATTACCAGGCCACGAATCCATTTACAAAAATTTATTTTTTATCAGGACTAGATTAATATTTTAGAATAAACGGTTTAAGATAGCAATATAAGCCGCAGTCTTCAGACTTCATAATTTATTTTTATCAAGTCTTTTTCTTCTATTCATATCTCCATTGTATCCAATTATTTCATTTCCATAATCACAATAATTTGAAGAAAATATACTAACTTTGAAAACTTCTAAATAGATAACTTGACTTAGTTTGATGAAGTGAAAAAATCTTATTTATACCGGAAAAACATGCTAACATTACTTCCTGATTCCATCCAAAATCATTCAGTGATTAATTCTCACCGTACCTCAAGGCTGACTTTTTTGATAGTATCTATTTTCCTCGATTTTCTTCCTCATAACAATTGCATCCATTCTTAGTCCTATTCTGTTAATTATAATAGAGAGCTATTTAAATGTCAAAATAGTTTCCTACTGAATTTAAAAGCAAATCTTGAAAACTTATTACTATTAAGCAAATCATTATATACTTACACAGTTAAAAAATCATGATTTTTGTTTGTGACACCATCATTTATCTCAAACTGAATTAAAATAAACTAATTTTATTTAGAAAAAGTCTAGTAAAAATTAAGTTAATCTATTGTGTCAATAATTAATATCTCTTATTTGAATAAATATTATAGGCGACTGCCCATCTAGGAATTTTAAACAAATCGTCAATATTATTCTTACGACTGTGTTTGTTAATTTTCTCACAAGCTTGTAAATTTTCCGGCTTGAAATACTCAACTGTTAGTTGGCCTAGGCTTGTTATCTATTCCTTTTCTTATCATCAAGGTCGCTTGGAGCAAACTTTGAAGTTTGAGAGAAAGTAAACTTTACTTATACTGTAGCCTACTTATAAAATGTTGGATATCTACCATTCAAAGTTTTGGTAATTTTTCATCAATATTATCTTGCATAGTATTCGCATTCTATTTGCTAAGCAAAATATTAATTCTGTTTTTTTTTTTGCATTCTGATTCGCTAGAGTCAAACACCGTGCAAAGACGGCATGTTTTTTCAAGACAACAAACTAGTTTACCTTGAGCGGAGGCTGATCAACTCATTCATTTTGGACTTGGATAATAGTTATGTGAACTGTTGTTCTTACCTTACTTCAATCCAATACCACTGTCACTTTCGCTCTTTTAATGAAAATCTCCTTCAACAGGACCGGTAAATTTTTTGTGCCCAAATGTAATTATCATAAAAATCTGTTGTATGCTATTGAATGAAATTAAATTTTAAAACGCAGCAAAGATAATAAGGAAATTGTTTTGTGTGTAATCTATGTGTACCTCCGAAGTCATGGTATTTTTCAATTAGTCATGATTGTAGAATTTTGAATCAATCTCGAAAGCTCCATCTTATAAAAAAGAAAATTGTTAGTTCCATGACAAAAAATATTGTCAACTGCTATAAAATAATAAATGAAAAGTTCACATAAAAGATTTTCGCTGGTTCCAATACAAAAAATTGTCAAACTTAGGCTACTATGAATGATTATATTATTTGATGTGGAAGTACTGTTCTAGTACTATTTCTTCATTACTTGATGTGGATGAAGCACGTGTACCATATTTTTTCACTTGTTTAAATTGTTGAGTAATAGATTGGCTATCGATTTGAATTGTAATCAAATTAGAAGTATTACGGTATTTCAATTTTGAGTCAGGGGTAAAATCTATTATTAAATTGTAGTATTTGGAATAATGCTAGATACTAGACACTCACAGTATTTCCTAAATTTCTAATTCTATTACAATCCGTTACTATTCCAATTCTGAGAGTCTCCTAGTAATTAAAAAAAAAATACTAAATTGTAAAATTTTGAGTTGAAATTCAATAAAATTATGTACTTTGAATAATTTTAATTTCAATGTTATCAATTACAGAATTAATAAGTTTGAAATTTGTTTAATATTATCTTTGTTTGAAGTAGCATTGAGTTAGAATTTCTCCCTGTTGCTCATGGATTTGATTAAATTTGATTCCATTTGTTCAATTTCGGCTGCTTAAAAAATAAGAATTCAAGAAAATAAATTCAAGATTTCAAAGTTATTTGAACTGGTTTTTCAATCTTGACAATGTTCAACCCAGTTTAACTTGTCTACCCAGTCTACTTGTTGAAATGTGAGATAAATTTGCATAATTTTAAATGCTGTTGGTTTAAAATTGCATCATAGTCAGCGATTATTGTCTAAAGAGAAAGCGGCGGTTCAATAGGGATATGTTTTTCAAAGGTTGTTAATTCAATAGAGAACGGCTGTTCATTATCCCAGTATAGTGAATTTTTTCATGATTGCTCTTTGAACAAATAATATTCAGTGAACAAACATTCAATTGTTTTTTGTCTTCATACCAACACTAATTTGAATTCAAGCATTTGGCTAACAATTTAAACTTCCAATTTAATATTGGATAACATCAATTTTATAACATACTATTAAATTGATATCATTTAAATAACAAACATATACCGTAATAATCATAAATGATCATCATTTCAGTACTAATATAAGCAATGATTATTATAGCAGCCCACTAATAACGATTGTTTTTCAAAAGATAATGATTTTCCTCTCCTAGAGATCTCCTCACTTTTTCCAGAAGCCTACTTTTATTCATTCCTAATTCACTTGATATAGACATAAAAATTTAGACATTATAAAAAAATGAGTCCATTAAAATATGGTTCAATCACGAAAATATTTCGATATCAATTTCAAAATATTCAATACACATTATCATAATAAAAAACTGTGAAATTCAGGTAAGGAAACCCCTTCTGTTCTCAATGAGGTTCATTTAGGCTTCAAGCTGTTAGTCTTTAGTTTTTTCCATGCATGTGCTCATCAATTTTTAACATATTTCACATTATCATAATGAGAAAATGTGAAATTCAAGAAGGTTTCATACTTTTTGTTTTCAACGAGGTTTGTTTCAACATCAAGCTATAAGCCTCTATTTGTTATTTTTCATGCGTGTATTAATTGAAATTCAGGTAAGGTAAATTAAGGTAATTCGTGGTTAAATGGTAGAGTGGACATCATTGTCCAAACTTCGCCACGTCAGTAAAAAAAAGAAGTCGTCTATTCTATTCTAATTGAATGTTTTCGTTTTTTTTATCAGGGGCTCAGCAATAGCGAAAATTGTTGGTGAAAATGCTGCCAAACTGGACTCATTCCACAATGAAGTGACCATGTACGTGTATGAGGAGATGATCGATGGCAAGAAGCTCACTGAAATCATCAACGAAACCCACGAAAACGTTAAATACCTTCCCGGACATAAGCTACCTCCTAATGTGGTGAGTAGAACTTTTCGCACGCATCTTATGACACTTCTTTTGAACTCTCAATAACGATTTGATTGTTTGTTCCAAGTTCCAATATGCGGACCCGTTTCATTGACTTCAAATTCATTGTTTTTCAAAACATTTCATTAAATTCTTAACCCAGGACAGTTCAGCTCTCTGCTTTTTTGAAAGTTCCATATTGATTTCCTTCAATTTTTGTTCAGTAGGCCTACTGATTAAGTTAATTTAATTTTCTTCGTATCATTGCTGCTTTATTCATACAGTTGAATTAATGTGATACTCAGTATGCAATAAGATACATTCTGTAAATTGTATTACAGTCAAGGTACTTGAAAATATCAACCTCCATCAAATATGATATTTCAAATCAAAATTTAAATCTTTAAATTCATTAATGCTTTTTTAGATAGTTAATACTTGAATAGTAATAAATTTTCAAATTCATATTTATTGTTTACATCAGTGAATACATTACAAGTCGTAGTACACCACAACAATCATCACATCATTATATCAAAAACATTCTAGAAAATTGAGCGAAAACAATGAAAGCAATAAATTCTCTACTAGAATATGTGGCGAATGTCTAGTAAAATTGATAAATTGTGGGGATGGAATAAATATGAATGAAAATAAATTATTATAAAACAACATAGGCTACTCTCTAACGACTGTGTCAACTTGGGTAGCTAGTGTATTAATCAGTTCTATAGATAGATATTTATTCTCAAAATTTGAAAAATACAGTACATTTTTTATCAAAAACCTTGAAACCTAAACAATGAAAATACTAAACAAGTATAAAAGAATGAATTCAGAATACAAGAAATAAAATATGCTCAAGAAATACTAGTTCGTGTTGAGAAGAGCATAATTATTATGAATGGATAAATTTGTTAAAAACGAATAGTTTGAAATGAAAATATAGCTTTTAAAATTTAAAAGTAAAAAATAATTATCAACCATTCTCTTAACTGACTGAATTTGTGATGACTATTAGATAAAACAAATTTAACACAACGCCCTCTTTAATGTTGAGAAGTTCATGTGAATGAATTAGTTTTTTGTCATTGAAATAATAATTGGAATGAAGAGGCTAACAAACTTCACGTCTCAAAAGAGACTAAACTTCATGAGTGAGCAGAAGCAGAGAAGAGAAGAGCGGTGCCCTTCACAAGGCCCGCATAACTTGATTTCAGTTGTTGCGATCATGACCCTGGCCTTCTGCCAAAAAACACTGATAGAGACTCTCTCTCTCTCATTTGTGTTCTTCCTTCTGGCTTCCCACTCATCTTGGTTGCGTACTATCACAGCCTACTATAGATATATATAGTAGGCCGTGGTACTATGAATGCTTTGTTGTTATTCTCTAACATCAGCTGGTAGTAGAGGCACAGTTGGTTGATTGCTATATCTATGTTTAAACTCACGAGATGAGTGCTATATTTAGTGGAGGAGGCATGAATGACGTAGTAATATGCAACTTCTATGAATAGAAGAACTCGAGAGTGCTGTTGGTAGTTTTTATGTTTGACATGTCAATCATTTGTTTGACACCTTGATTAGTATCCAGTTAATTTTATAACACTGTGTTTATAGGGAGCTGAAAAATATAATAATATTGATGAAGATTTTAACAGAATTTAAAAAACGTTACTGTAGAATTCCTGTAGCATTTTTCTGTCTTTTTTAATTGAATAACTCTATTTGATTATTATAGGCTAATACCATGTACTGTATTATATTTGATAAAATCCTATTAATAAGTGCCAAGGGTACATTGATAAATAAATAAATAAAATTGATAAGAAGAATATTACAATTATCAAAATCTGATAATTTCTTGAGATGTAGGTGAACTAAAAAAAACTTATGAATACAAAAATTCCATTAAGCTTCTTGTCTGATAGAAAATATAGATAACACGGGATTCTAATAATTGATAATTTTCATTACAATAGGCTAGCATAGTACAGTAGAATGATTACAAAACTTATGAATACAAAAATTCCATTAAGCTTCTTGTCTGATAGAAAATATAGATAACACGGGATTCTAATAATTGATAATTTTCATTACAATAGGCTAGCACAGTACAGAATGATTGGCCTTCATGTTTTATATAATTTTTATTAGGAGATTGTATTTATTGAGATAACCACTGTTTACATAAATTTCGAAATATACTTTTCAAATTAATATTTTATCTTTTGGATTCTTGTGTTGTGCTTGTGGTTTATCAATATGACTATTATGAACGTTTCCATCTCAAAAGAAATAATTTCAAAAAGAAATAAAACTAACCTATTAATTAGGTTATCAGTTCAATAGCTGGCTATTAAATAATTCTAATTAGAGAGTGCATCTCCAAGTAAATCCATAGAAAATGTACAACTGGAAGAACAAATCTTCCGTTATTATGGAATACAATAAATATTCTATTATTGTGTAAACCAAATATTCTAACTTTTAATCAGTTTATAAATGATAATTATTATTATCAGTTAATTGTTTATTTATTTGCTTGAACTTTCACCATGTTACCTATCAAGGAATACTACTTGGGTCTCCCATTAAAAATACAAATAAATAAATAAATAAAAATTTCTGCTTATAAACGTTTCCTAAACTTCTCAAGGGTCAATCATTTCAAATGAATGAAATTCAAAGCAATCAACTATTCATAATTGTTCAGTTCAATAGCTGGCTATTAAATAATCTAATGAGAGAGTGGTATAACAGTGGAATGTACTACTCCGTGAAGAACGGTTATCTTCCGTAATGTATGGAATACATCCCAAACTACTATCACCTATTATTGTGTACCAAATATTCCATAACTTTCTAATCGTAGTTGATCTACCTCTATGATAATGGTAATTATTATCGAAGTTAAGATTTGCGGTTGTGTTAGTCTATTCTTTTTTGATGACTGTGATGCCCACATGAGCTCCAATTTTGTTTGTCAATCTAATTCTTAACAATTTTATTGATTTTTTCAGCTGGTTTAACGTTAGTCAATCAGCTGTTTTCTGACAACTTGAAAGAATCCTGCTATATTAAGTATTATGTTTCTTCAATTGTATGGAGAAATCCATTTCTGTCAATTAAATTGAAAAATAAATGTGTTTTTATTAAAAAAAAATAATATTCATTATAAATAATAAATATTCATTATCTAATAATAAATATTTTTATAAATTATTAAATATTAAATAAATTTATTTTATTTTTCTCTCTTTCTTACTTTCTGTCCTTTTTTCTCTCTTGTGTTCTTGTGTGAGCCTCTTCATACAGGTATCCGTAAATTAATTTTTTCTGACTAACTTGATAATCAGATATTAACTCAGATCCATGCTAAAATATTACTTGATCGGTACTCAAAATATTTATATTTGGCAATCTAAATATGTTATAGTTAACAGACTTGGATCCAATACTTGGCTTAAGTTCTATTTATAATTCATAGGCTCTGATAGATGCCAGCTTGACTTGAGCATTTTGACTTGAACTCTGCTTCTACTGTCAAATAAATTAACTGTGATTGGAAAAAAACAATGGAAAAACGTTTGTGTGTTGGAAAGTTTATGGCTGATTTGTTTCAACTAGTTTATTTCTGTACTGGAAAAGTACCTACTTTGAATGTAGGTAATTTGGTCAATAGAATGATTCAATTGTATCTAGACTCATTCACAATTAGAACTGTAGTAGTGTAGAACTAATTTGGTAATAATTTGGTCAATGAAATTAATGATTCAATTGTATCTAGGCTCATTCACAATTATAACTGTATTAGTGCAGAACTGTAGAAGTGTAGCCTATTTAGCTTGGAAATTTGAACTTAACATAAAGTTATTGAAGTTGTATATTTAAAGATTTCTATCGTATTAAAGATCCAAGTATTTGTTCAGCATTGTTGTCGAAGTACCTATCATTTTATAGGCTTTCTATTAGACAATCACTAATAAAAATTACTTTAAATAATACAACTCAATAACTATTCAAAATATCTGTGTCAATGAATTATTATGAAAATTTAATAAATTAAAAAAATATTTATCAATCCGGTAAACGATCTAGCCTTGTAGGAACTTAGTTCAGTTTCATCTGTAGAGTAGTTTAAATTTCTTAAATTAATCTGATTTTCTCGTTACAAAATACATTCTGCATTTACATACAGCAATCTTCTCCTAGAAATTCTTCTACCAATCTTCTCTTGTGATTCGTTCGATGTAGTTCTCTCTTGCCAATCAGCTAATCATTTGCTGATATTCAAGTAATATAAATTTATTTCGGGATGATACCGATTGCAAATCATGATTTGTAAATATCAATTCAAGTTATAGGATTAGTGGCAGGGCAATAATGATTGAACCATCACTATTGAAAGAGTTTAATGTCGTTATAAAATCTGACGAAATTTTCCTCTTCCTGGTTTCAGATTTCGGATAATTCGTTACATAAGTAGCTAATAAAGTGGATTGATAGGCACTGTAATATAGTGGATCAGAGCACTATAATAAGACCTGAAAATAATACTGTTATCAAGGTTTCTTTAATAGTCTATCTTTTGACATTATCTAAAACTAAATTCTTCCCAACTTATCTATATCATTAAAAGTGATATCACTTTGTCACATTCCCTTAATAAGTGAAAGAATTTTTACAAAACTGTTCAATAGATTTTCTTTTAGCATTATCTATGACTAAATTCTCCCCAACTTATCTATATCATTAAAAGTGATATCACTTTGTCACATTCCCTTAATAAGTGAAAGAAGTTTCACAAAAAATGTTCAGTTTTTTAAAATGATTAGAAAACAATTTGAATCGTATCGAATGTAGAGTATAAAATCCATTGAATTATTGCTTGTGATTGGTATTCGTTGTAGAATGAATTGAAATAATTGAATATCAAATTATGAAAAAAATGTAGATTACGGTAGGCCTATGTCTAAGAAATTTATAATTCTATCAAGTAGATAGACGGTTTCAATTATTAGGCTAATGAAAAAAATGTTTTAATTGAAAAATGTGTTCAGTGAATTACGTTAAGAAGCTTCAAAACTTAACATTAATAGTTGACCAATCAACATCAAATCAGACATCAATCAGTGAACACGAGAATATTCAGAATCTTTACGCGGCATTGATTTTTTCTATGGATTTTTTCAATTTTATAAGTGAACACACTAATAAAATTGATTCAAAATTTTGAATATTCAACAAGAAGCTAATAACGGTTTTATAATATTCTCTACAGATATGAATTCGTTCGTACGTAATTGAACACTAATTGATGCATTCAAAATGGTTAACATTTAAAAATATGCATAAATAAGCTAACAAATTCAATCCTCAATATTGATGAGCATCTGGCTGCTCTAGTTCTACCATCATTGTTTATCTGAGAAGTACATCTCATTCATGTCTCTTGAAAATCCATGAAATTTTCGTAGGAAATACAAATAAATTATTTTCAAACCCGTAGACTGACCAGATAAAATCATCCACTTCCAGGAAAATAGTCATTCTGAGGACATTACATAAGAGCTCATGATTCATATACGTTTGAATAGACAACAAACTTCCAATTAGGACTTGATTGATTGCTTCCAGTTTTCAAATTTTATTATCTAATAATTTCTTTCTTTTCCCTTTCTATATGACATACTATTTCTCTCATTGTCCCTCTTTCGTGTGTACTGTCTTCTTCCTGTTTTGTTTCGCTCTTTAACCGCTCAAAATATTGACCCTGAAAACTCATAGCTCTAATCGGTTGACCTCTGATTCTGTTACATCACAATTGAGGGGCATTTCACTCTAATTGATCAATTAGGGAGGACAGAATGCTACTTTCAAAATTGTATGTCTACCAATTTAATGGAATCGGCTTATCAACTGAATTTTATCGACTTTGTTCGGTAGTAAAGGTTTTGGAGTGATTGTCATGCTTCCATTAATGTTATCACACTTTCTATTAATCATCATGACTCAATTTAATTTGAATCTTCAGTTATTAATTTGATAAAATTAGAGCTTATAATAAAATTTTCCAAATATTTTACAGGACATATCAGGAATATTCATCTGGAGTGATTGTCATGCTTCCATTAATGTTATCATACTTTCTATTCATCATGACTCGATTTAATTTGAATTCTCAGTTATTAATTTGATAAAATGAAAGCTTTTAATGAAATTTTCCAAATATCATATAAGACATATCATAAATATTCAGCTGTAACATGCATTAGTAGCATTCCTTGTTGTATGGGAGTTTTCCATGAAATTAATGGCTGTCATATCTCTCACTATATCTCCACTCACATGGAAATAACTTTGATAAGTTTGACAGTATAAGTTTATCAGTAATTAAGAACTGATTATATAACAATAACAATAAACTGATGTATCTAGAAAAGATAGAGTTAATTGATTTTGAAAGATTGGCCATAATAAAGAAGATTTTCAAGTGGTGTTATTTGCTTTGAAATACGGTATTAAGTATTGGGCAGTTGAATATTAAGTCACAGATAAAGGACTATGATATCCTTCAACTGTTGAAAGTGTTAGTAGATGTAAATGAAAGAGAGTCAGTGCACTTCTAATTTGCAATAACATAGATTAAATAATGAAACTTCTACCTAAAAAATTTGTTTCAAAAAGCTGTTTCCTATTCTCAATTAAATGCATAATGAAGAGATCGCTAGAAAAACATAGTTCATATCAACCCAATGAACTGTTCATTGAATTATATGATACTTCCTATTCGATTATCTAATCTTGCAAGATTGAAAAATTATGTAAAATTGATTCTAAATTTTAGTTTACCAGAAGTTAATGATGGTGTAATAAGTAACAACAAAAGCCGGTATCTCGTTGGCTTGATAACTTTGTGGTTGAGACATCTCCGAGCCTTTTTATTCAGTTCCTACGTAGATTATAATAGCGATTTGATGACTGAATTATAATTGTATCGTTACTATGTTCATAATTACTGAATTATTTACTGGTATAATTATTATATTTACTAGTACTTTACTTTATTTGGCTCTACAGTCCAGGGTGGACCTTGGCCTCCTCAACATGGCGCCTCCATGCATGGCGCTCCTGTGCTCTCCTCCGCCAGTTCGCCACTCTCAGCACACGGAGATCATCTTTCACGTCATCCAGCCATCTTCTTCTTGGTCTTCCTCTTCTCCTAGTTCCAATTATCATCTCATCCATCATTCTTAATGGGCCTCTCTCCTCTCCCATTATCACCACATGTCCCAGCCATTCAATTCTTCTTGCCTTTATGGAACGCACAATATTTTCTCTTCCAATTGCTTCATCAATCTCATTATTATACCTAGCTCTCCAGTTTCCTTCGTCGTATATTGGTCCCCATATCCTTCTGAACATTTTTCTTTCAAATGACCTCAACGCTCTCTCATCCTTGCTCAACATTGTCCACGTTTCAGCTCCATATGTCACAACCGGTTTTACTAAAGTCCTGTACATCTTTTCCTTTGTTCTTCTAGCTATTAATCTGTATATTTACTGGTACTGAATTATAATATCATGTGAGGGTTTCTGCTTTGAAAAGAAACCTGTGTTCCCTAATAATTCAATTTGGATCTGAATAAGTCTTAAATTTTAATTGAATTCTATTTTCTGTGTGTTACAGGTTGCCATTCCAGATGTGACAGCGGCCGCAACCGATGCCGATATTCTAATATTCGTTATTCCTCACCAGTTCATCAGAACCATTTGTGCCACACTGTTAGGGAAAATCAAGCCAACCGCCGTTGGTCTGTCGTTGATCAAAGTGAGCATTAATTTCAACTACAATTACATTAGATTTAATTCTCAATCAAGAGTCTGTTACATAACAATTTTGCAATCATGTAAAACAGAAAAGAAGAAAACACATTTTGAATTTATAATTCTCATTCAGGGGTTTCTTTCATAAAAAATAGCAATCTATCTATCTAGCGTATGGAATGTTCGCTAATTTTGAAAAAAGTTATTTTTTATAATGTCTATGAATTTCTAAAAGTTTATAAAACAGTCACATCAAAAAATAGCAATAATGAAACAGGAAAGAAGAAAACATTTTCTGAACTTGAATACCTTGGCTTATAAAATGAAATAAACTCATGAGTCTAGTGTGCGGTCGCATTTTTCCTGTATTACAGGAGTTCTAGATTTTCATGAAACAGACCCCTGATAGTAACGGTTAAATATTAACGTAAGTAACGGTAGCCGAAGTAACGGTTTCATGTTAAACCTACGTCCTTAGCTTGAGTGGCAAATCATCTCATCAAGAAAAAATATCAATAAGCTAAGAATATGTTGTGACTAGTGTTCTACTGTAATTTTATCAACTTTCATAAAATACCGAAGGATAATTTTTCTTCTAAAATTTAATAAAGCCTTGTTCAGGGAAAGATATTTTTAAGAAGATAATTTTTGAAAAATGTTTGTTTACATTGTTGACTCCTTTACTAATTTTCTTGATTTTAGAATTTGAACAATTTGAATTGTATTTCTAATTGTACAATAATTAAAAAGTCGTAGCCTAATTTTTCACAAAGCTTTGATGAGACAGACAATTTTTGAAAATGTTCTTCACACTTTTGTCTTCTAGATTAATTTTGGTGATTCTAGAATTGAACAATAAATTGTATTCTTAATTTTTCAGGGCTTCGATAAGGCAGAAGGTGGTGGAATCGACCTCATCTCAGACATCATTACCAGGCTTCTGAAAATCCAAGTGTGTGTTCTAATGGGAGCTAATCTAGCCAATGAAGTTGCCGAACAAAACTTCTGCGAAACAACGATAGGTATGTCATTATTCTCATTCATTACATTTCAAATATCAAATAGTAGGCCTACATTTTCTATTCTAACATTTATCATGCTTAGAATAATTGAAGTGATTGAAGTAATCATCGTGAGAATGAATAACTGAAAAATTATGAAAAGCTGAAATTCGAGGTTTGTAGTAGAAGACGAATTAATAAATTTAAAAACTGTATAAGTTTAATAATTAATTGAATTATTATTACTGAATGACTCAATCAATAAATAGTCCAATGAAAAGTATTTATACATGTTAAATTTGACTATTTTTGAGATATTTATCTGTTTGTGATTGCAGGTTGCAAAGATAGACAATTGGCTCCTCTTCTCAGAGATCTCATTCAGACGCATAATTTCCGTGTTGTAGTAGTTGATGATGTTAGAACAGTGGAAATTTGTGGAGCGCTCAAGGTAACTCCAGAATCTCAATTTGATTCCTATCATTTTATTCATTTATTATATTATTGAATACTGTTTTAATTTTAGACTACATAGTGTTTAATGACCCGAAGCCGCATAGGAAACTCAAGTGAAGCTCTGTAATATCAGTAGTAGTACAGTATTAATAGTGGTTGCGCAAAGAGATGATTTCAAATTGCTCTATCATACTTTGAGAGCTCAACAAATTATAATGTATAGATCCTAAACAATTCCAAGTTCTTGAAAGTACAGTAGCCTAAATAAATTTATGATAAACTTCGAAAACTTTGATTTCAAAGAACTCTCATAGTTTTTTTGTAAGTTTATGTTATAATACTCCATCTTGATCTTGATGTATCTCCAAGTTTGTAAAAATGAATGAAACTGTGATGATGAATGATATTCTTTGTAGAAGCTTGATCTAATATTCCTCTTCCATATTTTATTGAATGTTCAATAAAGTGTAAAACTGTCATTCATATTTTGTGTCTCCTTATTTGTTAAAGGTGAATAATCTCATAATTTCATTTATTTTTGCTGCGCATGATGACCACATATGTATATTACTTGTACGTGGGTAATGAGATGTAGGATGATAAGGGAAAATGCCAGATGGAAACGGGAATCGAACACGTGACCGGTGCAGCGATAGTAGACGGAAGGTGTGGCGCTCCAGCCAACCAGGCTTTTCCGGCTCGCCCTCATTCACAATGATGAATGATATTCTTGAAAGAAAATTGATTTCAAACTTCTTTTCTATATTTGAAAGTTCAATACACTATAAAAATCTAAAACTTTGTCTTATGCCCGGTTTTTCAGTCGTTCAATAAATTTATTGAATCAATAACTTTTTTGCATTTGAAAACACATGGTTATTGATTCGATAGTGCTATTGGATCCATAAACTGTCTATTGAGCGACTGAAAAACCAGGCATTAATCTATATATAGCTCTATATAGCTCTATAATAGTTCTCTATAATATAAGAGCTCTATCGTCTGTGGCTTTTAAGATCGGTGGAAAAACCACTTAATCTGTCTGTTTAGATTTTAAAGTGATGGAGGATGATAATTGTCTTATTTCGTTTGCAGAACATTGTGGCCTGCGGAGCTGGGTTCGTTGACGGCTTGAAGCTGGGCGACAACACGAAGGCAGCCGTCATCCGACTGGGACTGATGGAAATGATCAAGTTTGTCGAATTGTTCTACGCGGGCTGTCAGCTGACGACGTTCTTCGAGAGTTGCGGCGTTGCCGATCTCATCACAACCTGCTACGGTGGTAGAAACCGAAAGATTTCCGAGGCTTTTGTCACTACTGGTAAGGTGCGTACACATCAGTCAAGTTGCTTAAAATAAATAATTCTATTCATCATTAAACAATTGACAACTTATAAGATAATATACAAGGTGTTTCAGAACTCCCTACCAATACTCTAGCCTAGGGCATTGTTCCTGGGTAAAAACAATATCTAAATATCATATTTTAATTGTCCAGAGGTTCTTAGTTACTCACACAGCTGCCATTTTGTTTTTTCACTCATTATTTTTTATCTCAATAATGGTGGAACATATGGAATTGAAACTTTGCACTAACATTTATGACAACTGGACAAAGCTACAAAAAAAATTATGACAATTTTTCATAATTGATAGGTGACCGCTGGAGGCTGGTTGCAGTGCATCCTGGGCTTGCGGCTAAAGTCTGCTACAACAATGCAACAGTCTCCGTCTGCTTTGCATGTTGTTTTTAGGCGATTTTAGATTATTTTGTGCGAATTTTAAAGACAGTAAAAAAGGGTGCAAGTAACTTTCAGTGGTCACCTATCACTAAAGCTGCCATATCTCAGTCAGTATTGATCCAATCTCAACAAATAAGGTTTCAATCGATTTGTAATTAAATTTACTAAAAAAATGTTATTCTTGTAAAGTTTTCGTAATATCAACGGTTTCCGAGTTATTCAAGAAACAAAATTTTGAATAGCCGTCATTTTGTCTTGTGGATTTGAAAAATTGTTATTAATTTTTTAGCTTTGTTCAGTTGTCATAAATGTTGGTGTAGTTTCAATTCCATATGTTCCACCATTATTGAGATGAAAAATAATGCTGTGTGAGTAACTAAGGACCTCTGGACAATTTAAATATGATATTTAGATATGGGTTTTACCCAGGAACAATGCCCTAGAATATTGGTAGGGAGTTCTGAAACACCCTGTAGATATTTATTCAATAACAGCATACATACACCAGCGACCACATAATACAAATAGACGGAGCATTCCTATTACTTTAACATTACAGAAGCCAATTCTGCCGCCTAAACGCAAGTAAGATGGCGGTCCGCTCAGCTGATCCACATACACTGCGGGCCGACCGCTTGACCTCTCTCCTATAGCAGGATCCTTTTAACTTGTCAGAAAACATATTTTTTACTCGGCCACCAGTACAATACTTAACCTACAAATGCTGAATCTCGCATATTATTGAAAAGGTCTTTTGAAAAGTTATTCTTTGAAAGGTCTTCTTTAAAAAGGTCTTTTAAAGACTTTAAAGGTCTCTAAGACTTTTAAGCCTTTTGATTATTGTGTCGAAATCACTGTTTAATTATTACCGAAACAGCTGATTTCTGACAAGTTAAAAGGATCCTGCTATACGTAAACCACTATGTAAACCGCCGCCATCTTCCTTGGGTTTAGGCGCCAGAATTGGCTTTAATACTGAGCCTGAGTGCTCCGTCTATTTGTATTACGTGGTCGCTGATATACACATATTACAATACATAGTTGAATATCGTCATTATTACTTAGAAGCTATGCAAACTTACATAATTATTTGTTTTTTATTAAATGAATCTGTATTTAAATGCAATAAAATTTCAAATTTGTTGAAAATATTAATATGAACTACATAATACCATTGAATATTAATCTACACTAAATCTGTAGGTTAATTATAGTCAATGATAATACTTTCTCACTGTAGAATTGTGGTAAGTCAGGTCTGTGTACTAAGTGTTGATGCTATTTGAATGTCTTTCTGTTACAGTCCATTGAAGTATTGGAAAAGGAAATGTTGAACGGCCAAAAACTACAAGGTCCTTTCACTGCCGATGAAGTCAATCACATGCTCAAAAACAAGAACTTGGAAGACAAGTGAGTGCCTTAATTACTGAAAATCAATTTTCACTTGGTGATTTCTTTCACTATTTTGTTTTTGATCTCCCTTCAATTCGCTATTGATAAAGAATTCTTCATTTGTAAATTAGTCTTCAATTAACAATGATAATTATTATGGGTAATCGGAGATTAAATTCAATCCACTCTTGTGCAACCGGCCCCAAGTGTTCTACAGAGTGTTTTTCAGTGCAATACAGTTTTGTTCTTTGTTGAATATCTTTTGATTGAAAATTGAGCGATTATAATAAGTGATCGTGCTTTTAATCTAGGTTCAAATACGGTTGCAATAGTAATTTTTGTGATTTAGGGACAATAATTTTTCTGACAATTCATTATGGTGGTTAGAAAGTAGTTGAATTAGTTTAAAGGATTTGAAATATTTTACTACTTTTCATTGAAAAGTAGAAAAGAAACATCAACAACCGATACTCAAGCATATTTTTCAGCATATTGTTGTTACTATTCGAAAAAGAAACAGTAAGTGCTGAGCCTGTTTTCCGTCCCAAATCATATTATGATTTTTGTGTCTGTGTCAATGAATGAATAAATTAATTAATATTGTATTTAATTCAAGTAGAGGCAAGGCTCAGTTACACTGTTCTATTAATAACTAAAAACATTACTATAAAATTATTGAATATTGTGCATTGTTTTGTTTTAAAAAATGCCATTTATAAATATCCTCTTTTGTTTGTTTTAGGTTCCCCCTGTTCACGGCTGTACATAAAATATGTATAGGCGAAATGCCAGTTTCAAAATTTATTGATGCTATCAGATTCCATCCCGAGCATTCGTAAGTATTGAAATAATTATATTGGAATTTTATTCTAATGAATCGCATTTTTATTTCTAATGGGAATATGCATTTCATGGAATACGTGATTGCAAGCTTTTGATGATTTGGGTGCAAATACATTGGAGTCTTATTTTTCAATGGTAATAATTAAATATTATTCGACTTGCTAGCTTATTTGACTTCAAACCAGCATTTACTTCAAAACCAGATTTAATCATCACTAGAACGATTAATGGATTTGATGCACGTTGATGTAAATAATGCATAATAAATTAATTGATCGTTCAGGTGGCCCTACAGAGTCAAAATTGACGAATTAAAGTTGTTTCACACTCATCAGTTCAGTCTCAGTCACTGCTGTAAGATTGGTCCAACGTCAATGAAGCAAATTTCTCTGCGCATGCATAACTGACGGCGGACCAATTACAGGACGCTGAACGGAATTGAAACTGAACTGATGAGTGTGAAACGACCTTTTTAAATGTGTCAATTTTAAAATGTGTTGATCGACCATTAAAGGATTAATGTTTGAAGGAACGCTGTTTGAGTTGGAATTACTAATAAAAATTATTTCACATAATCGCTTCAGCTTACGAAATTGTGATTTAAATTTTTTTAATTGATTCCATTCACATTTAAAAATTTGGAGCCTGTTCCATGAACATTTCAAGTCCTTTGAAACAAAAGGAGGGGGACACGCACCAGCTACGCTTAGTATGTAATCAATTAATGTGACCGCCTTAGTCCTGTATTACAGGTTTCCTACAGTTTTAAGAAACAGGCTTGTGAATTATTGGCTATATCATTGGGAATCGATTGTATTTCATGTTTTTATCATGAAATCATTGAATTAGTCAACATAACTGAATTTGTTTTTGAAGCTATTAATGTAATTGGTTGATTCTACAAAATGTTGTAGATGTACAGAACAACTGGCATGTAAAAGTTGAAGTTTTCTGTTGAAAGTACATTTTATACTCAGTATATAATATTATACTCAGTATATAATTAATGGCGTAATTTTAACCTCACATATTAATCGAATACTTTCGCAAAATGAATACCAAAACAGCAAATCCATTTTTAGAACTGGTATGCTGTTCGTATGCTACAATGGTAATAACATGTTTGTTTGGGTGCATTGCTTTGCAACTAAATTGAAATAATCTTGAACAGTTATTCTCTCGAATTACATGCCGTGATTGCATCTTGAATAACGAGAAACATTACACAACAAGCAAAGATTTTTCAATGAGATGACATTTTTTCGAATATTAACTATCTAAATTTCGAAAATTGTATCTATCATTCGTATTGGTTCTGCTTCTAGGCAATGGAAAATAAGTCTGAAAAAGTGTTCACTATAATTAGTGTATTGAGATAGTGATGTGAGTGAGTATGTTTGGAGAACCGCTGACAAAATCTCCCCCAATCGTCCACTGTGTACTCCTTGGTAAATATTCTTATCACACCACAAAACATCATGATAACTACTCTTCATTATTCTTTCACTACATTACTTTTCCTCATTTCACATTTTCCATTTCTTTTCTTTCTTCACTATCGTGTAAATCTTGTTCAACTCATTTAGTTTGTTTGGATTTTATAATTTTATTGCTCGATTTGTTCAAAATTCTACATTTTCTTGAGAAAAATTTCATTGTCAATGCCAAAGAGGTTTAGAAGAAATTGTCATGGATCCAATTAAATGATTCCAAATAAAAATATATTCGACTTTCAAATAGGATCTTGGGTCTGTTTCATAGAGTTCAGAAGTAATCACAGGAAAGAGGCATGAATGCCCAATTGAAATTTCTAATTTTCTATTATATTACCTTCAAGTTTTATGAAACTGATCCTGTTTTCTGTTGATAACTGATGTTATTATTTTTTAGTAAATTAGCCAGAATAGCAGGCATTGAGTCAGGTAATAAATTAATATTCAAGATCGTTATAGTATACATATCATTTCCATTATAATTTCAATTCCAATAGATGCAAAAATTGTTATACTATTTTCCCATGTTAATCAAAACGTTCATGTAATAATGAAAATTCTCATTAATTTTTCAAATATCGTATTCAGTTATGATTTGAAGCAACTAAATAAACTGATGAATGTTCTTCTTGGTAAAGTAGTTATCTGAATGATCCGTCTAATCCTGCAACTGATTTATTCTTTAGGCTAGGCGTACACCGGTTAGTCAAGACAAGACGACATTACTCATGTTTAGTCACAGTAATTCACATAGCTGCTTATGAAGCAGCACACACCGATGCAATGACTAATCGGTGTGTGTTGCTTCATAAGCAACTATGTGAAGTACTGTGACTAAACGTGACTAACCTCGTCTTGTCTTGTCTTGACTAACCGGTGTACGCCTAGCCTTACAATTCAACAAGAAATGAAAAGTCATCCTTACAAACAACAAGACATCACACTGTCATCCTTTTTCAATTTATTCACATTTTATGAGTAAATCCACACAATTCATCACCTTTTGCAATTTTATTTCAAGCATACTAAAATATTGATCATCTCCATAGTTCCTTTCCATTGAAATCCTTCAAAATGAAAATTTCATTTTCGAATGGAATCCTCTTCATTTTCCTTTTCATCTTATTTTTTCTTTCACTGTCTCATTCTTTCACTTTTTCATTCACTTGATAAGAATGAAGTATTCTATTCCTTAATACTTTTTTGTGTAGCTTGCGTAGATAGTTTTACTGTTGTATTTATTTGTCGTATTATTACTTTCTAATTTGTAGGTATTGGAATGAGTAGATGTTTCCTTATAATTCGTTGCACTTTTTGTTATTCTAGTAGGCCTCCCATGTTATTATTTTTGTTGATTGAAAAAATTGAGAGTTGATCAATTGTACCAACATGTAGTAATAAATCATCGCAAAATTTTCAAGCAATTTCCTCTAGAATTCCAGTGCCGTACTGTACATTCTGTACACACATAATAATTTTTGTAAAAAGTTCCATCGAATAATTTCACTTTTACTTGGCGAAATTCGATAGTGAATCAGATTCAAATGGAAGTAATGATCGTGATTAACATTGAATTGAACAATTTTTCTTGCGTTCCTTAAATTAGATTATTGCTAAGCCTGAATCATCACAAGAAAACAAAATCTTATTTCATCCTTCATTCCATCTAATGTCGAGATCTATATTTTCGGATTTCATTACATTTCATATACCATTTCATTAACTAGATTTCATAAACCATTATATACCTACTTTTTATCACTTCACTCCCAAATACTCCTTATGAAAGAATTCTTGATGAAGGTTCTCGTGTAATTTCAGTGAAAACACTGATAAAATACCATTAGATTTATAGGCCTAAACCTCACACCCCTATGAATAAGTGTAGTAGTGTTGTGATTTTTCGTTATGTAATTACCTGCTATTATATTTTTTGTTCTTTGTATTAGTTATTGTGGAGATTGGCTTATTAGAATATTGTAATGTGGGCATGATAATCTGTATTCAATTCATTCTTTCAGCATGCTTTTATGAATGTGTATAGCTCTATGTAAGTTCTAATTTTTCCTAGTTTCTATGTAGTCATAATCCACTTTTTATTTGTCTATTTTCTTCACATTTCATGTTTGTTATAGATTTTAATATTTATCAGCTAATAAAGTTTTATTTTTTACTAATTTGGAATAATTTGTTTTCAGCGTGAAAGAAACTCAAGCCACAGCATGATACGTTATCATTGCATCAGAAGTTGATTTATATCAACGGTGATATCACTAGTTTATCAACTATAGATGAAGACGAAAAATATTATCTAAGTCAGTCAATATTTTACAGATTTGTTACCACGAAGGTAATATAAACCAATTGCAAATCAACGTAGTATTGGGTTATTAGTTTAAAAAATTTTGTACTATAGAATAGTGATTTTTCTTTTCATAGTTTATTTTCGTTGGTCAAATACTTTCAATTTCGATTTATTTGTTGTAGCTCAGCTCAGTAATTTCTTATCAAAATAACGAAAACTACAGTATAAGAATTGTTTTTATTTTTAGTAAATCATCATTGTTTGTTTGTAGTTGTTGGTTTTTCGTTAGTTAAATCTCAATCATGATATCATTGTTTTATTTGTTTGTAGCTCAGCTCAGTAATTTATCAAAATAACGAAAAATCTAGTATCAAAGTTGTTTTTATTTTAATAATTCATCATTGTTATGTTTTTAATTTTTGGTTATTCCTTTTATGTTTATGGGGTAAATTAGAAACTATCTGTAGTTTTTGTTCACTTAATTTCTCGTAATGTAGAACTAACATAACTGTTCAATATTTTTGATTTTATCCTTTTATCAATACTTGAGGCAGGAATTTCACAATATTTTTTTGCAATAGGTTTTGGTATGTAGAAGAAACTATTTTCACCAATTAGGTGAAAAATAGTAATATGATAAGGATATTATTAGAATTAATTACAATTTGAGATATTGGACACTCAGGGATATATGAGTGACAATTCTCTTCCTTCATATCTGCTTCCGCCTTATATCCATGAGCGTCATTTCAGCCTTTAAAATGGGGTCAATTATTACTGCCTGATTACTAATTGATGATACGATTTTTGGGTAGCAAAAACATATATCTCAATGGAACTCTTTAAATTTTTTTGATGACAAAGAACTTCCATATTGTTAATTGCCACCAGCAAATAGGAATTTAAGTACTTTTATTTAAACAACATTTTAATAATAGATAACTAAAATGAGAAAAAGTATACTATTGTACTTTTAAAATGATCACTATGTAAGTTAATCAACGTGAAGTTACAAAATGAAATATAGGCAATAAATTGATGCAATGAATTTTAAAAATAATATTTATAAAATTGAATTTGCTACTACAATAGTAAATATTATTTATCACTGATTTTAAATCACCATCAAATGGAAATTGAAAAATTTGTATCTGCTGTGCTTGATTCATACCTGATCTGATTGTACATACATACTCCTATCTAGTAGCTTTTATATTGAAATAATTAACATCTTTGCAATATTTATAGAAAATTATACAAATTATACATTTTATCTCTATTTATAACTTTTATTCAACGTGCCATCGTGATATTAGCAAATGAGATTACCCGAAATATCTATATTATACGAATAAAAAGTGACATGTTCTTCTAATAGAGGTGTACATAATATAATCGGTAGCATTTCTATTGTGAATAAATTCTACGAACTCTTGCAATGTACAGTACAATATTGGTTAGATAATATTATAAAAAACAAAGACTGTGGAAAATGAAAACAATGATGTATTCTGGTAATTTCTTTATTCAATCAATAAAGATTTTAATATGTACTATGTTGGTAGTTGTTTAACACATCATTAATTCATCTTAATAATAGTTTTTACTGCATGCGTAGTACTTTATTTTATAAATATGGTAGCATAAATATATTTCCATTAGGAAATCTTCTCTTCAAGTTATCTTCACAAGGATAAATTGTGACGTAATATTTGATAGGTACACAGTATTTATCTGTAAATGTTTGTTTATAAAATCTTCTGACAAAATTACTCGATTATTTGTTGTTTGTAGTTAATGTCTACTACCTTAGACAGAGAGTCGGCGTACATAGGAAGTCGTGAAGTCATCTGAAAGATGAAGAAATTCACAGAAAATGAAATTGATAATGCATGAATTATGTATTGCTGTGGAAGTCAACTTATAATAATTGAAGGTAATGATTTTCATAATCACTATATATAACATTCCAGAAAAGTAGATTATCTGTATTCGGATTCAATTTCTGAATAAGTAGCGCATTCAAGTATTTTCGAGTATATGTTATTATTAGAAAACAAGAAGGATTATGAATTACCTGAAATCCCCAAAAGTCCTTTATTTGTCTGCATAGATTCAGATCCAGTTCAGCAACTAATAGACCATCTCGAACTCTTGATAAACTCTGAAAAATAGAAACGTACTTTTCCTAGAAGAATATTACGAGAGTTAAACCAGTTTATAAGCAGAAAATTGTATTTAATGCCAAAACATTTTGAAATTGATTTGAGGAGAGTTTGTAACATCAAAGTAGGCTCACTCATCATCTTACATCCCATGCACAAGTCAATGATTCTGATGGGTGTCAACCTCAGCAAAAATTGATAAAGTGAGTTAAAAAATAGAGGTGAGATACTGAAGAAAAGTATGGAAAATTCCAATACATGCTGTAGATATTATTACACCCTTACTCTATTCGACCACCTATATAGTTACAAATATTGATTTCGTCTCTTGTGATTCAAGTGCGAAACCTCCATGAATAATATTATTGAATAATGAATTATATTTCATTTAATGTTATGTAGCTGTTGTTCTCGAGGAACGAAAACCATCTTACATTGATCTAAATTTACACACAATAAGCTTCGGTTGACGTGTGAGGATCTTTGAATCTTTGATCTATCAGCTCAATCATTCAAAGTCTTACCTAGTTGATTTATCATCATTATTATAATTACAATCCAAAGCAAAATATTTATATCTTCAAATTTACTATACTTCAATTATTGTTATACAGAATAACAATAAACATTGAACTACAATACAGCTTCGTTGAGGTCCATCATTACAATCAAAATATGTTCTAACGTTCAGCGTTAGGTTACACGATACTTACATCCTTCTACAACTACTACCATAGAGAAAGCATTACAAAAGTAGATAGTTCAATCCCATGTTAAAGAGTTAAGGCCGATTTGGAACGGTAGATGGTGGCGATATCTCTGAAGACTCTATGGTACTTAGTGTGAGCGACTGTACTGTGTTTGAATGGCGAGACCTCTAGCGCCCCTAGCTTGACCTAACAGGAACTTCGTGGCTTGACCGTACAGTGAAAATCGCATGTTCCCTATCCCATGAGAAATCTACTTGCGCAATGCTTTCTCTATGGTTAACATTACACTTGCGCAATGCTTTCTCTATGCTATCACTATCCAAAATACTCACAGAACTTCTTGAGCCGTCTGGAGCTGCTACGTAGCTGGATCCGTAAAAATGTCCGAAATCTCTGTGTGCTGGTTTACCATCAGCTGAGGTGAATTCGTTGGGAAACGTTTCAGTGCCAACTCTATTAATGGCGCATGCAAAATATCCGTTAGCAATCGCTGCGTTCCTGGCCTCGATTCCCCATAAAGGTTCACTGTTGACAAATTTCGTTCAATTTATTATCAAATCAACAAGAAGTAGGGAGGAATTTTACTAAAGAAAGATTGATTGAAGTATAGCATGTTTTTGTGCTATCAAACATTTCGAAGAAATTTAGCAATGGCTGAATTACTTGCCTCAATTTCCAACAACGGTTCACTGTTGACAAATTTCGATCAATTTATTATCAAATCAACAAACATTATCTAGGAGTAGGGAGGAATTTTACTGAAGGAATATGTAATTTATTTATTCAATACAAGCATACAAACTCACAACAAATAGAGGCTTAAAGCTTGACGCCAAAACAAATCTAATTAAAGAACAATTGAAATTAACGATAAACTAAATGAAAATTTATATTGATTGAAGGAGAATACGTTTGGTGCTATCAAACATTTTGAAGACTCTTATCAATAAAATGTAATTTCTTTGGGGAGAATAATATTTTACTATAAAGAGGAGACAAGTTAGGGAGAGGCCTTGTTTCCCAAAGTATTGTGAAGAGGAGACTTAAATTCACTAAGCCTTCACAAAATTTGTATTTGATTGCTCCCTACATGAATCAAATTCGAATTTCATATAGTATCTAACATAAAATATTTTTTTTGTAAAGAATACCTGAGACCACCAACTGTGGCTGAAGGGTTGAATACAATCTCGGCTCCATTCAAACCAAACATCAACCAGTTCAAAGGATGGTGTCGTCCATAGCAGATATTTATTGCTATGCGTCCAAATTTAGTCTGAAATTTGAATTTGACAATACATTTTCTAGAATACTGGAAAGAATCTAAAAAGCGTCCCATCCATTATAACTTAGTTGGGAGTGATATGAAAAATGATATTACTAATTTAATAAACGTACAAACTGAAAGTAGGGTGACAATCCTGAATGAGTACTTCAGTCATCCATTAGTAAGATTTTTCATTTGATACATCAGCCTGCCTCTGTGAAAAAACTCGTTCTCAGACCATTGTCTATAAAATGATTTCAAAAAATATGATGAAACATACTAAGCATTAGTAAAACAAAATTTTTAAAACTTGGGGAACTGAATTTTCCAATTCACTCTTCCTAATTATTTTTACCGTCTCTTATTATTTTAATGAATAGGATACAGTGAATGTTACAGTATTAATTGCAGTACCTTAAATACAGGGTGTCCAGTGTTTCCTTCTGAATAATAAGTGGATTCATTGAAGTCTCCCACTCGCGGAATGTGATTCTTTCTGTGTTTTCCCAAAACTTTACCGTTCTCATCAATCACAACCGCCGTATTCCAAATTATTTCGGTCGTATCATCTCGTTCCAATATTGGAGAAATTATCACCATGTTGTAAATTCGACAGAGCTGTGAAAAAATGAATTCATGACTGAAGTTGAAGATAAGACAGAATAAGAATTGATTATACTCACTGGATGATATTCAAATAGGACGCTTTTTTAATTCAATTAAAATTATTTCCTCATAGAAACTTGTGTTTAAAAAAATATATAAGTGCTGTTCATTTGCTGCATATTGCCGCAATAATAGTTGATGATACCGGTACGGTACTGCATTATTTCTTCTGTCTCATTCAGGAGTCATATTTTTAGATTGAAGCAGTAATTATACTGATATCTCTTATTAAAATAGAATGATGTATTATCATCATAATGTAAATAATTATTAAAATAGGGATGTTATTAATATGAGTAGCAGCTTTATCTTTGTGTATGGTAAAAGAGATACAATTTTAATTATAATCAATAATAATTTTTAAAAGATGGGATATTTATTACCTCTTGAAGGAATTTTGTAGCTGGTCCATTTTCGGCTGATTCGGCGAATTCATTCCAAGGCAGTTTCTCCCTTGTACAGAAGGCAAATGGCATAGCTGAGGATATGAAGAGACCATTTGATAATGTTTGCTAAGAGATAAAACAATGTTAATCAGAAAAGAGGAAGAGAATTGATGAATTATCATGAAGAAGAGATGAAAGGAATTGATAATAGGCCTACAAGTAAAGAAAGAAGAAATTGATGATTTGTGAAATCTACCAGAAAGTGTATATTCACACGTTTATTCACTTTAGTCATGGATGAATACAGTATTTTTAATATTTTATCATAATTTTTCAATATTTACATGAATATTGTTAACTGCATGAAGTGTGAAAATCTATTCACTGAGAACAAGCTTTAGTAGGTACATTATTATTAGGTTTATCATACAATACAAAGCGTGATGTAGTGCTGTATTTCTTATCCCATAATTAAACATATTATATTGATTATTTTCCATGGTTCAGTAAATGGATAATAATTGAGCTAAATATTTCTGATGAAATTCCTATTCAATACTTACTCCATGCCTCCTGCAAGCACAGAATGTTGACTCCGTTGAGATGAGCTGCACGAATGATTTCCTTGATTTTAGAGAAGATTGCATTTCTTTGTTTTTCAATTGGCTCAGTTGTTGGAAGGCTGATAGAATTTTGGATAAGACCCACTCGCACCAATCTGTGATAAATTAATGTTATAATAGCAACATCTTGAACATGATCATGTTCAGTAAGCTCAAAAATATTATGGTTTTAATATTTTCCCAATTTTATCATCTCGATTTAGGTCCATTAGAAATTATATTGAAAAAATAATAATGAAATTTATATAAATCAACATCAATACAACTATCTCAATAGCTGAGGTTATTTTATTGACATATTCTTATTATTTTCAGTAATGTATCCGATAAAAATGTTCTTTAATTTGATGGAGGGCTGTATGTTGCTTTTTCAAATGTTACTATTGTAACGGAATTATGCAAAGAGTTACAATGCTATGGGACAGATGATTTTAATTGTAGTCTTCTTCTCCAGTTGCTAGCAAGGTTTCAATCAATTCTATGATTTCGTTCAGTTGAATTCCTTTATTTTTGACACAGCAGTTTCAAGTTTTCCTATATAGGTCTACGAGCAGATTGTGAAATAATTCTTCAGTTCTCATCCACCAGTTTTGGAGAGGAGAAAATAGGGCATGTTATTACTTATAAGTTATTTATATAGAACCCATTAATGAAAATATATTTCAGGTGGAAAAATTCTCCATAGATTAACTATATTCTATACAGTTAGACCATATTGTGGTAGTAGTTGAAGTCACCTTTAATTTAAAATTAGTAACTCACCGTGGTTGTCGTAGTTCTTCCCGTTTAGCTTCAAATGCGCATGCTTTCACTTCAAAACAATTCTTGGAGGCTAATTCTTGAGATTCCTCAGATAAGATCAGTTCCCTGTTGGAAAAGTAGGATTTATACACACTGAAGTCTTAATAACTCAAGTTCTCATGATTTATAAAAAAACATTACTCTCAATAGGGTAAGTGAATTTTCTACTTGGAATATCACACCATCTACACCAAAAATAGTTTAAAGATGTTTTATTACTATTTTTCTGATTTCTATATTTATTATGAAGGCATTCTGATACCACACCAATTCGAGTTTGTAGTTCAGATTGAGATCACTAGGTAAACTAATATTTTTATTTGATTTTACAATAGTGGCGACAATATCATATTCAATCATTATAATACGGTTCTCCGGAAATTCCTATAATGGGACTAATATATTATTCCAAAATATGATTTCTAATTATTACAGTAGTTTATCAATATTCGTATAACAACTATGGTTGTTGTTGTTGTATAACAGGTTTTTGTTGAGTAACTTTTTTTGCTAGTGTTGCCCACATAAGCTCCGAACTTGTGCATGGGTAATGGCAAGGATGATGATGAGAGATGAATGGAACTACAGCTCTAGGTGGGTTCCGAACCACCGAGAAGCGATTTTGAAGCTAATAAATTTTTGTATTTAGAGGTCACCGTTACAACGGGAGTGGTAGGCGCTGTCTCTTATCTAATCTCACCGATTAGACTCGCCTCTGCCACTTGGGATAACCGCTTCCCTAACTAATGCTGTAAAACTACACATAAAAATTTATCAACTAATAAGTATGATAGAAATGGAAAAATATAAATATAATACCTTTAAAATAAAATATACTACCTAATAAAATATAATACCTTTTTTGATAGACCTTGTAGGTAACTAATAGCACACAATAGGAGACTGAATTAATTATTGATCTCTGCTAATAGCTAAGAAGAAATTTAGTGAATTTGAAAATTTTATGTTAAATTTCAATGATTTGATATTTCTAGCTCAAATTTTATCAATCACTTGATAAACAAGTGTTTTAATTGTCTAAAAAGAACATTATTTACCAGTGGCGGTCCCAGGATTTCATTTGGCGGGGGATGACCACCGGGGGGTCTCGGGGTATTCCATACCCCCAGAAAAAAAGGGGGTCCAGGGGTCCTCTCCCAGAAAAATGTGGAATTTAAAGCCTAAAAACGTATTTTTGTACGTATTTGAGCTCTAAAATTTGCTCAAGCTAATAGTAATAATACAGTAATAGCTAATAACTATATACGTACATAATATTATGAATCAATTCTTTTATAAAGAATCTTAAATTCTTTCTTATCTTGTTATTTCAGGGGGGGGGGATATATACCCCATCCCCTCCCTGGAACTGCCACTGATTATTACAGTTTTACCTTGTAGAGCTGCCGAATAGCACCCTTTTCACCTCTTTCAATTTTTCTTCTGGTATGTAGGAATCGAGTACATCTTCGATATTAGTCAAAGTACTGTGACCGGCCATTGAGGAATAATACGCACTAAAATAACAAATTAGAAAAGAGTGTAGATTGAAAGAAGCTTGAACGTTTCTTATCTACAAAACTCAATAGAAGTAAAAATGTCTGCACTGTTATCAGTGCTACTCTAGCTGTCAGACAAATGAAAGTAGAGTTCAATAAAATGACGTCAGAAGAGCGTTTAAATAAATTAATTTACTTGTCACAATGAAGAGTGAGCAGAGTAGATAAAAATTTAATTACTACCAGTATTACTGAAGTAAGATTTCTCACTAACTACTGTCAAATCCTCTTCACATCTAATAAGCTAAGGAAGAAGCTCAAATTTGTGAATGAAAATTCAATGAATTCTATGATTGACAGTTATTGATGTCAATAGCTACGAAATTAATATTGAGTAAGTTAAATCACTTACGGTGGCGTATTTTGAAGAGAGGTTAGACCGATTTGTAAACAAGGCGAATCGACCCAACCCAAAAATGATAAGATGCGTAAAAAGTTAACATCGATAGTGAAAGTCGATTCAGGACATGCTATCGATATTTCTTGTGCTCCGTCGCACTCTTGAAGGAATACAGTTAGCCCGCCATATCTGTCCAAATATAGGAAAATTCTTGATAGATGCAGATGGGAAAACATGGAGTAATCTTGATCTTTTTGATGGTTGAACCCTGAAGAGAAAATCAGACTTTTAATAAATAAGTTCAAGAAAAAAAATCTTTTAATAGTGGACAATCATATTCTACCACGCTTCAATATGCGCTCCTTTTGTCAGACTCTCGTTAATTTAGCTTACTCTACTCTTCACACTAATGTGGCATGATTTTTGTCAAACCTTAAAATAAATAGTAGCAAAGTTGCACTAGAATGGTGTTACAATAGAAGATGTTCATAATAATAAAGTAAAAGAAGAATACAGGTTGAGAGTAAAAGCCAAAGAGTTAAATCGAACGATATATATTTTCAACAAATTAGCGAGTACTATGTACATCACACAAAATTCTTAAGTAACTGAATAAACATCAACTTAAGTGTTAACAAGGTTAAATATACATTGTAGGGGTTGAGATTTGTTGAATGTTACTTTCTTTGATGACTTCAGGAACCTCAGCATTCTGAGACGGCATATTGGTTTTTAATCTGTAGACTATTGAGCATAAACGTTTGTTCTATGTTTTACTGAAAATAATGTGACATCATGAAAAACTGGAATTATTAATAATTTTATTTAGAACTAAAATACTCTGTTTTTAATTACAGTTAACAAACTGAAAATATTTGACATTATGCATATAATGAAAAACAGCTCCTATCCTTATATATCAGAATTTACTTGAAACATCAGATGAAATACATGGATAAAAGTAACACTGGACAAATATTTTCAATTCACAATGATTTTCAATTCATCATTCTACATCAATATTTTGAAATTTAAAATGTTATTAATCTTCAACAGAGAATATTTTGTCTGCAACACAGTACATAAATATTTTTTTCTGGCAGGTTAAATGAAGATAACTAAAATTATCCATAATAATTATGTAGCGTTAAGAGCAGAATAAAATAGTTTATGAACTGTTTAAAGAGGAAATCTTGAAATTAACACCACTCTCAGAAAATAGAAATCAGAGGTCATTAGAGCTTGATTTTTCTCATGCAATACTTATTCAAATTAAAATGTATATTATAAGTTGAATACATTCACGAAAAACTCCACTAATAATTGTATCATTTTCTGATTAAACCAGATTATGGAATGGAATAATATACAAATTCTACAATACACTTTTCAACTGGTAGAAATAAGATAAGTACGCAAGACATACTACCGTGGTAGATTGTCGTATTGTTTAAATGCAGTAGCATTCTGCTTTGGAAAAGTTTTAGTTATCAGAAAATAAATATGGCAAAAACGGGGTGAATGTTGTAGTTTTGAATATATCATATCAAGAGAATATATATATAGTACCAGAATTTTAGGGGATACTAACTCATAAACTATATTCAACACATAAACTATCTAAAATAATCACTCATGCAGTATCAAAATATTCGCTATTCGGTTAAGTTTAAACAATATATACTTATATAATTCTCAACAAATTAAACCAAAACAAAGAATATAACTATAAACATTATTTGCTAGTATTTAACGACAACTAAGAAAATACAGGATTACTTCAACAAAGCTTACAAAATCTATAAAAATAATTAAACAAGATGGTCAATATGCTTTTGCATCACGATAACTCGCTCGAATCTAGGAATGATGTCGAGTATAGAATTTTTATTGGTTTGTCTAGACTAGACATGATAATATAAACTGCCATTTAAAGGTTCTCCCAAACCGAAGACATTAATTGCTATAGAGCGAGAGTTGTAAGCGAATCTATCTGTAGATGCTAGCTAGACTGGCTTATACACTTTTCCACCAACTCAATTCGTCATATCAATGCAATTAGGTCCCGCTTCACCTGCCTTTGTTTGAAATGACCTTCAAGAATCAATTTTTGAACTTTGTGGGTAATATAATTCATAGGAAAGTAAGTTATTGTAAAAAAAATCCATTGTATAAATTGAATGTATCAATTATCTAGCCAGTGAAACTTCTCAACACTGTAGGCACTGCTTGAATATTTTCGGACACTGCAAACAAAGATAACTAATACTTTATTTGTTCAAATGAGGATTTATCATTGTACAAATTAATAGTAGAACCTAGGATAAGTTATTTATAGTAATTCTTCTTCTGGTCCAATACGTTATAGAATGGAAATAAGAATGAATATTTTGGAATTGATGTGAGCAGCATTATTATTTGTATTTAAGAGAAATGAATATTTCAAACAACAAAACCTCAAAACTTGATCACATTGAGGTATATTCATGTTTAGGATACTAAGGTAGGAAGAATGAAATAAATTGGATATTTATTAGATAAGAAAGGAAGTAGGAAATAAAAAAAACTTTGAACGCTACGAAAAAGCATGTGGACAGTAGAAAAATTGGAAAATTAAATTCAAACAAAATTATCTCGTGTCGATCGAGAGAAGTTTCACTGTATAGATTAGAAAAATTCATCGAAATAATTATTTTCAGAATTAAGTTTAGAGAGCAGTTACTATCTCGAATATCGAAACAGTCAATCAAAACTAGAATTGATCGTTAGATTCTTACAGCATTTAATACTAATTTTATTCGAGTTATACAAATTTTCAGGTGGGTTTGATACGAAAATTTTATTCACATGAATATACAACAAGGATTCCATCAACTGATTACATCGCTTGACAACAAATACGACAAGATCACTCCACAATCAACGTTAACATGATTTGACAAGTTTGTCAATTAATTAGAACATTTTCACTTATCATTAGGACTCAGTCCGTCGCTGGTAATCGTGGAATCTGGACTGGAACTGGACGTGCTGCCAGAGTCTGACTTGTCAAGTAATCTGTCCTTGATGTTTTGAAGCCTTTCCAGGAGGTTTTTGTAGTTGAAACATCCTCGCTTATCACCAAAGGGGTCCTGCAAAAATCAAAACTATAATGATACTGTAGCACAATTAAAATTTTTCAAGAAAAACAACATAAAATCCCTCTTCTCATACATTAGGCCTAAATCGAGTTGTCAGACTATATTTGAATAGATATAACTTCCGTATCGGCGTAGCATGTATAAGATAGGGAACACAATGTATTCCGATACGAAAGTAGTGTGTAGTACGCTTATACTTTTGGTTTTGCCACTATCAATACATTCGGCCTAAAATTACCAGAAAGTTCAATCCAAAGAATCGCTCAAGATTAAAATATGTTGTTGTATCACTAGTCATCAGTTCATCATTAGTTCTTGAACTTAAATGCTCATATTGTTGTTGTTTATTAATTGGACAGTAATTCATTATTTGAATATCTCAGTGGAAAACATCGACAAAAATTTTCATATTAAAAAAACATGAGTAACACTCAATGAATAGATAAGCAAATATTGAATTGAAGTTTCCTTGACTTTGGAAACCCCAGTTCATGTAATAAATGAAGAGGTTATTTGGATATGTTATTTTGAAAATAGAAAATTTACAATAAAATTAATTCTAGTAGAAAAAGATAATTATTCAATTAAAACATTAATTGCTAATAGAAAATATTATAATAGCCTAACATAATCAATGAACTGATTGAAGTCTGAATGAACTATTCAATAAGTGACGAGCAGTCAATACTTCCTTCGGAAGGTTGACACCTTGAAGTACAGCACCACTAACTCTCAGTAACTATTTCAAAATCACTTCCTGGTGAAGGTTCAATCATCTCTTCTTATCACTCTACAAAATCTCTTTCAAATTCATCTTTATTTTAGCTTAGTAAGATTCATAAAATGTGACATTCAACTAGCATAATCTAGTGTGAGTTGATAGATTTCATAATTCAAAAGAATAAAAAATGATCAATTTAACTTCAAACGTATGAGTCTGTGATTTATGTGAGTATCTTATGATAACTCTCAGCAAAAACATCACTATTCAGTTGAATTAATTGACTGATAGAATTTATTATGATATTAAATGATGAATTCAAAAGTTCGGACGATTTCACGAAAGCCAATTAAATTTGACTGCCGTAAACCGACGTAGTTTGCAACGTGTCGCATCGTCATTATTTTCATAGCATGGAAGAGAGAAATACAGAAATAGCATGTTCAATTTTCTTGGATTTCGTGAAATCGGCCGTTTTGATGGGATATAAGTTATGACATTTTTAAAATACTTTATTGACATACCAGCATCAACTGGCCAGTGAGATGCATTTTCTCATTGCACACCGCCACATAGAGATCGTAGAATTCGAGAAAGTTCTTCTCCATCGCATCCACAAACGATTTGGGAATTTTTAGGCCATAGTCGTTGTCGAGCATACCGCACACGGCCACCCTGATCGTCTCGTGTCTGATTATGTCGTTGTAACGAGCCGCGTCTCCAGGGGTACGCTCCTGAAATCGTAAAAACGTAAATTAAAACTGGAATCACAACTCAAAGAACGGTGTGGCAATACATAGATAACTTCATTCGCCACTTCGTACGAATTGTTCAGGGCGAAGTTGAGGCATATAAATCTTCATTTCATTTTGTATTACAGTATAATGAATTAGTATTCGTGTAAGCTTTGCCTAATTTAGAAAGTTTTTGTTTAGCTTTCCTGCGCTCAGGCTTATGCCTTTGCAGGGTTTTTCTTGATTTTGTTTAAAATGTTAGTAAGTAAGATTTAATTTATTTTGTATTTTGTATTATGGCAAAAAGGAAATAAATTTGAATAAAAAAAAAATAAAAGCCAGATTATTGTGACAAAATCGAGTAACTCAAAGTGAAGTGAAATGAAACAATGGTGCCTCAACACGAATACCAATGAGGTCACCTAACTACTTTTTCCAATTTTGTATTGTATTTATATGTTGTATTATTGTATAGTTTTTAGAAATTGTGTGTAAATAAATAAAATGAAATGAAACAATTTCTTGAAACTGAATAACGTCATGGCACATTTTCATGAGAATGAAAAATCAGGCTTTCCAACTTGAACGCTTCCTTATACAATATTCAAACAAATAAACTTATCAATTGCATATTTTAATCAAATAAATTACGTTGAGAAGCGGTTGGCTTCGTGGTCGTGCCGGTATCTAATCACAAGATTAGATAAGTGACATGCACCGGAGTTACTCCTAAAGTAAATGTGACCAATTTCGGTTCAAGGCCTTTTTCCGCTGAATGTCACTCATTCATGAGGATCAAAATCGTTCAACAGTGGTTCGGAACCTATCTAAAGCTGTAGATCCATTCCTTTCTTATAATGCTTTCATTGCCCAAGCACAAGCCAAGATCTTATATTGGCATCATCACAAATAAAATAGAAGAAACACATAGAATCAATTTGTAATTAATCTGTTGTAAAGTACATAAATTAGATTACCCCAATTTCATTACATTATTTTCTTAAATGAATAAATTGAATCTGCAATAGGCTAGTTCATATTAATCAGAAGTGAGACCTCGCCCAATACCGATAAATCTTGATTTCCCCACATATCAAAATAATAATGGACAGATGGACCTTAATTATTGTTTGGTATTGCAGCAATTGAGTGACTTTCGAATAGTAAGAAGTAATAAAACCCCTAGATTAGAAATAAGCTGGATAATAAAAAATAGGTAGGCCTATAGTGAGATTCATTTAATTTGACGCTTAACATTAGATAGAGAAATATTATTTCTTTGCCATCGTACTCTACGGTCATCAGCAACGTCAAGAAATAATATCTCTCTTATCCATCTACCTAATGCCAAGCGTCAAATTAAATGAATATCACCTTATATGAGTAACTGTAACCTATTTAAAACTTACAATCTCAAATCCCGGCTCGTTGTGGTAGGGTTTCTCTGTCATTAGAGACTGAATGGAGAGCAGTAGGCTTGCCAAAGTTTGAGCTGGACTCCAGGCTGGCCCGGACCATGTTCTGAAAATAGATGAGAAACAATGATGTGTTGATCAACTTGACTCCAAGTACAAAATCATCCTTTGAAACAGTGTTGAGATACTTGATCCTAGTATCTGATATAGCAGGATTATTTTAAATTGTCAGAAAACAGCTGATTGATGTACGCTCGTTTACTGACGTTTATTCAGCTGTTTTCTGACAATTTGAAATAATCCTGCTATACAAGATTACATTTTAATTCTGGATTCAAATCATGAGAATAAGACTGGCTGGTTTGATAGCGATTTATCATCTAATTGCTTTGGAGGTTTCTATGGGAATCATCAACCAAAATACTTCCAACTTGGAGTACAAACTGTAGAATTTTCAATGTGAAAAAAGTCCAGTTGAAATTTGGGATTAGTTGGGTCTTTGAGTTGCATTATCACTCCACAAGAAAAATTATTGTCACATAAAAGAGTTCTAATTTGGTATGTTTTCATGGAGAGAATCTGGGGAAAGTTCCATAGCTGACCACCACTAATTATAGGATAGAAGTTAAAAAAATCGATATAAACCGAACAATTAACCACTAACCAGCTATATAATAATATTATACAAACATCAATAATTAGTGCGGTGGTCAGGTATGGAACTTTACTCGAGAATCTTCCTAAGATTGCGTAGACCCTGAGCGGGAACCCCTATGATTTATCATACATTTTTAAGCCTCTTCTTTTGCGGAGATAGAGAAACCGAAATAATAAATGAGTCTTGGAGTCGTATGACGAACAATCAATTTGATCAATACTATATCGTACTCACCCAAGAATGCTGAGGCAAACTTTTCCAGATTTGTAGAGATTAGGATTGAACCTAACTTTGCCAGCACCTGTTGTCATGAGTTTAACCATCGGCGGCCTAATAGGGTAGTCGGGAGGGCATCTCATAACAAAATAGAAAAATCCGCCCTCGTAAGGTGTGTCAAATGTACCGGTGACTAGGGCGTGGATGAAGGTTAGGTCTTTCTCGTCTGGCGCCACAAATAGTCCAGGAGGAGGATCGTCGTATATTGACATCATGTCCCTGAAAAATTAAATTATAGTAAATTACCTAAGCTAGCAAATAGGTAATACTAATATGAGTGGTAATAACGTGGGTAACAAAAACATAACCATGATTAAAGTGGATTCCAAACCACCGAGAGCAGTTTGCATTTTTGAGTCATAGAATAGAATCTAGAGCTTATAATTATAAATGTATTGGAAGTTATAGAACAGCTTTATAAGTACTGTACCTTTTAATGCGCAATGTGCAAGTGTATGGAGGTGTTTGATTGTTGAAATGGATTTTATTATGATCAGGATCCCAATCTAGTGAGGATTGGAAGCTCATTACTTGAGGATTACTCGTAGGTGTTTGATCTGAATCACCCTTCATTTTCGGATAATTATAACTATAAACACAAACCAAAATTTAAACAGAAATTAGAAACCCTCAAAAATTGATATTGACAGATGATACAAACAAAATCGACTAATAAAAAAACAGTAGTCAAGGCTGAAGATTCAAATGCTACCAACATAATAGAATCGCTCTGCTCAAAATCATCTGTTCACAAAAATAAACTAGAGAATTTACAATAAAAAATCAGAATTATCACAATGAATATTGAAGAGAAATCATGAGAATGTTAAAAAGTTTGCTAATCGACTTAAAATTATTATTGGATTGGAATCATTATTTCATCTTGATTTAGCTTGATGTTATTTTTCGCGGTAGTGGTAGTGGGACTGGCAACATGATGTTTTTCGAGGTTAGGAACTTAAAAGTGTATTTCGGTGTTTTGGAGCTTGTGAATATTATCTTATTTTTCTGTTAGTTTTGTTTAATTGCTAGTATTTTTCAGCTATTTCATTGATTACTCGTTAATTGATCAATTCAGAAACTCCTTGTGGAAACTAGTTCATCAATGTGTGATTCGTAGTAGAAAATATCCAATGATGAATATTCTCAATGGAGTTGAACAGAACTGAAGCGAGGGAATATGAATAATGAAAATTGATAAGCTATTTACTAGTAAGTGACCTTATTGTCTGTTGATTATATTGTTTCTTTTTTTATGGATACCTTACCAAGCATATAATATTTTAATTATCAGCTTTGACTGGATTGCTTTCTTCTCCTCATGTATTGTTTTCATTCTACATTCATTCAATGAGCAACCTTTGCATTCAGCAAGTTACCAGTATGTACTAAATATTGATTGTATCTGATACCATAGAGGAGCGATACTCTCTAGTCGATCGTTCAAGAAATAGAGAACTGTAATCCGGTTTTGTGTGCTGGTCAAATAGTGCTGGCCACGTAGTTCATGTGCCGGGCGGTAAGATTGCGCTGATGCTGGCGTTCCTCTCTCAATCGATTGTCTCACTCAGGGCCATGTCATACGAGCGCTGATAACGTACCGTTATCAACGGAACGTGTACATGTCATACGTGAAAGCAAATGCGGTCCGTTGATAACGTACCGCCAACGCATGTGGTGCCTGTCATACGTAGCGCTCCGTATGACAGGGTCTCTGCGTTAGCAACGTACGTTGCTGACGCAACCGTCTGCGTTGGCAGCGCAGCGCACGTTGCTAACGAAGACTCGAGTACGGCATTAGCACCCGTATGACATGCTCCATAAGAACCCCATTGCCGTTTTTGTTTGTTTGTCAATGGCTCAACAGCCCTATGTGGGCTTAGGCCTACCAGCTGGTTGCCAGTTTCACATCCACTTGACTGAATCAGTAAAGGTGAATGATCATTAACCAGAAAAGATGTAATGTGTGGTTAGCACATTGACATCTCAACCATAAGCTAGTCTTCGCAACCCATTGATGGGAACAAAGCACTGCTGAATAACATTGTGTTAAGCAGCTATAGAGTGCAATGCAACAATTTAATATGCCTCCAAATATAGGGAGTGACTGACTAGCCTTACTAACAATTAGCCAGGCTCCCAATGGAGGGAACCCCATTGCCGTGTTGGAGCGAATTTAGCGGTACGTTATCAACGGAACGTTATCAGCGCTCGTATGACATGGCCCTTACTCCCATTCGAACTAACATTCACTGTCTCATTGCCACTCGCCAGTTACTCTTGAGTTCCAAGAGATGTCGCTAGGATCGGTCCCTTGATTTCAGGTCACAAAATTTAACGTACGATTGGAAATCTGTTCTCTGTGGTAATATACTTTGACCTTGGCTGCACATAATGTTGCTGCTTTTAACCAATATTCGATAAATTTTTTGAATTCGACTGAATAGCTTCAATATATCATAACGCTGAGCATAATTTTTCTGGTTGTTGTGGATCCATTCTTTTCTCACTTGAGTAAATTATAAACACTAAATTGACTTAAAAAGCAAGATACTCACAAATAATGTGTTTATGTACATTTCGCGGTGCTGTGCCGCATCGTCAGAACACGTGTACAAACAGGTGAACTAGACTGAGGTTATGGGAAGGAAGTAGGTGGGTGTTTATGGGAGAGGGAGTGGGAGATTAGAGGGCGGGAAGTTTGAAATTTCGAGGATTTTATCAAAAAGTGAGTGAGATTTGAAATGAATGTGGTCGTTGAGGATATTGTGGGGCTGTGATTTGTAATGTTTATATATTTCAAATTGTTCTAGAGTGTTGAGTGTTCGGTTGTTTTTTTGTGAGAGGTGGAGGATTTCAAGGGTGGAATCTATGTTTGAATATGAGTGATTGGTGGAGATGATGTGGTCTGCAAATGTGGAATGTGATTTGGGGTGGGTGATGGCTCTAATATGTTCTTTAAATCTGATTGAAAATGAACGTGTAGTCATACCAATATAGAAGCAATATAGATTGCTTCTTTGATTTGGGTGTGGTATATGGGGGTGGGGTCTTCATTCAGCTCTGTTATGTTGTTGTTGTTGATGAAAAGTTGTACTTTATTATCCAAGTCTGTCTTGTTCATGATAACTGTTATGTGACCTTTGTCTGCTGTGGTGCTGGTAAGGTGATGGTAATCTCACTCACTTTTTGATAAAATCCTCAAAATTTCAAACTTCCCGCCCTCTAATCTCCCACTCCCTCTCCCATAAACACCCACCTACTTCCTTCCCATAACCTCAGTCTAGTTCACCTGTTTGTACACGTGTTCTGACGATGCGGCACAGCACCGCGAAATGTACATAAACACATTATTTGTGAGTATCTTGCTTTTTAAGTCAATTTAGTGTTTATAATTTTTCTGTTCCAGGAAGAAAGTCTAAGAAAATTCCAGTTTTAAAGCATTGAAGTGTTGATGATTTGTAGAAGGAACTTATTCAGCAACCTGTTACAAAAAACATGGATTGTCTTCAATGATTCTATAGTGAGGTGCTATCAATTTTCTGCTTCTAAATATTCAAATAATTTGAAAAACACAGAAATGAGAATTTTGAATGTGGCAGAGAAAAATGATGCGGCCAAAGGTATTTCCGGCATTCTGTCTCGAGGAACTGCGCGAAGGGTAAGTAAATTGAGGGTTTTACCCTCATTTAATGATTTTGCCTTGCAGGTAAGCTTATGGCAGGTACTTGCCTTGCAGGTACTTATGGCACATTTACTCGTTGCCAGTGGACAGTCCAGTTGACTGACAAGAGTTGGCTAGATGATAGTACCCGTTCACACGTTGCCAGTTAATAAGATGCTAAAAAAATAGTAGATGCTGATTCTAGTAGATTTGTCAGTTGATGCAATGAGAAAAATACATGACCCGCTCCGTGGTAAACACAGGACTTCAAAAATAGGTTATTTTAAGAATAAGTTATGTCTAATGAAAACAAAGATTATTCTGTTCAATTAATATGTTCGTGGCATTTCAAGCATATGAGAAGAAACCCAATAATTGATTCAAAACGAAATGGATCATGGCCACCTTAGAACAAAGAGAAAATGATTGACGAAAACCGCACATCGATATATCAAACAGTTTTTATTTCTATTATTAATCAGACATATTTACTCTAAATCAGTTAATATCTCAAAAACGGTTTGACATATCGATGTGCGATTTTCGCCATTCACTTTGATTTGAAATTCCATATTGAAATCATGTATCGTCACCACCTCATAATTTGAAAAATAATGGCGAATATTGTTGGTTGTTTCAGCGTGAAGGAGATTCGCCGTACAACAAAATTTACGAATTTGAGTGCTCTGTCAACCGACAGAATCAGAAAATGGTTATGACATCAGTGTCTGGCCATTTGTTGACATTTGAATTTGTTGCTGGCTTTCGCAGCTGGACTAAGTGCCTTCCCGTCGAGCTGTTCGAGGCGCCCGTTGTGAAAACGTGCCCTGAACAATCGGTCAAAATCAAGGTGAAACCTACTTCCTCTACTAATATATTGATATTCAAATGTGTATATTTTTGAATGGTGGACGAAGAAAACTTTGTCAAAGACAATAATATTGAAGAGCTATATCCCCCAATTTTGTCTCAAATTGTAGGTACGGTAATTTAATTTACTTTCAAAAATATGTTGGGTGTCCTATACATAAAAAGTGCAGAATTCCGCCATTTATTGCGGTTCTTGGTGATGATCTGGAAGTTTGCTGAGGTCGAAAACTTGAGTTCAACATCCCAGGTCTACAACATGTGAAAAGTAAACTCACTACCCCATTTCATGCAAGGTGAAATGTAGGATACTATTTTACTGGGCTATTTAGTGGAGAAAGTGCAGTATATGGGCTTCTTTCAATAAATTGTAATCTTCAATCTAAGCTGAATAACTTGTTGTGTGATGTGATGTTGCATGTTGCATAACATGTTGATATTCACAATATCTATGTCTATTTTTTTTTTCATCAAGCTGAATAACTGTTTAACACAGAAGCCCATATACTGCACCACAGCCTATTTAGTAACATACAGCTTTCTTCCAATATAAAATAGAGGAAAAGGACTTGAGTTTCTTGAAAAATTTGTACACTGTTAAGCCTCTTCAATGCTTGCAACCAACAAACTTTATTATTAGAATATTTTCTGTATTCTGTAAAAATTGTGTTTATTTGAGTGAATAAAGTATTTGATTGATTGATATTCAGGTCTTATAATTTTTTTCTCATTCACAGTTCTCAATATATTGTTAATGTATTCTTTGCATTTCAGACGACGCTGGAAAGAGAGGCTCGATTAGCAAGAATGCTCATAATATGGACAGATTGTGATAGAGAGGGCGAAAATATCGGCTTTGAAATAATAACAGTTTGTAGGGCCGTTAATCCCAATCTACAAATCTACAGGTATTTTTCAAAATTTTCGATTATCGATATTTCTAAATGACTATAAAACTAAAACTAAATTAGCACCAATCAAAAATGACAACTTTGTCTGAAATACTCATTCAATTGAAAAACTTGGGCTCCTTAGAATATGAGTTTGAAAGTGATTTAGGCCGTGAGCCCACGGAGCAACTGCTATCTGACTTCAGTCAGCAACCCGGCGTTGCAGATACCATTGGCTGATAGGTTAGATTGCACGATTACCCGAAAAACAGCCAAATGTCATCTGGCAACGCTGGGTTGCTGACTGAAGTCAGATAGCAGTTGCTCCGTGGGCACACGGCCTTTCAGTTACATGAAACGGACAACTAGGACCTCTATGTCAATAGAAAATGAAGCCTTTCCTAGATAAGTGTATTTCTGAATTTTTTCTTTTAAATTTTTGTATAACATTAGATTTTCTTGTAGAGAAGATTATCATACCGTATTCGTCAATAAAATTGAAGATTAAAAGTTGAAATTAGGAATCAATGGATTAATAATACATAATAGCTTAATTTTGATAATCAATTTTCCTGTGGATGCAATCATGCAAGACCAATAGATTAAATAAGTCTATTTAGTACTTTGGTTTCTCTGAATAGAAACTCCATTACAGTATTTGAATTTCTGTGTGAGTTAATTTAATATTATGTTGACAGTGCCAAAGATAATTCATTTGCAGTTAGTATTTTTTGTAGTGTATTTCATAAGCTAACTAGCATCTTATGACAATGTCTTGCAGTTTATACTTGAATATATCTCAAGTTTATACTGCTTGTATGATCTTTGTACTGTCGAACTAATTTTTGTATCAACTTCATACTGCTTCTATCGATTTTATACTTTTGTAAGAATTGGCAAATGTCAATTTCGTAATGTGGAATATACTTGAATTGCTGGTTTATTTTGCTGAGGCACCTGGAATGAAAATGAATGACTGTGTCTAAACATTTTTCCAATGTTGTAGTGTTCATTCAGAATAGCCTACAATATAATTCTCATACACTTTGAGAATAGGAGGAAGCGGCTATTATGAGGTGATTCATTATAAGTCATGATGCCTTAGCAAAATGAATTAGCTAAATGTATCAATCCAGTCGGTGCCCATTTTTGATCAACTTGTAATACTTGAAAAATAATGATAATATGTTAATACATCTTCAATGAAATATCATTGATAATTTTTTGTAAGCATTATTTTGGAAATGAAAAAAATTAATATGTCAATTTTCAACCTACTTCTTAATTTATTCGTTGTCTCTTCAATCTTTTGAAACAGGGCGAAGTTCTCTGAAATCACCGGCCCTTCAATTAGAAATGCACTGAACAATCTAGTTGAGCCTAACAAACGTATCAGCGATGCTGTGGATGTACGATCGGAGTTGGATTTGCGGATAGGTGAGAATATTGAATAGTAATTATTTTTAAATTTTCGTTATAAATTAGACTAGTTAGTCTTATTGTAATGTTTTATATAGGCTAACTTCAGTGTAAAAGGTTCCAGTTTCAACTACGTTTGACATTGTAAACTATTATGATTTGAAGCAAAGCCATGGTTGGAGAAACTTCTTCCAGCGTTTAAATGATAGTACTTGTCTTACTTCACTGATGAAAGGTCTTTCCAACAACGTTGAGAAAATTCTTGTGAGATTGCAAGTTTTCCCAACAACTTTGAATAAGCTCATACCAGATTACAAATCTTCCAAACAACTTTGAGATTCATTTTAGATTTCAAGTCTCCTAAGCAGTAAACTCATGCAAAATTCAAGTTTTGGTTGTTTGATAAAGAAGCCACTTAACGGGTTGCTAAGTTGATAATATGCTTTATATTATCTATTTTCTCAACTTACTTCTTTGGTAAATTCGTGCTCTCTTATCACTGATTGCATGAATCTAATTTGATAAATGCTCTTGTATTATCCATGAGTATTTTTTAGTATTTTACGTCATTGAGCATCTTGTTTGTCTGTTGGAGAGTCTTGACAATAACATTGGATAATGTGAGACCCGAGAGGGTATCTCCGCCAAAAAAGCCATAAGCATAATAATAATGATGATTAGCAATAACTTCAATGTGGCAGAAAATAATAATTGTATCTTTCAGGTGCTGCATTCACCAGATTCCAAACTTTACGACTGCAGAAGGTATTTCCTCAACAGCTGTCCGACTGTCTGATAAGCTACGGCAGTTGTCAATTTCCCACGCTGGGCTTCATTGTCGAAAGATACAATGCTGTTAACAGTTTTGTACCTGAACCGTTCTGGAAAATACAAGGTAGGTTGGTTCACAAAAAACATTTCTTTAAAACTTTAAATCTTCAAATGTTTGATCCATCATTGCTTAAATCTTCAAATCTTTGATCCACCATCACCGATTAAACTCAGAGTGTTGGGTTATCCGGTGAGGTATTAAAACTTGTAAAATTCACAATTCAAACTTTTAATCTTGATTTTTCCTGTGGAAGTATCGTATAATTGCTTTGTCATGAAGGAAAGGGCTTATTTTTGATTGAATGCTGTCAAACTATTTTCGTGTCAATAAATTATGTCAACTTATTCTCTACCCATATTCTGATATTCTTAATTGAATTAGTTCCTCTAATTAAGTTAATTATTGCAATGACTTTTTTTGTTCTGCATCTTGTCTTTTTAGCTGAAAATGTCAGTAAGGCTTTTAATAGACTTTGTGTCTTGAGTTTTTCTACGTATGAAATGAATAAATAAATATTCTATTATAATTCTAAGTCAAAAAGTAATTCTTATTCAATTATCTCATATTGAAAATTTTGTTTGTATACGTAATACAATTAAAATTCAACTCTCACATTGAAGGTACAAATCTATCTGCAAATTGTACAAAAACCAATTGAATTCAACCGTCGTTAAACGACGTCATTTTATGGAACCATTGCAATAACTGCCCCATAAAGCTCCGTTAGATGATGTAATTCGCTCTTTAGTTGAACATAATTCGCTCTCATTCGAACAGCCGTATAACTTTGAAATTTGAATTTGTTCATTCCTCATAAAAAAAATGCTAGCCTGCATTAGAATGCCTCATTTTGTAGTAAGTAAATGAAATATAACAGCATAAAACTCATGTTTGATGTTACCTACTTTTTTCAACTTTTTCACTGCTTGTTATCTACTTTATCCCCATTTTATAAATAATCTTAATATGATCTCGAATATCAAATAATAATTGATTACCTATTCCTGTATATTACAGAGAGTGTATAGTCCTACTATACACACTGTAGTATATATTAATCATGAATGTAATAGATGAAATAATATCTTCTTTTTTCTTTGATGTTTTTAATCTAATGTTCACTTTTAGCTACTACTTTCATCTTCCTAATTGCTCTGTTCGTTATATCTATAACTAAATGACAAATCAACAGGAAACGCCTATTTGAATATCCAATTTTTACAGTCGAACACACAATTGATGAATTGACTGTTTCCTTCTCGTGGAAACGAGTTAGGATATTCGATGAGCACATTTGCCGTGTTCTGCATGAGAAGTGCCTTGAAAAACCAAAAGCCACCGTTGTCACTGTAACCAGTAAACCGAAATCAAAATGGCGACCGATTCCTTTGGATACTGTTGTAAGTAAACTTTTCATTAAGGTTTATTATTTTGTATTTTATTGTACTTTAGGCATATGATCTTGTATTTTAGGTACTTTATATTTATTGTTTTAATTTGAAATGTAACTCAAACTCATGTCTGATTTCTCAGTCGTCCAGTGAACAAGTTACTAGACCAGTGAATCTTTGCGGATTTCTAAATAGCCAGTAAACGTTTTGCTGCTCCAATAAATCTGTTGATCTAATTCAATGACCAGTGACTCTGTGGAATGATCAGTAAATTTGTTTCCTGATCCAGTAAATTTGTATTCTGGGAAGTCCGATGGTAGCTAGAATTCCAAAGGCATACCAATGTCCCAAAGTTAAGTCCGACTTGGGCCAAAAGCTCAAGTTTTGTCACGTAAATTTGTTCAACTCTTAAATAAGCATAAGTATTGGAATCTTATTTTGGATAAGTAATAAGCTTAATTTGGATGAGTGAGAATTTGAGCACATCAGTATTGAATTCCAGCTTGATTTGGCGGTCATCTCAAATCAAATTGTAAAAATAAAATAAAAAAGCTTGAAAATCGTGTTGAATACTTGACAAGAATAAAGTATTGTCAAGTATTGAACAAGATTTGATGCTTATTCAATTAATTTTTTTCATGAAAAATTTGTTAGTGTGCATACGTATCTAGTCTTTGTTTCATGCAAGGTAATCAGAATAAATTCTTTTATCCTTGGTCTCATGGTCTTTGTCTTGAAATTTTGTTTGTTAGTCTGAAATTCATGTACTAGTCTTCATATCTGGCTTCAGTACAATCATTTATACATTTGTCAATATTTACATTTATGAAGCGATTCTTATAATCGGAGTCTAATCAGAACCCCATTTTGGTTCCAGGAGTTGGAGAAAGTCGCCTCGCGAAAACTCGGCTTGAATGCAAAGGAGGCACTGAAAATAGCAGAAAAACTGTACACTCAAGGATACATAAGTTATCCCAGGACAGAAACCACAATATTCCCGAAAGAGATGAACCTTTCCAATCTCGTACAGTTACAAACGGCAGATCCTAACTGGGGAGGTAATCCTTATTCTACCCACTTATTTTCCTATAATATAGCGTATTTTAATGAATTTGATTCATTCTTCTCTTTCTCCTCCTTTTTCTTTTTCATCCTGATATTAACTCAATCTGTATATAATTAATTATTAATCTGTAGCCTACTAATATTAATGCAAGACTATTTTGAATCAATTTCCAAGTAAGTTTTTTAAGAGAATATAGTAAATTACAAAATATTTAGGAAATGTGCTTCGCAGCAAAACTTTCAAACATTATATTACATCAAATTTTACATTGTGCCAAAAAATAGAGTTCCATGTTTGGTTGACGTAGTTCAAATTCTGTTTACTAATGTTGGGTTGCACCAACCGGGATCAACTATTTGGAATCATCTGATCCCATTTAATTAGCATTGCAATGATCCTGGATCAAAGTTGATCTTGTTTGGTGCAACTCAACTTCAGCGTTTCCTTATTTCAATCAGTGATACTGAAACTTTGACTCATACTCAATTATTTAATTTATCTTCTTTCCTGAGTATTCACTACCGTTTCCATTGTTGTTGTAAAGTGACTTACTGTAACTATTTTAGCATCGATGACTTAAGAATTTGCTACTGGGTCTTCAGTTTTATAAGTGAAACTTCTTCAAAGTTCGAAATTTGTCTGCTGGATTCGGAGTGAAATTGTGTTAATACAGTGGTATGTGATGCATAACCTTGATTTGGACTATCTTTTTTTTATCAATTTGAAGAGAAACATATTCGGGCTAAAGCCTTTTGTACCTTCCTTTGAATCATTGATTGCACAGTTCTTAGTAAATGAATGAATAAAATTGGCCTAGCTCAATCTATTCAGATTTGATTTATAGCGAATTTCTCGATGTTTAATTATTGTTGTTGAGAGATGAAAGATCAGAGAATTTCGAATTTCAGGGCTTCAAGTACTGGCTGAGGTGGGCTCAATCCAACATTTCAGAACTGGAAACGACTGACGAGGCTCATCCTCAAACCAACAATCCAATCAAAGCATCAGATCTTTCATTTCAACATTTCGAACTGAGTTATTTTTTAAGTAATAATTTGTTTTAATATAGTTTGTCATATTCTATTACACTTCAACGAACTTTCAAAATCCAAGCTGTCTTAAAAATGTGTGCTTTTTAGTTTTCTATTTTATTCATCTGGAATTTAGTCGAAGTTTGAGTTGATTAACTATTATTTTTTCCAGGTAATGAACAAAAAGTCTACGAATACGTTGTCAGACATTTTCTGGCTTGTTTATCGAAAGATGCCATGGGTCATGAAACAATTGTTGAAATCGATATCAACGAAGAAAGGGTAAGCGTTTAATTAATCTTTGTCATGATTAGTCTTTCTGTAGTTGAACTGAAGTTTTTCATTGCTAGTTGCCCGAAAGCTAATAGCACTGAACGGACGTGAAATGACGTTATCTAATAGAAGCAATGCAACAAAAATCTCTATTGAGCTTGGTTAAATGACGTCATCTTGCAATCTGCCTTTAGAGCTGTTTGTATTTGCTTCAAAAGCCGTATTCAGTCATGAAAGAGATTCTCATTCTTATTAATTTATGTCTAATTAAATAATATAGATTGTAGACAATTATGTTAAATGAATATGAATTATCGCAAGATATTATACTGATTATGATCAATTTTTCTGATAATATTAGTTTTTAAGTATACTCGAAACTCACAAATCCTTTATGGAACCTATCAATTTTTAATTCAAATCCATTATTTTTACTACTACTTTACCTTGATTTTAAATTCCTCCACTTTCTTTTCCAGTGAATACGTACTTTAAAATATGAATGACCTTCACATTCATTCAGTTAGTTTTAAGGACTGATTTTTCAGTAAAATGAATCATGAATATGACCAAAATCAAATCTAAGTTTATTCATCAAAAAATCATTTATACTACAATGTGAAAATTTATAACATAGCATACAAATAGTAAAAAGAAATTTTATGCTTTGAATCATTTCAAAATACATGTATAGATCATTCAATGAATAAATATTGAACTTTTAATCATTTTATGAATAACCTCTGGACTGTTTGATCTAAATTTGGGATAAAAGCAGTTTTAGGAGAATATCTGCCTGTTGTTTCTTCCCACATTTCAATGTATGTTGTCAATAAATGAATGAATAATTGCCCGTTTCAATTATTTTGAAATAATCTTAATACCACTAGTAAAATACTGGTGATGTACAATATTATTGTGTTTATTATTGAAAAGAAAGTATTTTCCTTGCCTTGTCGGCAGTCAAGAAATAAATGTAGTTTCTTGTTAAAATACTTCTTAATTTCACTACTAGTGGAAACAATTTTCTGATTGTTTTCCTAGAATAAAAGTAATCGTTGCTAGGTTTTAATTCATGTCATTATTTTCTAGTTTGTTGCCAACGGGCTTCTGATCTTGGAACGTAACTACTTGCTTGTGTTTCCTTATGAGAAATGGAACTCGAAAGAGATTCACGAGTATAGGCAGGGCGACAGATTCGATCCGACTAACATCAGTTTGGTGGACGGTGAAACGTCGCCCCCCAACTTGTTAACAGAAGCTGATCTCATCTCGCTGATGGAAAAGCATGGAATCGGTAAGTTTACCAACCTCTCTCAATAACTTGGTCCCAGTTGCACGAAGGTATGATAGGAATAGTTCTAAGCACAAAAGAAGCTTAATCAATTTGAAATTTGAAATCTGCAATTAACCACTTTAATTCTCATTAATAATCGAAGATTAACTTCAATCCATTTTTTTGCAAAAGTCCGATCTCTCAAATATATGTCCTAGCTCTGGGTATTTCCTGTTCAAATCGAATAATATTATTCAGCTTAGGCTAGGCGTACACCGGTTAGTCAAGACAAGACAAAATTAGTGACGTTTAGTCACAGTAATTCACATAGTTGCTTATGAGGCAGCACACACTGATGCAATGACTAATCGGTGTGTGTTGCTTCATAAGCAACTATGTGAAGTACTGTGACTAAACGTGACTAATCTCGTCTTGTCTTGTCTTGACTAATCGGTGTACGCCTAGCCTTAATCTTCAATTGATAATTTTAATTCCAATGGGTAATCGAAGACCATCTTCAATCTACTTTTGTGCCCTTTTAATCTTTCAAATAATATATTGCAGCTCTGTTTCTGTCCTGTTCAAATAAAATAGTATTGTTGATTATTATAGCATTATTTTTATAACTATAAATTACAGTTTTCTATTTGCATGTAACGGTAGAGCACAGTGAATGACAAGTTCATAAGACCGCTTCAATATCAAAAGCACAAGTCAAAAAATATATATTCAGTAATACACAGCCTACTATCGGTAGAACAGGCGAATGACAAATTCCATAAAAACACTTCAATATCAAAAGAACAAGTAAAAAATGAACAATTTAAAAAAATGAATAATAAAAACGTATTCGCAAATAATAATCTGAGTAGGAAATAAAAACAGCCAGTTGTATGAAAATCCAATTGAATTCAAGATTAAACCGCCGTAAAATTCCATTCAATGTAATTCTCGTGCAACAGGTCGCATGTTTTGCGAATTCATTAAGTTTGCATTCATGATTATTGTTGTATATTATATTATTTACTTGTATATTATACAGGTATATACTTGTATATTATTTACCTGTATATTATTGAAGTTGAAAGTATTTATCACTATTAAGTATAACTTTTATGGAACTTGATTACTATAGTAGCCTATTATTGGATTCTAGGTACTGATGCAACACATGCTGAGCATATAGAAACGATAAAAGCCCGTCTCTACGCAGGCATGTCTGATCAGAAGTACTTCATCCCGGGCCAGCTTGGCATGGGGCTGGTGGAAGGCTATGACAACATGGGCTTTGCCATGTCCAAACCACACTTACGATCGAATCTGGAAGCCGATTTGAAAGAGTGGGTACAAGTTTCAATATATTTTAATATTTTAGTTCATTGAAATCGTGAAATCTACGGTAAAAAGTATATGATAATAATATGTTACAAATTGTCTCTAGAAATGTAGAAAGCAGCCATAAAATTTGTAAGTTTCTTGCAATTCAAAAGAGCTCAGTACTGGGTTGATATCTTGTTGTTTTCCTCAATCACTACTGTAATTATTCCTGCTATAATTAATAAGCAAAAATTTATTTGTGAGAAATAACAAGTTTTTGAAAATTTACTCGAATACCAGAAGGCAATAATGTTAGTTGGTGATTTTAGATTTTGCCGTATCATGTTTATGTTGATGCAGTAGTCCTAATTCTTATTCTACTTTATTCTAATGATTCTATTTTAACTACTCTATTCAACAATTAAACAATTATCCTGTTTAAATTCTTCAAAATTATAATTATCATGTACATATAGTATTACTATAATTATTTTTATTCCTTTAATATAAATGACGTAAATTTTTATAAAAAAACTGATGTGTTTATAATGTATTGTATAATCTTGTATTGTAAAAATGTATTTTCAGTATCTGTGATGGAAGAAAGGAACCGAGTGAAGTTCTCAGATCTCAAATTGAAAAGTACAAGGAAGTGTTTGTTCAAGCACAAGCTCAAGTAAGTTTAATAAATTTACTTTAAATTTAGTTTTACTCAATTCATAAATTTGATTGTGTTATCCTTTCACAAAAACTACAGTTGAATACCAAGAAATTGTAAAGAAAAAATAAGAAAAGTACTTCAATTAACTCACTTCTTAAACAAACGGTTTTACCCAAGAGTATTAAACACCTTGAAAATGGAGACCATGAAAGACAATATCAACTTCACATTAACTGTAAGATCTTATCCAAGTATGTATTTACATAAAAAGTTGAAGCTAGAACATTTTAATGACCTTGAATTGAATATTCAATGAAAATGTTCATTTTTCATTGAATATTCAATTCAAGGTCATTAAAATGTTCTACTTGGTGAGGGTAAGCTACTGAATGTATAGCAGGATCCTTTTAACTTGTCAGAAAACATATGTTTCGACGAACAGTATCACAATACTTAACCTACAAATGCTGAATCTCTCAGATTATTGAAAATGTCTTTTAAAAAGTTATTCTTTGAAAGGTCTTCTTTAAAAAGGTCTTTTAAGACTTTAAAGTTCTTTAAGACTTTCAAGCCTTTTGATTATTGTGTCGAAATCACTGTTTAATTATTACCGAAACAGCTTATTTCGGACAAGTTGAAATGATCGTGCTAAACATTTGAGAACTTTACTAAGATACTTTGAGTAATTTGATTGATGATTTATTGTGTTGTACTTCCATTCTTCATCCTACTGGTTAATGTAACACTAATTTCAAACTTTTAAAGTAGAAACATATTCAAATAACATTATTTGTGACGACTGTTTTGTCTTTTTGTGAGACATCATCAGACTGACTGAGGAACAGTTTGCTAATTTCAAAGTTATGGAAGAGGAATTGGTGGGGGGTTGATAGATAGATTTTATTCGTCAATTGTTACAAGGCTTTCGCCTATTGTAACATACAGTAATAAAAAATTTGATTTTACAAAATATCGAAAATAGAAAACAAAAGAATACAAAAGATTACATGATTACATGGGGGTTGGAGAAGCTAGCTGGGCGGTAATTTCGATACATTGTAATTGTTGATTACAATGTGCTTTGATAATTTATTATTATTGTTCAAGGTCAGAAAAATAGACGACGCTCTTGGCAAGTACTTGGAAAGCAATCCGTTACCTTATGAGGACACACAGCAGAGATCAGCTGTTTCTCGACCTATCCTGAAATGTCCGAACTGTGGAAATGGCATGGTGATTAGACAGCGGGCCAATGGCGGAAGTTTCTTTGTTTCGTGTGTCGGCTATCCGGCCTGCAGAAATGCAATATGGCTGCCTTCCCTTGTCACCAATTGTCAGCCTGCTGAGGAGACGTGTTCCGCGGTGAGTTCCACGAGATATTCAATATTTATTTCAAGAAATATGAGATTAGATCTGATGTAAAACACGAAATCTGCATAGGACAAATCTATAAGAATGTATGCTAAAAGTTCAGGTGAAATAATAATTATGCTAAACAGTTCTAATAATAATATGAATCAAATATTTATCTATATTATAAATCAAACAAATTTAATTTATCGATTTTTTCGCAAAATAAAAGACTTCCAAACCAAAATATACCAAAAGACTTCTCCCATTGATACAAATGATGCCCAGTTCAATTTCAATTACATAGAAACTGTGTGTGTGTTGGAAATGCTTCCATGAAGTTACTAGAGTAAGCCCACAGCGCAAAGTGCTGCTTGCTTTATTCAAATTTGACGTAAACTTGTGAACTGTTTCGATACTTCATCTAGCACACAGGTCCGAGCAGCTCCCTCGAAAGCCTAGAGATGAGTTTATTTTACATTTTCCACCCCTTTAAGGTATTTTTCAAAATACAAATGAAACTTGCTCATCAAGGACCGCTAACCTTTCTTTCGGCGCAAACCGCATCTTAAATAGTTTTTAATATTAAATTTCTTGTAATATTTATAAGGATTTGTATTAGTATTAAGTGTTAAGTATTTATAAAGTATGAGTTGATGTTTGAATGGTGGAAATGTTCACCATCATTTGCAATGTGAGAGAGTATTTCCTTATATTTAAAGCACCAGTTTTAGTTTGTAGTACTCAAAATAATGAAAGTATCAGTATCATTACTGAAAGTTGATCATTTTCATGTTAAGGCTTTGTTCACTTGATTTTTTATTAACAGAAATTTATTTATTAAGAGTTTTTAATTATTTTGCAATTGTACTGCCACTTACAGAACTCGTATTGTATTGCCTTTCAGTGTGGTAATGATGTGAGAAAAATCGAGTTCACATTCAGACGCGGTGCTCTGGCACCCTACTATCCAAACAACTACGTCGGCTGCATCGGTGGCTGCGACGACCATTTCTTGCAACTGCTCAATGTGGATCCTGTGGGGAGGGGAGGTGGACCATCACAACCCCCACCTCCTGCGCCTGCGCCAGCTAACAATCGAAATCAGAATCAAGGATTTGGGAGAAATAATTATGATGATGACGACGACGATGATGATGGATGGGGTGGTGGAGGAGGGGGAGGGTATGGAGGAAGACGTGGTGGGGGAGGGGGAGGATTTGGAGGAGGAAGAGGAGGAGGGGGAGGATTTGGAGGAAGAGGAGGAGGGGGATTTGGAGGAAGTAATGGTGGAAGAGAAGTTGATAATTATGGAAATTCGGCGAGAAGCAATTACAATGCCGGAGAAGAAAGGAGCGGCTTTGGAAGGGGTGGTGGAGGAGGATACAGTCAAGGTTTGTTTCAATTTTGTATTTGTAAAAATACTTTTACTTTCATACTCGTGTATGAGACGTATGTTTGAGAATGGTTACTAGACAATACGGTAGGATTGGTGAGCACTCTTTCGTATCCGAGGAAAGGAGAGGCACATAGCTCTCTATGCTGCTAACCCACTAGCGAGGTTAGGGCTACCTACTAGCGGGGTTAGGAAAAGCTTAGGAACGGTGCATATAGAGAGCCTGTGCCTCTCCCTTTCTCGGATATGAAAGAGTGTTCACCGGTAGGATTGAGTTGGATGTGCAGAAATCTGGTTTTGCACTATCACAGCATAGAAAGTTGTTCTTCTGCTTGTTTTCTATTCTGTGGCACTATTCTCTATCTCTTATAGCAGGATCCAATTCAACTTGTCAGAAATCAGCTGTCTCAAAGAGCAATATCACAATACTTAACCTACAAATGCTGAATCTCGCAGATTATTGAAAAGGTCTTTTAAAAAGTTATTCTTTGAAAGGTCTTGAAGGTCTTAAACTTTAAAGGTCTTTAAGACTTTCAAGCCTTTTGATTATTGTGTCGAAATCACTGTTTAATTATTACTGGATCAGCTGATTTATGACAAGTTAATTGGCTCCTGCTATACTTATAAAATATTCTGTATTGTCAGCTGTTAAATGTTGACTCATACATTTCGAATGAACCCTGTTTATTAGGTAGATTCATGTCCGGTTTTTCAGTCGTTCAATAAACTTATTGAATCAATAAACTTATTGAATCAATAACTTTTTTTTGCATTTTAAAACACATGGTTATTGATTCAATAGTGCTATTGAAACTGTCTATTGAGCGACTGAAAAACCGGGCATTGGAATCTAAAATTGATTCATATTGTTGAAGTAATTGTGTAAAAGAGGAGATAATGATTATTATCAAGTTAGTGAGGTCGGTTCAATTATCGATTTTCATAATCTTGAAAAATTAGATTGAGAAGAATCTCCACTTATTAATCGCCTGTACTTAATCCATCTCAGAAGGTTTACAAAATTATCTTATTTAAACGTGCTATTATTTAAACTTTCGTATCTAACTATTCTTGTGTTTCTCCTTTTTATATCTAGATATTTTCTACTGTAGCGTATTGTACTTTTCATTATCGGTTTGATATTTGGTCATAATTTTACTCAGAAAAACTTTTCTGCCAAGAAAGAGAGTTTATTATTGTCTTCTGTTAAGTTAATGATTTCTAGAATCAATGTATAATTTTTCATTCATATTTCTTTTTCATTCATTTATTTTGAAGTGGATTTTTTGTTGTTTCAGGTTTCAATAATCGACCAACATGTAAGTTGAATGTCTTAATACAATTATCACGTTAGCTTATATATATTTTTAAAACTTATAATCTTATAAGAATATTATTTATTATCTATTCAGTAATGTACAATAATTATTGATACGTAATGGAAGGCCCAAAACTATCCCAATACCTTTAATGCTCTAAATAATGTAATATTCCAATATTTCAGCTCATTCATTCAACCTCTGACACAGTGTCTAGTGAGATGTTGTGATATTTATAATACGTAATCCATAATCCATAGTTTCTTAGTACACTGAAGATGGCACAATGATGCCGAAACAAGTTTGTGAAATTCCATTAAATACAGTGATATTTTTTGACTACATCCTAGTGTTTTCATTATATACTCATTCATTTAATTTAGACTACTCCATCTGTTACCACAGACAGAACTTTCAGACAGAAAACCTTTCTGTCTATAAAAACTTACAAAATCCTACATTATTATCGATTCATTAACTTTTAAATAATTTTTCACATAGTAAATGGTGAAATATTATTAAATTTTGTATACTTTCAAATCTTGTTCATGAGAATTCCACTGTTTTTTGCAACTAATTTTTTAGTTTTTGGTATTTTTTCAATTTTACAGTCAAAGCCCCAGATCCTCCAACAAGACGCCCGCCTCCTGGAGATGATTCACCAGGTGAGAATATTCATCCATGTTTATTTTAATTCCAATTTTATTAGTTAGTTATTTTTTAATTAGCTATAATTTTATTTTCAGCTATTAGTTATGATCACAGTTATTTCAAATTCCATTTGACGTTCAAATTGAATTCTAAATAACCTCAAATCCAACCTTTAACTGCTTTTCATAATCGACAGACTGATTATCAATGTCATCTCTATCAATATTAACTGCCTTCGCTATAGAATTATGGGTACTTTCCAGTTATAGGACACGTCTACTCATCTAGAAATATCGATAGTCGATATCGATAACCTATAATAACCAATAAGGTTATGTTAACCTATAGGTTATGTTAATAACCTATATTTTTCTCATATCGATGAGTATCGATACTTTTGAAGCTCGATATCGACTATTGATATCTCTAGATGAGTAGACGTGTCATATAACAGGAAAGTACCGAATTATGTTACTCTATTGTAATAATATGATAATAAGTTAGTTATTTCTCGATATAAACAAGTTACCAGCTATAGGAGATGAATGGAATGTATTCTAATTACTTTTGATGTAAAATCTATTTCAATTTAATGGTATACAATTAATTACTTTCTACTCTAATAACCTTGGTCTGTTATAATATTAATTGCTATACTGATTCTATACTGTATTAGAATATATTCGGTTGTGGAAACCACAAAGTAATATATGTAACCACATAGTGTTGCATTCATTTGGAAAAAATTGAAAATGATTCTTCAGTAGGTTATATTTGTTGTGTTAATTTATTGATAATTTTTTTCGCAGATGATTTGGTGTGCAATTGTGGAACTCCTGCTAAAAAGTAAGTATGAAATTACTCATTTATGTACTTACTTTATATTCTAATAAGAAAAATGTTATTTTTTCATCCGTCTCTCTTTGGTATTGGAAAATTGGTGAGATTCTTGGCAATAAGGGAAATTTAAAATGATTATGATTCAAAAAGTAACTAGTATTGATTGAATACAAATATTCTTCCCATTTATCTATTAGTGCTCGATTTTCAAATTGGAAGAAATAAATAAAGAGGAATTAAATGCAGAAAAATAAATAATACGAATAAGCCTAGAATCCATCTAGTCTACAGTACCAGTATGTCAATCGGCAAGTTCCCAGTAAAGAATACTAATTATCTTCATTATAAAATACGTATATTACTTCTGCCACAGACAAGGTACACACTCTTGATAAAAAATGTCCCTTGTTTTATGCTTCTACTATCATTTACTCTTCTTATATTCAGCCTATCCACTATACGCATAGGTGGGTAAAATCCATTTATGATTTGTGGAGTAAATTCGACTATTGCAGTTGCTTCTGTGGAGTTGATGACTATTATCATAACCCCCTTTAAACTACATGGCCGCGGCCTTCAATGTGACAACGTTGCTGCTTCGGCTTGCATGAGCAATGCAAATCGGTCATGTGTTTTATAAGTCATGTGTTTGTAGTGTTTTTTATAAGTATGATTTTATAATGGAACAAGCCGAGACTGCGAGGTTGTCACATTGAAGGCCGCGGCCATGTAGTTTAAAGGGGGCTATGCTATTATGAAATATTGTTTTTCGAAGAATTGATGGTGATTGATAAATAGTATGGATTTATAACTATCGGAAATGACAAGAATTCGTTTTCCTCAGGTTTGTGGTTAGAAAAGAGAATGCAAACAAGGGCCGGGAATTCTACAAATGTCAGCTAATGACACCAGAAGGTTGCAATTTTTTCATGTGGGCCGACAGCCAGGCTCTCCCTTCACAGCCTCCTTCAAGACCGCCCCTCAAACGAGGTTTCTCGGATAGTAAAGGTGAGTCTTTTAACACAAAATGAATATTCAATATAACTTTGTGTAGGATAGAAGAATACAATCAAGGAATAGAAGGGATATAGGATAAGAGCTGAGTCTTTCTTTAAAAAAAAAGTGTTTCAAATTATCAGTTGTAGCAAAGTAGGTTAACATTTATTAGTAATGGTAAAATTTCTCATTACAATTGAGAGTGAGCGGTAGTGGTCGGCTATATTGGATTGATGTCCCATAATATCAATGTAATTTTAAGCTAAAACATGCATTTTTCTGTAACACATCATGTCTACAGTTTCGGATCTTCTTGAAAAAAATTTTATTTGATAAATTATTAAATGTTACCAGTTGTTTATTTTATCTCTCGTGAGCGTTAGTATCTCGAACTCAATTTTGTGGATCAGTCTATTTTGCCTCTATTGTGAACTAACTAAATAAATGACCTGATAATAAAATTATGAATATGTAAATGGATGAAACTATGATTAATAATTGTGCGTTCGTTTTTTGAAGATCGACCCAGTTATGCGGGCAGAGGGAGTAAGTCATTCAAAAGTGACGGTGGTAGTTCTCAGAGTGGTGGCCCAAGAAAATGCGGTATTTGTCACCAAACAGGTAAATAATTCTTTACAAATTCACATCGAATATATTCAAATTCTTATTACAATCTACATAATTCTTATCTATAACTTCGAGACTTGACTAATCCTTGTGATTTTTTCTCAGTGCACAATGCATAGCCAAGAATATTGATCTTATTTATTTATTCTTATAATAATAATAATAATTATAGCTGATCTATCTATTTATTATTTTATAAAACCATAAATCATACCAATATGATTTGTGAACAACAGGCTCAGCCCAATTTTATTTGTTAATCGTAATAATTAATTATTGAATGAAATTCCTAATTTATAATGCTGTAAAATACGCTGAAGACTGCGGATTTTCCTTTCTAGCTATTATTCTGTTGTCAATATTCGCAGTAGCGGAAGTCTTCAGAGTATTTTATAGCATTAAAAATTAGGAATTTTGTTCAATAAACTATTAAGATTTAAAAATCAATTGAATAGTTACAATATCCCATTTCCTTTCTATCTTTATTTTCTAATTTCCAATATAATTCTCATAAAAGATTGTTTATTTTACGATACTGAAGTTATTAGAAATTATTTATAAATAAAAATATTTAATATTTCGAGATAATTGTGTTATCAATACATTTGAACTACACTCAATATTGTCATAATCGATCACTAGCTTCTGAAATCATAAAAGGATTGAACAGAGATTACAATTCTCTTGAGAATTCCATGATCTTCACTTAACTTTTGTTCACCTTGGTCATAGATGACTCATTCCTTATCAATGTCTGTACTTTGCGATTACATTCAAACCAAGAGTGCAATGGGACTCTATAAAATTGATTTGTAATCTAGGTTTATATTTGTAATAAATCAGTTCTAGAGAGGGAAATCCCTGTTATTCTATGAGTTGAGCAAATATTGATATTAATTCTTGTGTATTCTTATATTGATCTATTTACATATTGATCATGAAAAGGAGAAAGTCTATATCCTCCATGGACATTAGTAGCTCTTGAACAATAACAGAATCATAAGGATATTAATAATCAGCCAAACTGTGTGCATTTTGAAGTGACGTCACGATTATTCTAGAATCAATTCTTGTCCAATCTATCGTAACATTTTGTTCTGTTATCAAATGATTATTTGTTTACCAATATTACACTCAAACCAATGCGCAGTGGATCTGATTACACAACTTATTTTGTAGATCTTTCCAGATAAATATCGATTGACGTTCTTTCACAGATTCATGACATGAAACACTTTTATTGAAAATGTTTTAAAAACGATTGATTTGTGGATCATTTATTGACAATTTAACTGGATTATTGATTCTTAAAGTTTATTAAATTAATGAATTGAATAAATATATTTAATACATTACATCATGTTCATTCTTATTCTGTAGGCCTAAATTCTAGACACTTTTGGTTCTGAATATTATCATCATCATCATTGAAAAATATAATAATAATAATAATTATTATTTATTTTTCCCAATATTAAATCGTTTCATTTTTATACTCATGAAATTTTCATTCTCATACTAGGGTATATAAAATTCTATTTCAAGTGTTTATTTTTCTTTATTTCAGGACACAATAGAAGAAATTGCCCTAATACGTGATACTATTCCAGTATTAATCAACCTGCGTTTTGAAAACATCATTAATATTGATCTCCAAATTGTTTTTGAATTGTCAAATCTTGTCAATTTGAAAACAATTGATTTGTCGCTAAAACTTGGTAAGAAGTGCTAAATATTCGATAAAATATCAATTTTGAGATCGATAATGGACAATAATATTGTTGACTGAATTACTAGACTATAGGATAGTCAATTGTAACCAATATTGAACAGTAAACTGTGATACTGTTAGTTTCTAATAATCATTAAGATTTAAAAAATATTCTAAATTTGTAACTGTAAATATAATATGTATTTTTTGTACAATGAAAGCTGTAATACGTTTAAGCTGTAATATGTTTTCAAAACGTTTTTTTTATATATTTTCCATGAAAAAAATGCAGCAAACTATCTTCCTATTGATTTCTCACTTCTTTTGTTACCGACATGAGCTAATTTTTCAACTACTGTAAATAAACGTTTCTACTTACACTGACTGCGCTTTCGAGTTACTTCGACCTCATTATCAACTTTTCTTCTAATTATAAAATTGTATTTATTCTCACCTTTTTTAATTTATTCAATTTACATAGTAAAGTAGCTTCTTTCAGTTGTTTTTATACATTTTATGGCAAGTTATTGAAATAAATTGTTTTGTTTTTTGTATTGCACAGCTAATAAGTCACTTTTTCGATGAAAAAATTGATTTATCATATTCTTCGCTTGATACAGACAGTCGTCATCAAAAAAGGTACTTATTGAAAAGCTTTATCCAAGAAACAGTACAAATTCTTTACTGTAGTAATAACTAACCAACTATTTATTTGGACATTTGGATTATTATTAGTACCGTACTTGAAGTTGGCTTTTTCTACACACGTGGAATATTAGTGTTATTGGTATCAGTTTGTTTTTTATTTTTTAAATTACTATTTTTTCAGTAGTTTTTCACCTCCAGTATTTGTTAGTTGTTTGTATTTTTGTTAGTCTTTGGTGATTACCTGTACCTTAGTCGATAATTACAGTTTGTGTACCGATAATACGAAGTCAAAGCTATTTGTTTATAAGCTGGCATTATTTCTTATTGTGCTTTTGGTATCGTTTATTAGTTGAATTCATGTGCTTTTTGTATAGTTTATTAGTTGAATTCATGTGCTTTCTGTTTATATACGTCTCAATAAATTTTTCACAATAAATTCTATGGTATCAACTCCAGAAAATAGTGAGTAGTATCGCGTTAAACCTAATTTGCGCGCTGTTTCAATTGATTCACTATTCATTTTTTTGTAAATTGATTTAATATATACAAATGTGCCGCTTTACAAACTCATTTTCTATTCTGATATTGTTTTGTTTTTAATGTAAAAATCATCTATTTATTTTCTTATATGAGGGTTTTATCTTTTCTATGATTAAAAATCACCTATTCCTTCTCCAGTCATCTCATCATGGTCTTTTCGATCTTTCGCTTTTTTCGTAATAAAATTAGTTGTCAGATGGATCCTGAAGGAGGAGACTAGTTTATAGCAACTCCTACCCTTCAAAACAAAAAGAGAAGCTCAAATGCATGCTATGAACACGTCCTACTAAGACCAATAATCACAATTGCACTTCTAAAAGGAAGAAAAAAATCATCTATATACCGTCCACATGAGCATCAATTGTTACAAATACTGTACTTATAATTAATCTGCTTTATAAAAAATCACATCTATACATGATTGAAGGTATAAGTTATATACATCTTCTGGCGTTACCAGAGAGTATTGACATATAGAGTATTCTCTCTCTGCAATAGACTATTATGGAGCACATGAAACAAAAAGAGCTTTCCAAAGGCCTTCAAACTGCTCTCCATGCAGTTGAAATATATATATATATATCGTGCTTTTTACGAATCACTTTGTCTCACAGATACATGAAATGCATTAATATCTATATACCAAGCTTGTTAGGTATCATCTTCAATGTACGTACATGCTCGTAAACTCGCTATTTTTATCCTGAAAACAAAACGAAAACTCACATACAGATGCGAGGTGGATTTCCCAACGCCTTAAAACCAATTTAGCTCCTAAAAAAACCTGTGATTTGTTGGTGGATCGAACCAAACCTAGAAGAGCGTCTAAGGTATTTTTTCTTTTTGGGATCTCAAGGTCATTGACAAGTCTAGCAGCATCTCCATTTATACGAGTATTATAACAAGTATATATGAGAACTACAGGTATACAGGTATATTTTGAAAACTAACAATTTTCTCGCTCCTCTCTCTTCAGTTTGCTTCTATGTGACGGATGAGTGAATCGCAAAGAGTGGGAGAAATTCTGAACACGTGACCTCATTTGGAGAGAGAAAGGACGATGGGAGAGAGAATGTGATTTAGAGAAAGAGATATAGTGTATGTAGTTTGACAAGTTATCTAGTCTTCAGCAAGTAACTTATCAGTCAGTCAGCATTGACTGCTTTCTGCGTGCAGGTATCACACCACTTGACAGCATGGCTTAATTTTATTCATTCGTTAGTGTCAGTGTACTCTGCCGGATCAGTATGCCAAGTTTGTCAGTGTTTACTTATCATCTTCTATCATCAAGTGGTGTGTCTTATTGTTTCTGAGTTGCAAATAGTTTACGATTTGTTTTTCTAAGGTGCAAATATTACTATTGGTTTTCTAGCTGAGTGCAATGGATTGAAAGTTGCTGTTCATGGAATTTATGGATTACTACGGTGAGTGATATACTGTATCATTTTTATTCAGTAACGGGATGTATTGTTTTTATTCAGTATACCGTATACGTTTATGTGGTGTATGTTAGTTAGTTAACTTATATTTATGCAGAGATAATCCATAACCAGACAATCCATTTGGTTACACTATCATCTTCATTGTTTCTGAGTTGCAAATAGTTTACGATTTGTTTTTCTAAGGTGCAAATATTACTATTGGTTTTCTAGCTGAGTGCAATGGATTGAAAGCTGCTGTCCATGGAATTTATGGATTACTACGGTGAGTGATATATTATTTTTATTCAGTATCTGGATGTATTGTTTTTATTCAGTATACCGTATACGTTAATGTGGTGTATGTTAGTTAGTTAACTTATATTTATTCAGAGATAATCCATAACCAGACAATCCATTTGGTTACAGTCTAATAAGTTATAAGGTACACACTCGTTTTTGCTATCTGAGGTACCGGTACTCTAATTATGCTCTTAGTTCTCTTGCTGGGGATGATGCCCACATAGCTATGGGTAAAGGGAAGGATGATGATGATGAGAGATGAATGGACCTACAGCTTAAGGTGGGTTCCGAACCACCAAAGTTATAAGGTAGTTTTTTATTTCATATTAATGTCTTTTGAAATTGTTACCGGTACGGATTACATGAATGGATGAATCTCTTGAACAAGATTCAAGTAACAATAAAAATACTTGACAGTCATAAGTTGTCTTTAAGTAGAAATGTTTTTATAATGTCAAATCATTACCGGCATCAGATTCACTTGAGATATTGGAAAATAATTTAGTTGAATAAATTGAAGATTAGGAAATACAATGTTCATTTATTAAACTGAATCATTTATAATATCACATCAAGTGATTCCGGTAGTGATCGCAGCCGAACATTTGTTCATGCGAAATACAAGTAAACTCATATAATTATTTGTTCAGTAATGAGGGTTCCTTCTCCTGAAAAAATCCTGTAAGGTAGTTATCATGTAAAATAATTCAATTTATCAGGAGTAGCCTTTTCCTTATCGAATATGACTTAATTGATTATTCATGATTCCTATGATTCATAATAAAATAAAAATTTATTTCATCCATTTTTTTTGTCTATATCATAGACTAAATCAATTCGAATATGGAATATTATCTGTTTATTGTCCATGCTGTTGGCAAAATAATTTAGATACAATTGTTACCGAATTTAATAATAATAATGATTCAACATTAGACAATAGACATGCAGTCAATATTTACTGTGAAAACTCAGAACTTCATTAATAAAATTTGTCAGTTTTGATTACTGTAGCGATTGACATGGGGGAATTAGAATAGGCTACTGTATATTGAACATTATGTATAGAAGATAATAATACACAGTTGAATACCTATATAGAAGAGTTTATTATTTCAGACTTGGATCAATATGATAGGAAAAAAGTCTTGATATTAGTGAATTATTCATTAACTCAAACAATTGAAGGCCGAAGTTTTCTCACTTATTGCGTGTGAACTATACAAAGAACCTACAGTATATACCGTATTGAACATTCGATTATTACCATTGATATCTTCTCCTACATTTCAAGTTATTAAAATAAGCGAGAGTGCTATAAAAACTCAGGATTCATGGAGTAAATTGATAGAGTTGTAATTATAAAGAAAGCATACGCCAAGGCGTGTATGTGCTTTCTCTATGGTTGTAATTCAGCTACCTGTTTTATTTTTAAATGAAACAATCAATGGGAGGTAGTATTGAAGATTCTGAATGAGAATTCAATTCATTATGAATGAGGGAGAGATGTGAGATTACTCTTGCTTTAATGCTGCATATTTAATGTGAAGAAAACTAAGATACGGTATCCGTAGAAGAAGTATTTCACCGGTTAAAATTAATTGAAGATGGAATCTGATGCAAGTTTTGCATAATCTCCGCGTTGTGTCTCAGAACTGGTTCTGGCGAAATTTGAATTTGAAATGTTTAATATTGATCAATCGTCGGCTTGCTAAATCTAGAGCTTGCATTGTTTAACCAAAATGTTTAGTTCCATCTCGCCTTTTGAATAAGTTATAGCTATTCAGGACAGTTAAATAGCTGTAGCTATTCAGGACGTAAATATGGGATGCATATGATTATGTATTAGTTATTTTATTAAAACCCAACTGAAAATGAAGAATTACATATAATTATTGTCTGAGGTACCGGTATTAGTTAATTATTATTTGTTTGATCTGAACTGCAGAGACGATGAGACCACAGAGCCAAAATAGATTTTTCAACTGTAATTGAAATGCAAAATGTTACTAGATTCAGTAACCTTGAGATGCATTTTTATGAAATGAGATTACATTTGAAATTTGATTGTACATTGTAATTTTCAATTATAAAAAATACAATATGCCGATAATAATGCAGTTACCTCATAAATATTCAAATCATTTTACAAATTATATTTATTCAATTGATGGACTATTTATCGATTTGGAATAAATTGATATAATTCATTTGATTGATGAAAGTCAGGTGCAGGTAGCCTACTGATCTTGAATGAGTGCATTTTTGTAAAATGTATTTTATTAAAGAAGTAAATTAAATCTGAGTTGAAAAAATAAATCTGATTTAGAAGCTTATTGTGCAAAAATAATTATTGTCTTGGAATACAATTGAACTTAGGGTCCGATTCTTCTATCATTTTACAAATGATAGAACAATCTTCAAATTTTGATTTTAAGAAATTCCTCAAATTTATTTATTTTAGGCCTAATTAGAATTTCGGTACCTACTAATTTAACAAGACATTACATCAAATTATTATTGAACCTTGTAAACAGAATCTTACATTCGAATTCAAGTAATTTTTTTCCGGTTCGGTGAATCAAGCACAATAATAATATCTTTAAATTTCTCTATAATATATGGGTTATACTCTCTTGAGTTACCTTTTCGCTTATACATGGATCAAATTCACAAAATATCTTCATTTTCAAAAGTAGTCTATATAGAATCAATCAAAATTATTGCTTCAATCACAAAATCATTATATTCGAATAGAAAAATATAATTTCAAACTCTTGAAAGTATAAAAATAACTTAATCGACATTATAATTCTATTTCACTTTTCATAACGAACTGTTAGTTAATAATTCACTTTGAACATTATTTTTGAATATCTGACTCAGACTGCTCTGTCGTCAAAAATCATATTCAAAGTGAATTCATCGATATTGACTGTCAAATTTTATTAAATAACATACCCTTGATAGGGCGACTGCTTGTATTTACTTTTCCACTGCCTATAAATATAGGTATTGTAGGCCTACACTTGAATGACAGGTCGTATCTACATATACCTATATATATGTGACCTCAATTCACTTTTTGACAGTTGTCAAATTGGGTAATTATTGCAAATTAGGCTAGTATTTATGTGCAGGGGGTTTGGTTTATTATTATCAGTCTATTTCCACTGGCATATTTGATTATTTTCATTACATAAATATTTGTTCCACAAAGCCTGCCACAGCAAATTTACTGTCAGTCTTGATTGTAGATAAATTTGACTGTCAAATTTCTTGTAGTCTCATATGCAGAAGGATCGCCGAGAATTGAATTTGTTACAAAATCGTTATAATAATGTTATTATAGAGTAAAATTTTCCATCAACAGCTATAGACTGTGTCACAACAAAACTGTCAAAAATCCTTAAACGCAAAATATTATCACTGTATCGATACATAAAACCGGTTTCAGTAGTTTTATCTTTTTTCGATAATAATTTATAAAAGTGATCGTAAGTACGGTAAATCTCACATTACTCAATACAAATACAAGCTCCCACTGAATCTCCAATACATTGAAGCTCCCACGATTCCTCTCTTCACATTTACATGTGGAATTAGACAACAAACTTTATTAATTTAATACAGTTGAACATAAATAAAAGTGTATTAGGCCTATAATGTTGAAGAGGCATCAATTCAATACATTCATACATTCATCTCATTTATCAATGAGATGAGATTAAATCTCAATAATGAGAAATATTCCATAACCCAATATACCGTATTATAAACGAGCTTCATGTGTTGTGAAACAATTTAATAATTATAATTTGATATCATTTGTTATCATGAGTCCCTAATTTCCTTTTCAAAAAATAAGATTGATATAAAAGTTATTTCAAGTTGTGGTGTGCTATGGATTCTCCTGATATTCGACAAATACGAGTAAAATTATTACACGGTTTATTTCTTTTCATACCTGACAGCTCAAACGTTTTGATATAATGTATTTCAACATGAAGGCAATCAATTAATCAGAAGTAAAACATCAATTTCAATCCATTCAAACTATTTTTAAATTTTCGGTTACTTAATGTTGGTCATAAAAATTATTACAATTTAACAATTATTATTACCTACTATGAATAGTAATGAATTCTTTTCCATTTTTACAGTATTATTCATCTGTGTAATGGTCTGAAGCATTAAGTGAAAGTAGAGAAAGCCGTCTTAATACTCGTTTAAAAATCTAAATCTGCCACACTTCTCAATTAGTTTATAAAATTACCAGTTTCTTATTGCAGGAAGTTGGATTTCAATTGACTGTAATTGTAATAATTAGGTAACATTTTGTGGAAATGTAACTAGTTGCCATAATAATTATTACAGGAGCCAATTGACTGACATAACTCTTCACAGTTTTTTAATAAGCTACGACTGACCTGTTATTACTTCCTTTCTCTGTTACCAGCTTTAAAAATGAGGGATTGTAGAATTCACTAATTGATCTCCCAACTCGTATTTCGTCTCAACTTTTTCACGATTGCTCGATTTTACAGTGACTATAAAATGTATTATATTCAAAAATATATTATATTCTATAGTCTATAAAATAGAAAATAGTTTATATTATTAAAGACTTACTACGGTATATTATGTATACACTGTACTCGATTCTAAAATGAAAATTAAGTGTTGTGAGTTGTACTTGTAGATTATACACAAAATTTTACAAATTCGAGACTACCTATTTCAGGAATTGAAGAATTCAGGGCGTCTACCTGTTTTTCTTTGCTATTTGTGTATTTCTTTGATCGATTCAGCGACCACATAATACAAATACTTCCTTAGGTCTAGGCGCCAGAATTGGCTTCAATACTGAGCCTGAGTGCTCAGTCTATTTGTTTTATGTGGTCGCTGGATTGATCCAAAGAAGATATGAAGACATCTTCATTGATCCATGGGGAAGATATAAAGACATTTGTTTCTAAATGTAAGCAAGGAATGAATATTATAGCTGTTAAGCCTAAAAAATCATTAGGTACTACTATAAAAAAAGACACACACAAATAAAAGCATCTCTGAATAGCACACCGAATAACAGGATCGCTAAAATATTTAGCGGTATTTATCGTTCTTTCTCGCACACCTATGTTAGGACATAGAGAACTGCGCTTGCCAACTTTATTTCCGGTGTTTATCATGCATGAAAGTCGCGTCATGTCCTCTACAGGTGGCCTCACCTTCCGGTCATTGAAACTCTTCGTAGTTCATTATTATTTAAAATCGCCGCCGGAACTACTTTGAACTCATAAAACAACCAACTATTGTACCTACACGATGACAGCTTCTAAGCTGGATTTTCATTTGTAGAATTAGTATGGTAGAGTTTACTGGGCAAGTACTATATTTTAACCTCCCCAATTAACTAATAGATAAATTAATTAATTTATAGAAACATGAAAGGTAGAGTATAGAACATGCTAGCACCATGGTAAAGCTATTATTCTACCACTTTTTAGTATGCTATTATGCGGTACCTCTAATCACAGAGAACAGACTTAGTAATCGTAGAACAGTCTAGAGAGTATGCTTCTCTATGCTCTGATTCTACTAATGAAAACATGAATTTAATGATAAAATTTCCGTTTAAACAGAGTATTTCTCTGTAGATTGCTCTCTCTGTAGAGAGTGTGAATCTATCTAGGCTCCTTTATAACATGGGTCTAGATGTCTAGATTCGTTCTAGACTGCAACTAGCTAGACAATTCATGAAAAAATAGCAAGCTAGCTCTATCCATCTTGTTAGAGTAACCTATTAATGGCTAATTTCTGCTTTAAAATTGTGTCTGGCTGCGAGATAACCTCTCATCTATTCAAGAGGATGCAAACATCCACTCGATAGACCAGCTTGTAATTGCTCTGCAAATATGTGCTCACCACTCAGAACAGGTTACATTCACAAAATGATTTGAAGTGTTTTAGAAAATCGGTCGGAGATTTTCATTCATTATCACAACACACAAAACAAATTGTTGTAAGCATTAATATTGTAGTATATTATGACATGTAAGATTGCATGAATGGACGAGTTTAATTTATATATCAACTTCTATAGTTTCTACAATACTATGTACAATCTACATTTGAACCATTTGAATTACCAAAAAGTGCTAAAATAAATGTCTGGTGTGGTACTAATCTGCTATATGGCTTCTACATTCTGCCCGATTCTAAGCTCCGTGTCCCTGGGAGGAATGCAATACGTCATCGAAAACCGTTTTTGTAGTGTATAAGAGTGCTATCTTTGTCTCTCCTCTTCAGCCGTCAGGGACACGGAGCTTAGACGCGGGCAGTATGTAGAAACCATAGCAGATCTACCATAACAGCAAAATGGATCTATAATCCAGTGACTTTATATAGTCTCTGTAATCATATAAATATAAAGAGTGATTCTAAAATAGACTGACAAACTTCGTGAGCTGTATAGGTACTAGCTAGATTGGAAAGAGCATTACAGAACATTATTCTATAACTTTTCGGTTTCTTAGTTGTCCAGTAAACAGTTTACTGGATCAGTAAATTTACTGTAGCATTTTACTCGTTACAATATAACGACTTGGAAAATGTGTGAAGGCCTACTATTGAAAATTCAGTATTAAAAAGAATTGAATATCATAAAAATGCGTACCGTACTCCAACTGATCAATCTTAGGCTCTAAAATGTAGCTGGAGTGAGTGATCTTCTATAATTTTCATTCGAAACCAAATAATGCGAGATCTCAGGCTTTTCAATAGAGCTGTGGTGATTGGTTAATGATAAACTAAGATTTTCATTCGAAACTATAAATCATGCTTTCAATCTCCACCAATTTTAATATTGCTGTCTATTGGCAACCAATATAATCGCATATATGGAACAACCAAACTTTTTATTACTGTACCGATTCAAGTCCAGCCTGGTGTATGAAATTTATTCATGAATATTCATTTATTCATTTTCGGTTAGTAATTCAACTGGCTCATGCTGCAGAATGGAACTGTGCAATCAGATTTTGGCGTGATTGCAATAAGACAAGGATGCAGGAATTTCATTGTGGATTGTAATTTATTAATGAAATTCGGGTTTGATTCATATTCCGATATTCTATACGACTCGCGTTGTCTAATCCCAGACTATTATTGAGTGAGTTTTCCCTATTACAATATTATTTTAATTAATTTACTCACACAACACATACATGTACAGAAACAAGCAGAAATATTCATACGGATTTACGTTTTACGTAGAGATGAATCGAAGCATTCAAGATTATTTTAAATAATTATGGATTGTTTTAGTATTGTGATCATATTTTAATACTTATTTTTATTATAACTCCTGTTTCTCTTTCCTATTTGTATTTGGTTGATTGATCCAATAAAGATATTTTCATTTTCTGCATATTTGCAATAAATGAATAGAAAAATTTGCAAAAATAAGCTTTGTTGGAATGCTTTTCCAAACTATAAACAATTTCCTTGAAGAACTTAATCACTTTTCCTTGAGTAGAGTAATCTGGAAATTTATTTTTATTTTGATATAGTAGTAGTAAACTTGACATTTAATTCCTTGATCTTATGTTTTTGTAGCTTATAGCCTATATATAGTAGAAAACTTAGCTGCTTAGCTAGTTTAGCTAGTTTTAATTCGTATAGTACAGACAATATTCAGTGGCGAAGCGTGGTATGCTTATTTGGCGATGACCACGCAACCACGCTTCGCCACGGTTAATATTTCAAAATCTGTCTGTACCTGTTCGCCAATAATATTTAACTTTGAATATTTCTCGATTTGGAAATCTCTATTTCTCTCAAATATTTTCAATTCTACTTCAAGAAGGAATTATAAAAGGATCTAAAATTGTTTTCCACTTCAAAATCTCCTGAGTTTTTTACTTCTCGTGAGAAAGAATAACTCATTCACGAAGAAATCTCTTCACGTTTCCTATTTTAATCAAGACATCGAGGAGCTTTTCTCCCAATTTCTGCGTTCAATATGATATCATTATTACTCCACCTAATACCCGGTATACGGCTATATAATATGACGTTCGATGAAGTGATCGACAGATTAATGGTTGTTGTAAATCACTCACTTATATACACCGCTCTCCGTTCCCTAGAGCTTGATTCGATTGTAAATCAAATTTGACATTCAATTTTAGCCCAAGCTAGCTTGATAGCTCGATGAATATCTAGTGAGGTAGTTTCCAAGTTTCAACAATACACTACAGCGGCGCATGTTTCACATTCAAACACGAACAACAATACAATAATATTTGAGTACTTTTATCACACAAACTCCAAAGTAGCACAGGATGTCAAATATACTTTGTTTACATAAAGCCACAATATAACCATTGCTCACAACAAACAATATTCGATTATGGGGTTCTCAGGAAAATGAACAACAAAATCCAAATTTGAAATGTAATATTGGTGTAGAACACCACAAAGAGATAACGTTTTTCATGTATTAATTTATTGTATCAAAGTGAATTCGTGGAACATGATATCACAGTTGAAACGGATGAATCCAAAATATTAGTTTGAAAACTATGAGAGAATCGTCAAGTTTTAGGAGAGTTCACAGCGTCAAGTATCTGTTTTTGAAATTATTGCAGTGTTTATTCTATTCAAGCACAGAAAATAAGAGGCATAAACTACTCATTTATCTCAATTCAATTAAAATTCAATTTATTTATTCCAAATAAATAGCAATTTACATAATGAAATAACAACAATACATGGAATAATTATTTCCCCGCATGGACAGTTGATCCTAAAAATCTCTGATTCATAAATTCACAGAACAAACCCAGGCTGAAAAAACTCAGTAATATCAGAGACGATTCTACTGTCTTCTTATTGATAAAATAGTCTGTGGTACGATATTCGTAATTTTAATAAATTAATGAATTCTTTCATTCAATCCATTTCTCGTCTGGTATTCTCTTGAAACATGGAATAAGTAAAGGCTGAACAATAATTTATTGAAAATATTTCAAAACTAATAATTGGAAGTGGAGATAACTTCAACATCCGTTTGAAATGAACCGAATTTCGAGGGAATGGTCGCCATTGCAAGTTTGAAAATAACGAACGTTACGTGAAATATTATAAGGGGGATTGGTAATGAATTGGGGCCGGCCACAGGTGTTATTGGATTAGAGGCTGTAAATTTCGTTCTGTGAGTCGGGCGATGCGTTTATTATTCCGTTATAGGACAGAGAGCCGATCGTCCCTGTCAAAATAGGAAAATAAGGGTAAAGGCAGCATTGGGCTGAGATTTTGAGGTTTCAATTTCCCTATTGGGGCTTTGTTTGAGAGCAATATTACAACTTATTTAAAAACCTAATTTATTGAGGTAATTAATAGGGTTCTTAACTGATGGTTATGATTCTCCAAAAAAGGTCGTGTCGTTCATCATAGCTAACTTTGACCGTGGGAGAACTCATCTATGATTTTTCTTGCATGTTCAAACTATCAGTAGATGAACTGTGGCGGTGTCATGGTCGTGATTAGGGAGAAATGTGGTGATTATTCGAGTTACATTACTGCAAGCAAAAGTAACAAGAGATTAATATCTTAACTAAGGGCTCCCTTAACTAAGTTCCAACTGCGAAAGGCAGTTACAGTTCACTAACTGTTAAAGGTAACTCTCAGTCCTTTTGACTCAATATACAAACAAACTCTACTCCCTTGCTTTATTTCTTATCAGTCAGTGCTAATGATAATAAAGTACGTAGAGCATTTACAGCATTGCACAACAATTAGAATTATATTAGTCAGTATTATAATCTGAGGAATTAATTTCATTTTCATTTGAATGTTGTGATTTTATGGCTGTAATAAATGAAAGGCAGAAAAATCTGAATCAAGTTGAAAGTTTCAACTTAAGTTGAGTGACATAATAGATCTCTCGGCGTGTGGAAAGTTTCGGAAAATTGTAACAATAAGAGTATGTAGCACAATTTAATAGAATATTTTTAGACTTTGGTGATAGTTGGATTTTGAAATTCATTTCATTCCATTTAATTTAATTTATTTACACACAATTTCCAAAAACAATACAATAATACAACATATAAATACAATATAAAATTGGGAAAAGTGGTTAGGTGACCTCATGAGTAATCGTGTTGAGGCACCATCACGTTAAAAAAACTAAAATTGCCAGTAGTTTTCATCTTTAATGAAAATTAAACCTCATTATGAATTTCTTATAACAATGTGTAAACATTATTATGTTTCTCATATTTTTTGAAGGGTGATACCATATCTATCTCCATGATATGATGGAGATAGCTATGGTGATACCCATATGAGCTGTAGGCGAAGCTCAGACGTAAGTGCCCCCTCCTTCTCTTAACTAACTGAATTACTTACTATAAATTACACTTACTTAAATATAAAGTAAATATAAATACTTACTAGATTACTTAATAGAATACATACTAGACTACTCATTATATTACTTACTAGAATACTTACTAGACTACTTTATAGAGTACTTACTAGATTACCAGGTCACTATGTAACTTCTTTGATTCGGGAATAACTTACCCTACTAATTCTTTCCTCCTTTATTCCAGACTGAGCCACCTGGATGGAAAACGACATCTCATGACTACTCACACCATCAACTAGGCAAGACACTTTTTGCTTAGTTATCCACCATTGCCGTAGTGGAAGCAAGAACCTCATTGTAGTGGAAACAAAAATCCTCTCTAAGAACCCATGAACCCAAGTGAAAGAACCTAAGAACCGGAAACAAAAATCCTCTCTAAGAACCCATGTGAAAGAACCTAAGAACCCAGTGGAAGAACCCATCTGACAACCAATCCCCGACATTGCAATGTTCGCATCATGGCGACATATGTTGAAGAATGTCACCGTGGAGCCGATGTTGCTGGTTTACTTTATGACAGTTGCGATGTCGCAAACCGCGGGACTGAATCTGTTGCTGCAGAAAGCATGTCACCCGAACGAGGCTCCCAAAGGAGTTGACATCGAGTGTTGGGATGAAGCCGCTGCTCAAGATATGGTCACTAAGATCAACACATGGAAACCAATCTTACAAAATCTTGTTCCTGTGCTTTTTGTGGTATTTGCCGGACCCTGGAGCGACTCTCATGGACGCAGACGACCGCTAATGTTTCTGCCAATCGTGGGACAGGTGTTGACGGACTTGGGCATTTTGTTGAACATCTATTACTGGACCTGGCCGCCAGAGGTCACCGCTGTCTTCGAGTGCATATTTTACGGCATAACTGGCGGCAAAGCGTGCCTGTTTATTGGGGTGATCAGTTACATATCGGATATCACCAGCAACCAGCAGAGGACGGCTAGATTGGGTGAGTTCTCGTCTTTTGTTTACACTTGATTTTCTTCAAGTTTTCCTACTATAGTCTGGCAACGGACAAAAGAACCTTCGCGCATCGTATCACTGAAGTGATACAGTATCACATAGTACCACTACTCTAGTGAGCAAGTGAGATAAACTGCTGCATTGCATAACGTGCGCTCCCTCTGCGCAGTAGAGTTCTTATTTTGAAGGCTCTTTTGTCTGTTGCCAGACTAAAGTTAGTCATATTAGTTTTCATAAAATGAAATAAGAATACCTTTATTAGGCGAAATTGTGACTTAGAAATGGAAATGGAAATCTCGCCTTATTTTTGTGTCGGTAACTCATCCAAGGGCGATCTTGAGTATTCTTGGATGGGGAGAGGATTGAATGGAATGAAATAAACATAATTATCTGTTAAAATAACGACTTGTATTTCACTGTAAATAATTGATACTATCACTTACATTATTGGACGTAATTGGGATGCATTTCACTCCTGATCAGGAGCTTCATCCTCATCAGGAGTGAGGATGAACTCCTGATGAGGGATGAAGCTCCTTATCAGGAGTGAAATGCATCCCAATTACGTCCAATAATGTAAGTGATAGCATCAATTATTTACAGTGAAATACAAGTCGTTACTACAAGTATTTGTAGTGAATTACAAGTCGGAATTTTCTACAAGTATTTCGTCATGGAAAACAACAGCAACATAATATATCCTTTATTATGTGGAGTTAGGCTGAGTTAGGCTAGAGCGTTCTCTCTAACATTGAACCTTGAAATAATAGTGATACTGCATTTATTTATTAATTTCACATGAAATTTATTCATTATTATTATTATTATACGAATAGTAACTCCCAATTTTTCCATATTCCACACAGAAAGTTTTGAATTCCCCGATTATCTGCTAGATTGATTGTGTATTTTATTGTATTTTTGTAAAAGTTATCATCTACCTTTCATTTCTCAAGTTCAAACTTGAATAAATTTCATTCTTAAATACTTCAATGTGTAACAGAAACATTCAAAATAGATTCTGTAGTACAAATAAACTGTATTTGACGAGAAAAAGAAGTGAATTCCCACCCCCTGAGGCACTTATGTCTCGGTCAACCCTTACCCTTCAGTTACAGACAAAAGGAAAAAAGGAACAAACTTGAAAAATTAAGTGATTGAATTGAAGCTTGCAACTCAAAGAACTTCTTCAATTGAACATCGGAGTACTTCTTTATTAAGTCAGTCAAATCATTTCATTTCAAGAATAGTTGTTACTCAAACACTCTCACAGGTACATTTCATAACATGAAACTATCAAGTTGTCATTTTGGAAAAATGCTTCAATGCCTATTACCTGATTCATCTGTTGAAGTTGATTTCAAGCGTTCATTGTAATGAGTTGCTTCTTATCGGCTACTATAGCCAGAAAAAAGATTACCTTGAACTTGAAGTCAGTGGTGCTGAATTATCTGAATTTTTAAAGTTGTAAAAATGTTGAATAATAGTAACAAAGCTTCACTTCATAAAATTAATCTCAAAATGTAACGTATTAACAAGAAAATAGAACTTAAAATACTCATCCTCTGAGAGAGAAATCAATTAGAACAGGCAGTTATGAATTGCAGTATTTTTTTTTGTTAAAAGATGATTGGATGGATGAAGTCATTTATAATAAATTCTTCAAGTCTATAATTCTATTCCTTGTTTCGAATATTTCTGTTTGAAGGTCTGCCAAGTAGTATAATTTTGTAGAATCTCAGAAACCTGATAAAGGAAAAGTTTTGATTATACAAAACCAAACCGTAGATGGAGTCAGTATCATTCTCTGCTAAATGTTAGTCACATTGTTGCTTTTCCACTACGGAGATTAGAACTAATGTATTATGACGTAGGATTATAAATACCAGAGACAAAAAATCTTTTCACAGTTTATTTGCACTTGATACAAAGATCTAGTCACTGATATCCGAAGCAGTTTTCATGGTGTTGAAAAACAGTCTTAAAACTCGAAAAGACAAAAAGTTATAACTTATTCGGTGACCGGTTTACGGGAGTTTAGATTAGATTAGATTACTTTATTCATGTAGATAACAATAATTATAACTGCTTAGATTCTAGATTACAGAAGTTGTAAGTAAAAGTAATATAAATTTTAATTTTAATTTTATGAATAATATGTCTAATGATTTTTAACAATATAAGTACTATATGCAATATGAAAATGTTAATATAAGTGAGATTTATCTACATGAAACGGCGAAGTTTGGACATGTAAATGTCCATTCTGGAATGGGAGACAACCAGAAAGGTTTTATTAGATTAGATTAGATTAGATTAGATTACTTTATTCATGTAGATAACAAAATTACAACTGCTTAGATTCTAGATTACAGAAGTTGAGAGTATAAGTAATATAATTTTTAATCTCATGAACATGACTAATAATTTTTAACAATATAAGTATTATATGCGAGAAAGTGAAAATGTTAATATAAGTGAGATTTATCTACATGAAACGGCGAAGTTTGGACATGTAAATGTCCATTCTTGGAAAAGGATGTCCAAGGACATCCTTTCCATTAACACTTGGCCGTGAGATTTATCAATACCTGATAAAAAACCTAAGGAATAAAAAATTGAATTTAAATAGATCTTTAAAATTAAAACTAAAATTTGAAATTTTCAAACCTGGAAATAAAACCTTTAAGATAGATACTAAAATGAGATGAATAAACTATTAAAATAATGAACTGTTGAATGAAGTATATACATAAGGTGAATGAAACAAAACAAATATGTATGACACTAAAAATGAGTCAATAATACTCATATTTTTAAAACTCCTAAATATATAATTATTAAAATCGTGAATAAAATACTACCAGTATAAGATGAATGGGTGATGATGAAGTTTGATGAAGGTTGACATGCTTTGCTCTAGGGTTGGACATTCTCAATCATTTTCTCTACAAGATGTTTCCTAAATTTTAAAATGAAGCTCGCTCGACTTTCAAGAGATCTAATAGAATCAGGGAGTGCATTCCATGCACGACAACCACTAACAAGAAAGGATTTAGTATAGATTGTAGTTCGGTGATTCGGTATCCTCAAAGTATTTTCTCCGGTTCTAGTATGTGAAACATCTATTCTCCTACCTTCAGATACAAATTTAAAATCATTTCTGAAATAATTTGGTTGACCATATTTCAATATATCTCTAACCAGTTTAACAATTCGAAAAAGTCTCTGATCAGTTAATTTTAAGGTTGAGCTACTAATATGGGCTTGGGTGATCCTTTCATGACGTTGGAGAGAGAAAACAAACCTCAAGCAATAATTTTGACAGCGTTGAAGTTTATCATTTAGAGTAACCTGCATATCATTAAGTACGGAGTTGCAATACATCAAGTGCGGGAAGATTAGGGATTGTACCAGTAACAACCTGATATTTCTGGGTAGGATATCTTGCAGTTTCTTTAATGGGTGCATGGCTGAGAAAACCTTTTTACATGTTTTATTTACTTGTTCTGTCCAGTCAAGAGTTTTATTCATGATTATGCCTAAGTTCCTAACAGAGCTACAGTAGGGAATTTCGGTACCATCAACACTAATTTTTTGGATTGTGTTCAAGTCAATATTGTTGACAAGGCGTGAATAACCAATTATTATGGGCTGCGTTTTAGTGGGGTTTAGTTTGAGGCCATTTTTCTTAGTCCAATCTACAATTAAGTTTATATCTTGGTTAATTTTATCTACTGTTTCATTTATTTTCGTGATGGGACAGCTAGCATAAATTTGAAGGTCATCAGCATAGGTATGAAAATTGGAAAACTTGATAACAGAAGGAAGGTCATTTGCATACAGGGTGAATAAGAGGGGACCTAAGATGGAACCTTGAGGAACGCCATGTATAACATTTTTCCAATTTGAACTATTATCACCAAAAGATACACATTGTTTTCTATTATTGAGGTAGGAATTGAACCAAACAAGTGTTTTAGGACTAAATCCAAGAATAGCTAATTTATTAAGGAGAATATTATGATCTACTGTGTCAAATGCTTTGGAAAAATCAAAAAGAGTTAGGATAGTACATTTTCTTTGGTCCATAGCCAGTCTAATATCATCGGTTACACGGAGAAGAGCTGTCTCAGTTGAGTGAGATTTTCGAAATCCGGATTGAAAGTTGTGAAGTTTGTTATTTTGTTCCAGAAATGCTACAACTTGTGAATGAACAAGTCTTTCAAGTACTTTAGATAGAGCAGGGAGAATACTGATTGGTCTTAAGTCTTCAACTTTATTGGGTGAGGCAACTTTGTTTAAAGGACGAACCAGAGCAAGCTTCCAATTTTCAGGAAATTTACCATTTTCAAGAGACTTGTTAAAAATTAGAGTGATGACTGGAAGGATTGCAAATACCATTCTCTTTATAAATTTGATAGGGATTTTGTCTGCTCCAGAAGCATTACTATGCATGCGTTGGATTGCTTTGAAAGCGTTTTGTTCAGAAATAGGATGAAAGTGAAATTGATTAGCAAGTGGTATGTTCAAGTTAGTTACTTGATCTTTTAAATAGTTAATATGATTACTGATGGTTACTTCGTCACGTTGAGTCGAATGTGAAAGGAAATGGTCATTTATATCGTCTAATGGTAAGTCAATGAGAGTTTCAGATTTATGTTTACCTAGGCCAAACTCTTTTATTCCTCGCCACAAAGAATTTAGAGTCCTGCCTATTGTCAGTCATGAATGAGTTCAGATACCTGATCTTGGAGTTCCTTAATTGCTGTTTAACTTTATTTCGCAAACTTCGATATTCAATTAAACTGTTCAAGTCCAATGTCCTTTTAAATTTCCTGTGAGCTTTATCTCTTTGTCCCATCATTTTAAGAATGTCGTCAGTCATCCATGGTACCCGTCGTTTTCTGTTAATCCTCCTAGTCACGTAGGGTGCATGTTTGTCATATAATTGCAGAGTCCAATTTTCAAGGGTTTCAACCATTCCATCAACTGAGGGTAATGCCTCAATTTGATGCCATGGAGTCCGAGCTACGTCTGTCAGAAAAGCGGCTTCGTTAAGGTGTTTAAAGTCCCTGTAAGTTATAAATTTCTGATCCGGTCTCAATATTTTATGAGAGAGCACGCAATAGATCAAATCATGTCCAGAAATAGCTGGGACAGAGATTTGACCTGTTTGTACAACCTCATTTGGATCACTCACTACAAGTAGGTCTATGAACGTGTCAGATTCAGTAGTATGATGAGTTGCGTCAAGTGGTAGAATGGTCAAGTTGAGGCATTGAAAGATTGTAGTCAGTTGGTAAAAGTCAAAGTTACGGTGAGTCATGTTGAGGTCAGTGTTCATATCTCCCATTACTAGAATACGACTATAGAATGGCATAAATGAGAGCAATGCATTTTCAAAATCAGTGAAATGGCCTATTTTTGGTGGACGATAACAGATTCCAACTAATAATTTATCTGAACTAGATAGAGATAATTCAAGTAGCATAAATTCAGGTCTTGCAGAGTATTCTTGAACAGATGTATTTAATATTTTGGTTTTAATGTCATTCTTTACATATACTGCTACGCCACCACAAGCTTTATTCAACCTATCATTACGAAAGAGTGTATAACCTGACAATGCAACTTGGTTGGATGAGATACTAGGCTTTAAAAACGACTCTGATATTCCAATAATATTAAAGTTTTGAAATCGGAAGATTGCTCTTAGTTCGTCAATGTGACAAGTGAGAGATTGAACGTTGAGATGGGCAGCTTTGAAAAGTTTTTTATATGGCCGAAGCTTATCCGTTAATATTAGACCTGTGTCATGAGTATCAATTTCATTATTCAAATTATTATGAATCGAAAGCGAGCAAGCTAAGTTGTCAGAAAGGGGCATGATAAGAGATGCGAGTTGACATTAATATAGACAAAGAGCAAAGCATGAAGATGAGAATGAAACTAAAACTAAAACTAAGATAAATTAACCTAATTGAAACAGACACTTGAAGAGCCGAGAGCATCATGAATGCAATATCAGTTCGGCTACCGTATCTAATTATGAAAAAAAAAGAAAAAAGTTTGAATTTACGCGCACAAATATGATTTCAAGTTTCAGTATGATACAATCCAGCATGGTGGGCTGCAGGCAGGCAGTGGTAGAAGAGAGGCCGATCGCGGGTAGGAGGGGAAGCGGGAAACTGGTGCAACTGTAACAAGAAGAAAAGAGAGCAGAAACAACAGCAGAATACAACATCTTAAAGAAAGAGAATCCATAACTGATCGATTGGTGAACCTTAGAGAGAGAAGAAATACAGTACAATACAGTGTATACAAAGTAGCAGGGGTAGGAGGTAGAGAGAAAACAAAGTGAGAGACAAGAATTGCTATTATGGTGTATAGAGAAGGAATGAATGAGGTTGATGAAGAGAGCCGAGCCATTGAATATATATCCTTTAGGATATAAGGATATATATTCAATGGCCGAGCAGTACGAAGAAGAGCAAGAAGTCAGAAAACTATAGAAAAAGGGCCTACCCTGTTCTACCTGACAAAGATAGAGGTTATTATTAGGTAAAGTAGAGTAAGTAATAGATTAAAGCGGCTGTGATCAGAACGGTTTCCATAGAACTATATAATCCTGCCTAACAGTATATACTACATATCAGAGATATATACTTTATCAGAGACAAGTGGATACTAAGGTTGTAGTTCCAATTGAAATTGAAATTGAAATTGAAATTTATTGATCACATCATCATTACAAATCAAATAAAATCAACATAATCATCATGACAAAGAAAAACAAAATTACAAAATGTCAAATTGGAATAGTAATAGAACATAATAACTGAAATAAGTGACTTAAAACATACTTTTCCTTCAAATGACAAAGAAACTTTGTATTTATTACAATTAAGAGATAAAGAAAAGATGATGAAGATGGACATCAACATACATGATAACTGATGCGATCAAAAATACTAATTCACAAAAGACTTCCGTGAAGCCCTTGTCTGTGAATAGGAGTTGGAAAAAAAGGATATTAGATAGAAAAGAGAAGAAACACATTCACGCACACACACACACACACACACACACACACACACACACACAATCCACATAATCAAATACAGACATAAAAACATGTCCATGCATTTCGAAATGAATAAGAATCACCAATGAATTAGACACAGTAACACCCACCTTCAACAAAATAAAGATCTTTTAATATATAAGATATAATATCAACAAAGATAATTTGATAACTGAGAATAAGAGGAAGTCACTGGAAGATTTTTTTTAGGAAATGAGATGAGAGAAAATAATTTTTTTTTTATCTTAAGAACCCAAAGCATATGGTATTACGATTAACATGTCAGCCCACCACTTTGAAGAATGTTTCCAATTCCATTGGTGAATGAAGCCATAGCCAACTCTTTGTTCTATGAACAAATTTCTTGTAAAGTTTCTCTTTTCTAATTTCATCTGGGAGAATGTTGAAAAACTTGGGACCCAGAAAGAGGAAACATCTTTGAAATGCTGTGGAATTTGGCTTGGGGAGTTTCAACATCAGTCGTGTTGACTGTCTGGTTACCTGGTGATTGATTTCATGATCAGCTGAAAATCCTCTACTACCACTCATTCTGTAGAATAAGGATAACACCTTCAGGACATAAATATATCTTGTCACGATACAAATTCTGGCAACCAAATAAAGCCTCAATAAAATATTGTCAATGACCACTAAATGCTGGTATTATAATAGATAGCATAATTAACGGTAAGCTGACCTAATTTAGCAGTACTCAATATTGATAAAATAATGATAACAAGGAAGCGAGCTCCGACTCACCACCAAAAGTCTCTGACTCATATCACATTGTATATTTATTTGTATTCTTTGATGTTAATTTATGTAATTGAAAAATCCAAATATTGAAGATAGCCATAACGTTCATCCAGGGATATCAAAACAGACCGGTGCGTATGTGAATCATGTACTCAAAGATGTCAATGCCAATAAAATCATTGGAAAAATTATGATTCATCCATTATTTATAAAATGTATAAATACTTAAGCCACATATGTTAACTTGCCATTAAATAATGCACATTATTATTTGTACTCACCAAAAGTATCATCCCAAGCCGGTGAAATGATGTATATACAGGTCTCATGTCTTCGGTGGTTTCACGAACATAGCAATATATTTTGGAAATATTTGTTGTATATGAGATTATACTATTTTAGGAGTCAGTTATTTTATAGCATAAAATATTTGGATGTATATTAATTTAGCAATAAACTTTCAGTTCACCTTTTGAATTTGGCAGTGGAGTTGAAAAGTAGAGGATATTTTTAAAGGCATCTTCCAAAAATAAAAATAAAAATTGAAAGGATTTTAATGTCCTATATGTTATTCTGTATTATATATAATATATCGTATATTATTTAAATGGTTATTGTTGCTAAATGTTGGAACTACTTTGTGCATTGTACTGACGTCAAAAAACACGATATTAAATTGACCAATCACAACCCAGCATTTCATTAAAAATTCTAGAATGTTCTATTGAAAAGTCTGTTTCCTTGAATTTTAGCAAGGGTAATTCTCTTCCGTTTGAGACTCCTTAGAGAGCAGTTGCTTTTGAGCACATGAGTGCAGTTTAATTATTTTCAAATGTAATCAGTTTCAATTTCAATTTAAATGTTTTCTAACTGTGATATATTGAGCTGTGGCAATATATAATTGTTTAAATTCATATAAAGTCGCGAAAATATTATAACCCATGGTCCAGAGCCAAGCAGTATCGTGAGATGACACACGGAATCCAATCTACCCATGAGATGGCTGCCTAAACCAGGATACGGTAACCGACGTCAAAGCATCGCCAATACTGTGAGTGATCCGTTTATTTAATCCTTTGGCCAAAGGCGCGAAAAGCCTCTTTTAAAGTGAAATAGTGGGGAGAAATGATCATACTGCGTGAAACATAAAACATGAGCTCATGGTCTAGTAGTTAAGGCATTCATAATTTTAGAGATTTTGTAATATCTTATTGCCAGGCAAAATACCCATGCCTACGCTCTACCGAAAATATAAATTTTGTAACAAGCTATTTATTGTTATTAATAATTATTAACGGAACTTGTAAAATTCATTTAATTGTTCAAGTTGTATGTTCTAAAGGAACAGGAGAATATACTCCAAGTTTTTCACCTAATTACTGGGTTTTCTAGTCGTTCTTGCACCTGTCTTGGCAATCCCAATTGATACGTTAAATTTATTTAATTTACGAAAATATCAATATCCTGGATGAGCCCTTGCAAGGCCAAATTTTGACATGCCCAGTCACGCAAGGAGTATGCTTAGCCAAGTGTGTTACATAAGTGGATTGAGATCTTGTCTTTGATGCGTGACTATAGTCCATCATATAGCTCTCCCTTATCTTGTGACACATTTGACTATATTTGCTTGATCCTGACGTCACGGGACATACAACATAAAAATAATAGCGTTACACACATGACCCACAACACAGTATTGTTATACATGGCGCCCAACGTGGGGCTGTTACAGTAATGTTACACATGGCACCCAACATGGCGGCCTGAGAGATATACAAAATTTCTTTATTAAGAAAGCCAAAAATTTGAACTCAGAAATCACAGAGTTGATGGTTGAAAACTTTTGAAATTGAAAATATACCTTATGGAATTGCCAAGCTTTAATAAAGTAATTAATTAATTTGAATATTGATTTCATTATTAAATTATTCCTGAGGAGACGTCGAGGAAGAGTATACTCAGATATATCGCCAACAATTTAAAGAGATATACGCACCTATTGCTATGAATCACACTCTGTGATCATTTGAATAATTATTTTAGGTAGCCTAACAAAAAGCTAGCTTATTTAACCTTGAAATTAAAGCTTTAAAGGTACCAAAATATTATTAGTTTACCAAAACATTAAGGTCTTGGGGGCTTATTAATTTGTTAATTAATCTATTAATTTAAGCAAAATCCCCAGAATTGATCTCATAGGCAAGATATTAGGAGTATTAATTGTTTATTTATTGTTTATCTGTGATAGTTTGAAAATCGCCAGATTATTAATGAGCATTGAATACAGGGCTATTTATTAATAGTTACCATATATAAAAATTTATTTACTGGTAATTACCAGATATCTATTGATTTAACTATCATTGCATGTTTATTTTGTGCATGTTTATTTGTAATAAGTCTTGGAAAATTTATTGTCTCACTGTATATATCACTTATCACTTAATCCTTTCGGTCAACATTTCACTGCACTCGAATCACTATCGCACTCGCGCCGCATCTATTTCCACGCCGCGCCTACACCCTTCACGCCGCGTTCACACCATCGGACCGCGACATCCTTGGATTTCACCACTAGCCCAGCTGTCCAAATCCTAACTCACCATCATGGAGAACCTCTCAGCCAACTCATCTGTGTCCTACATGGAGCTGGGAGACAACAACACTTTGCGGTGACCACACCTAACCCCGAGGCAACAAACAACACTGATGAGACAGCGCCCAGGAGCGAGACGCAGGAAGTATCACTAGCGCCAACCTCGACCCTGACAATCCTCCACAGCTGTCTTCCACCCGCCTCGAACCAGAGGTCGTCCCGACAGAAGTGCCTCCGCGTGCCGTCGCCTGCCACTGCCAATCCTACTACACAACACTCGCCAGATGAACTGAGTCCGCTGACTTCCAGATTAATGAATGACACTCAACCGATTTGGTCACTCTCATGCTCAAAATAAGTAATGACCTCAAAGATTCCCAAGAGAAACTGCTCAAAGATTCCCAAGAGAAACTGGGTAGTCGAATAGATAGTCGAATCAATAATCAAACAGAAAAAATGGATAGTCGAATGGAAGGAATGGACAGTCGAATCAAGGATCAAATAGAAAAAATGGATGGAGGATTGAGAGTAGAGATCAGAGACATCAGGGAAGAGATGAAGGATATGAGAAAGCAGTTAGATGACACTACTGTATGCCTCAACAAAAGAATGGATGACATGCAGGTGAATTTGAGGAAGGAACTGAGTGAAGATTGGAGCAAGCATGCGATTGAACTGGAAAACAAGGTCATGCAAAACGTAAGTGAACACACTGATGGATTAAACAAAAAACTAGAAAATCTTGTAAAACAAACCAAAACCGACATACAACAGGCAGTAGAGAAACAGAAGACAGAGTGTGCCACCACCTGCAAGAATTTGGAAAAGCAAATTAGAGATTCCACCCAGCCATTAGAAAAATCTGTACAGGAAATCAACACTCAACTAAGCCTAACTAACACATCTCTAAATACCACCCAAATCCAAGTTGAAAGTCTAGTAACCGACATACAACAGGCAGTAGAGAAACAGAAGACAGAGTGTGTCATCACCTACCAGAATTTGGAAAAGCAGATTAGAGATTCCACCCAGCCACTAGAAAAATCTGTACAGGAAATCAACACTCAACTAAGTCTAACAGACACATCACCAAATACCACTTTTAATACAGATAAAGATAATAACCCACCACCTTCTACTAGTACGCCATCAAATACAAATGGAAAGCCAAATAATCCATCAGGGAAAAATTCCAGCGGTGACCATCACGCAAGACTAAGAGGAGAGAAAACTTATAAGACTCTGACGGTTCAAATTCCGGCAGCCCAGAGCAGAGTTAAACGGCAGTTGAGCAAGATAAACAGGAGAGTGTATCACAACTCAGGCTTTCATCGGAAGCATGCTCGATATAAAAGGCCGACAGCTTTCGAGAATTATGCATGTTTTCATCCGCGGCACACTCGCTTCAAGCCCGCCATAAAGCCAAGAGATTGTAAAAAACATGCTCAATATAAAAAGTCGACAGTTTTCGAGCATTCTACATGTTTTCATCGGCGGCATATTTGCTTCAAGCCCGCCATAAAGTCAAGAGATTGTAAAATTTGGACACCAAAACCTAACCTCTCTCGAGACGTTGATCAACTACCCACAACAAACCGGCCAACATAACCTAAATCGCCCACATCTGGTATACGAAAGGTTAATAAGAGCAGCTTCAAGACCCTGAAAACACTTCGTCTATTTGGTACGAGAACCTCGCCAACATTAAACCCTACTATAGAGAATGAACAATATCATCCCTAGGAACCACATGCTTCCGGTTTGGAGATAAACGAAAAAAGTGATTTTTCTACAACAGGATTCAAATTAACATGAGCCAGAAATCGTCCCAAGGATGTACTACGACGCCTGACCGTATTAATTACGCAAAATAAGTGATATTGAACTTTTTGGAAAAAGTACACAGTTCTGTTAATAAAATTATTAATGGCCAACGATTGCCATATTTTCTGATCAAACCAAACAGAATCCTAACGGTAAATTATTACCAACTTCAAATATTAGTGAAAAATTACCTTCTTTCCAAGACTTACTATGTTATTATATCATATATTTGTTAGCATTAGTAAATATCTCAATTTTTTGTTAGCTTATACGAAGTCATACGTTATGCACATAACCAAAAAACACATATGTTATGATGTCTACTTGTGTGCGTAGACGATATATTGTACACATACGATAGGCCAATGCCACACAAATCAAACAGCATGTATATATTCCATACTTCACAGCTGTGAAAGTTTATAATCAAATTGTTATAATGTAGCCAGTATTATTAAGTAAATTTTGTTAAACTAAGATTAACACATATTTTGATATTATTATTGAATGTTTATTTATTTGTAACCATAAGTGTTTGCATGGCAGTGAATTTTGAGTCAAGTGGTGAAACCACAGATCACGATTGTGAGCCCTAGGCCAATAACTTTGTCAATCGATAAAACAAGTCGGCACCCATTTAAATTACCTGCTATTTCATTCGGATCAGTTACCAGATTTATTGTACATCTATCTATGTAAATTGTTTGAGAGCTTTATTTATGTCATTTATTGTCTAGCAGAACCTATGAGTTTGAATTGTATTGTATTTTCGAGTGTCATCTGAGATAACCTCACATACCTTTTGTGCATCAGCGCTTGTAGAGATTCCTTCGGCACCTGGCATACTCTTTGGTTTGACATGTCGTCATCATAGTATTGTTTAGCCGCCAACTTTTGAATTCTCATATAGCTCTTTTAGATGTATTATCCTTGCTCTATTTTTCTCAGCTAAATGCTTGATTTTTGTGTAAATCACTGCCATGATTAGATGTTCGCTTCTGTAAATCTTATGAGTAGGTAGCGTAGAATGTTTCCGTACCAATTCGAGTCGGAGGTAAGCTAACATGAGACAGTTGTGTTCACATATTTTTAGAGCCTTCTTTATGTTATGTGAGATCTTAGAAAATTTGCCTCGTTTTCTTTGTATAGTTATACAAACTCGCTCTATCTGCAGCTTATTAAAAGCTTATTTATTCGCTCATTTATATAACTATAGGGGCTTCTGTCACGATACAAATTCTGGCAACCAAATAAAGCCTCAATAAAATATTGTCAATGACCACTAAATGCTGGTATTATAATAGATAGCATAATTAACGGTAAGCTGACCTAATTTAGCAGTACTCAATATTGATAAAATAATGATAACAAGGCGAGCTCCGACTCACCACCAAAAGTCTCTGACTCATATCACATTGTATATTTATTTGTATTCTTTGATGTTAATTTATGTAATTGAAAAATCCAAATATTGAAGATAGCCATAACCTTCATCCAAAATATCAAAACATACCACTGCCTATATGAATCATCTACTGAAAGATGTCAATGCCAATAAAATCATTGGAAAAATTATGATTCATCCATTATTTATAAAATGTATAAATACTTAAGCCACATATGTTAACTTGCTATTAAATAATGCACATTATTATTTGTACTCACCAAAAGTATCATCCCAAGCCGGTGAAATGATGTATATACAGGTCTCATGTCTTCGTGGTTTCACGAACATAGCAATATATTTTGGAAATATTTGTTGTATATGAGATTATACTATTTTAGGAGTCAGTTATTTTTATAGCATAAAATATTTGGATGTATATTAATTTAGCAATAAACTTTCAGTTCACCTTTTGAATTTGGCAGTGGAGTTGAAAAGTAGAGGATATTTTTAAAGGCATCTTCCAAAAATAAAAATAAAAATTGAAAAGTTTAATGTCCTATATGTTATTCTGTATTATATATAATATATCGTATATTATTTAAATGGTTATTGTTGCTAAATGTTGGAACTACTTTGTGCATTGTACTGACGTCAAAAAACACGATATTAAATTGACCAATCACAACCCAGCATTTCATTAAAAATTCTAGATTGTTCTATTGAAAAGTCTGTTTCCTTGAATTTTAGCAAGGGTAATTCTCTTCCGTTTGAGACTCCTTAGAGAGCAGTTGCTTTTGAGCACATGAGTGCAGTTTAATTATTTTCAAATGTAATCAGTTTCAATTTCAATTTAAATGTTTTCTAACTGTGATATATTGAGCTGTGGCAATACATAATCGTCTAAATTCATATAAAGTCATGAAAATATTATAACCCATGGTCCCGGCCAAGCAGTATCGTGAGATGACACACGGAATCAATCTACCCATGCGATGGCTGCCTAAACCAGGATACGGTAACCGACGTCAAAGCATCGCCAATACTGTGAGTGATCCGTTTTATTAATCCTTTGGCCAAAGGCGCGAAAAGCATCTTTTAAAGTGAAATAGTGGGGAGAAATGATCATACTGCGTGAAACATAAAACATGAGCTCATGGTCTAGTAGTTAAGGCATTCATAATTTTAGAGATTTTGTAATATCTTATTGGGCAAAATACCCATGCCTACGCTCTACCGAAAATATAAATTTTGTAACAAGCTATTTATTGTTATTAATAATTATTAACGGAACTTGTAAAATTCATTTAATTGTTCAAGTTGTATGTTCTAAAGGAACAGGAGAATATACTCAAGTTTTCACCTAATTACTGGGTTTTCTAGTCGTTCTTGCACCTGTCTTGGCAATCCCAATTGATACGTTAAATTTATTTAATTTACGAAAATATCAATATCCTGGATGAGCCCTTGCAAGGCCAAATTTTGACATGCCCAGTCACGCAAGGAGTATGCTTAGCCAAGTGTGTTACATAAGTGGATTGAGATCTTGTCTTTGATGCGTGACTATAGTCCATCATATAGCTCTCCCTTATCTTGTGACACATTTGACTATATTTGCTTGATCCTGACGTCACGGGACATACAACATAAAAATAATAGCGTTACACACATGACCCACAACACAGTATTGTTATAATCTTAAGGGGAGTATTCCCAATAATTTGAAAATTGGAAAAGTATGCGTTCTTCTATTTACACCATGAATTATTCTAACTACTGATTTTTGTAAAGTTATGAGGTTTTTAAAATGGGATAGAAAAGTGGAAGCATAACAAGAAATTCCATATTCCAGCCGACAATTGAAAAAGGCAAAATACATTACTACAAAATACTTTCAGGAAAAAACTGTTTCAATTGATAAAATCTCCTTATTAAATAAACTAGGTATATCTTGATTTTTTGTATATGTAAGTTCCAGGTCAAATTATAATCAAGTGTCAATCCTAAATACTTGACAGAGTCCACTTGTTGAATTACTTCACAGCTACAACTTACATGGTTGCAGCCCATCTGATGATATTTGATTGGATCAGGAAATTGGAATGGAATTGATAATGAAAAATTTATATAACACGTTTTTTTAGCATTAAGTGCCAATTTGTTAAAATTAAACCAGCAACTCAAATCTACCAAGTCAATTTGGATCATCTCCTGTAGTTCAATTTCATTTTTGGCAGAGTATGCCAATGCCGTGTCATCAGCAAATGAAGTTAAAGATCCATTAAAAGTGTTGGAAAACAAATCATTAATGTAGGCTAGAAAAAGAATTGGACCCAACACCGATCCCTGCGGCACACCATGCTCAACTGTTGCCAACTCACTGTTGAAATTTCCAATTGTCACATACTGTTTCCGGCAAGAAAGGTAAGACTTCATCCACATGATGGCCACTCCACGAATACCAGCAATATATAATTTCTCAAGCAGGATATCATGTTGAACAGTATCGAAGGCTTTTTTTATATCAAGAAATAAACCTGTGGTCCGTGGTCTATGGGGCTGATTTATTCCATTATAAATATCTGACATGAATTTATTCAATGCCTGTTCTGTACTTAGGCCCTCTTGGAATCCATACTGTGCTTTATTAAAATAATTTGTTTTCTTAAAAAAGCTCATTATTCTTTTTTTGAATAATTTTTCCAAAAGTTTGGAAAAAACAGAAAGCAGGGATATAGGCCTGTAATTTGATATGTCAGTTTTCAGTCCACTCTTAAAAATAGGTATGACTTTAGCCATTTTGAGTCTAGAGGGGAATTTTCCTTCTTGAAAACTGGCGTTGAAAATTTCGCATAATACTGGTACTATAGGAATTGAAATCTTTTTTATCAGATATGATGATATTTTATCAGGCCCTGGAGATTTACCATTTTTTAGCATATTTATTTCAGTTAGAAGTTCGTGATAAGTTATTGGTTTCAAAAATAGTGAATCACAGGAATTGGTCATTTTAAATTTAGTATTATAATATTCTCTAGTGAGCTCATCTGGATCATGTATGGAGGAGATAACTTGATTCGACACATTAATAAAATATTCATTGAATTTATTTGCCAAAGCCCCTTCATCCTCTATAACATCATCTCCACACTGCAAAATTATAGGCTTCTTTTTTGAAGTAGATTGACCACAATGATCATTTATGATCTCCCATTATTTTAACAGGATAGGTTTGTAAATTGGAGAAAATTTATGCTTTTGTTGTTTTATTAATTTATTGATAAGTTTTTTTTTAGCCAGAAAATCATGCCTCAGTTGTTCATTATGTGGATTATTTTTATGTTTTTTATACAGTCTATCACGGTACCGAATTTCTATACAAATATTCTCAGTCATCCATGGTTTTAAGCGTCTGCCAGGGTTATTAAATTGTGATTTACGACATTTTACAGTGCACCGCTCAATATAAGCCAGCAAAACATCAATAAATAATGAAAACTTACCATCAACATTATCACATAAAGATATACTGCTCCAATCATGTTCCATGAGTAATTTAATTAAAAGTTTAGTATCGAGAGTCTCTTTAATCGCTGATGGAGCATTATTTTTTTCTGTGAGTGGGCCTTGACATTGATATGGAGACAGCTCTGTGATCTGAAATGTGTGACTCAATAACTGCACTTTGAATAATATTTCTACTAAATTTTGATTTATAGAAAATGTGGTCAATACAGGTTGAACTTGAAGCAGATACTCGAGTGTCAATATCTATTAGCGATTGATACCCCTTAGAATGCAACAATTCCACGTATTCAAAAGCACCATGATTATTTAAATTATTTATATTTATATTTATGTCTCCTACAATTATTGAGTCACAAGGGGGCAGTCTTTCAGTGTCCAGAAACTGACCAAGACTATCCACAAAAAAATTTATTCCGACGGAATGCCATCTGTACAGGCTTAATATACTTAAATTATAATTGGAAATTTTGAAATTCAATAACAAAGAATCAGCTCCCGCAATCTCTAAATCTTCTTGTGAACATGTAATCTCTCTGCCAGACGTGACAAAGATCGCGATACCCGATGCCCTATTAACATCACTTCCAACAAAATAGCTTTCATAACCGTCAATATTGTGGGGATCTACCCTGAATCGGCTGAAACCAAGTCTCAGTCAAATTACAATATCCGGCTTTGATTTCCAACAACTAATATATGCTAGGAAGGAATCGAAATTCATATTTAGGCTTCGTATATTCTGATGCAGAACAGTAATATTACCCTTGTCAGTCAGAAATCATGACTTCACTTCAGTAACATCCTCCACTAATGTACAAGCTACTACCGTAAAGCAGTTCTAGTATACAAAATACATGTCGAAGGTTATTAGGCTTGCAACTATTCGGTGACACTGTATGAATTCGAACAACATTCATTCTAGCTATTTGATCAACATTCATACTGAAAATATTCAAGGATACATAATATAGAAATCCATAATGAGCACACATACCAGTTCAATACGGATCAAGCTTTGTGAGAGCCTACCTTTATAACACATGATAAAAGCACATGACAAAATGCTATGAGAATGAGTGAATAATTATAAAATTCAATATAATTATTATTATTATTTAATACCGTGAAGAAATGGTTGAGTGATGAGTTACTTATAATATGATAAGTGATGTTACTTGTAAATGAACCAGATAATGTTAGTATATGAAGAGTAAAAGAAAATTATATGTTAACAATAAATGGTTTCATGGTAGGTGAAGCGACAAATTCAACTTGGAAATTAAAACTTTTATAGAAGTTGAAGATTGAAACTTTTGCTAGAGAAATAAATAAAAACCTACATTCATTAGAGTCTTTCAAAATAATAACCATTATCATTGAAATCATCAAAAAAAAGAATCGATATTTTTGCGAGAAAAATAAAAACAAAAATAGTTATACATAATATTGATTATTGACTCCTTCTCTCGCAAAGCAGCATAATAATCATTATTGAAATCAAAAAAATCAAATCAAACATGAAATTAAACAAAACAAAACGAATCAATATTATATTTGCGAGAGAAAAAAATATAGTCTTAAATAATAAAAATTACTATCTCTTTCTCTCGCAAATCAGTTTTGAATATTAAAGTCACTGATACTTTGTATGATTACACTCTTAGCAGCATCGTCTTTCTTCACAAAAACATTCCCAGTTTTAAACCACACATATTTCAGTAGGTATTCCTTTTGCAGCTTTTTCCCTTTTGAAAAGTTCTCTATTCAATGGAGACATGCTTTCACTGATGTAGAGAATATTCATGTTGCCGCCCCAACCCAGGTCACTCATGGTGATTTTCCCTTTCATGTTCTTTTTACGCATAAACACTTGCTTATCCATATTCTTGTTGAATTTGACAATAATTTGAGGTGGAAACAATTTAGTGGTGTCATGTTTCAGTCTATGGCAGTTGTCAACCATTTCGTATTTAAAGTCGAAACCTATGCACTGGGATATTTTTTGCAGGATATAGAAAATATCTTCGTTGTTTTCAAATGGCACACCAGCAATATTAATAGAGTTTTTACGAGTGTACTGTTGCAAAGAAGCTAGTTCGTGATTCACTTTCTTTAATTGACGCTTTAATGTGTCAACCTCATTTGAAGTAACGTCGATGTTATTGACACAGGAATTCAATAATGTCTCTTGGTTTTGGATAGAGCTTTTATTTTCCTCACACATGGCGAAGCAATGATCAATTGATTTAATAATGTCACTTTGTTCAGCTCGAATTGCCTCTACATCGGACTTTATTACTTTCAGTACTTTGAGATCGTTTATAATTGAATCCAGCTTACTGTCAAAATCATTTTTGTTATTGACGTTCATTTCACTGTTACCTGGTTTATCTTGTTGGCTTGAATTGTTATCTTCCTCGTCCGTGGTCGACTTCTTATCTACTGCAGCAACAACTGACCTTGTATTTTTGGGTGGCATCGTTGAAAATAAAATGTAGAAAAACTAACCCGAATGCAAAATACAAAACACTTATAACTTCGTCTGTATACCACGCACGATAATAAGAATCACACGAAACGATGTCAAAATTAAAGGACTTTTACTGTACTGAAAATGAATGTCATGTGCACTGATGTTCCTACGTATTTTAAGTTGAAAGGTAGAGCTTCTCACAGACCGTCCGCACTAACCAAGCATACTGAATCGAGGGGTTTTGTCTCTGGTTTTATCAAGAATTCAATGGGAATGTGACAGGCTAGTTTTATCTCTTCAGAAACCTTTAGCCTCAATCACTGAACAAAGTTTTCTTCCACTAAGGGCCGGTTTCTCCAACGACATGCTTAGTTTAAACTTAGGTTTTACCACTCACTAGAAACTTTTTTGTCAGAAAGTTCGGTGTCCGAACAGCTGACCATTTGATTCAATGATGCTAACATTGAATCAAATGGTCAACTTCTCAGCTGGACTTTCTGACAAGATTCTGGTGGTAAAACAAGTTAAACTAAAATTGGTTTAACGACGTTGGAGAAACCGCCCCTAAGAATAAGTTTTCTTCCACTAAGTACACTAATAAAGTTGAGTTGCATGACTTACTGAGGCAGGTCAACTCTATGACTTTTGTTTTATATTCAAATCGAGTTTCTTGATAAGAAAATATTGGAATTCGGTTCAATTTATGTCAAATAGTCTGGACACGAACTCCGTACGAACTAATAATCTTAATATGTATCAAGTTACTGAAACCTGAAGCAGTCTTCATGGTTTAGAAAAATAACGCTGATTTGAATTTTCCTTATAACAAAGACAATATTTGAATTTCCTTCTTCAACATGCGTATTATCATGCTACAGTATCATTCTCATACTAGTTGAATAATATGTGTGGAAATCTACCTCTTTTAACATGAAAGTTTTGAGGATATCTCTTGAATTAATGCTGCAGAATAGAATTTATACTACGGAATCGTTCACCTTGAAATTCGAATTTGGCTCTTTGTTTGTAATTTGTAATACAGCGTTGATGATACTGGTTATAAAAGCACTACTAAAGGAAACATTTGAACAGGAAAATATGACATAAAAGCAGTAGTAGCTATTTCGTGCCAAATGTTGTGAGCACAGATACAGTAGATTATTCATTTTTTTATAGTAGGCCTAGGCCTACATCCTCAAAACTCACGAAATCGCACAAAAATTATAGAATAGATGAGTATGATAAGGCGCTCTCTTATTATTCTATTCAACTCTTTTCAAAAACTCGCAGCATCATTATTTCAGGCAACTATTATCAGTTTTAGAATAAATTCCTATAAAACTATCATATCGCTTTCCGATTTGAATACCCATACTAGGAAAGAAGAAGGGAATGTTCTTTATCTATTGAATTTGAATTACAGTTTACAAACGTATACGTTACTCTGAAGTATGGTTTTCGGAGAAGTTGAAATTGTGAATGGTTGAAATAGTTAAAAAAAATAAAAAGTTACAGTTAGAAAATTGAGTATTCCGAGTAGATTAATACATGTTATTGTTTCCTGAGTTTGCACGTTCAAAATTCATGTTTATAATTTTCTGTTTTATTTCTTACAATAGCTTAAAAGTTAAAGAACGTGACTTATGTTATTAGAATTGCAGGGTAATAATGAGTACCTAATGAGACAGTTTTGTTCAGGATTAATTTTCATCTAAAAACTTTCACTACAATAGCCTATATTGGCAATATTATTAATCTACACATACAAGAATCATTTCATTCTTATAAATACATCATTCTTTAATCATATATAATACATTTCCATCAATAAATAAACATATTCGTCCAATCTATCGCAATAGTTCACATGAATTCATAGGAGTAGGTATTAGGTAATAACATAAACTCAAATATAGTACAATCAGTTCTCCCGAGCAGTCTCCAAATTTACTCTGAAGTATCAAGGTCTTCTTACCTCTAATTAATCTCCCGTTACACACTTCTCCACAGACAACTCAATTGAGATTGAGCCTCTTTGTTTCAACCTGCATCTGATTCTGTTTAAATATAGAAGATCAAAGTTAGTTCGTATAATTACACTTCGAAGAGTAGCCTACATTTTGTATTCCGTCTAAGAAGGAAACAACAGATATTTGAGGTGGAAAAGAGAGCACTTGATAGTCCCATTAGAGCTTTTTGATAATTGAATTGAAAACACATGTAGACACAAGTGCTGTACAAACATAGGATGTGCACAGTTTGTAAATCGAGTAGGATCGTGTGTAGACTGAACTCTGAATTTGGCCAATTAAACGGAAAGGAACCCATTTACTTCCGGACGGCGCTGGTTTAATTCCATTGAAACTCTCTGCTCTCTCTTTTAACACTCTATTCTTGTTCACTCACTCTCTCTCACACACTCTATTTCTTGTTCTTATTCTCTCTCTCTCTTGTTCGTTCATTCATTGAGTGTCGTTTCTTGAATGAAGTATCATGAGGAAACTTCGTATCTATTACAACTCGAACGACGCTCCCTTATTTGTTCAAAATTATGTGTTCTAACTTGATAAATTTTGAGTGTCTTCCCGTTTCAACCATTTGAATGTGCTAACAATGTAGGGTGTAGCTCTGAAACTCTGTAATTCTCTGATCATGAGTTATAATCGCTGTTCATAATGCTTTCAATTGATCTAATTCATTGTTATGTTGGCATGATGACATTATATTAATACTGTAGTATTAAATCATTGTTTAATGATATGCAGCTTAGCTTGGTGCTTTTTAATGGAACTTTGAAACCTGCTAAGGCTGAACGCACACTGATGAGGCATTTTTAGTGCTGCGAGGCAAAATATTATTCTGATGTTAGTAGCTAACGGATTGATAGTAACTAACTTATGTAAAATTAAATTAAAATTTCTATTGCAATTTCAAGAAGAAGTATCTTCCAGTACGCTTACCAATGAGACATTTTTAGTGATGTGAGCCAAAATGTAATTTTAATTCTTTTTAGCTGTGGATTGATAGTACCTATGTGAAATTGATTTCAACATAATATATTCTTATTGACATTTCAAGAAAAAGTATCTTGCAGTACAAAAGATTCATCTAATGTCGAGTAATTGTCAACACTACTGACCTTGATGTTTTGTTTTGATCATTCAACTTCTAGTTCATCAAACTGTGTGATACAGATATTGGAATGATATTTGAATGTTAGCCTGTCACAATCCTTCAATTTATCATTGCCAATTTCAAGTTACTTCGTACCGTTACTGTTGTTTTATAAAAGTATTGATTCATCAATTTCCAGTTCCAGAGTTTTCGATTTGTTGGATATTTGTGTATGATACTTGAATTCAATTGCACAGTTATTAGACCTATTATTTATACCGATGATTATGATTTATGAGCTATTAGACCGAAAATTTAAGCTATTTCTAATTATCAAGTACTGCTGTAGTTTGATGAAAGTATCAGGCGATTCAATGAAGGTACTTGGAATGCATTAGAATACATTAAGGTTCACCCCTATGTATTAGAATATAATATATTAGAATTTATATTATTTACCTTGGATTCAATCATGGAATTGAACCAGGATGCCGGAATGCAAACATAATATAAATCTATTAAAAATATCTAGAACATACTGGACTTCATGGACATAACATTAACACGGTCATGAACAATTAGATAGATTTTTGTCAACCATTATCTTAGTGCTAAATATTACTGAATAGTGACAAGTGAAAAGTGGGCTGATCTCTTATCTTCATGTCAATGAATACTAGGCATCAATGTCTCCGTCTGAAAGCTATTGTTTGAGCTCAAGGATTTAAGTCTCTTTGTTCTTGGATTGAATGGGCATTGTGAGTTGTATAACATCATAAAAGCGCGATTTATGTGTTAATGCAATGGCAAATCATCAATTCATCAGTGATATTGATGGAGGAGTGTTAATATTGATTCAAAGCTCCAAAATTATTCAAAAAATTCCTTATATTATAAAATACAAATACTGTATGTATGAGTATGTGTATAAGGAGTTTTAATATTAAATGAAAAGACAAGATGTTGTCAAACCACTGATTTATTAGAAAATCGAGATACCGGTTTTGGTTGTTACACCATTATCAATCTCTGGTAAACTGGAAATTTAACGTACAGAGCAGCAGTATTTATACTAACGGTAAAGCACCGCTATTGGTAGACGCTCTAGCCAATGACCGTGAACGGCTGCCATTGGCCTAGACAAGCTCCTCCCCGATTAGCGGTTCATTCAAACATTACAAAATGGCGATTCAAACAGAAAACACAATTGAAGATCAATAAATAGCTACAATAACCTAAGAAATAAATGAAACAGTATTACGGAAGAATAAGAAAAACAAAGGAATAAACTAATACCGTAATATCTGCCTAACAAATTATGATAAAATGAGATTTGTGGTGTTGTATTGATTGAAATGAATTTGGTCATTCAAACTCAACTGTTGATCATCTTTTGTTACCCTAGTTATTTCTAGAGCTTCCAGAATGTTGAGAATTCTGCCCTTGTTATTAAAATGCAGAAACTCAACATTCTCCTCGGCCTTGAACTTGTGATTATTTGTTATCAAATGTTCAGCAAAGTTTGAATCCCCATTACACTTATTCCAATCTTTGATATGTTCTTTCACCCTGATTTTGAAACTTCTACCAGTTTGACCAACATAGGTCGCATTACAATCCCCACTATAGAATCTATTTAGCTGCAGTAAAGATATAATTGATGTATGGGATAGAAGTGGGGTATATAGGCTTAGATTATTATCCAATACTATTGTTTAATTTATCTCTAAATTATAGTTTCCAATACTTCATTCTATATCCTTACTGATCTTCTGATTTCTTTTTCAGTTAACTCTTCAAAAGCAATGTTATCTCCCATGATAATGTTGAACATTTGTGTGGATTTTTATAAGCTCTTTTTTTTGGTTTCCATACATATCCTAAATCTTTCATTCTCATGCTTGTCTTATAATTGTATCTTAACAATCTTGAATTCAATAATGCATTAGGAGTAGTTGTGATGATAAATTAGGATTCAAAAATTAGGATGCAAAATTAATAATAGTAGCCATTGTATAACATTCATCTTCTAATTTGCTAAGGTGGCTCTACCTTGTTTCAGAGTTTGGTATTTTGCTAACATACATGATTTTCACGAATTTACTGGGAATATATTTTACTGGAGGAATATCAATTTGAAGTTGATAGTGTCATACCATCCATTAAAAAATAGCCTAATCTTCAAACCATTTACTTCAACATGCAACTAAAATTCATTGACTAGCATCTATATTTTATCTCCTGAATTTTACACAGTAACCTACTGTGTAATATGTGTGCTACCTACTCGTTGAGACCTATAAATTCATTATTAGGCCTTCATCAAGCGATCTTTAGTGCAAAGATGTTCATTAGCGTGTAGTAATAGCAGTGTGTCTTGTTCGCGTGTCTGAGTTCATGTCAAGGTTCTTCTTCATACCTTCTTTTTATTCTACTTCTTGACTGTATGAAGCTAGATGCAGTTATGCAGAACTACATTATTGCCTTGAGGTAGCTTTCACTTCGATAAAAAAAACTGGATCAATTCTCCACAGGAAATAAATTGATCTGCTAAATTTAATGAATCTTGTTGAGTAACAATTGAATGACGATTGAGGAATGAAGAGGATTGCTCAAGTATTTCTATTGATTGCATTTTTTATGTCTGCCACCAAAGAAGAAAATTTATTTCATCACAATAATTATTTTGAAATAAATTGTTCTTATTATTATTATTTGAAATAAATAGTTTGTAAGCCCTATAGATCTATTCAGTATTCAATAATATATTATCTTCTGGATAGAAATGCACTGTACCGGCTTATTCACAACAATCGCACTGAAACCCCTTATCATTTTCACTGTATTCTGATTTATTCTATTATGTCTGTAATTTATCTCATTCTGTTACTTTTATTTTGAATGATTTTTCCTTCGCAGGTGTTATCACGGCCATATTTTTCGTGGGCACCCCGATCGGAGCCGGCCTAAGCGGTTTCCTGAGATCGCTGATCGGCTTCTACGGCGTTTTTCTGTTCAGCATCTTCTGCGATCTGCTGTCCCTGCAGCTGGGCTACATTCTGATCACGAATCCTCCGCGCCAGCATCCGCCCGCCAAGACTTCGGCCTGGGATGGCCTTGTTGATCCCAATGAAATTGTGCGATCGGTGAAAACCGTTTTCAGAAAAAGAGACGGCTATGAGAGGTTCATCATTCTGGCAATGATTGTGATATCGACCATGACGGCTTGTCCTGCACATGGTGAGTTATTCTATTCTATTGAGTTATGTTTATTGCTGGAAATGTATTTTGTGATTATTGTTTCTGGTGAAATAATATAAAAACATATTCTATTCTATTCTATTCTATTCTATCTCTATTCTATTCTATTCTACTATTCTGTTCTATTCTATTCTATTCTGTTCTATTCTGTTCTGTTCTGTTCTATCTGTTCTGTTCTGTTCTGTTCCTGTTCTGTTCTGTTCTGTTCTGTTCTGTTCTGTTCTGTTCTGTTCTGTTCTGTTCTGTTCTGTTCTGTTCTGTTCTATTCTGTTCTGTTCTGTTCTGTTTCTGTTCTATTCTGTTCTGTTCTGTTCTGTTCTGTTCTGTTCTGTTCTGTTCTGTTCTGTTCTGTTCTGTTCTGTTCTGTTCTGTTCTGTTCTATTTCTGTTCTGTTCTATTCCATTCTGTTCTGTTCTGTTCTGTTCTGTTCTGTTCTATTCTGTTCTGTTCTGTTCTGTTCTATTCTGTTCTGTTCTGTTCTGTTCTGTTCTGTTCTGTTCTGTTCTGTTCTGTTCTGTTCTATTCTATTCTATTCTATTCCTGTTCTGTTCTGTTCTATTCTGTTCTATTCTGTTCTGTTCTATTCTATTCTGTTCTATTCTATTCTATTCTGTTCTGTTCTATTCTATTCTGTTCTATTCTGGAAATTATCATGGTATGGAAATAATCATGGTATGAAATAATCATGCGCATGGTGGTTTTCAACAATGATGGTTTCTTGATCCATTATGAACTGCGGTGTATACATACTACTGATTTTCAACTTTCGAAAATTCTTAGTATGTGGTTTCATGGAATGCGAGTTGGTACGAATCGCAAGCGGAAGGTACCCACACACTAGACACACATAATATCATGGTTTGTAACAGTAGTGTACCTTTGCTCGCAACTCGCATCCAATGTAACTGTGGCTTAACGCTTATTTTATCATTAGTTTTAAGCTCATTCAGGTCTATTTTTTGTGATATTCTAATGATGCCTATTTCCTGATGATATTCTGATAATGCCTATTTCCTGATGGTATTCTGATGATGCCTAATTTTCTGTCAATATTCTGATGAGAATACAATTATCTATAGCTTAGGCTACAGTTTATATCCGATGCAATAAATTCATAAGTGTAAGTGGGCTGACACACCGAAGCAACAAACAACTAGCAACACATGGATCATATGATCGTCTACTCTATACAAACAAATAGTCCAATGCACACCTAAAGAAGCTCTTTCAGTGTGTATTGGACTGTATAAATGAAGAATCATATGATCCATGTAATAGTGTATTTCAGTGCGAGCCCACTAAAGAAGTGCCTTAATTTTTCCTGTAGGTACATCATAAACTATGAAAGTCTATGAAACATGTAAATTCCAGATTTACATGTAAATTTATAATACTGGCCTGCAAATAAAGGTCAAATTTGGATTCTTACGGTTAGATTAATCATTTTCATTTTAATTCTATTTCAATTTTAATCATTTTCGTTTATTTCTAATTTCGTTTCTACAATGCTCCATTGCAGGGGAGTACTCAGTTTTATTATTCTATACAAGGTACAAATTCCATTGGAACGAAGTCACATACGGAATGTATGTCCTCTACAAAATGGTGGTCATCTTAATAGGTGAGTTCAATTTTTTCCATAGATTCATGTTATTGGTAGGCTATTATTCTATCGACTCATATGAAATTAATAGCCTACATATTATTGGGGTGATTCACGTCCTTACCTACATAATTCTACATACCTACCTACCTAACTACCTTACATACCTACATACATAGACCAATTTAAAATTAATTTGTTTCTCATTAAAATCAATCTGATTTAAAATTATCTTGAATTGTAGATACGGAAAATAGTAGGCTATTCACTTTTTATTTTATTTTAATGGTATTCAATATTATTTGGTTTTCTGAATCATAGTTATCAGATGAAAGTAATAATGTCGGTTCTATTAACCCCTTTCTAGATCCTTAATGTCGGTAATTGGCTTGCTTTGATTATCACAGAAATTTACTTTTTTGAAATAATGTAGGACACATTTTTAACCAGCTCCTAAAACCAGAGTTTATAGACCACTTTTTATTCATTCTCTACTTGTTAATAGAGGGAAAGTAATGGAATGTCTTTCAAGTATTGCTTTGAGTTCATATTTCAGCATGCTCTGTCTAAACCGCAGACTAGGTTGATGAATTTGCAATGCCATTAAAGGCTATTATTACAACCTGCAGTACACCGTTATTATTTTGAAATTGGTAGAGTAAAGAAACTAGAATAGTATGTCGACTGTTGCGAAGTTGCTGTACCAATGTGGGAAGTGAAATGTCGATAAAACGTTTTTTCCTAATTTTTTATCTGTGAAGCTTCGATTGCTAAGTAGGAAACATTTTGCAACGCCTTGGAATTATTTTAAACTAAATATTAACAAAACAAGAAATATCTTCTTTTTCCACTAAAATTCATATCAATCAATATTTTTTTGTGAATGAATTCGAATGAACAGTTGAATGGAGGATTCGATGAACTTTTTGAATCAATATGCTCTTGATTAGCTTACTAGATGTAATTAACCTTTGAGTGGTCTATCAAGTGCTCCAATGTAAAAATCGACTGTACTTGATACTATCTTAAATTATGTACTTATTTCAAGTGCTTGAATATAGTACGTTACTAAATGTAGCTAGAATTTCACGTTGATATAATTAAATCTATTAGCCTAAATATTATGTAAGCTTATGATAAATATGGGTACGTGGGGATGAGATGAAAGTTTGCTCGATTTAGATGAAAAATAATCAATTATTTTTTACTCATGATAGGCCTACTCACACATTTACTGTAATACAAATCTAACACTTTGAGATGGAACTGTTGATCAGTTTTTTCTCTATATCTTGATCTTAGTTTGTTTTTCTTTTTTCTATTCATCTCTTTTGTATCAGTTTATGCTCGATAACGAGTAAAATATTCATCGATTGATTGACCGACCTTATTGTGTTTTCTAGCATATTATTTACATTTGAATGGATGGTGACAATAATTTAGTCTTAGGCAAATTTTTAAAACAATAATTGTACTTATATTTATTTTCAGTAGTTCTTTTCCACAAAATTTCATTTTAGTTACGAAACTGTTATCTTTCTATTGTGAATATTGGATATACATGTTCGTTCCAAGGAAAACTTTTTGACTTTTTTTCTGTTGCAAAAATAGCAAACTTTTCATCAAAATTTTTTCTGTAAACATGCAAATAATAATTTCAATGTTTTAACTAATAAACGAAATAATCATTTCGTACATTAAAACTCAAATTATTCCATCGCATCAAAAAGAACAAGTTACTCTCATTCCTCCCCTAAGTTACATTCTAAGCTGTTTTATACTAACAACTCTATTCACAGTTCTATAAAGAAATTGGTTTTTTTAAATGAAATATTCATTCTATCCAAGTTCAAACCCTTCACTCACCACTAAGAACAAGTTACTTTTAGTCGTCACAGTTTCAAAAGTACGGCAGTGACAACTGATGCATGCAGCAATTTTTCTCATTCAAATAAGTTACTATTGACTATTCCAGGCACGGCTTTTGCAATGGGACTTCTAAGTAGATGCTTAAAAGTTCGCGACTCAATAATAGGCTTAGCGGCTTGCTCGACTCTGGTGATAGCTGCCACCGGAAACGCCTTTGCAGATCAAGCCTGGGAACTTTATTTCTGTGAGTACAATCTACCTATCTTCAATATCGATTCTAGTTTTATCAATTGTCGTTCTTTATCATTATTATTTAATAGCTTAGGTACTCATTAAGATGCTGTGATCAAAATGTCAATTGACTTAATTTTGATTTGATTAATTAATTTTAGTTTCAATTATTATTAAATTAAAAGTTCGATTAGCTCTCCCTTTAAACAAATTCTTTAGAATGATTTTTAATATTCATCCACTTATTATTCAATATGCAATGTAGTATAGCAGGATCCATTTAACTTGTCAGAAATCAGCTGTTTCGGTAATAATTAAACAGTGACTTCGACACAATAATCAAAAGGCTTAAAAGTCTTAAAGACCTTTATTAAAGTCTTTAAAAGACCTTTTTAAAGAAGACCTTTCAAAGAATAACTTTTTAAAAGACCTTTTCAATAATCTGAGATTCAGCATTTGTAGGTTAAGTATTGTGATATTGCTCAGCATTTCTGACAAGTTTATTGCTGTCAATATTCAATTGTCGTTCTTATCAGTTTTAATAGCTTAGGTACTCTAAGATCCTATAATCAATTCAATTCACTTAATTTTGATTCGATTAATTAATTTTAGTTTTAATTATTAATAAATTGAAAGTTCGATTAGCTCTCCCTTTAAACAAATAACAGACAAATTCTTTAGAATTATTTTTGATATCCATTCACTTATTATGCAATATGCAATCTAGTATAGCACGATCCATTTAACTTGTCAGAAATCAGCTGTTTCGGTAATAATTAAACAGTAACTTCGACACAATAATCAAAAGGCTTAAAAGTCTTAAAGACCTTTAAAGTCTTTAAAAGACCTTTTTAAAGAAGACCTTTCAAAGAATAACTTTTTAAAAGACCTTTTCAATAATCTGCGAGATTCAGCATTTGTAGGTTAAGTATTGTGATATTGCTCGTAAAAACATATGTTTTCTGACAAGTTAAAAGGATCCTGCTATACCCTACATTGCCTACATACAAAGAACACTATTATCAATTAATTGAAAAATTTCAAGGACTTTTATTAGAGGTACTAGAACAACTCTCCACAGTATTCTACCAATTCAAACTCAAAAAAATTGAAAGGGAGCTTAGAAAAGTTGTTGAATATGAAAAGTTTTCCAATCAACTAGTTAAAAATTCCCTAATTAAACACTAATGCTCATTATTATTATTTTTAGAACGAAGCTATTATAAGTTGGTGTTGGGCTATAACCGATGCTTCATAGCTGATTGTGTAATTTCTCGATACTCGATAGTGTAATTTCGATACTTGATAACCGATTATAGCCAAAGTCCCTGGCAGGAAGTAAAGTTGGAGAGAGGATCCGGTCAGCCTGGTTTATGTTTACACTCCCGACAATATTCAAACTTCCCTCCTCCGATAATATCCCTCGCTACAGTGATGAAAACTTGAAAATAGTTTGGTAATCACCATTGAAAAAAGTTTTTTTTCTTTGTTCACTCTCTCACTTTTTTCATCTCCATCTATAACTTCTTCATCAACTTTCTATTGATGTACACGTTTACTTCAATTATTATGCCCTTTCATCTATATTTTATTGCAATTCAAAACGAATTTATTTTCTTTGATCTACTTCTTTACCCTTATCTATTCTTTTCACAATTTTTTATTCCTAGTTATTTCCATGTTCCTTTCTCGTCTACCTTTCCTTTCCAGTATTTTTCTCTTTCCTTCCTAGTATATAATTATCATATCTAAACCAGAAAATAATTCGATTTATAATAAGAACTCAATTTACAGAAAATTTATACAGTGATATTACTCTATCCAAGACAGATAACTGAATATTGATTATAAATATAATTGAATATTGACTATAAATATAACTGTATATTGATGTATTTAAACGAATAATGACGGATTAAATAAGAGTATGAATCTCTCTTCAGTGAAACTATTTTTTTTAAATTGAAACTGAAGACAATTTAAAATTGTCTCTAATCAAGTGATAAACACCAAATTAACCACTTGAGACTTGAAATTTCAGCTTGATACTAACATTTTGTAGACGATAATTTGACATCAATAATTCGTTTCAAATTAGTGGCTTTTGAATTTGAGTTAAGAACTAAGATAAGATTGTCAGTTACTCATATTTTTCACTTAATACAGTATTTTGGGTTTATTATTAATTCTACTCGCTTGGCAATCACTTCCTGTAATTCTCATTACTTAAAATCATTTGTAACCTTTTTGCATTCCCTTACAATAATTTCAACTCTCTATTCTCTTATCTTTTGTCCATAAATTGATTTTCCTTTCTACAGGAATAATATTCCTTGAATAGGATTAATTCCAAATAATGACGCTTTGAATGTGGCAAGGCGCTTCCTCTATGGTAATGAAATGAGTACCAAGTTATTTTGGTGAATACAAATATTTTCACATGCACTTCTTATTTCTGGCTTATCCCTTTCACTGCAATAAGACATTTTGAAGCATGATCAAATTTCCCCAACCAATGAGACGTGTTGAAGATTTCAAAATAATTCTGGAATAGGATTCCCAAGAGAGCATCGCTTTGAGATTCTAGTTGGAGACCGAACTAATGACAACTAGATGCAAATTGGTTGCTAGTCTATGACAAGGCTCCTTGTCAGTTGTCAGACGTTGCTCTGATTATCTGTTGCGTCTTATTGGCTCTTTAATGATACAACAGAGCTTTGAGCATGAACATGATTTTGTGTTAGTTTTTCCAGCAAGAGTGTAGAGTTATAATAAGATATCGAGTAACAATATGATTCATGATTCAGGAAGCATTAGGATTTTGTTAAAAGCTTACAGCTTCATTAGGATCTTGTCTTTCAATATGGGAGTAACATAACAAACAAGAATAAATAGGAGACAACTTAAAATTATGAAATTATATACCTAGCTGTATATTTTCTTTCAAATTGACAGTTGAAAAACCTGAGAGACTTCAAGTTGTTTGTAGGAAATATTCCACACCTTTTGTAAATCCGATCTCAGCTAGCTTTTTGCGATTGAAGCGCTCTTAACGTAATGGAAAATTCTTGAAGAGCTGTAGAACGTTCGCATTCCTTTGTACTAAGCTTTCTTTATTGCTGTTTAAAATGAGATGTGCAGCGAATATATTTGCGAGCTTATTTCCGCAGTGCTGCGTCCTGCTTAAGGATAAAATAGAATAGAGTAGTTGCAGAGAAATTTAATAGCTCAAAACACTAAACCTCTGCTCGCCATTTAGATTGGATCACGTTTTTATTCACAACTTGGGATTTGAATTGTTGGAATTCTAGGGCAGCTGTTTGTAAAAAGATTCCTGTTTATTGTAAAACTTCTTCAGGAATAGAAGATTTTCTGGTTTTTATAATATTGCATTATTATATTTATTCAGCATGAAAAGAAATTATATATATTTTTCGTGTTTTATTGTTTCTCACAAGAATAAGTCCAGTATCATCTGTATTTATTTATTCGTAATATTATTTAATTATGTCATTCCGGTCATTCGTATTTAATTCTGTCATTTTAATTACGTTATTCGCAATGAACAGAAATTGATTTTTTACGTGTTGTATTCTTTTTCATAAAAATAAGTATAATATCATCCGTATTCATTCATCCGTAATATTATTATATTTATTCAATATAAAAAGAGATCAACTTTTTACGTGTAGTATTGTTTTTCATAAGAATACTGTATCTCTAATCTCATCCGTATCAGTTATGTCTTCAAACTTCGCCGTTTTACGTAGATAAGACGCTATCACATCATTATTGCTTCATCACTGCCCGGTTTCTCAGTTGTTCAATAAACTACTGAATCAATAATTTTTTTCATTTGAAAAAACATGTTTATTATTATTATTAAGCTTATGGCTTTTTTTGGCGGAGAGACCCTTTCGGGTGTTCCGCCTTGCCGAATTATCCAGTTTTCCCTAATGAGAAATATGGAAAAACATTATAGGTTAAGTCCAACACTGAATTTTCAACTTTTCAATATTTATTTATTTTCAACATATTTATTGATTCAATACTGCTATTTGATCCATGAACTGTTCATTGAACGACTGAGAACCCGGGCATCCATCTAATATACTTGAAGTATTTCTAAATAATTATAAAGTTTATAATTTTAAAAATCCAATAATATTATCAATGATTCAAATAATTACTATAATGGCTGAACTAATTTCTTCTTAAGTAACCGTTTCATCCATGACGTTCTGACTTTAAAAATATTAAAGAAGATATATTGTTTCCATAAAGAATAATATTAATGTAACTTACTATAGAATAATAATGTAAAGTTTCAAAATAATATTTTACAAAAGCGGGTGGGTTTCACTTAGTGAAGTTTTCAACTCAATTCTGTTTAGTGTTTGTGGAACCAACAACCAACGATACTGTAAACAGTGGACAAGAAGCTTTTTGTTTTGGTGAGCGGCAGCGAGACTGTAATTTCTAAAATCAACTTTAATAAATTTATGGAAACTAATCCTGGCTCTTATCCTCGCCACAATTACGTTTCGTCAAAGTGCTTTTCCAGGTGTCGTTTGCTAATCTTCCCTGGTAAGCCTTCTTTTCTTTGTGCCTTTTCTTATTCGTTTCCTGCTTTTCTCACGTTTCTTCTCTCTCACCTTCTATTATTTCTTTTTGCAACAATCTTATTTCTCCCACAGTGTTCTTTTTCTATTCTCTCGCACTATTTTTGTTATCCATTTCCTTTTCCCCCTTATACTTTTCTTTATACTTCTTCACTTCACTTCTTCTCTATATTCGTTCCAGTTTTTGTTTTATCTTTCATCCTTTATCTTCTACTTATTATTTTTCAATTCCAATTATTCTTTTCTTCTTCTTCTTTTTCTTCTCATTCTTTTTTATGTGTTGTAATTGTTCATCCTCTTCTCCCTTTCATCTTCTTCCTTTCCTTATCTTCTAATTTTCTTTCCTCTTCTTTCTTTCTCCTTTTTCTACTCTTCCCCCTTTCTTTCCATTGTTGAACATCATTTCTTGACCTCAAATTTTTCCTTCTCATGCTTCTCTCATCTTCTTCACTCTCTTATTTTCCATTCATTTCCTCCTCATTTCTTTCTCCTCTTGTTCATTTTTTCCTCCATAATCTATTGTCCACTTAATTCTTCTTCTATTGTTCTTCCTCTATAATTCTTCTTCATCTTGTTCATCTTTTTCTCTGTTTTCCCATTCTATTCCGCTATTATTCTTGCTTATCTTGAAATCCACTTCATCTGCTCTCAATTTCCTTCTTTCCTCCCTCTTTTTTCTCCCCAATTTTCTCGCTCCAGGCTGTTCTCTTCACTCCTCCCTCTCCTCGTTTTTTGTGTTTTTGTTTCTCTCCTCTTCTTCCTTTTTCGTCTTCTTGTTGCTCTCCACTTTATTGTCTTCTTTCTCTTTCCTTTCTTCCTCTATCGCCATCTCTGCTTTCTATTTTCTCTTCTTCCTCATTCATTCTTCTTCTCCTTCTTATCATCTTCTTTTTTCTCGTCTTCTTATGGCTCATCTCTCCGTTTCCATTTGATGTAATTCTTTCCTTAGCCCGCATTTCGCTGAGTTCCACCTTGAATTACAATCAATTCATCCTTGCCCGTCTCCGAAGGCTTTTTATCTTGTACGAAAAACACGAATTAGAAAATCCGAAGCTTGCTTGGTGGTTTTAATCCGCTGATAAGCTGCTAACCTGAGATTTATCCTTGGTTTAGTAATGGACTGCAACCGAAGCATCTTGAATTTCACACCCGTATTATTTGCTGTCAATACTGTCAGCACTGAACCAAGACTGAAAACAGCTATTTGTGCAACTTGAGTGAAAAAGTGGATGTTTCTTTCTCTGCGAAAAATGTTTTTCGAGAGTTCTTTTTGGGGTATTCGAGTTTATTTGGGGTATAACTTCAGTTGTAACAATGTACCGCCGTCTATTGAACGCAATAGGTGTGATTCGTTACTGTGCGGATATTGGGCTCAAAACGTTGATTGAGTTGAATTTGAGGAATGTATAACTGGTTAATTTTGCTAAAATAGCTAGATTGGAAATAGATTATTGTCATTTCAATTCATTGTTATGTCTCTAATGATCAAACTGTGTAAAAATGAATCCCCTAAACAATATTAACATGACTACATCCTATCCTAGTGAATGAATTCTCATAAACTTTTATATAACAGCTGTGTTCATACACATGAACTTTGTAATAAAGTAATTCATTGTCATATTCGATGCCTTAGCTAGATAAACCAGATATAAGTGGGACTCTTGTCTGAATTCGGGTAGACAAGAAAGATATAATTTCAAAATCAAATCTGGGGCATGTTTCCTAAACATTTACAAGTAAAACAGAGAGAAGAGGGGCGCATACTAGACATGAATACCACGGAATAATGTGCAATAAAGCTATAAAAATAGTGTAGGTATTTCTTAATTCTTAATTACAGGATTCAACTTTCATGAAACAGGCCCCAGAACTTTATTCCGGAACGAATGAAAGAGCTTGGAATAGAATGTGATTTTTTGGAGAAATATGATGATTTTGGATTAGATTGGAAATGGATTTGCTCACTCATAACACGATCCAAGGAAATCGTGACCTGCTAATTGTTAATTGCTTAATTATATAGGTACTGAGAGATCGGTTCATCGTTCTCAGTGAATGAAAACTCATTTGGAAAATATCTAAAAGAATAATAATAGGAATGTAATTAAAAGTAATGAAATCCCTTCATTGACCAATATGATCTAATGGGCCTATGCAGAAAATAATTGAAATATGCCTGAAAATTCAACCAATAATAATATGAATTAATTTCGACCAACAAATTTCTAGTAGGTTAGCCGTGAGTTGTTTGTCCCCTGTCGCTAGCTTAGCAGATAGATCATTTGCTTGAAGCGAGTAACGCAAGTGAAACATTTCAAAACAAGCAATCGCCATAAATCTGATGGCTGACATATATTCAACAGAAATGCACACCGCCTGAGGAAGCAAGTTCGGACGCTAAGTTCCGAGTCGACCATTAAATCTAGCTGGCAGAAATCGACTCCATCGCACTCCCTCTGTCTCTCACGGTATTTCTCTCTGTCACTCAAACACACAGTCTTCCTCTGTCTCTCTCTCTCAATATCTCTGTCACTCTTGCTTGCATCCTTTCTCATACACTACTTTTTCCTTTTCTCTTCCTGCCTTCTCACTCGAATTCACCCTCTCTACTCTACTCAGCTTATTAGTTGGAAAGTAAATAATCTTATTTATCTCTCTCTTCCTCTCTCATAGTATTTCTCTCTTTCTCTCACACCCTTGCATCTTGCTATTCAATACACTCCCTCTTCTCTCCTCATCTTAATATTGTCTGAAAAGCAATAAATTGAATTTCCTTTCTTTTAACTCTGTACTTATTTATTTTTTATAAACTTCCTTAAACTCTTTCCTCAATAATAAAATTCTAATAGGTATGGATTTTAATATTCAAATAACTCAATAAATAGGTCTATAAAGTAGCTAATAGCTTTTGTATTCAAAATATCCTGAAGATTATAACACTTATTATCTGACTATTATCTATCTATCTCTGTTTTTTCTCAAGATATAATTTTTATTTTCTGCCAAGAGAAAATTGTATTCAATCAATTGATTTTCTTTACAAACCTTTCACAACATAATTCTTTTTCTATCTCTTGTTCTCTGTTCATATCAATCACGTGATACTTCTCTTCCGCTCTCTCTGTCTGTCTCTCGCGCTCTCACTTGTTATTATTATTTCAAAATCATCCACATTACCTCTATTTTTCTTTTAAAGTAGTACACATCACCTTTCTCCTTATTTCTTTCCATTTCTATCACAGAATCATCTCTTTTTCTCTTTGATTTTCTAACAAACCTCAAACTTATTATTATTATGATCTTGCGTTTTCTTCACTTATCTCTCACACCACTTACCCTCATTTCTCTCTATATTTTTGATTTTCTCTCAAACATCTTACATTATTATCATCTTACTTCACTTTACTTCAACTATTATTTCCCTCTCTCTATCTCCCTCTTTCTCTTTGTCTCTGATTTTCTCACAAACTTTGCTCTCTCCTCATATCTCTTCCACGAGATTTCATGTCCTATTCACTCCAACCTCTATTTCTTTCTCTCTCTCTCACTTTCTCTTCGTATCTTTAGCTTAGATTCTCTCACAAACTTTGCTCTCTCTTCATCTTTCCTTTCTCGCGCTTTCTTGTCCTCTCCACTTCAACCTTTATTTCTCTCTCTCTCTCTATCTCTTTCTCTCCAGTTCTCTCTGCAAATCTTTATGACGTGCAATATTTTGGGCGCCCACCGTTTCCTTTGGCTGTGTGATAAACGGCCCTAGGTATCATTTCCGGCCAAACAACTTACCCTCTAAACTCTCATACAAAATCATCTTGAGTCCGTTCACCCACTCTCACAGCCGAATTACTTTTATTTCTTTAAAGCATTTGAAAGGAACTGTAGAGCTTACAACAGAGAAATTATTTCCATTCCATTTTGATAGAAAGTGTTGAGAGATTTATGTCTAGTTGTTGGTCTCTCCCACAAATCATTTTTGAGTTCTTCTATGACGAGGCATTTTTAGAAAAACTTGTTTCAAAAAGGCTGTGGTAAGGAGATTATTGTGAAAATAATAGGAATGAAAATCAACTTACGCGTAAATTATATTGAAGTGAATTTGAGAAAAGTAATACATTGAATATGAAGTAACTGAATCGAATGGAATACATTGAGATGAAGCAAGTTGAAAAAGAGATTTTTCTAGCTTTGGGAGAAGGATATAATAACTCCTTTCATGTAACTTAATTGAAGAATTGAAAAAGTTTTAGGCGATTATCTGTTTCTCTATTGTTTTTTGCATTCTATTTGTATGTTTGATCCTATACTTGACAGGACTAGAACTTTTGTAGATTATTTATTATCTACAGATTATAGATTATTATTATCAGTCTTTAGACTGAGAAACATTAAGGGCCGGTTCATGAGCTCGGGATTTAGCAAAGTCCTAAAACGGGTGGCCACCGTAGCATCGACAAACGTTAGCCTCGACACTATGTACTAAGGGCTCTCTAAGCTGCTAACCCACTAACCTGTCGAGACAAACGTTTGACGATGCTACGGTAGCCACCCGTTCTAGTCTAGGACTTGGCTAAATCCCGAGCTCATGAAGCGGCCCTATAATAGTACTATGGTCAATAGTCTACTAAACTATTCATATTCTATCTATCTGAATTTCTATCAATTCAAAACCCGGTTTTATTTTTTACAGATCCGGCAGTGGATATGATGCATGGAGCTGGTGTGGCTGTGGCTAAATCAATCGCTTCAAAAATAGTTCTAAATAACGAGCTCGGTAAGTTTCATCTCAAAAATATTGACGAAAAAATATATGTACAACCAATGTTCACCAAATGTTTCTTATGCATTTTATGTCTGAATTTGTAGTTGAATTTTTTTATCGTATGGCTTTTATTGGTGGGGAGACCCTTACGGGTAGGTTCCACCTCGCCTCATTGCACATTTTTTTGTGTCTTTTTTGTAGTTAAATAAATGATTGATACAGTACTGTTGCTACTGATGGAATCAATACAGCACGTACAACCAATATCATATAAATCGATAATTCAGAAGCAAAGCAAATATCAATTGAACACGTCCGATAATAATAATTCTATAGATGTTTGAATTGAAAACGCCAGAATCGGGAAGCAATTTGAAAGAGCCGAGGTGCAAGTTGGCATGCAATGAATGGGACCTCAATTAGGCGGAGAGGCAACTCTCAGGGCTCAGAATGGCCGGCTGAGAATTGAATTCAGACCAGCCTGCTGTTAATAACTGCGTCAGGACAAGTTGCAAATTCTGTTGCGGGGTTCGAGCTCTCAATTTGAATCACAACCAGAGCACCCGTCGCTTTCCCAGCCATGTTTCAGTCTTGGTTGGGTCTGGCTAACGTTCAATGAGGAGTTGAATACATCGAGCATCTTATGATTCACATGCAATTTTAGATAACTTTTCTATTCTAATTTATTGTTGAATAGATTGTGAATGTATTCCGATGTGTTCAGTTGATATTCGATTCAATTCAATTCAGTGAGTTTTTGTTTCAATTCAATTCAATTCAATTCACTGAATACATCGAGCATCTTATGATTCACATGCAATTTTAGATAACTTTTCTATTCTAATTTATTGTTGAATAGATTGTGAATCTATTCTGATGTGTTCAGTTGATATTTGTTTCAACTCAATAATTCAGTTAGGAGTTGAATACATCGAGCATCTTATGATTCACATGCATTTTTAGATAACTTTTCTATTCTAATTTATTGTTGAATAGATTGTGAATGTATTCCGATGTGTTCAGTTGATATTTGATTCAATAATTCAGTGAGTTTTTGTTACAATTCAGTGAGGAGTTGAATACATCGAGCATCTTTTTATTCACATGCAATATGCAATTTTAGATAACTTTTCTATTCTAATTTATTGTTGAATAGATTGTGGATGTATTCCGATGTGTTCAGTTGATATTTGTTTCAATTCAATTCAGAGAGGAGTTGAATACATATATCGAGCATCTTATGATTCACATGCAATTTTAGATAACTTTTCTATTCTAATTTATTGTTGAATGGATTGAGAATCTATTCTGATGTGTTCAGTTGATATTTGTTTTAATTCAATTAAGTGAGTTTATGTTTCAATTCAGTGAGGAATTGAATACATCGATCATCTTATGATTCACATGCAATTTTAGATAACTTTTCTATTCTAATTTATTGTGAATCTATTCCAGTGTGTTTAGTTGATATTTGATTCAATTCAATTCAGTGAGTTTTTGTTTCAATTCACTGACTAGTTGACTACATCGCGCATCTTATGACTCACATGCAATTTTAGATAACGTTTCTATTCTAATTTATTATGTTGAATAGATTGTGAATCTATTCCGATATGTTCAGTTGATATTTGTTTCAATTCAATTCAGTGAGTTTTTGTTTCAATTCAGTGAGGAGTTCAATACATAGAGCATCTTATGATTCACATGCATTTTTAGATACCTTTTCTATTCTAATTTATTGTTGAATAGATTGTGAATCTATTCCGATGTGTTCAGTTGAGATTTGTTTCAATTCAATCTTGTGTTTCAGTTATTGATTTCATTAAAATTTTACTTCACTTTCTATTGATCTTTTTCCAATCAGTTCATAATTATGTTCAATGTTCAATGAAAGATAGAGACTGTCCGTCTTTCGGAGGAGACGTTAAGCCGTCGATCCCGGCTGCCAAAAGTTCTTCTCTCATCAAAAACGTTCTTCTCTCTTCTAAAAATGATCTTCTCTCATCATAACCACACCCCCATTACTCACTCACAAGCCTGGAGCTCATGTGGGCATCACCCACACAAAAAAAAATGAATGAGCCAATTTTCCAATCACTTGCAGAGGTTGTGATTGAATTGAGTGGATCAAGAATCTTGTGACTCATGCCCGGTTTTTCAGTCGTTCAATAAACTTATTGAATCAATAACTTTTTTTTGCATTTGAAAACACATGGTTATTGATTCAATAGTGCTATTGGATCCATAAACTGTCTATTGAGCGACTGAAAAACCGGGCATCAGATATTGAACTCTTGTTCTATTTTTATTGATCTTATTTCAGCCAGTCATTGAATAATGAAGCTGATGATGCCATTAAGTGCATAAAAAAACTTGTGATTAATTTATTCATTGATTGATTTATTAATTATTCTATGATTTTATTCAACTGTTATTTTATTGATTTACTTGATTGAGTGACTTGAATAATGAGAATAAACTTGACAATATTTATCTAGTTTAATATAGAAACAAACTTATTCTATCATAAATAAGTTCAATTCCTCAACTGCGTGAATAATTTATTAGTCTAGTTAATTATAAATAAATAATTTTATCAATGGAGACAACAATTAGAACCCATTTTGAATCCTTCACACAATACAATAGTTTTAACACCATACAATTAAACGATCACTGTACAACTATACATCATATTATGAACTATAAACAGACTAAGGACCGATTCCATATTATGAAAATTGAACAGAACTATGTAGCTGGTCTGGTGACTAAACTTATATTGTAGGGATAGTCCTTTATTCGTATCATTTAAATGTTCAATTACCAACATTTTTATGATAATCTTCAATGTAACATACTTATGTCTTTTGTGTTAGCATTGATTCATTCAGTTTCTCTTTCTATTTTTCCAGGACAATTGAACAGTGTGATGGCCGTCTCGGAAAATGTGATAGTTTTAGGAATTTATCCTCTGTACAACTATGTCTACCGACAAACATTCCAAACATTCGCCGGATCTTTCTTTCTGCTCTCTGCCGTCATGGGTGTTATTCCTCTTGTGCTTTTCATGTGAGTTATTACTTCTTACACATTAAATTCAATTTTCTTCTGCTTTGAACCGCCTACTCGCTTTCAGAGACCAAAATAAATCAACTTGGGTGCTCTCATATTCTGTCTTGTTCACTCTTCTTGCATCTCTATTCTTCTAAAACCGAATTCTGTTAGTTTTTCCACATCTCCCAAGTTTTTTCTAGTCTGATTTCTATTTTTTTAAAGATTCATCCTTTTATGTTTAATATTTGAAATTTATTTAATTTTTATTCTTGTACAGTTTCCTTACTATTGTGATGGAATTATGTTAGTTTTTGCAGATTCTTCAAATTTTCCACTTTTTTGTATAGTCTGATTTCTTCTCCTATTTTCTTCTGTCCTATTCAAGCTTTCATACTTTATTCTTGTAAAACTATCTCATATTTCAAGAACATTGTTGTTATGCATGAATTTTTTATTAGTTGCTTCAAGCTCTCATTGTTGCTCCTTACTTATCTTTAATCATAATTTATTATCATTCCTATCTTAAACGTTCCTCAAGTAGGCTATTATCTTATAGTGTGATTTGGCAATATTTATTATTTACTGAGATGAATGATTTTAGCTTGATCAATTTCCATTTGGAATTTGATTATCTAGATCTCTAATATTGAATTGCACCAAGCAAGATCAATTTTGATCCCGGATCAGTACAATGCTAATCAAATGGGATCAGTTGCGTTGCAATTATCCAGTTGCTTCCTGTATGTACGTAGCCTTAAGGAATTTTTCTAATCTTTAGATGTTTTATTCTCAACTTATAAGATTTATTCATTTCTAAATTTTCAGATAAATGTTTTTAGTATATGTTATTAACTGGAATATTGTTCAATCTTGATTCCAAAATGATTTATACATTATGATGTGTGAAGAAATTTCTGAATTTTAAAAGATGAACTCTCAATTTACAACTTTTATTACTACCCTAACTCATCAGGGTAGTTATGCATGAAAGTGCAGATAACCCAGATATAAATTTGGATGAAGAAGCGGACATAGAGTTTTATTACGTACTTGATTAGAGTTTTTATCGAAATTTGAGTACAACTTCATAAAAATTTTAGTACTGCATATTCCTCAACGACCGGATATGTCAGGATAATACAAGTTTATTTCCAATTTCTAGAAAAGCATAGAGTTCAATCCATATAAAGACGGTGATTTACCAAGTTCATGATGTAACTTCCATAAGACACTATTTCGATTTAGAAAATCATCTATTATTTGAGTAATAATCTTGTCTTTAAAAGGCTTCAATTTCATTTCAGCAGTGGAATTAGAAAAGTCTTTCATTGTCATCTATTACATGAACAAACCTCAACGAACCCTGAATAACAGTCATGCAATGCAAAATGTAATTACAATTCTGTGCACATTACGCAAGAGAATTATAGATGTCATGTTGATTACAGCCTCTATTCTAATTATATGTGAATAGCGTGGGATGTCATGTATTATACTCAATATTTCTACTTTAACTAGCCATATACACTGTAATTTTTTGAATTGTCAGAATCAGCTCTCTGTACTCTTGTTAACTTCTTATCACACAAATTTTACTTGTATATTTTGTCTAATTTATGGTTTATAATAATTTGGTTTGGTTATAATAATTTAACATGAACATAAGGCTAGGCGTACACCGGTTAGTCAAGACAAGACAAGACGAGATTAGTCACGTTTTGTCACAGTACTTCACATAGTTGCTTAGACTAGGCGTACACCGGTTAGTCAAGACAAGACAAGACAACTATGTAAAGTACTGTGACTAGAAGTGACTAATCTCGTCTTGTCTTGTCTTGACTAACCGGTGTACGCCTAGCCTTATGAAGCAACACACACCGATTAGTCACTGCATCAGTGTGTGCAAGAACATGAATTTTCTTGTAAAACTTAGTTATGTTAGTTATAATAATAATAATCTTACATGAGCATGAAACATACGATTATTATTAGGACCTGGATTGGGTCTTATTATGTGTTCCAAACTAATAAAACCCAGTAATAAACGAAACTGAAAACATGGAAAACACCTTCCAGGTAGCTGCGAGTTATTTTAAACCACTTGTGAAAATGTTAACAACGTTTTCAGCATGATATCGCGGAGCATCTCCAGTATGTTCATTTCCTTATAGCCTTAAATCATAACGTGGAAAAAGTTGCAAGTTGTCGGTGACCGTTTTTGTGCCTCGGACCGGCTTTGTTCCGATAAATAAGTGGTCTTAAACGTGTCGGCTATTCTGATAAAGTGTCCAATTTATTTCCGTGTGTGGCGATTTTAATTTCTTGTGCGCGCTCGCCACCAGATAGCAGCAACACGTGTGAGAATTTAGACCGGTTATTATCGTAGAATTGTTGTTAAGGGTATGAAAAGGGTGGACTTGATTCTCGATGTCCTTTTTAGTGAATGCCTGAGACTTGGTCACACTGTGAAGTAAGCGGAGAGTTGGTCACACTACTAGTTATGCCCACCTGTTACTTACCAAATAAGGCTAGGCGTACACCGGTTAGTCAAGACAAGACAAGACGAGATTAGTCACGTTTAGTCACAGTACTTCACATAGTTGCTTATGAAGCAGCACACACTGATGCAATGACTAATCGATGTGTGTTGCTTCATAAGCAGCTATGTGAATTACTGTGACTAAACGTGACTAATCTCGTCTTGACTAACCGGTGTACGCCTAGCCTTATTACTGTTACTGGCTGAGACGTTATTTCCAACAGTTGGATGAAGCGATTTATAACTGATAATTGACAAGTTTTCTCTCAAAATAGAAGAAATGGGTGATGGAAAAATTGGTCTACATTTACAAGATAGAATTATTAATTAATTTAATAATTCAATCAATCACGAAATAGATTATTAATTTAACGATTCAATCAATTGAGAAATAGGTTATTTGGTTGTCAAACATACAGAATTTGATTCCTTTTAACCATTTATAGAAACCATTTAGTGCCGGTTCATGAGCTCGGGATTTAGCCAAGTCCTAGACTAAAACGGGTGGCTATCGTAGGTAGCATCGACAAACGTTTGTCTCGACAGGTTAGTGGGTTAGCAGCATAGAGAGCCCTTAGTACATAGTTTCGAGGCTAACGTTTGTCGATGCTACGGTGGCCACCCGTTTTAGTCTAGGACTTGGCTAAATTCCGAGCTCATGAACTGGCCCTTAATCTGCCCAATAACCTCGCTATAAAAGTATAGCTCGTTGATATAGACCTCCACAATGATTAACGTTCGCAGATTGACAACTATCTTGTAATGAGTAGCTTTATACAGTATAGTCCTAATCTACTCTGTAAAAGTTATTCGTTTAGTAATTGTGTGATCAACTGTCCGCTACTTTACGGCGTGATTAATTGTACAATAGATCAATTGTTGAATTAGTTATTTACATTTATTAATATTGGTTTAACGATATTAACTTATCAACTCTAGACAGTCAGTAGGTAACTGTTATCAAATTTCCGCTTCTCACGGTGTGGCCAATTCTCCATGTGATCAATACTCCGCGCACCCTTTTTAGCAGGCTTAGAGGGCAAGTGAGTGTCTGCTATGCTGTTGGGGACACAAATGCTTTTTATTGCTTGAACGTTTCTGCACATCTCACTCATATTTGTGCCTGTTTATCTCTCCCTCTAATGGCTCCCTGCTTATTGTCTCCCGAATCGGATTTGGTGTCCCATGTTATGACATTTGCCTATTCACTCTGTATTAGCAATTCCCTAACATCGCTTGTCGAATTTATTATTGAAAACTGTTCACTGTTAGTGATTCCTTAACGTTTTTGGCCGAATTTATCATTGGATAACGGCTGTGAATGGCCGTTTTATTTGGAATATAGTGTTATTTGGTGTCACTTTGGATCAATGGAGATCGTTGTATTCGGAAAGGATGTTTTTCAATGTTCAGTAGGCCTATCCATGGCAGTCTGTTTTTCAATGTTTGCACTGATGATTTGTTCAAGAACGAAGAACCGCTTCCAATACAATAATAAAAAGATCTTAATTTTAACAACTTACAAAAACACACAATATTTAATAGGTCTATTATATGCATTTTTATACAATGAAAAGAGTTCACTGATTTACACACTTGATAGCTATGTCCACCTTGTCGATTTTCGTTTCGTCATGCTTGTCGTCTTGCAGTTCGTCTTGCGCTTCTCGCATCCTATTGAAATTAGACGAGAAAACGAATGCTGAACCGCATGCGTCATGTGCTGCATAGCATGCTGTGCAGCATGCGCTGTGACGATAATCGAAAACCAGACAAAAATCGACCAAGTGTGGACATAGGGATTGGATGATTTATGTGTTCTGTTACCGAATTATTAATTTAGTGACTGGCAAGGCCTACCTATAACTATTGTATTAACAATTTATTTTTAGAAAGGGCGTCAATCTATTGGAATTTATTATCTGTATGCGCATTTAAAAATGAGATTCATGATAAATCTTGATTCATTATGATTGAATTTTCCAATACAAAAATTGCTGTGTTCTATTCATATCAATTCATATTACTTTCTTTTTTATTTCAGATACGTGTTCCTGGTAGAGCCTGCCGAATTTGTTGAAAAAGAGCCGAAGAAAAGCCCTCCTTCCGGAATCTCAATAATTGGCGATTCTTTAAAAATCGACTCAACGCAACAAAACGCGACTCCTGAAAAACAAGTTTGAATCAATGATGGACATTAGAATTTGTTCTCAAGTTTCTTATAGACCTCAAAAATTGAATTTCGAAAGTATGGAGGTCATAATTGAAGTCGGCTTGACCGAGCTTGAAGTCGAGGTCATAAAATATTCCTCATTGTAGTCGAGTTGAAAGATTACGCTAGTAGTCAAGGTGATTGTCGAGTTCAAAGTGATTACGGTACTGCTGGGATATTCAAAAAAGATCTGAAGTGTGCTTTAAATATTTCGGAAAGAACATTTCTGGTGGATTACATACAGTTTTATGAACAATTACTTGCGATATAGGTATATTATTTTCAACTTATGTGACTAGGCTCGATTCTTGAAAAGATCTGGAATTTGTTTTGAATGTTTCTCATTGAAAAAAACATTCTATGAACAATCAATTTGTAATTATGTGAACAATGATTTTCTGATATTCCAGTTTGCGTTTGTCATTAGAAAGTTCTTTTTCATTCAAGAAAGAATTAGATCTGCTTGCAGAAATACTGATAGATTATTGGAATCTCTCAGTTATTTATTGGAGCTCTCGTTGGGGCGAAGAATGAACAAAGTGTTGAAAAATTCTTGAAACCCCCTGTCAACGAAGGTATGTTGAAAAGTAAATCAAACCTAGTAGAATTTGAATACTCCCCATAGATTTGATTTTTGTAGTTCACTTTGAATCCTTCTCTGCATTATTAATAGTGAAGTTCTGTCCTATATGAATTAACGGCAAGTAGAATTGTAGAATTTGAATCCTTATAGTATTGGTTTGTTTGACTTACTGTAAATCCTTGAGTAAAGAGGTTGGTTGAATTCAAATCACAAAAAATCCTGTTCTGCTAGAATAGTACCTTGTGAATATATTAACAATGAAATTATTTTGAAGTATAGCAACTCAATAAATTAATATAAATACTCATATAGGAGTAGTAACTCATATAAATTAAGCTAAGAATTGCCAAAGAGCAAATACAGTATTTATACATCTCTCCATGTACTTTTCAAAATTATTTGAATGGAATCCTATTTATTCAACCAGTTTTCCTCTGATTTTATGTATTAACTAAATTCAATGACACTGATGAATGAAAATAATAATTTTTAAATATCGAGTTATAGGTCTATTGCAAGGATTAATCAAAATAGTTATTATTTTTTTGTAGATATTGAGTAACCTGAATGTGCTTTGGTATTAACAATTATTTATGGTGCTATTTAGAGTGAGAATTTTCTAGTTTGTTCTAATTGTTGGCTAGAAGTTGGATTTATAGCCTTTTGGTGTTTTTTTTCTTGTGCAATCGGGGTTATTACCCTATCCATTTCAATCATCCTCGGTTGATGTAATTCTTATTTTCTCATAGTGTATTTGTTCCTAGTTCAAGAGTACATCAATCATTCTAATTTCCCAAATCCCAATAGTATATACAATATGTCCATGGTGACATTCATAGGGTATGAATTTTATACAAATTTATTTTTTAACCTAAAGAAGTCTTATTTGGTTCGCTGTAATAATGGGCTTATTCAAACCAGCTCAAGTAATATGCTATTGTGTTGAAGATTCTCATTTTTATTCTTAACTACTATAAAGTTTTATTATTATCACTCGTTTCAATAAAATGATCATTATCTCCCTGGTACAGTATACAAGTTTGTAGTCTTTATTTCATAGTTTTGTAAGAAATGATATTCTGTTTCATGATTATGATTTACTTCTTCTGTGATATCTCCAAGATAATATTGGGTGCAAATAAATTTATTCAAAAGTGGTAGAGTGTTCGTTTACTAGATTGCAATGATGTTTACCCTAATCCTTAGTACTTTTTGCAAACTTGAGCGTAGAAAGGGGAAAAACATACTTTATGGGGAAAAACCTCATTAAAATTATAACTATTTTTCATCTTTATCAAATTATTTTTACTCTAGAAAAAAAAGATGATTGAATATATTGAATCAGTATTAATGGTTAATTAATAATATTAATTATTGTTATTTATCTATTCAATTAACATAACTTGAGTGTTATGAGTAGAAGCATGGCCCCCTCTAAATTAGAGTAGTTTAGAGGGGGCTATGATAGAAGTTGAAGAGGATTGCCTTCATGTTGCCATCAATAGATCAGCTGATAATTAAATTCAATGATAAAGCCTTTGTTTTCTACTACCTCTTGTTTTCATTTTCATCATGTTTGTGACAACTCCATACTCAGAAAATAGCTGAAATTTTGCCGACTTTTTCCAGGTTTTATTCTATGCATGAAAGATTTGTTGCAAATGGTTGAAATTCTGCCGGTTTCGAAAGAGGAAAAGAGGTGAGATAGGAACTCGGTTTTAAAACTGTAGATCTCGGGGTTTGAGACTTTTTAGCGTTAGCATTCGTTGTTCTCCAGTTAGATTTGATTCTTCTCAAACTCTTGTATTGCAGTTGGAGTGGTATTGTAAAGTAGATCTATCTATCTAGCGTATGGCTTTGGTTGGTGGGGAGACCCGAAGGTGTAAAGTAGATTATTTTGTGTATCTAGTTTATTCGTGTATCTCGTGTTTCTAGATTATTTCTAGTACTCTAGTTAAAATATTTATTCTCGTAGAACTTCCATAAAGATTTTTATAGTATGTTACTCCTGATAGAGTTGAGTTGTTAATATTTGTCGTATTTCTTTTACTACTACAGTTGTATTCCACGAGTTCAAATACAGTATGTGTTTTCGTAAAACTGTTGTTGTAGTTTTTATTGTTCCTGTTGATTTCCCTTATAATATACAGTTTTAGCCAAAATAAACAATACTGGAACCTGGTATGAGTATGAACCTAGTATATGAGTATGAGTACTGAAAATATTACCATTTCAGTACTGTTTATTTTGGCTAATATTGTATTTCTTGAAGATGTTTTCTTACATTCTCTATTACTCTAGTTGGATTTCTTAAAATAGTCGAAATAAACTATTAGGCCTATAGTCACGTAGATTATTTGAGGTATTTTGATGTCTCGCTTATTTTTCTGTATTTTGTGCCTTCATCCATTTTAGTTTGTAGTGCTATCATCTAGTAGGCTACCCCTAATAACTGGTGCCCCCATGTAGCCTTCCCCCGAATAAATTAATAATATAAGATTTAGATTAATCTCATTAATGACCTCATTTTAAAACAGTGTTATCCTTCAACAGTTGATTTTATTATTATTTTTTTGTCATTGCTGCGCCTTTTAGATTTGTGTTTCTTCTGGTCAAATTATCAGCGTGTTCATTTCAATTCATTTTCAATTGATCTAGATTTGTTTTTTTTTTGTCTTGGCAGTTTCAAAAATTAATGGCGAAATCCCATTTCAAACCAGAAAAAACCATTCAAGAGCCTTAAAAATGTATTTTTTAAAATCTTTCATTAGAGGCTAATAAATAAATAGGCTTTTGCATCGGTGTGTGCTGCTTCATAAACAACTATGTGAATTACTGTGACTAAACGTGACTAATCTCGTCTTGTCTTGACTAACCGGTGTACGTCTAGCCTTATAGTTGAATAGTTAATAAAGCTCTTATAGTTATCAATTATTACCAGTAATCAATTATTGTTGGTTGTCAATGGGAATTTAAAACGAATTCTTTCTACCGATAATACTTGAACTTGAACTATTCCTCAACTTTTCCAAACAGTCAAGCCTCCTAGACGTATAACTTTGGTTCCAATGGCTATGGTTTCAAAGAGCGAAGCTGGTGACGGTGTTAAAGAGCGTGCTGTACAGACCATTCAGAATATCTACTATCCTGAAGGTTGGCCGATATCCGACGTGGAAAGGGCTAATGCACGAGACTACTGTTCACGACTCATTATTGTAAGTACTATTCTCAATCGTTCATTATCTTTACTATTATTGATGTTTTGCACTACAACCACGCAATCAAGCCAAACTTGTTCGGATCGAATATTTTTTGCTTATACAAATGTGGGTGACAAAATGAAGCTTATTTGAAACTCATGAACATTATTGATATTACCATAGAGAAACTATAGAATAGGTAGGCCTACTATAATCAGGGTACAACTATAAAAGACCATCGTTATTCTGTGATATTTACAGAATTGGCTTAAAGTCGTTTCATCGATAATTATTTATGATATAACTAGGTATGTTATTTCTCATGTATTTCATTTCTTAATTTATTATACGATCAAATAGGCTATATACGCCACATATAATTATCTTGAAATTAATTGCAATGTGCTTGTATTGGCCTTAATTAATCTCTAACTTGATGCCTTCTTAGTTTTTTTACATCAGTAGTAAGTTAGGCACAGAATTTACTCTATTAGGCTAATACTTTCAGCTTCATCAAAAATTTTATCGAATTATACGTTCGTTGAGAGTTAAATTAATTTAGTAAAGTTTGAATTTTCAAATTTAGTTTTCCGGGATCGTTGATGATGATTATTATTTTCAACTAACAGGAAGAAGTAGTAGAACGTGCATTGAAAGCGAAGACAGCAAGTAAAATCGATCTCGAAGCAATTTGGACTATAGAATAAAACTTTTAACAAAACATTTGGAAATAGTATGTATGGAAAACTTTGGAATGATACTGAATATTTTTAAATGTCACAGAAAATGTTGAAATGGCTCTAAAAATGCTGAAATGTCATCACGTCATCACATACCTGAAGTAAGATATGCATTCAAGAGGTAAAGACTAATGGAGAGACAAAAGCTCTACTATTTCCTGAAAGGCAACTCTTCCTAAATTTTTTGTTCATATCAATACATGGTTTACTCTTTCCTTCACTTTTTATTATTATTAAATCACACTACAATATTGAGTTATTCAAGATAAGATATGCAGAATAGCCTACAGGAATGAAAATAATCCTACATAATAGCATAGCTAATCAAATAATGGATTATCTTTAATTATAGTTTATGGAATAACATAAACTATTGTTTTTTGTTTCATAATAATAGTTACCACACATTTAGATACTATACTAATAATTATTATAGTTAGTAAGTGATATACATTCTAGTTTCAAGGTATCACTCTACTTTCACCTAACATTTCGAGTATTCTTAAACGAAATGTTAATTATTATTGCTGCAGGATTATGATGAAGAAATAGGTCAATAATACTATAGAGGAGAGATAGTAGTCTAATCTAGAGATCAATCTAAAGAGAGTAGTAACTAATCTGTTATCTATGATAATACATTCCTTTCTTTTAGTTGATGGAACTTTGTCTCATAATTTTGTAACCAGTATTGATTCTGGTTTGATGGTTCTCCATGCCTCGCGGGGTAATTTCAAACTGAAGAGACTGATATTCCCGATTTGAAAACTCTGAACGACGACTCGGTTATACGCCAGTTCACATCATTCGGATTGCGAAAGTTTATTTTCAGTTTGAGTACAACTTGAAGCTCAATAATAACTTTTTCAGGGTTCTCTGTATATCTGTCTCTCGAAACCCTGTCAAAATAAAATTCCAATCTCAATCTCTACTCTCTCGATGAAAAACAAGATAACCAAGTTGAAACTAGAATTAGTTTCAGACTTATACGAGGTTTCCATACCGGACTCCAACCCAGAGATTAAACCTTGTATTACTTTGTGTAATTTCCGATCGACGAGATTCATTCTGAGAGTAGGACCATTTCTTGGAAAATCAAAAAATGATCAAGGTTTTATGTATTTAGTTCCAAACGAATTTCTATTTAGTTCTCAATACAGTACATTATTATTGGTCTTTGTCATAGGATAGTTGAATCGTCCATTTTTAGTCTAATTTGAAATGTTTTTACAATCAGAGTTCTTGTATGAAAGGTACCTACATTGTACCGGTTCATGTCTCAACATAGTTTGACACTCAACTTATGTTGAACTATATTGCACTAGTCTAGTCTAGTCTTGTCCAGATGTTTACTTAATAAGAACAAAAGTAAGCTGAATACGAGTGAAGCTGAATAAGAACTAGATGACGTGTGTAGTAGATTTTAGTAGTTTATCATCAAAGTACTATAGCAAGTACTATATATAGAGAAAGGGAATATATAGTAGGTCTACTATATCAGAATCTTCGACTATGTATAATAAAGAAGACCTTCTATACATGGTCGAAGATCAGAACCCTATATTTGTTTATGAAATAGATTTTGCTTATTCAGATGCCGAGTGTGGTCCTTTTAAAAAACATAACAGTTGATATTACAGTGTATTTCTAGTGAGATACAGTCTTATGTTTTTGAAATAGGTTTCAGTTAGTAGTGAAATCAAATATGGGATTCTTCTGCAAAGACCTCTAGCCTATTATAGAATGAAGACAAAAAATAAAAGTTTCATGAGTTGATAAAAGGTTCTGCCGAGGCACCAGGATTGACAATAATGATCATACCTTATACTTGATCATTTTTTTAGATCCCATGCAATGGTTCTCCTCTCATGAACCTCATAACAATTCTCCAAGTGTAGAGAATACGTCGGCTGTGATATGTCAAAATGACTGCATCATAGTGGATACTGAATTGTCATACACTTTTAACATTGTGTATCGGAGTGTTTCGGAGGACACGCTAAGCCGTTGGTCCCGGCTGCCTAAAAAACAGTCGTCAAGTCACGACAGAGACCCTGAACTGATCAGGAGTGACCTGAGAACTCTGACACCAGACCTGAGCCAGCCAGGTTACATGGAATTATTATTATTAACATTGTGAAAAGTGGTAATGAGTAATGAGGTAATTCATTGCCAATACAGACGCCTTAGTGGAATGTAACATCTATATTTGACTTGATATTGGCTCAGTATTTCGACTCTGAGCCTTGTCAAGTATAGGAAGGAATAGAGTACAAAACGACGTGAAGAAAAAATCGACAAACTCTTTTTTCCTCCAATGCGCAATTTTGACATTCATGTGAACCATTTCCCAGTCACTAAACCCTTCCAAGAGAATTATCAGTCAACTGTTGGCTTTTTACCGAGCCGAAAAAACAGGCGATATTGAATTTTAGAATCATCGAATGTCAGCTTAGCTTGTCGAAGGAGGGGTTTGTCCTGATAGAGAGAGGGTTTAGTGCCCACACACGTCACAGTATCAACATCGACTGACATTAAAAATGATGCAGTGCCGTTGCACGGGAAGTTTGGGGGATGGTGGTTGGTGCAAAAAGGGTTGGAAATTTGATAATGGGGGTGGAAGGGGAGTGGGGGATGGTCATTGAAATGGATATGAAAACAAAAGCCGCGTAAAATTACAGTAGCCGCGTCACCAACTCGCCTCATTCATTCATCATTGCATAATCAGCAGCATTACAAGTCATTGCACATTCAAAAATGACCTCTTCTCTCACGATCGTGTTTCGTTTACGTTCGCAAATTTAGTGCCTATTATTATCGTTCGCAATATGCCACCAACGAAAATAATAATATTCAAACATTTTAAATCGGTGGTTTGGTGTATTTTTATTGAGGAACGAGTGGGTCGGGTTTCTTTTTTTGGTCGGTCATTGCCGTTTATTGTACTGTTACATTTTTTGAGTAGCCCATACTTATTGAATGAATATTGTAAGGAAGAATGGTTCAGCTACATAATTTCTTATGACACTTGTCCGAAAAACCCCCATCTGAATGAAATGACGAAAGAGGGTTTGGCATTGATATACATTTTCGAGTATAAAAGTCATTGCACATTCAAAAGTGACCTCTTCTCACTCGATAGCGTATTATTTACGTTCGCAAATTTAGTGCCCATTATTATCGGTCGCAATATGCCAGCAACGAAAATAATAATATTCAAACATTCTAAATCAGTTGAATGAATATTATAAGAAATAATTTTATAGTTTCATAATTTCTTATGATAATTTTGTTCGAAAAATCCCCATCTAAACTAACATTATTACTGGTTTTAATAATAATAAAACTGTATAAGAGTTTGGACTAATTCTAGTCCAAATTCCTTCAAGCGAGCTTGAAGGGAGATTATTTGTTCCTAGTAAATTCTGGCCTCTATTCGAAGCTCCCACAAATACAGCGCTTCCACTAAAGGAAGATAACTCTTTGATACTGAATGTTGATTTGATACTGACATTCATTTCTATTTGGATACTCAACATTCTGTGGAAAATATTAGAAATATAAGTTATAGTTAGAAATTATCACTCATCATTTCATCACCTCTTCCATGACCCACGCACAAGCCTAGAGCTTATGTGGGCATCACCCTCACAAAAGTGAGGATGAATGCGATACTCGTTACAAATTCAAAGTGTGGTGACGATTTTCGAGCAATTACAACATGTCAGATCAAATATTGATGAGGAATTGATTGCTTATTCGAAACGAAGTACATGACCCAGCAGCTACTGCTATCTACTGGCCAGATCCAGAGTCAACTACGTTTGAAGGTGTTGACCAATCAAGGGGGGGAGTGGGTGGAGCTTACTGGTATGTCAGTGGGAGTAGCTTAGTAACTTGTTCTCGACCCAGCAGCTACTGGAATCTACAGGTCAAATTCAGAACAAGCTGCGTTGCTAAATGTTCCCCAATCAGGAGAGACGGAGCATAGAGGCATGTTCCAATCTAAACCAGGCTTTTGATTTTTGTCTCAGGTTGGATTCTCATTGGCTTCAATGAAACGGACGGTCTCCGGGTAAAAGGTAATAAGTCCTTTACCCACACAAAGTTATCTACTAAATACTTATCACAATATTCACATTGCTAATTACAGCTGTTACATTGGAGTATGGACTTATTGCCTTTTACCCAAAGATAAAGCTGTCAATGAAGTTGTTTTTTAATAATAATAAAAAATTGGAAAAATTGACTTATTCCCTTTTACCCGGAGACTGTCCATTAACAATCATTGTCTTATTGTACTCATTATAGTTGACTTGAAATTTAGTGAATAATTAGGTACTGTACGAACATTCATTTTTCCTCTTTTAAATGTCGAAATAAGATGTATTTCATATAAAATAGGAAACTTCGTGTCATGATGAATTCTATATGCAACGTATGTAAATGTGAACTATAGTACGATTCACGTCAAGAAGTCAGCATTGCTTAGATGGGAGTTAGCTATCCTTGTTCAGCACAAGGCAGTTGCTGATGTCGCTATCCTATTCGCACTGTGCTTAGTTGCCGCACTGTGCATTGTTGTCGCAAACAGTCCCAACAAACACGTTTGGTGCAGTTTTCTCTTTCTCTCTCAATAAAACTTGTCATCAATCCTCATATGAACAATGCTGAATTCTTGACGTGAATCGGACTAGACTACTTGCCAATTTAGTTCACACCGTCACAGCGCACAGGGTGCCTGATTATAGATTTTCCAGGTTCGTGTTATACCGCAGACATGTGAATGATAAACATGTCCGTATGTCGGTTAATATATTCAGATTTGTCATTGTTGTCAGTTGAATACAAATGTCTGTTGCATGCTACGTGCTGCTACAACATTATTATTATTATATTGCTAATCACGCATCATGCTTATACTGAATATAATCAAATATGATGATGACATGGATATGTAGATGACAAAAAAGGAAGGAAAAAGCAACAGGTTGCAAAGAATAATAAGGTAAGGACGAACAAGAATAGGAAGAAAACAGGAATTGAGATTGAGAAAGGGTGGGAGATTGAATGAAAACACTAGAATTTGACATACATAATTTTATTGGGAAAAAATACGAGATAGTCCGCTAGTTTCGTTTATGTTACACCATCATCAACCTATGGTAAATCAAAAATTAAGTAGTGAACAGTAATACAAAATATAGTAAAGTATAGTAATGGAGTAACACTAGTAACATAGTAACACTAAAGTAATGGAGATATAGCAGGATCCTTTTAACTTGTCAGAAATCAGCTGTTTTGGTAATAATTAAACAGTGATTTCGACACAATAATCAAAAGGCTTGAAAGTCTTAAAGACCTTCAAAGTCTTTAAAAGACCTTTTTAAAGAAGACCTTTCAAAGAATAACTTTTTAAAAGACCTTTTCAATAATCTGCGAGATTCAGCATTTGTAGGTTAAGTATTGTACTGGTGGCCGAGTAAAACATATGTTTTCTGACAAGTTAAACGGATCCTGCTGTAGTATTCTTTGTACGCAAGCCACATGGTGAGCGGTTCATTCAAATGTCATCATATAGAAACTAAAATGATAATAAATGATAATACTATTTTATAAATGAAGAACAAATACAAAATAGTATGATCCCTTCAAAAAGTATTCGATGTCACTTTCAAAAGAACAAGTAATGTAGAAAGTTCTACAAACTATTAGATTATACTTTTTGTTGAAACTAAATTAGCGTTATTGTGAAGGCTGGAATATTGGAAGGATGATTTCATTACTTCAAGGATCATTGATTAGTTGATAGTTTCAACTGAAATTTGGATAATTTTTTATTACAATCGTTTTTTCCTGAAGCATCTGCCTCTGTCATTGACGTTCAGAAACTCAACATTATTGTTTTGCTGCCCATCACTTCAGTTCCAGTTTACCAGGGATTATGGCCTATCAATTTGGAACCGTTATTTTGCTCTTTTCGAAAACAGTATTTATACGTATTATACTTGAATATATGTGGTGGGAGCAGCATACTATTTCTGTTTAAGATAGTTTAATAGTTTATTTCCCCTTAACGTTTGGGGAAATTTTTCTATCATAATTATGATTATTACTGTTATTATAAATCTCTCCTAAAGCTGTAGGTCCTTTCATATCCCTTAATCATTCTTCTCATTACTCTCGCGTATTAACTTATGTAGGCATCCTCAACAAAAAATCATTATTCTCCTCTTCTAACGAATCAGGTCTTCAGTGATCCTTTCTAGGAAGCATAGACTAACCAAATAATCAAACTAACTAATCATAGACTAACTAACTAACTAACCTAACTAACTAACTACTAACTACTAACTACTAACTACTAACTACTAACTACTAACTACTAACTACTAACTACTAACTAACTAACATGTATAGTATTACAATGTCTTTGCCATAGACTAACCAAATGTACTATCTCTGGTAGTAGTTTAGTAGAAAATGGTGGTTTATCATACCATCGTTTAGTTCCCAAAATGCCCACAGGGGGGGCAGCACAGTTGCGCGCGCATCACTAGCAATGATATTTTGGCTAATATTGTATTTCTTGTGGATGTTTTGTTACATTCTTTATTACTCTACTTGGATTTCTTTAAATAGTCGAAATAAACCATTAGGCCTATATTCACGTAGATTGTTTGGGGTATTTTGATGTTTCGCTTATTTTTCTGTATTTTGTGTCTTCATCCATTTTATTTTGTAGTGCTATCATTTAGTACCCTAATAACTGGTGCCCCCATATAGCCTTCCCCCGAATAATAATATAAGATTTTGGTTAATCTTATTAATTATCTCATTTTAAAACAGTGTGATCCTTTAACAGTTGATTTTATTATTATTATTTTTTTGTCATTGCTGCGCCTTTTAGATTTGTGTTTCTTCTGGTCAAATTATCAGCGTGTTCATTTCAATTCATTTTCAATTGATCTAGATTTGTTTTTTTTTTTGTTTTTTGTCTTGGCAGTTTCGAAAATTGATGGCGAAATCCAATTTCAAACCAGAAAAAAACATTTAAGAGCTGTAAAAATTTCCTTTTTTAAATCTTTTATTAGAGGCTAATAAATACACTTCTTGCCTCGTCGATACTGGAACCGTTTTCATCCGGAAATGTCCGTACGTCCGAAATGCAATCAAATAGCCATTGAATCTGGATGTTTAAAACTCCAAATTTATTGACTTGTCACATACTACGAAGCAATACTTATTTATGTAGTTTTTCTGTGATATAATAAATTCAAATTCAAATCAAATGGCTAGCTGAGCGAACGTCGGACGAAAACGGTTTCAGTAGACGATGAGTCTTATAGTTGAATAGCTAATAAAGCTCTTATAGAGTTATCAATTATTACTAGTAATATATTATTGTTGGTTGTCAATGGGAATTCATTAGAACGAATTCTTTCTACCAATAATTTAATAGCCTACTTGAACTTGAACTATTCCTCAACTTTTCCAAACAGTCAAGCCTCCTAGACATATCAATTTGGTTCCAATGGCTATGGTTTCAAAGAGCGAAGCTGGTGACGGTGTTAAAGAGCGTGCTGTACAGACCATTCAGAATATTTACTATCCTGAAGGATGGCCGATATCCGAAGTGGAAAGGGCTAGTACACGAGACTACTGTTCACGACTCATTATTGTAAGTAACTATATTCCCAATCGATCATTATCTTTACTATTGATGTTTTGTACTACAAGCACACAATCAAGCCAAACGTTTTTGAATTGAATAGTTTTTGTTTATAGACTACACATGGGGGTGACAAAATGAAGCTCATTTGAAACTCATGACAATTATTGTTTTACCATAGAGGAACTATAAAATAGGTAGGCCTGCTATAATAGGGTACGAACTATAGAATAACCATCGTTATTCTGTGATATTACAGTCACAGACTATAGTGCTTTTCATCCTTGAAAACAACTGATTATTTATGATATAACTATATATTATTTTTCATGTATTTCATTTCTTAATTTATTTTATGATCAAATAGGCTATATACGCCACATATATGTTATCTTGAAATTAATTGCAATGTGCTTGTACTGGCCTTAATTAATGTGCTTGTACTTGATGCCTTCTTAGTTTTTTGAACTAAGTAAGTCACTGAATTTACTCTATTAATACTTTCAACTTCATCAACAATTTTATCGAAGTATACGTTCGTTGAGAGTTTAATTTAGTAAAGTTTGAATTTTAAAATTTAGTTTTTCGGGATTGTTGCTGATGATTATTATTTTCAACTAACAGGAAGAAGTAGTAGAACGTGCATTGAAGACAGCAAGTAGAATCGATCTCAAAGCAATTTGAACTATAGAATAAAACTTTTAACAAAACATTTGGAAGTAGTATGTATGGAAAACGTTGGAATGATACTGAATATTTTTAAATGGCACAGAAAATGTTGAAATGGCTCTAAAAATGCTGAAATGTCATCACATACCTGAAGTGAGAGATGCATTCAAGAGGTAAAGACTAATGGAGAGACAAAAGCTCTACTATTTCCTGAAAGGCAACTTTTCCTAAATTTTCTGTTCTCATCAATACAATCATGGTTCATTCTTTCCTTCACTTTTTATTATTATTAAATTACTACAATATTGAGTTATTCAAGATAAGATATGCAGAATAGCCTACAGGAATGAAAATAATCCTACATAATAGCATAGCTAATCAAATAATGGATTATCTTTGATTATAGTTTATGGAATAACATAAACTATTGTTTTTTGTATCATAACAATAGTTACCACACATTTAGATACTATACTAATAATTATTATAGTTAGTAAGTGATATTACATTCAAGTTTCAAGGTATCACTTTACTTTCACCTAACCTTTAGAGTATTCTTAAACGATATGTTAATTATTGCTGCAGGATTATGATGAAGAAATAGGTCAATAATACCATAGAGAAGAGATAGAAGTCTAATCTAGAGATCAATCTAAAGAGAGTAATAACTAATATGTTATCTATGATAATACATATTCCTTTCTTTTAGTTGATGGAACTTTGTCTCATAATTTTGTAGCCAGTATTGATTCTGGTTTGATGGTTCTCCATGCCTCGCGGTAATTTCAAACTGAAGAGACTGATATTCCCGATTTGAAAACTCTGAACGACGACTCGGTTATCAGCCAGTTCACATCATTCGGATTGCGAAAGTTTATTTTCAGTTTGAGTACAACTTGAAGCTCAATAATAACTTTTTCAGGGTTCTCTGTATATCTGTCTCTCGTTATAGCTCGAAACTCTGTCAAAATAAAATTCCAATCTCAATCTCTACTCTCTCGATGAAAAACAAGATAACCAAGTTGAAACTAGAATTAGTTTCAGACTTATACGAGGTTTCCATACCGGACTCCAACCCAGAGATTAAACCTTGTATTACTTTGTGTAATTTCCGATCGACGAGATCCATGAGAGTAGGACCATTTCATGGAAACTCAAAAAATGATCAAGGTTTTATGTATTTAGTTCCAAACGAATCTCCATTTAGTTCTCAATGCAGTATAGGCCTACATTATTAATGTTTTTTGTCATAGGATAGTTTAATCGTCCATTTCTATTCTAATTCAAAATGTTTTTACAAGCAAAGTTCTTGTATAAAAGGTACCTACATTGTACCGGTTCATGTCTCAGTCTCAACATAGTTTGACACTTATGTTGAACTGTATTGCACTGGTCTGGATGGTGACATAAGAACAAAAGTAAGCTAAATACTAGTGAAGCTGAATAAGAACTAGATGACGTGTGTAGTAGATTTTAGTAGTTTATCATCAAAGTACTATAGCAAGTACTATATATAGAGGGAGGGAATATATAGTACTATATCAGAATCTTCGACTCTAAGACCTTCTATACATGGTCGAAGATCAGAACCTTATATTTGTTTATGAAATAGATTGTCCTTTGAAATGATGAAATAGAAAAGTGTGGTCCTTTTGAAAAACATAACAGCTGATATTACAGTGCATTTCTAGTGAGATACAACAGTCTTATGTTTTTGAAATAGGATTCAGTTAAGTAGTGAAAACAAATATGGGATTCTTCTGCAAAGACCCCTAGCCTATTATAGAGTGAACAGTGAAGACAAAAAATAAAAGTTTCATGAGGTAATAAAAAGTTCTGCTGAGGCACCAGGATTGACAATAATGATCATACCTTAATACTCAAAAAATGGTAATGAGTAATGAGGTAATTCATTGCCAATACAGACGCCTTAGTGGAATGTAACATCTATGTTTGACTTGATACTGGCTCAGAATTTCGACTCTGAGCCTTGTCAGGTATAGGAAGGAATAGAGTACAAAACAACATGAAGAAAAAATCGACAACTCTTTTTTCCTCCAATGCGCAATTTTGACATTCATGTGAACCATTTCCCAGTCACTAAACCCTTCCAAGAGAATTATCAGTCAACTGTTGGCTTTTTACCGAGCCGAAAAAACGGGCGATATTGAATTTTAGAATCATCGAATGTCAGCTTAGCTTGTCGAAGGAGGGGTGCGTCCTGATAGAGAGAGGGTTTAGTGCCCACACACGTCACAGTATCAACATCGACTGACATTAAAAATGATGCAGTGCCGTTTCACGGGAAGTTTGGGGGATGGTGGTTGGTGCAAAAAGGGTTGGAAATTTGATAATGGGGGTGGAAGGGGAGTGGGGGATGGTCATTGAAATGGATATGAAAACAAAAGCCGCGTAAAATTACAGTAGCCGCGTCACCAACTCGCCTCATTCATTCATCATTGCATAATCAGCAGCATTACAAGTCATTGCACATTCAAAAATGACCTCTTCTCTCACGATCGTGTTTCGTTTACGTTCGCAAATTTAGTGCCTATTATTATCGTTCGCAATATGCCACCAACGAAAATAATAATATTCAATCATTTTAAATCGGTGGTTTGGTGTATTTTTATTAAGGAACGAGTGGGTCGGGTTTCTTTTTTTGGCGGTCATTGCCAAGATTACTAGACAGATTGTCTAGTAATCTTGGGTCATTGCCGTTTGCTGAACTTACATTTTTTGAGTAGCCTATACTTATTGAATGAATATTGTAAGGAAGAATGGTTCAGCTACATAATTTCTTATGATACTTGTTCGAAAAATCCCCATCTGAATGAAATGAGGAAAGAGGATTTGGCATTGATATACATTTTTTAGTATAAAATTCATTGCACATTCAAAAGTAACCTCTTCTCACTCGATCGCGTATTATTTACGTTCGCAAATTTAGTGCCCATTATTATCGGTCGCAATATGCCAGCAACGAAAATAATAATATTCAAACATTTTAAATCAGTTGAATGAATATTATAAGAAAGAATTTTCTAGTTGCATAATTTCTTATGATAATTTTGTTCGAAAAATCCCCATCTAAACTAACATTATTACTGGTTTTAATAATAATAAAACTGTATAAGAGTTTGGACTAATTATAGTCAAAATTTCCTTCAAGCGAGCTTGGAGGGAGATTTGTTCCTAGTAAATTCTGGCCTCTATTCAAAGCTCCCACAAATACAGCGCTTCCACTAAAAGAAGATAACTCTTTAATACTGAATGTTGATTTCATACTGAGATAGGCCTACATTCCTATTTGGATACTCAACATTCTGTGGTAAATATTAGAAATATAAGTTATAGTTGGAAATTATCTCTCATCATTTCATCACCTCTCCCATGACCCACACACAAGCCTAGAGCTTATGTAGACATCACCCTCACAAAAATGAGGATGAATGTGTTACTTGTTACAAATTCAAAGTGTGGTGACGATTTTCAAGCAATTAAAACATGTCAGATCAAATATTGATGAAGAATTGATACTTTATTCGAAACGAAAAAGTACATGACCCAGCAGCTACTGCTATCTACTGGCCAGATCCAGAGTCAACTACGTTTGAAGGTGTTGACCAATCAAGGGGGGGAGTGGGTGGAGCTTACTGGTATGTCAGTGGGAGTAGCTTACTAACTTGTTCTCGACCCAGCAGCTACTGCGATCTACAGGTCAAATTCAGAACTAGCTGTGTTGCTAAATGTTCACTAATCAGGAAAGACGGAGCATAGAGGCATGGTTCAATCTAAACCAGGCTTTTGATTTTTGTATCAGTAACTTCCTTACACAAAGTTATCTACTAAATTGTCATTATAGTTGACTTGAAAATTTAAATAATTAGGTACTGTACGGTAATTTTCAAGTTTTCTTTTAAATGACGAAATAAGATGGATTTCATATAAAATAAGAAACTTCATGATGAATTATATGCAACGTATGTAAAGGTGAACTATAGTACACGTCAAGAAGTCAGCATTGCTTAGATGGAGTTAGCTATCCTTGTTCAGCACAAGGCAGCTGATGTCACTATCCTATTCGCACTGTGCATTGCTGCACTGTGCATTGTTGTCGCAACAGTCCCAACAAACATTCATTTTCCTCTTTTTGACGAAATAAGATTTTCTCTCAATAAAACTTCATGATCAATTCTACAACGTATATGCAATTCATATAAACAATGCTGAATTCTTGACGTGAATCGCACTATACTACTAGCCAATTTAGGTCACACCGTCACACCTCACAGGGTGCCTGATTATAGATTTTCCAGGTTCGTGTTAATCATTATACCGCAGACATGTGAATGATAAACATGTCCGTATGTCGGTTAATATATTCAGATTTGTCATTGTTGTCAGTTGAATACAAATGTCTGTTGCATGTTACGTGCTGCTACAACATTATTATTATAATTATATTGCTAATCACGCATCATGCTTATATTGAATGTAATCAAATATGATGATGACATGGATATTATGTAGATGACAAAAAAAGGAAGGGAGAAGGAACAGGTTGCAAAGAATAATGAGGTATGGACGAACAGAAATAGGAAGGAAACAGGAATTGAAAAGAGTGGGAGATTGAATTAAAACACTGGAATTTAACATACATCATTTTATTGAAAAAAAATACGAGAAAGCTCGCTAGTTTCGTTTATGTTTCACCATCATGAACCCATGGTAAATCAAAAATTAAGTAGTGATTTTAATACAAAATATAGTAAAGTATAGTAATGGAGTAACACTAGTAATATATAGTAACACTAAAGTAATGGAGGTAGTATTCTTTGTACGCAAGCCACATGGTGAGCGGTTCAGTCAAACGTCATCATATAGTAACAACAATGAGAATGAATAATAATACTATTTTATATAAGAACAAATAAAAAATAGTATGATTCCTTTGAAAAGTATTGGATGCCACATTCAAAAGAACAAGTAATGTAGAAAGTTCTACAAACTATTAGATTATACTTTTTGTTGAAACTAAATTAACGTTATTGTGAAGGTTGGGATATTGAAAAGAAGAATCCAATCATTGATTATTTGATCGTTTCAAGTGGAATTTGGATAATTTTTTATTACAATCGTTTTTCCCTGAAGCATCTGCCTCTGTCATTGACGTTCAGAAACTCAACATTATTGTTTTACTGCTCATCACTTCAGTTCCAGTTTACCAGGGATTATGGCCTGTCAATTGGAACCGTTATTTTGTTCTTTTCGAAAACAGTATTTATATGTATTATACTTGAATATATGTATAGGTGGGAGCAGCACACTATTTCTGTTTATCCTTAAAACATTTGGGGAGATTTTTTCATAATTATGATTATTACTGTTATTATAAATCTCTTCTGAAGCTGTAGGTCCTTTCATATACCAATAATCATTCTTCTTATTACTCTCGCATAATTAATTTATGCAGGCATCCTCAAAAAAAATCATAATTTCCATCTTCTAACGAATCAGGTCTTCAGTGGTCCTTTCTAGGAAACATAGACTAATCAAATAATCTAACTAACCATAGACTAACTAACTAACTAACTACTAACTAACTAACTACTAACTACTAACTACTAACTACTAACTACTAACTACTAACTACTAACTACTAACTACTAACTAACTAACATGTATAGTATTACAATGTCTTTGCCATAGACTAACCAAATGTACTATCTCTGGTAGTAATTTAGTAGAAATGGTAGTTTATCATACCATCGTTTAGTTCCCAAAATGCCCACAGGGGGGGCAGCACAGTTGCGCGCGCATCACTAGCAATGAGGGATGATGTTTGGAGGCTGTAGCTGCGCTCATTCCAGTCTCAGCCGAGCCGTTGCACTGATCGCATGTGATTGCGTGTGTCTGTCGTAATGCATCGGGCATCCTATCGAACTTTTTTCGAAAAGAACGCGTGAACTTGATACGGTAAAGCTGGTTTAACGTTAGTGGGAGCTATTGAATGAGGAATGAATGTTTTGGGAGGGTATAGAATTCAGTAAAACAATTATTGTTGAAGTGATTGATTGGTAGATTTTTTGGGAAAGATTTCGGGAGGGGGTGATGAGGGGGGAAGGATCGAGGGAAAGATTAGGAATTATAAAGGGAAAGGATCAATTTTGATTTAAGTAGAATAGAAGTCAAAGTTTTTATAGAAGAAGAAAGATTTTCAAAGTTGAAAACTTATGTTCATTTCAACAAGACTTGATAAAGGTTTTCATTAATAAATTGGGATTTTTTAACATAATGGCTGATTTGTTTCTAGTATGTGGGAATTTTTTTTTATTCGTATGGCTTTTATTGGTGGGGATACCCTTACGGGTAGGTTCCACCTCGCCTTTTTGCACAATTTTTGTGGGATAATAATTCGAATATTCAATATTCTATGATATCGAACCTTTCCCGCCATCTTACATAGTTAGAAAGCATAGAATAGGTTCACAGCGGTTAATTTTATTGGCTACCTATGCTGGGTTTGTTTCACATTCCCCCTGGCATTCAGTGTGTCATCCCTTGCTAAGCCCCCAATAATTATTAGCAGCGAGATTGAATTCAATTTCAGCAAAGGAAATTTGATCAACAACGACCCTCTCAAACCGGAGTTGACCGTCAAATACCTCAGCATTCCAATTATCATGTTTGAGACCGTTTTAATTGAATGCCGATCCTTCGAAAGCACTTCTGTTGATTGAAACTGGCACTCTGGACGGAATAGATTACAATTCACTTACTTTCCATTACAATTGGACTGATTTGCGTTTGAAATTGTCCTCTCAAATAATTTATACCTCACTTTGTTTCAATGAGCATCTTGTTAATTTGAATTTTGTTGTTCTATTCACAACACTAAATACAATAATTGATTTTCATCACACATAACATGCGGTAACAATACGAGTATTGTATTCTATCTGTGCGGGAGATAGTAGTCTATATTTTATGTTACGAGACTCTTCTATGTTATCACCTTCTTTTCTTCTCCGTTCTTCAAATAGTTTTCTCTGTTCTCATGAACATTCCTCACAATTATAATACCTGTCTAGTCCAAATAAACTACAATAATGCATTACAAAAATAGCATAGTAGTAAACTATGTGAATTACATCAATTTTCTATTGACAATGTTCGTTCTCTCAGTCTGTTCGTTGCTCCCCCCCAAAGGTTTATTTTTATTATTTATTCAATAAATTACAAATAATAACTCATAGGACGAAAACACAGGTTCAACTTACTAATAGAACTGCAATTTTTTTAAGCTCTCCGTATAATCCACAAAAATCATGAAATAACAGTAAGATAACTTTGCAGAGATTAATGTGATTAAATGCATTATCAAGAAGAATGGTCTGTACATAGAGAGTCGTTGAAGATTACATGACTGATTTTCTGAGCAAAATCAGTTCTCAATTTAGTAAGAGACATTTCTACATCCTATTGATAGAATTATCTGTGATTGAATCGAAAGATGCATATTTAATGAAATAGTTAGAAATTCTCATTCGAGTGTCCTTCTATTAACTAGGAAGGTATCACAGTATTAGCAAATTCGAATTTCGCTCGTTCTGTATGATTATTGTGTGAGTGACATGATGAACCTGGCGTATCATATAGCCGAGAACGGTATGAGCCAACGTCAACAACCATAAATCATAAACAATAGACTCAAAGTTTGTATGGCAATGCGAATTGAATGAGAAGGGCTGAAGGGAAAGAGAGTGGACGAGAGAGAGAGAGAAAGAGAAAGAGAGAGAGTGTGTGTAAGAGCGGAAGAGTGAGAGAGAAAGAATGAGAGAGTGAGAAAGATATAGTGACTAGAGAACGGAGAAGAATATGAAGAGAGTGAGAATGAATGAGACTGAGTGAGACAGAGGAGAATGAAACAAGTGATCAAAGAGAGAGAGAGAGAAAGAGAAATATTGAGTAGAGAAGGAATAAAAATATGTAGAGAGAGTTAGAGAGAGGGGAAAGAAACAAGTGAGCTATAAGAGAGAAAGGAAGTGAATGAGAGAATATGAGTAAGAAGGAGAGAAATGAAGTCATATGAGCGTGTATGAAGTGCTGAACGGGAAAGTTAATCCGTTCAATTTAGAGTTTTGATCCAGCTATTTCAAATAGATCACGATCCATTGTTTCAAGCTTCCCATTAAAGTTCAACTTTTTGAAAGTTAGAATCAATTAAAACAGAAGATGTTGTTTCCAATGGGGTGGATTAAGATAGAATGGTAGTCTTGAGCCGGTTGCACAAAAGTGGATTGAAGTTGATCTTCGATTACTGATAAGAATTGGATACATAAATGAATCTTTGTACATTACAGAAGTGCTGTGAGCAAAGTTGAGACATAAGAACCCCTCTCATCAATTAGAATTGTTGATTTGAGATTGAAGCGTAACAGACCTATGTGCATCTGAAACTTTGACGCAAAGAAAGTTGATATAGCCTATTTGACAAAGTCGTAGCAAATACATTGTTTGCAATGTATGTTACCTTGACAACTCAAACACGTTTATTCTATTGTACAATGTCGTAACAAATGCATTAATACTATGCACTTTACATTGTCGGCAGAAATACTTTATAATGTATAGAATAGAATAGAATGACTTCTTTATTTTACTGACGTGGCGAAGTTTGGACAATGATGTCCACTCTATCACGTCGTAAATGTAGTAATGTAAACGTAAATGTCATAATTACGTTGTAAACGTAATGTAGGCAGTCAATTTGACTCTTAGGGGCCTAGAAAAGCCCCTCTAAGGGCAGGGGAAGATTTTTAGAAAGACATTTTGAAGCAAGACCACTCAGTTATTTGCGAAGTGGCTCTATCTTTCATCTTTATGAAACTTATCACCAACTCAGTTATATCTTGCAACTTAGTTTTCTTCTATCGTACCTGCCATTCTCACTCAAAACTTCAACTTTATTCTTACTCTTTCTCTTTCTCTCCTCACTCCTCTCACTCCTTCTTCTCACATTCTCTCTCTTTTTATATTCTCCTTCTTCCTTTTCCAAACCATCTTTATCACTCTTCCGTTATTCGTACACAAGCACAGACTTTTTCAATGATTTTTGAACCCTATCCCATCATACCTCAATGATATTTTTCTTCTAATGTTCCAAGATCTTCTGAAACGATTAAATATGAAAGTTTTATGGGAGCTCATTTTCAATTTGTGGACAAGTTTTAATAACTAACCACTATCAAAGATCAAATCTAGGCCACGCATTCATCTTCGCGAATTCAAACTTACTTAATTAGAAAGTTTTTAGGGTTATGTGAAAAGTAATGAAGATACTAGAGATAGTTATGTACGGAAGCGTTCATATAACTGATGATGGCCGCTGTTGAAATTCAAAGTGTTTTCAACTCTAAACTGTACTGTTGAAGGCCTGCTATTGGTCAAGACAGAGCACGCCCACTAATGGGTGGAGCTACGAGCTGAGAAGATCGTAGAGAACGTCTATTAGCTAGACTCTCGACCAAACACAGGCCTGCTTCGTAGAGAAGTGATAGTCAAAAATGGCGTCTCATCAATATTCAGAAAGACATGATTTTGTTAATTTCGATTACTTTCTTTCCGTTTCCGGACTTAAGTGAGGAACAATATTGTCAATTCAGAGCTGACATTTAAGATACATTGTTATTCAGTTTCATCGATTGGGATGTAATTGTTGAAAATTTAGTCTGCTTTCGTCAATGAATATTAAACAATTTATTAGATGAACTACGTTGCAAGATAACTGAGTTCATAATATGGGTTACAAAAAAATTCAGGGTTTCTATCTTTTAACAACCCTAATTTCTAGTCAATAGGATATGACTAACAGTACTATTCCTAGCTCTTCCACTTGAGTCATACTATCCCATTCTCTCTGTATGGATAAAATATGAGGTTACAATGGAATAAATTTGATAACATAGGGCTAGCAGTTAACTAAATAATTTCTATTGGAGGATATTGAAGTGACTGTAGGAAATAATTGAAATTTTATCATTAATGTCAATCTTTAATTAGTTAAGTTTGAACTCAAGTGTTCACTTTTTTAGTGTTGTTGCCCAAATGAGCTTGTGAGTGGGTAATGGGAAGGTTGATGGCTGTAAAAGATTGGATTTTAAGAATTTAAGTTGGCCGGGTAACTCAACCAAAACACGGCTTTATTTAAACTCGGGTATGTAAACTCCCTATTTACCCATTGAGTTATCTCATTCTATCACGAAGTTACGAGAATGTTAGCTCGTATATCCCATTCACCATAATTTTTTCTTTTGATTTCCAGATTTTGAACAATAATCGAAAACTAGGAAAAACAGAATTTCACGCTCAGAATTTTCAGCTCTGTTTTATCAGTGATACCATCATTCGAAACCCGATTCTCACTTTGTTACTTTGGAATATCATTTAACTATCAATCTCTCGAGCAGCGGACAAAATCAGTGAAAAAAATCTATTTCGTAGTCGATAAATCAAGTGAAGCGTGGATTTATGATGCGAGTGATAAATGAAAGTGCAGTGATAGCCAAATGTCAGTGATTAGCAAGTGACCACTGTTTGAAACGAAGGCTTCGCGGTCAACGTTGTGACGGATGATGGATCATCATCTCCAGCATCAGCAGCATCACAATCATCATTCGGTCGCCATGATTGGGCCTCTCTTCATCACAATCACTATTTTGCTGACGTCAGCTGGAACTGACAAGACTCAAGGTGAGTGCTTTTGATTGACTTTCAACGTTTTACAGGTGCCAGTATTTTTCTGAAAATTCAGTTGAAATATCTATTTGCCATGTTCTTTTCATGCAGTTGTTGGTGACAGGTATTGGAGCTGGGCTGATGTTTTTTGAAGCTAGATTCATTTTTCAGATTTTAGTGAATGAATAATTTTTCAGACTCATATATGATTGTGAGTAGGGTATTTATTGGAGTTGTGGTTATTTAAGAAGAAAAGGGACTGTTTACTGTCTTGTGCATTGAAGTAGTTCAAGTAATTATCAATGTAGTACTACTATATTCAGCTATATTCATCTACCCGTAAGGGTCTCCCCACCGATAAAAAAGCCATACGATACTAAAAAATAAACTATATTCAGCTCAACTATTCATTTCTCGGATCTCATTGAATCTATCATTTTCGAGAATCAGATATTTTGTGAATGGGGAATTTATTGGGGCTGTTTTGGGTGAAATATCATTGGGATTGAAGATTCAAAGGGACTGGTCGATCTTTTGAGAATTGAAGTAGTACAGTATTAGTCATAATAATATAGTACTATATAGTATATTATACTATCACTAGACCTATTCATTCGTCAGATTTCATTAGATTCATCATTTTCAGGCTCAGATATTTTTGTGAATGAATAATTTATTAAGATTGTGATTGTTTAATATTTTAAGGAACTATTCACTGTTGCATGGTCAATATTGATAAGATATCAATAAAAAATAGATTACTGCTATACTTGTATTTCTTACTTTATATTCATCTTGCAGATTTCCAAAGCTCTATTTCATAGGCCTCTCATCAAGATGTTTATATGATTGGAATTCTAAGGAAGTGTTTCCGGTTTAGGTCATATCGTAAAATGAGGTATGGTTCTGTAATTTTAAATGATAGACACTTCAACACTGATAGATCCCTGTTCATAGTCAAATAACTTGGTATTCAGATTTCCTTAACGTACTCTCACACATTGAACTCTTCAAGTATGTATCTGCCACTGCCACGTCGTGGCAGAAAATTCAAAACTATTGCTTTTAAAAAAGTGATCAAGCGAAATAGCAGCCAGTTCAACGTGAATAAATGTGAAGCATTCTCTTGGAGATTGAATTATCCATGATTGGTGGAAATTTGAAGGATAGGTGATCTGGTACTTAACCAACCATCAAATATTCAAACTGATCCTTAATCTTTATCATGATTTTCAAGAGTGCTCTACTGATCAGGAAATTTATAATTCTCTTTCTTTCTCTCTCGCTCTCTCTCTATCTCCCCCTGAAAGTTCAACATGTTCCATCATGGAAAAGTAGAAAATTCTCTGCATTTTCCAGCGCTGGATGGAAATCTAATTTCGCTTTCCCACAAAGCACGGTCGAGCAATCTTGAAAGGCTTGAATAATGAAGCGAATTTACTTTTTATAGACACATCTTGTAATTCACTTGCATGAAATATGCATTCGAGGATTAAAGCTTATAGTGGTATAAAGTAGCATGAAGCTTAGTAGTGGTGGTGGAGATTTTTCTCCACTTTCAGCCTTGTTCGAAAAATTCTAATAATTTTCGGGTATTTTACGGAAACACTCTCACTACCTCTCTAAGACAGAACGCTAGAATACGTTATTAGGCGGTGACTGCATAAAACTGACTGAAAATTGATGGATAGAACAAGACTATGTGATACGATTTATATTTCAATGATTAAGAACGTTTTGGAAATGAATAAGCAGATTAACTTGAAAACCTTTTTGACAAAATAATATTCCAAATAGAGGTTGTGTTTACGTCCATGATAAGTGAAAAATATGATGATAAAGATTATGAAGATTCAGTGACGCAACTCTGAGAACGATTCACATTTAACATGTTTGGTAGTGTTGAAATAATTTAGATACACTTATTTAATAAATTACCTCCAAACATAATGGATTATTCAAATTTAGATATTTTAATGTATATAATCAATCATAGCAACTTAATTATACCACAGTAAGATAGAATAAATTGATGATTTTTTTTGCCAAGAACTGTTTTGCTGGTTAGTCTCATTTTTATAAATTCACTGCCGCCAGCCTGAACGACCACTAACAAGATAATCTTTTTGTGAATATGTAACCTTTTCTTTTCCCTCCACTTAAATTTTGAATTTTTCATTTTCTTAAATATTTATAAGTTTATACTTCATAATTATTCAGTTATATAGTAGGAATAAGTTAATTAAGTTTTTTTAGTTTCTCTCTCTTGTATTGATAGTGTTAGGGTTTTTTTTCTTATTCATTTCTTCTATTTTTTTCCCCCTATGAACTGTTAACACAAGTAAATTTGTTCATTTGTTTTGTACTATTGTATTCTAATGGGCACCTGCTGAAAAACCTTCGGGTTTAGCAGGACCCTAAGCTGTTCATAAAATGTGAAATAAACTATTTGATTTGATATTTTTAAGTGATGGTAATAAGCCTCTGTAGCGAGTAACAGGTAGTAGTTTGTATAGGATTCGATCCGTATACCTATAGTTATCCGATAACCTATTGAAGTAGAATATGAAATATTCTCTTAACCAGAATGTTTTCTATTCTGAAGCATCTAAACTACTCTAATTAATGAACCAACTAACTAATTAATATTGATAATTCACCAACTGAACAAATCTGTGTTTACGATTCTAAAGCCCAGTGAACCACAGCCCATCGTGATCAGAAGACTTGATTATTTTCATAAGCTATGATGAATGTAGGAACTCATTTAGTGAAAGAGTTTTGAAAATATTCAGTAGCGAAATGAAATGAGACACCCATTGTAATCAATCACGATATCTAATGAACCTCAACGAGTACAATACAGAAAGCTTCCCCTAGTTTCCTCCCCTATGCATTCTATTTTTATTCCCCTTGACAAATCATCATTACTTGACAGATCATGATTCTAATTCTTAGGGAGGGACAAGTGGCCGTCTTCCATTCATGAATTCCCAAATTTCTCAACCTGACAGACCATTCATTCATCCCTAAGGACGAGTGGTCTCCTTTTCAAGGATTCCAAGGACGCACATCCATCAGGATAAGATTAATGATGCAACAGGCTAAGAAAGATCGGACTGGGGTACGATTCATCTCGGTTTCCGTGCGCAATTATTATTAGTCTCAACAAAAGCTGATTGTTTTCTCTGGTAGAACTGTTTGTTCAGAGGGTTTCCCGAGGAAAGACCGGATTATTTAATTGGGTTCGCGTGGGAGCAAATAATACGAGTTTCAGGTACTTCATGAAGCTTGTAGGAAGTGGGGATTGTTTGTATAGCTTGAGCCAAACTAGCTTTGAAGAGAGGTGCCTCAACACGATTACCAATGAGCTCACCTAACCACTTTTTCCAATTTTGTATTGTATTTATATGTTGTATTATTGTATTGTTTTTGGAAATTGTGTATAAATAAATGAAATGAAAGATAGGAGGAAAAGGAGGATTATTTTAAGAAAGATAGAGTGAAGAATTGAAGAAGAAAAGAGAAGAAGAAAGAAATTTCTATATCATTAAAATTGGATGACTAATATTGTGGAGCGAAGAAGAAATTTGAGATAGAAAGTATAAAGGAAAGGTGCTGAGAGACGAAGTGATATAAAGAGAAAGATGATGGGATGATAAGAGAAACCTGCTGAATTATATGAAATAAAATAGATAGAATAGAAGAAATGACTAAATTTAGGTGAATAATATAAATAGGAGCAATTAAAAAAAGGAATGGAATAAGCAGGCAAAATAGGAGAACAGAAATAAGAAGATTAAGCTTTCAGAGTAAAGGGAGAAAGATAAGATGGAATGATGGGATGTAGTGAGATAGGATGGGGAAAATAGAGGCTTAAACTACAGCTTGGAAGAGCAGTGAAATTGCGATGAAAAGGTAGTGTGAAGGTGAATTGAAGTGGGAGAGAAAATTTATTCTAAACTGGAATGCGCTCCGCTAGCAGAGATGCAGTCGGGGTTTCCGTGATTGCAAGTTTTGTTGGTATAGTAGGGCTCTATTGCCAAGTGCCCCACGGCTAGCTTCCTTCCACCTTGCTAATATTATTGTGTGATTTGGGTTTCCACCCACTTCCTCAGTTCAGGAAGACATTCGAAAGCTGTGTTAAGGTACAGGAATGATATGAAGTATTCAAGAAATCATTAAATCTAAACTACCACTCTCACGGTCAGTTGCTTATAATCCAATTGAATCTCTCCACCGTGAAATGATGGGAAAGGAATAATAATTCATTGAACGAAATTCCTAATTAAAAATGCTATAAAATGCTCTGAAGACTTCCGCTACTGCGAATATTGACAACAGAATAATTGCTAGTGAAGAAATTCGTTCAATAAATCATTATGATTCAAAAAGCAATTGAATAGTTGCAATCTTGGATTGCATTACATCTTGGACCCGACATAATGAATCTAAATTTTTTTTTTTAATTGGGAAAGTGGTCATGTTATACATGATTTTAAAACAGACTTTGAAGAGAAAATGAATGGCGAAAACCGCACATCGATATTTCAAACGTTTTTTAAGATATTTCAATTATTATTCAGACATATTCACTCTAAATAAGTTGACATCTCAAAAACGGTTCGACATATTCATGTGCGGTTTTCACCATTCACTTTGCCTTAAAATTTCGTATTGAAATCATGTATCACATCACCACCTCATCATTTGAAAAATAATAGCAAATCCAAGATGGCGGGCTAAATTTGAAAAAGTCACTGTAAAGTAGTATTTTTGATTTAAGTAGGATCCTCAATCACCCCTATCATCAAACTACCTGTACATTATAAAAATCAAGCCGTTCTAATTCTTTTCTCCCACTCTGACAATGTAAATATGTCTGATTAATAATTGAAATATCTTAAAAAGCGTTTGACATATCGATGTGCGGTTTTCGCCATAAATTTTCTCTTGAAATTCTGTATCGAAATCATGTATAACATGACCACCTTCCCATTTGAAAAAATTAACTTAGATTCAATATGGCGGATCAGATTTTTGAAGTCACAGTAAAGAAGTATTTCCAATTTCAGTACGATCCCAATGTTACCTACCATCGAATTACCCTCGTATAAGAAATATGAAGCCGTTTACATAATTTTCACCAACCCTGTATGAAGATTGTTTCCCCCTCCTTGTTTAAAGTTATGTTTTTATCCAAATTCACATGAGAAGAAAATCATTTTTGATCATACGAACAATGCCTGTAGAACAATGAAAGTGAATAGACTACATTTCACGGTTCACATGAAGGTGAATAGAATTAATACTACTTAACTTGGTGAACAATAAAATTAATTAGTTTTAGTCTCGGAAAATGAATTCTTGAATTGATGAATTCACATACATCGAATAACCACGATTGTAGACGGTGTCAATAAATTTTCGAGTATTCTCCTACAAACGAAAATCAGTAGCTTTCAGAGCAGAGCTCGAATTAGAATTTGAATAATTGGTCTTTTGAATAATAATTGTGAAGCTCACTGCACCTGAACACTCTGCAATAATTAGCTTCCTTTCATTTCCCTCCTCCTTCCCTTATGAAATTGTCAAGCGCCCTCGCTAAGTCCATTGTTCCCAGCATTATACAATAAACCATGGAGTTAATCAAAGGGATATTCAGAGCTTGAAACTTGCCCCTCGGTTCACGCTCACCACTGATCTTTTTGTATTTATATTATCACTCTAATCCAAGGGATGAAAAGGCTAAAGCAAGGTTTTCTGTTGGATTCTATTTGATTATGCGTTGTTGAGCTTCAATTTTATTGCTTATAAAGTTTATTGCTTAAATTTCAACATTGCAAGATTTTATTTGAATGTGGTCTTCAATCGTGTTTTCCATTGGAATTAGACATAATTATTCTTATATTCATGTAATTGAGAGTAGTTGAGTTTCAATGTACGGTAATAATTGATTAAATATTGAAATTGAGATTTTTCTTTCTATTCTGTCTTATTCTGGCCTTATCAAGTCGGCTTCAAATTTGACTTCATTCGAGATTATTCCTCTATAGGCTTATTCCTCTATTCCGAAGGCAAAAATTGTCGCATATTTCTTTCCTTTTATAATGTGTTTATTGACTGGACTATCTAGGCTTATATATTATTTCTTTTCATATTCAGTAGAACGAGACATGTAAATGAAAAGATATGCTAAAATGTGCTAAAGAGTGGAAACAAAGCTTCTTCAAGTGTAGAATCACAGACATATCTCATTCACACGGTTAAAATGAGCTTAACATTTCATATAAAAAGATATGTAGAGGATATTATCTAGCTCCAATCGAAAGTTTGAGTTTTTCTGAGTTTTTCTAGTTATCAACATTCTACAGTAAGAAGTTTAAAAGTTTTGGGCATAAGCCTGTTGTACTCTCCTTTGTAAATGATTGATTGGAAAAAGGAATTTTAAATGATTAAAAATAGTGAGGAAAAAACATAAATAATTTTAGAAGAAGAATAGATGGATAGACGCATGCCATAATAACAGAGCTTAGATTAGAAACGACGGACCAATCACGATTCAGCTCTATTTTTATGACCACGCCTACAGACACACCTTCAAGCTCCGCCTACTCTCTCTCCTGATTGGTCAACAATGAAGAGAAATGTATTTCCGAATCCTACTGGTAAATGGTAGCAGCTACAGGGTTATTTAGAACTTTTTCCTTATGTCGAAGGCAAAATCAATTGCTTAATAAGATTATTCTTGTGTAGTGGATGAAAATAGATTCTTCTACTGAATTTTAAGTAGAATTATTGAGAGTAGAATTCTTTTAAGTAGAATTTTCAGTAGAATTCTTCTACTGATTCTTCCACTTTCTACTGAATTAACACTTGCATCAGAGATATTGTGGAATTTCTGTATATTCTTTCTAAAGAGTCAAAAATAAAAACTTGAATTTTAAGAAGAGAGAATTAGAGAATCCTTCAGAACTGTGTTTTCTGAATTGCTCGAATTAAACTTTGAAGCACTGCTTTGATGGATTCTTCTACTTTAAAATATAGTGGTATTTTATTAATTTGGCGAATGGCGAATGACTTTCATTTAAAGTTTCCATGGTCACGGGTGATGTGTTATTGATTTTTTTAAAATATGTTTTTTTGCATGTTATGAATATAGTATTTATGTGAAAAAAATCCAATATAGAATCACACGTTACCATAGAAACGTTAAATAGAAGTCATCCGCCATCCGCCAACGTAAGAAAATAGTACTATAATACAGCACTTAATTCTTTGTCTTTATTTTCAGAATCGGGAAACGTATTGAATGAATTTGGAAACAGACATGATTTGGGAACTGTGCTTTCTAGATTGTTCTAATTGAACTCTCAATTTCAATACATCATCAATCTAGAATACTACTAAAACGGTGTCACTCTTTCACACATTCTTTTTTGTCTGCCCTTGAGCAAGAAAGACACATACAAAACACAATTGAATAGTTGCCGTATTCGTTTCGAAATTCGTTTATTCGTTCCTTGGAGCGATTTGTCGTGGAGTAGCAAGCATTATTCAAAATTCTGCTAACGAGAATTCCATATCCTCAGTTCCATTGCATGTAGTTCTTCTGCCGAATTGTTTTCCCTTTTGTGGCTATTAGATAACCGTTATTTGGTTGCAGTGAGCATTATCCCAGATCCCCTGAGGGAGTTGAGGAAATTCGCGTAGAAAAGCATGATTACCTGAAAAACCGGTACTGAACCGAAGCAACCATTGTTCTCAAATTGAATATTTTGTTCAGGGAAGTTTTGACACAATTTTTCTTTGTCTTTGTCTTTCTTAAAGATATTCTTGTTTAGAGATGTATTAGATTATTATCGATGGAAGGTGTTTCAGTGATCCGGCAGTTTCAAAGAATACATTTTCATGTCCTGCATTTTTTCAGAATAATTGTACCTCAATACTATATTGTATAATTGTATTGAAATTAAACCTGCTGTGAAACCTACAGCCTTAGAGGAGGGAGAGCTTCATGTATATTGAAACATATTCAACTCCAATAAAATTTGTTCTGTTGTTCAAGTGACTGCTATTGTTCAAATTTCCATGTATACAATAATTAAATCTTGCGATTGTTCAAATTTCGATATGTACGATAAGTCAATGTAATGGAAGAAATCAGTCTATAATGAACTGATTGGTTGTTTACTCAAACCCAATTCGGCCAACAAAATGGCACTTTATTAATTTCACTATATCATGGTACTATATTATTTGGTCCTTGGAAAAAGGTTTGGAGGGACACAAAATTATGAATAATATAATATTTACTAGTTATCTTGGGACTGGTATAAGACAAAACTTGAACAAGAACAAACATAAGACTGGTATAATATAAGAAGACGACATAGAAAGATTATACTAGAAAACAAGAAATAGCCTGAACCTAAAGATATAAAAGATTCATCACTTTTCTCAATTTGAAGTTTCAAAGCTTTAATCAGACATTCAGTTTTGTTCCGCTCACGTCAATTTCAGTTCAGTTCCCGTTAATTTTCTGTTCTATTTCAGATTCAACAAGTTTGTGCAAGGTCTCAATCGATTAATGGCGAAGCGTGGTATACTTATTTGGTCATACTTATTTGTAGGAAATATACCCGGTGATGACCAAATAAGTATAGTACGCTTCGCCACGGCAATCGATCATCTTGTGCCCGGTCTGTTCTGGAGGAGCATAATAAAATTCTTATGTATTCTACTGATTGTATTCTGATGTATTCTTACTCAAGTAGGCTACATTGAATCACATACTTCTTTGTAGTCGAATGATCCCTACACTCTTGTTGCATGATTACTGATTACTTATTGTTGTAGGTCGCGACTACTGGTTTCAAGAAGCCAGACGCCTGTTGAAGCGGAAGCTGGAGGGTGTGGTGGAGCCGCATCCGATGGCTCGCAACGTTGTCTTTCTGGTCGGAGACGGCCTCGGGCTGTCCACACTGACGGCGGCTCGCATCCTCAAGGGACAGCGGCTGGGTCAGCTCGGCGAGGATCATCTGCTTGCCTGGGACGAGTTCCCGGCTGTCGCTTTGGCCAAGGTCAGTTTAACAAACAATACAGAGCTTTTATTTATTCTTCTCTTTAAATGATAATTTTTGGTCCACGGTTTTCGAGGCAAGGTAAAGAGATTACAAGGTAGTGTTTACGCGGATAATGCGCAGTAGCTCAGTAGCAGCAAGGTATAGCAGGATCCTTTTAACTAGTCATAAATCATATGATCGATGAGCATATTATCACAATACTTAACCTACAAATGCTGAATCTTGCAGATTATTGAAAAGGTATTTTAAAAAGTTATTCTTTGAAAGGTCTTCTTTAAAAAGGTCTTTTAAAGACTTTAAAGGTCTTTAAGACTTTTAAGTCTTTTGATTATTGTGTGGAAGTCACTGTTTAATTATTACCAAAACAGCTGATTTCTGACAAGTTAACTGGATCGTGCTATATGTAGAGATAGAGGTAGGCTCACTAAAATCATTCATTATTGAATCTTATTGAAAATGTTATTGAAACTTATAATATGGAAAGAGATCTACAAATAGATTACGTTACTGCTCGAAGATCAATTTGATTCGTCTGTGATTCAAATTTTAACTCTTAGGCTAGGCGTACACCGGTTAGTCAAGACAAGACAAGATGAGATTAGTCACGTTTAGTCACAGTACTTCACGTAGTTTCATATGAAGCAACACACACTGATTAGTCATTGCATCGGTGTGTGCTGCTTCATAAGAAACTATGTAAATTATTGTGACTAAACGTAACTAATCTCGTCTGGTCTTGTCTTGATTAACCGGTGTAAGCCTAGCCTCACAACTGATTGCATGAGAGCATATTAAATTCAGCCGCTGTGAAATTACGTCATTTGATGATGCCTCATGGGGATTTATATGTGTTCATTCACATATTTATATGGGATTTATATGTGTTCGGATGACTTCATTTATCGAAGTTCCAATTAACGGGCTCTCGTATAATCAGCTTTTCAAATAATATATTTAACGATTCCCAATTCATGTTTGTTTACCCAGTATTTCATCTCAATTTTTGCTTTTCCAGACGTATAACTTGGACAGTCAAGTGGGAGAGTCTTCAGCGTGTGCTACCGCCCTCCTATGTGGAGTGAAAGCCCGGAAGGAAACCGTTGGCCTGCACTCTGGGGGCAAATTTCTGAACTGCTCGTCGAGTCTACATTCCAGAGTGGAAAGCTTGCTGGACTGGGCCCAACAACAAAGTGAGTATTAAATTCCTTTTTCACTAGCCTAGAATCATACTCATGTGTAGCCAACTCTTGGTTATCCACTGCTATCTTGTAAGGTGTGGATTTTTCTTTTTGTTTATAATAGATTTCATGAATCTTATCATATAACCAACATGAATTCATTCCAGTTCATTTTAAAATATTATCATGCATATCTCGTGTTATCATTCATATTTTTAGTATCTCAATTGGAATCTCTTAAACATGAATAATTAATGAATCTTCCAGTCTATATTTCAGTCATAACTGGAATGGAATCTTCCAATCATTACATCGCTATTATTTACATTTGTTTTCTTATGAACAGAGGTCATCTTTTTCGAATCATTGTGGAACGTTCTGTAATTAGCCAAATATTTTCAAGAGATAACAATGTAATAGGCTATGCAATAATTATATGAGATTTTAATGTAAGAATCTATACATCTATTATCAGGGCATGAGTCCTTTTAAAGTATCTAAAATATCTTATTCAAGATTCTTTGAATAATTGGAAATTAGATAACTAGAAAATGTAAATTCATTTCTATAACTTGTAGCATACTAGAGGTTTACAGTATTTAACAAAATCAAGACTTGAGAAAATTTGAATATCACGTAGACAATTTGCATGTATCATTTGAATAGGACTGAAGGCAGAGAAATTTCAGGAGAATATTCATAGTAGAATAGTAGATCTAGTAGAATAGCGAGACAGTTAGAAGAGTCCAGAGGACAGATCTACTCACGGTCATGTGCTTTTTGGGCTCTTGAGACTCGAGTCCAAACCATGTCACTTGACAATAAATATTGATTTCCTTACATAGGGAAAAATGCGGTACCGTGATAAATCATTCCAGTGGCAAAGTGACAAGCAGGTAGCATCTTCCTCTTTTTACATTGGAGTTATTTCACAGTCAAATGAGCTTCAATGCTTGTGCCTCATTGCATCAGTGTGAATTAGCACGTGACAACTATGTCTTGTGACATATCTTGACTAAACGGTGTATGCCTAGCCTAACATTGTTCGTCTTTGTCTAATCATGTTAGGTCCTATTGGATTTCTTTGAATTTCACTATTATTGAATTATTTATCTTTTTGCTTGGCTCACAGCTTTCTGTTTTTGCTTGCACTTCAGGCAAGGCGTATATCGGTTAGTCAAGACAAGACAAGACGATATAAGACACCGATGAAATGACTAATCGGTGTGTGTCGCTTCATAAGCAACTATGTGAAGTACTGTGACTAATCACGTCTTGTCTTGACCAACCGGTGTACGCCTAGCCTTAGGCTTTTCACTTCATCTTCTCGCACTTATTCCTGTTTTTTTTTTATTACCCTTAAATTTTATGCTCTACTCACAATTGGATACTTAAATCGCGGCTACTCAGCGACTCGGATAACAAACATGTGTTTTCAAATCGTGACGCTCAGACGATCCTGCAACCGTATTGTTTGAACGTCATTATTTAAATACACATGTTTGTTATTCCAGTCGCTGAGAATCCGTGATTTGAGTAGCCTATTCAAGTGTGTGTAGAGCCTAAGGCTTCCAACATCACATTTTCTCTTATTTATTCCTGTTCTCTCTATTCCTCATAAATTAGGCTTTCAACACGTCCATTTCTCGTACTAAACTCCAGTTTTCCTCAGTTTTTTTTTTTCAAATTTCAGGCTTTCAATACTTTTCTTCCTCTCTCACTATCTCCTGCTTCCCCTATTTCTCTTCTAGGCTTTTAGTAGCACTTCCATTCCACTCACTAAACAAATTCCAGCTTTCCCTATTTTTCCTAAATTCTATGCTCTCAACATTCCTTTCCTCTAAATGATTTTTCTCAAGTTGTAGGCATTCAACAAGTTTGTTCTGTTCACTTTCTCTTTTATTCCAATTGTATTGTCAAGAAAACTTTAGGCTTTCAAATTTTCTGTTTCGCTCACTTCTTGATTTTCCTTTTTTCCCCTGATTATTTTCTTATTTTCGTTTTGTCAGAAAGACTTTAGGCTTCCATCACTTTTGTTTTGCGCACTTCCTAATCTTCTTTTTCCTGATTATTTTTTTTTCGTCAGGAAATTTTTAAGCTTCCAACACTTCTGTTTCGCTCTCTTCCAATTTTCTTCTGCTTTTGTTTTTGTTAGGAAAAAGCACCGGCATAGTGACCACTTCGCGTGTGACGCATGCCACACCGGCGGCTCTCTATTCGCACGCCGCCTCTCGCTACTGGGAAGACGACAGCCGAGTGCCGCCCCCCGCCCGCAGATCCTGCAAGGACATCGCCCGCCAGATAGTCGAGGATGAGCCCGGCAGGCACTTGAACGTAAGTCGAAATTCATTGAACATAATCATATATCGAATCAAGCGAAACAATCTTAAAAAATTGATAAAACACGTGTGAACCTATAATTCATTCTGTTTGAAATGCATTTTAAAGCATGGTCCAAGTGACAGAATGCCTGGAACAACTTATTTATTTTTCTGAAATGGCAAAGTTTGGATTGATATGTCCACTTTACTTCTCAACTACTTCGAGGACGGGAATACAAAGTAGAAAGTTTAGAAAGTGAAAAGTAAAATACGTAGATAGCGGTATCTTCAGTTTACATGAGTATAGCAGGATCCTTTCAACTTGTCAGAAAACATACGATTCGAGGAGCAATATCACAATACTTTTAACCTACAAATGCTGAATCTCGCAGATTATTGAAAAGGTCTTTTAAAAAGTTATTATTTGAAAGGTCTTCTTTAAAAAGGTCTTTTAAAGACGTTAAAGGTCTTTAAGACTTTTAAGCCTTTTGATTATTGCGTCGAAATCACTGTTTAATTATTACGGAAACAGCTGATTTCTGACAAGTTAAAAGGATCCTGCTATACTTGGGATCAGCAGCTCCGGTCAGTTAGGAGTTTAAATTGTCATTTCATTGTTTCAGAACTTGATAAATATTTATTCCTCATGATTTTTCTTTTCATCACCAAATAACAATCATACGCGTATGTTGGCATTGAAGTTTAAGTTTTAAATACTGTATGTTTGTTTTTCAGAGGGTATTTTAAAAGTTAGAAATAGGGACTGCTAAGTACGAAGTTCGGACGATGTATGTCCAAATAAATATTGTTTCATATTGTTGCTGGTTAGAAATGCAAGGATAATAATGCAAATTTGCAAAAAATGAATTCCTGCAAATAATAACGGAAAAAAAGCAGTTTGATCAATGTATGAGTATGAATAAGTAGTACCATAGAGTAACTATACTTTATCTGTACTATACTCTATCCTAATATACTTGTTATCTGTGGTAGTACCATAGATAACGGATTAGAATCTATCTCCTATCTCCTATCTCTTCTATCTCTCTCTTCCTATCTTTCTCTCTCTATCTTAAAAAAAAAATCAATCTCCTATCTCTCTACCAAAGTCTCTCCTATCTCTTCTCTATGGTAGTACAGTACCATGTGGTAGCTGGTTAGGAATAACGGGTTATATTTCATAAATTTCGTCAAAATTATAATTGTGCTTTGAAATTATTCGACAATTGCTTGTTACTGCTATACAACTCCACCTTAAAGCCGATAAAACGTTCAGAATCCGGGACTAATGACGTTACAAGGATAGTATTTTTGGAGATCACTGTCAATTCACAACCTTATTTCGACTAGTTAGGTAATTATTCAATTGGTAGTTGAGTTCTGGGCTACGTAGTTAGGTGCTGAACCTGTTTGTCGAGCACAGAAGCAGCCAGAGTTGAATTGTCTCGGAATGGGTTCCACCTTGTTCGGCACTTTAATCAGGATAGTGGTGGTGCCTTGGACACATTGATGATTCTGCTGGCATCGTCCAAAGCTGTTGTCCGCTTTACCGTTGGTTACTTGAGATACGCAACTGCACAGAAAATAATACAAAACTTATTGGTTGCATCAAATTCGAAGATATTTCTTAGATAGATTAGGATACCATGTATTTGTCTTTGATGGCATGAATTTTTTCGTTGAAACGAGTATTGCATAAGTTTTGAGCCTTGTGATTGGAAAATCAGAGAATCAGATTAGATCACTTTATTCATTTGGAATTGTAACATTATTTTTTGGACTAGATGATGAATAAAGATCAATTATTGTTTTACCTGGTTAAGTGCATTTATGTCTATTGAGGGCCGCTTTCCCCAACGCTCCTTTTAAGCAATACATCTGGCTTAAGCCTCATTCGGAGAATAGGAAAAGTATAGAAAAAAAATTGAGCGTCAGCTGTTATTACTTAAAAGCAGCGTTGGGGAGAGCGGCCCTGAGTGACCAAGAATTCTAAACTAGACTATGTGAATTGAAATTGAATTTTTATTCCTTCATAAAAATAAATTGAAGCAATAAAAATACATAAAATAAAATGACTAGATCTTTGTGTTGCATATCCGTTTTTTCCTCCACTGATGAAATTAGAAACTAGATCTTATCACAACCTTAGATTCATTAATACATCGAGATACCAGTCTCGGTTGCTACACCACAATCATTGTCTGGTAAACTGAAATTAAAAAGCTGTAGAATTTATAATAGCCTACAAATTAAGCAATACGATTGCGAGACGAATGACTTATCAAGGTAAACGACTGCTATTGGCCTAGACAAGCCACTCCCAAAATGTTTACCACTAATAATTGGCTAACATGACGCAGTGTTGCGCTGCTAGTGGCCTAGAGCAGTCCACCACTAAGGCCAAGCGGGTCTCAATCCTAAAGCAGTCTTAATCAGAGTATAGTCATTTCCAGCAGGTACTAGCCATTTTCTGGTACTAGTCATAGACTTTAGAAGGCATCATCAATAAAAAAAAGAAGAACTTGCAATAAAAAACTGACGAATCATGATAACCCTTTCACCCAAGCACTATAGTTCGAATAATCCTTGTTGTCCCTTAGCCTGGTGCTCAAGAACCACTTACTAGAAACGTTTTTGTCAGAAAGTTCGATGTCTTGAACTTGAATTTGATTCAATGATGCTAACATTGAATCAAATGGTCAGCTGTTCGGACATAGGACTTTCTGACAAAAACGTTTCTAGTAAGTGGCTCTTGAGCACCAGGCCAAGGGACAACTAGTTTTATTCGAACTATAGTAATGCACGTTTTCAGGCAATTTGAACAAAAAAAAAAATCAGAAATGACTTAAAAATGGCGGATCTTACCTGTACTCAAACACAATCTCCGGTATGCCTTCAGTGGTTCTGTTCGTTTCTACGAAGGGGCAAACAGTCTGGTTGCCAGTGAGCTCGTTCATCCATCGCTCAGGTGGTTCGTTGAGGTTTTCTCCCTGAGATTGATCGTAGACTTTTTCCTGAGGTTGGTCGTCGAGTATTTCCCTAAACCCTGACTTCGATTTCCTATTCGGCAAATGGCTGACAGGCACGCTCATTACGACCACTGGCCACACTACTAACAGAAATAGAACCGAAAACACAGTATTGCAAATCATCGTTGCAATCGAAAATTTGGCAAAACTTGGCGAGTTTAGAGAGTTTTACTTCGAATGAAGGATGGCAGTCGAATGATACGGACCAATCAACAGATTCTGACTTAAATATGAAAAATCAAGTGCGTTCATTCGGGGTTACGTGATTATTTATCGAACTGATTTCAGTAGGAGTGTTTTAGACGTAATTTGTAGGTGGTAGTTCCGGCATTACTTTTCTTTTATCTATATTCCATATTGGGAGTAAATTAAACAATACGTCATAATTTCCCCTGTGGAGAATTTGTAGGTGGTAGTTCCTGCATTACTTTCTTTTCATCTATATTCCATACTAGGTGTCCCGGCGAACTTCGTATCACCCTCTTCCCCCCCCCCACAAATGTCCCCCATCTTCTCCCTACAAATGTCCCCCTCTTCATGACACCCCCTAAAAAATGTCATCCCCCAAATGCCCCCCTTTATTCCCCCCCAAAATGTCAACCCCAAAATCCCCTTCATTTCACCCTTTCTTTCCCCAAATGTCCCCTTCATGTCACCCTCCCCACAAAAATGTCACAGTAAAAAGAGATTTAATATAATCAATGTATTTTTTATTTTATATAATCAATAATTTTTTTGTTTTAATTTATTTTATATATTTTTTTTCAATTTTATTATTAGAAACAATAAAACATGCATGATACGAACGATGACTCATTTTTATTATTGATGATTCTAGCGTAAAAAAATAATTAGAGTAGAAAACCTAGAGCAAAAAAAAATTTGACCATAGCGGGATTCGATCCCGCGACCTCTAGCATCATACTCAGAGTTTTTTCCACTGAGCTACCGAGGCACAGAATGATAGAGCTGAGTTTTCTGATCTTGAATCACGATCATCTTTCGGTAGCCGCTTGGCCGGCAATTTCAAAACATCCGTCTGTAAATGTTTGATAGGTTAGGTCATTAATTTACTAATTATTTATTAATTAGGCTATAAAGGGATTTTCTCATATCTTAATACATATTATGTTAACCAGTGCTGTAAAAATTCAAACGAATCCAAAATCATCTAAATCGGTTCAGCCGTTCTCCAGTTATAAGCGAGCGTACAGACACCAACTCTCTTTTATTAATATAGATTGGGAGTAAATTAAACAATACGTCATAATTTCCCCTGTGGAGATTTTTGATTCGAAAAGTTAAATATGGAGATATAAAATTCCCACACATTCAGGATAGTACAGTAGCAACTATTAATTCCCAGAGGAGTTCTATTTGTGTCGAAAACGTAGCCTACAATATTGAAAATATTGACCATGAAATGGGGTGGAACGTGAACAATTACGTGAAAAGTGAAAAACGTAAATAGATATCGTATCCTGTTTTCCCTCATAAGTGTTTTACTCTCTGCACACGTATTAAAAACGTAAATAAATACGTTAATTGATGCGAAATCCACCCCACTTTCCCAGCTCATGGACGTGAAAGCACTATCTATTCCATCAACAATCGCTATCATCTGTGTGTTCCACGCAAGAGTAGCAGTTGCATGCTGGAGAAATCCCTAAATTTTCATTATCTGCATTTCATATTCATCAATTATTTAGGTCTCCATCGAAATCAACTAATCAACAATGAATTGTAGTTATCTAGTTCTTAAATTATTCAAATGGTTACAGTAATAGTTGAATAACTGGAAATTTACCGGAGAACAATTTAATTGATGGGGATGTAAAAAGAGTATTATCGCAGCCGCTAGTCTAGTGAGTGATACTAACAAATAATAGAATAATATTATAGGAACCGATAATAAATGACGATCATGCAGAGTCCCAATTTGGAAAACGTATTATTTTTTATGACGTGACATCGCTCCCGTCGTCGTTTTAATGGTGAAAAATAGAAATGATAGGAGGTTGGAAAAAGATTTTTGAATCTTTATTTGAGTTTTTGATGGTTTTTTGAATCCATCTATCTTTTCAAATAATATATAATACTGGGCAATCTTCGAAAAATAAAAATACAATGAAATAATAAACTGGAGAATGATAGGATAGTTTAAAATAAAAATTATAACGGATAACAAGGGCAGTTCTTTCTTAGTATCGCTCAACAAGCATTGATATTACAGGATTATGTTGAAATAAGAAGAGTACATTATAGATAGATTTATTAGAATTCAATTATTTCGTGATGAATCATTAAAATTTAAATGATCTACTTGAAAAAATTCATGCGAAGATAATTAAATACAGTAACAAACTTTAACTTATTTCACTTCATCGCACAAATTTTGTAGAATGTTACACACAGTTTTTATAATTTAATCTATCGTTTAAAGTAAACTAGAAACATTGTTTCAAGTATAATTATATTCATCAAAATAACAAGAGATCAGCTTTAATTGCTACACCATTTTCAAGCTCTGTTAGCTCTCAATTAACTCACAAACGTGCGAATACAGTATGCATATTTGCATGTATTCGCACACCACTTTCATTCAACTTGCTATATAAGCTGCATGCCCTTTGATCCTGCTTCCTTACATGTCTCGAAGTGTGAAAAAGAAGTGGAAAGTGGCTGTAACCGAGATAATAGTGTTGAAAAGGCGCGGCAACTGTAATCCATTAGTAGCTGGGAACTTGGTGAGTGTGGTGGGGTGGAGGGAGGTGCAAGATGAATTTTACGAGTCGTTTTCTTGCACTGAACTCCAACTTCGGTTGCAAAAAGCACTCAAACATTGACGCCAAAAAAGCTGGAACTCGCCGTACAGCTAACTTTTCTTCCTTTCTGAAGTGATTCTATCGTCGAAATAACTTAATTTGCACAACTTACGGTTGAGCGTTCAGTGAACAAAGGACGTTAGACACCAGATTTCAGGGCGTTTGTACGTTTTATGATTATCGAATTTCCTTGAGAAACGAGTTTTAAATATTCAACTGTCCCATCTCCCATCCCAGAATTGATTTATTCCAGGTTATTTCATGTGTTATGCTCCTCACCAACATTTTTCCTCATGAATCCGAGATACAGAGTAATGCTACAACATGAAAATGTGTCACAAGAAACAAATGTTTTTTATTCATTTTATAAAATTTCGAGTACAACTTGTTTTAAATGAACAGCGAAAATTACCAATGAGATCACCTAACCACTTTTTCCAATTTTGTATTGTATTTATATTCAAATTCAAATTCAATTCAAAAATTGACGGAACGGATTTTGACAACAAAAACGGCCACTCCCGTCTTTCGGAGGAGACGAAAAGTCGTCGGTCTCGACTGCCTAAAAAAACAGTCGTCCTCTCTCATCATCACCCCTCTCATTACCTGCGCACAAGCCTAGACCTCATGTGAGCATCACCCTCAGAAAAAATATATTCCTACATTTTCTAAGGAGATTGATCGAAGAATTCGAATATGAGGCTACAGGAAAGCAGAAAAGACTGTGCAATTGTCTTGTATAGGGGTTCTTTTTGTTTGTAAAAGTGCATTGAAGTTTTCCAATAATAAAAGAAGAAGAGAACATTCAGGCTGAAACAATTCTTTTCCCGCAATCTTCTGTCTCGAATCAAAGACTTTTAAAACAAACAGGATGTCCTTTCTCAATCAACTTTTCCGGAGGTTGAAAGCTCCTTTTGATCGCCAAGAACAACAAACATTCAGCAATTATTGGGATTGAACTGGCCCAGATTTCCATAGTTCATTACTGTGATTGATTTCCAGGTAAAAAAATTCAACACAAGGTTAGCGAGTCGCTAGAACTCAATCAGACTAAGTGAATTCATGGAGAGCTGTTTATTTATTAAAATCAACTGGAAGTTTATTCATTTCTTGGAATTGTGAATCTTTGTGTTCGTTATTCAAGATACTTTAACGATAACTTTGTTTCAAAGATAACTTGAAAAGAAAGATTGTTTTAAAGATAACTTTTTCAAACAAACAACCGTCGAAGAGAGACTTTTTAAAACTTGATTTTTTCTTAATTAGAAATTCTAATCTAAACTTTAAGTACCGTACCTTTCTACCTAGAATTTTACTATTTTTACTTTCCACCCTACTCAAATTTTCAACTTCTCTGAAGAAAGGAAGATGTTTCTCTCTTCCTATCCTGGGTAGTACTGTTACTCCTTATTTAATCAACTTATCAAAATGATTCAAGCCGTACTTACACGATCAAATTATTTTTATCAAATTTAATTCCATACAATAAAAAAACTTTAAACTTACAGCTGATTAGATAAGATACCCACACACTTCACACAAGATATTCATAATTATCATAGTTTGCAGTTTATGTCTAGGGTAGGGGTACCTTACCCATAGCTGTGTTGTACCAAAGACGATAGGAAACTATCAAGTATTCTACTAAGTAAACTAAGTGAACTACTAAGTAAACTACTAAGTATTCTAATTGTCTCCATACTGTTTGTTTTCAAAGTTTCAAAGTAATTGTTTTCAAAGTTTGAGATTTGATGAAAAATGTCAAATAAAACCCCCAATGCTGAATGAAGTTTTCAAATAAAATGAATCAAAATTGATAGAAGTTAACTTACGTGTAAAATGGATCCCCAATGCTTCAACTAATCAACTTACAGATAAAATCTACGGAGATGAATTAAAAATTCAATTGATTTTTTTATTGGAATAAACTCTGGGAGAATTTTGAGGTTTGCTTTGTGAGTACCCGTTTTTGAGTGTTTGTATTCCATGATATGAGTAGAACCAAAGACAGAACTATAAGGCTAGGCGTACACCGGTTAGTCAAGACAAGACAAGACAAGATTAGTCACGTTTAGTCACAGTGATCCTCATACTTGCTTATGAAGCAGCTCACACCAATGCAATGACTAATCGGTGTGTGTTGCTTCATAAGCAGCTATGTGAATTACTGTGACTAAACGTGACTAATCTCGTCTTGTCTTGTCTTGACTAACCAGTGTACGCCTAGCCTTATCAGTCAACTCCCGTTACAAATCACTTCTACTCTCTCTTTCGAGGTTAAGTGTTGGAGTAGACGTTATTGCCCAAACTTTGCCACCTCAGAAAAATAAGAAGTCATTCTACTCTATTCTTTTGATTTCTTCCTTATCTCCTATTTCCATCAGGTACTTCTTGGGGGCGGAAGACGCCACTGGTTACCGCGGATTGCCAAAGACCCCGAGCTGTTGATGGAGTCAGGAAGGCGCCAGGATGGAAGAGATCTGACCCAGGACTGGCTGAGAGAGAAGAAGAGGATGGGCTTGAAGGCGGAATATGTTTGGAACAAGGAGCAATTGGACCGCGTAGATCCGAATAATGTTGATCATTTGTTGGGTAAGTAATTTGAAAATGGTAAAATTTCAGTAACATATATCTGTTTCTAATCAGGCCTATAGAAAATTATGTCTAAGCATTTATTAACTATATTAACATAATATATAGAAATACCGTTTTGTAGTGTATTTCCCTACTCTTATTATTACCTTAATTTGTGCCCTGCCTCCAAATTCATTACCCACGCTACACATAATTATGCCTGTGACTAAAAACACTTATAAATGAGTGTTGATACTCATTTTCATGGTAAATACTGGTCAATATAACAGAATCAATTATAGAAATAGAATGAGTACAAGTTGACATATCACCTATCAATTGAGAGTATTCCCAAAAACTGATGTAATGTGATGAAGATGAATAAATAAATAAATAAGGCTTTTCTACTTGATGTTTTTAGAAGAGAATGTTAGTGGTCTCTAGAGGGCAAGTGCCCCCTGTATCCATCCATCACTATGTGTATCCAAACAAATAAGAACGGCAATACATTTTGCAAGATAACTTTTAATTTCTATATTAAGTGGACTTTTTTTTTATTATTTGTAGATATTTCCAGCATTTTGTCGCTATATTATCATGATAACTATACAAATATCGATAATAGCACTAATGCGGATTGTGTATGGCCTATCTTATCATGGACAATCTCCTGTATTTCCTCTGTACACACTATAGATAATATAGGTGCCCAAATCTTTAGATGGTGAACTCCAATCCTGTAAAACACAAAAATGGAAACGAACTTTACTAAAAAAAAAAGGCAATAAAACTCAGCTGCAAACATTTTTGAACAGAATCCTGTTCATATCAGTGAAATCGATGAACTAGTAATCTTTTTCTACTGGTTTATAGTTGAATTTTTGATGATGGCACCTGGTTAGTCTACACTAGATATCCAACGTTTCCTTTGTGAAAAGTCATGTTATGCCATAGAGAAAGCATTGCACAAGTAGCTAGCTGTTCATGCTCATGTTGAAGAGTGAATGCCGGTTTTTAACATAGATGTTGGCAATATCCCTGAGAATTCAATGGTCCTAAATTTTAATCCTAAATTCTCAATAAATCTCCCATCTAGCTAGTAATCCTAGCCTGGTAATTATTATTGAGGTGGGGGATTATTGAAAATTTAGAATAGGTTAGAAATAGAATTATTCAAGATACGTTTCAAGTTGATCTACTATCCCTAGGCTACTATCCCTAGGCTAGCTCTTGGATACCATTTTTGTTACTGTTTAAATTAGGAGCCTCTTCTTTAGTAGGCTACTGTACAGCCGTAGATGTGTTGCGTGTAACTTGGTCCTCTGAGTTCAGTCACAGATAGGAGAGTAATATTACTATCTTATCTGTGGTTCAGTTGAGTGGGATGGACAATGTGAACAAGTTTTCTCAATTAATTGTAACTCTATTTTCTCTATCAACTGTAACTCAAGTTGGTTAAAAGTGGAAGAGGGGGCTTCTATGCCTCATCTTCGTCCACAGCACTTTTGTATTGTGAAAAGAGATAAATAAAGTAATTTATTTATCTATTTTTTGTGTTCAAAAACTCACTGCCATAGCTTCCAGTACTGTTTTCTGATATCTAGTGTGGAAAGCGGCTTCAATGTCCTTCAAGTCGATTTCGCATCTTGTATAGGCCACTATTGGAAGTGCATCACGGATCCATCCAGAGTGTTTGTCTGTGAGTCCAGATTGTAACTGATCAGCAAAATAGCCAAACTGGTCTACAGAGTAGAAAACTGCAAAAAATTACAAAATTCAGTCTGAATCCAACTGAGCTAACATAAATTAATTGAGAGATTATTGCAAGTAAAATTGTCATCAAAAGTAGGGTCCACCTTGGATGATAATAATGGGGTAGGTGTTTTTAATGCCTTAGTATTGGATACTGTTCAAATGGAAGTTAACACGGCCAACAAGCAATCACGATCAAATCCGACCAAATTTTTAATTTTTTTTTGCAAAAAATAGAAATTTTTTTATGTTTGAAATTTTCAGAGCTATATCTTATTCTATTCGGTGAACCAAGCCTAATAATAGAAAATAAAGTAAGCCTAAAAATAGAAGTAGAGTAATCAGCTGAATCATTTTTAGTTAATTAATCAATTACCAATTCTCCTATAAGCTTCTTTCACATCGCCCTTACAATACTTGTCAATCTGGCTTAATACAGTTTCTCCATTATTTTTATTTTTGTACGCATCATCAACTGCTTTTATTTGTTCAAAACTCTCCTTGGTCATCAGATCTAATAGGTCAACGTTGGAGGTCTCGCATTCCTCTGAAAAATTTAAAGTTCTATTATCAAATCAGTTTGACTTCTATGTTTTGTATTTTTAAAAGTACCTGTCTGACAATGAATGCTCAAGTAACACATTGTAAAGACGTATGTAGGCTACACAATCGAATTTTCCAACAAATTTGATTAACAAAATAAACTTTAACTCACGCTGAGGCCATACTCTTGAATGGTCACCTGGATGGTGGATGGAATATCCATAGAACCATATCAATGATGCCTGGAATGTTGCCATCCAAGCAGTTCTAGTGCTATATTTGTGAATTTCGAGCATAGTGATCCATATTTTTTATAAATAAAATGGGCGAACATGTTTTTGAACATGAAGAAGGAGGAAAAGAAGAAAGGGAAAAAGAAAGGGGAAAAGGAGAAGATGAAGAAGGAGAAAAAGTAGAAGAAGTAGAAAAAATGCTCAGTGAAAAAATATCACTTTGAAAACATTGATTCATTATCATCATAAATCATCATAGAGTCAAGAAGTTTGAAGAGTTCAGAAAAATAATATTATTGGCTGAGTCACCTCAAAGTACTGCAATAATTTATTTGTTTTTCAAAACCTGCCTGATTGCTACCATTCTAACATCATCAGTTGTTATGTAAATGAACAATTAAAATGTTACTTACTATGATTCTTCGGTATCGATTCAACCTGTTTCTCTATCTTGGATTGATCAACTCCACTTTCATTTCTCAGAGGCTGCAAAATTTAAAAAAAAAATGCAACACTTAGGGCCGTATTTATGAACGTTCCTTGAGGGTTCCTTTCCAAAAGGGACTCTTGAAAAGCGTTTCATGAATGAAATCAGCTGATTTTTCATTCATGAAACGCTTTTCACGGCGCGCTTTCGGAAAGGAACCCTCAAGGAACGTTCATAAATACGGCCCTAAGTCTTAACAGAATGTACGATCTTCACATATTTGATAGATTTGATGTTTTTCAACTCTCTAGTACAGGTTTTTGTCTGTATTGAAATCCAATCTATGTATAGGCCTAGCACTATAGCCTTCTCTATTGAATTGGAGTATTACGGAGGAGTAGGCTACAATGTATTGGAAGTGAGGTGGCTATCACGGCCTCCCAATCATCAACATACAACTCAAGGTGAATGTAGAGTACAAGCCGTGGCGAAGCGTAGTATACTTAACCGGTCATCGCCGGGTACATGTCCTATAGGAAATATACCTGGCGATGACCGGTTTAGTATGCCACGCTTCGCCACGGAGTACAAGGTAGTGTCACGCGCATCTCAGTCTATTCAAAGCTCTAAGCCAGGTGATAGACTAACGGTATTAGAGATAAACGAAAATAACATGACCGAAAGCATTCTACTCCCAATCTTATTCATGCTTTCTTTTGAATATAATAAATTATTGAATGCCAGCAAATAAATAGCTGTCCAATCATCATCTATCCATATTATTTCGTGCATGAGTTTGGAAAGTTCGTGGAGAAGTTTGAGTGGACCGATTTTGATGCGGTTTGCGCCAAAAAAATAAAAATCGAATTTTTGCAAGCTCAAAACAATCAAAAAGTAAATACAGTACTATAACAAAAAATCAATCTTCTGCTCGAATCTTGTCTAATCACACATTTAAAAATAATCAATTCTAGGAGGTAGAAAATTGACAATAGATTTATTGTTATTGTTTGATATTTTTCGGATGGCCCGTGTAGCAAGCAGCACGTGTAGTTAGTTAAGCACATCTATATTATACACGCTTACGCTTACCTGTTTCCATCACTCATTTCAAAAACATAGTAGGCCTACCAGTAGCAACTGTGTTTCACTGGTGATATCAAACAGCATATGTCTTTCAAATGGACTACATTTGTCAGGTGGACCAATACAGACTGAGGACAGCGACTAGCATATAACATCACGTGTGCAATAGCACGTAATTTGCCCTAAAAAGCCCACTTCACCAAGAGTATATTACCAAGTGTTATTCAGTATTACTTACGTTTGCAGTGAGGATAGCAGTCAAGACGTCCTTTCCTCCCTGTTGTCTCATCCTTCCGTTAACCATGAATTTCACTGTGACCGTCACAAATGAGTCCTCATATGGACTACCAGAAGAAGTTTCTGAACAATTTATGAAAATCAATCAATTGAAGCAAAAAAATCATCACAGAGATAGGCTATCTGCTGTCGTCACGAATGTTTCTATTTACTTTCGCCCGTAAGCCCCAACTTAATTCAATTGAACTGAGTTTTTAAAAAGAAGTAATTTCAAATTGGTTTAAACGAAGGTGATTAGGATACACTGTAATGAATTGACCTTTGTATAATTTACAATTTAACGGTGAAGTGAACATTCAAAAAATTCTTCGAAACTGAAAAGTTATTCACGGGGATCATTTTTGGTCTATAATTTTCGCAGTTGAAGAACATTTATTTATCTGTGAAATTTGCAAAAGTTATGAGATCAATACCGGGCCTGCAAACGGAAATTGAGCTCACAGCTGTAGTGCGATTCACGTCAAGAAGTCAGCATTGCTTACATGAGGAGCATTGATGCCAAGTTTCAATGAGAGAGAAAGAGACAACTGCACCGATCGTGTTTGTTGGGACTGTGTGCGACAACAATGCACAGTGCGGCAACTATGCACTTATAGCTCACTTGACAAGTTGTTGATGAAACGTATCAAGGTTATTGCAGTGAGGAGCTCCGGTGCAATCGAAAATTTCAATCCCAAAATTTGTCAAAATTGTTAGTCATTCTCAAGATCCGTTGCACATACATTCGAGATATTTCTTGTACATAAATTGCACGCTCAATAGAATATGATGTAATTGGATTGATTCTCACGCTTATAACTGAAATCGTTTATCTCCTTGAGTCGGCTCCCTGAGCTGGTACACAGAATTGACATGTAAGCCCAATCTTTAGATTTGCTCAGTGAACTTTCCACCCATTTGCCCATCAATGTTTTCATTTCAGTGAACAAGGCATCGAATTGGCATCCACTAGGACATGCATTGTTTAGGTCTTGCAGAAGATCCTGAAAGGCATTTGTAAAAATCAATCCTCAGCTGGTATTATGCACACTGTCAGACTGTGTACAAGAAATTCCAGAAGTCTTGTATAACAGGAAAATGGCGAACTCACACTGAAAGTACTTGAAGTGAAGTTGCTGATCCAGCAATAGATGGTTAGCAACATTGTGTTTGAAACATTTCAAAGTGGATATGTCTGATTAAAAATTGAAATATCTTGGAAACGGTTTGACATATCGATGTGTGGTTTTCGCCATTCATTTTCCCTTGAAATTCTGTATCGAAATCATGTATAACATGACCATTTTCCCATTTGAAAAAATTAAGTTAGATTCAATATGGCAGATCCAAGATGGCGGACCAGATTTTTGAAGTCACAAAAAAAATAGTATTTTCAATTTGAGTACGATCCCCAATGTCATTTACCGTCAAATTACCTCTGCACAAGAAATATTAAGCCGTTCACAAACGATTCACCCACCATGCATAAACATAACATAATATTGAATTTTGTGAAAGTGAATGAAATGAAATCCTAAGTGTATATTGAACAATGACATCTTTAGAAGAATCATATTTGTCCAATTTTTGAAATAATTATTACAAATGTTGTTTTTTCCTTGTAAGCATCAGAAAGTTGCATTCTTTGTTTGTAGGTTCGACTTGTAAGAAGGTCAGTAACATTTCCCATCGTCACTATTTTTTTATCCATTCCATTCAAGGTCAGAAGATTAATGACATCTATTCCGTAGCTTGTTTTACTTATCAATCCATTTAGAATCAATGACAAGTCCTCGTCGATTTTGAATGGCTTTTCAGCAATGGAAGGTCCAAGTTTTGGTGATCTTGGATTATCCTGCAGAGTAATGTAAAGAGATAACAAGTAGCAAGAGAAGGACTTTCATTTAAACATTTACCAAGACAAGAAGAAATCTAGTCTACAGTATAATCAGATTGGTCTCAATCACATTAATTAGAATCAATAATCAATAATGGGAATCATAACGAAAAAAGTCTTGAAAGTATTCATCATCTTGGCAACACAAATCAAAAAAGAAAGAAAATAATGTAATGGAGAAAATGGATTAGATTATAAGGTACATAATAAATTTCTCTTCGCTCCTTTCTTCAAGATGCTTTACTGAGAGAGAATCTGACAACAAAACAAAGACTCAAGAAACAAGAAAAATAATAATAAAAGGGAATGCAGATAAAGTAGTTTGATGAAACTCTCAAGTCAATAAATCCTCAACTGTAATCAAAGCTGAAAAGATACCCAATTTAAATTTATTCAAATTTGAATTTGGTATTTGAATGACCTATTAAGGTAAAAAAAATACTGTCATTGGCCCAGACAATCCACTTCCACAGTTGTTAGTTCAAACAAACGTCATCATCAGATACAAATATGGTAATGAAAATCAATAAATATTTATAAGCAAAATGTGGAAGAATCGAACTGCCTGAATATATAAAACATTGATACAATTCTTTTAGATTTCTTTTTAATTGCTTGTAATAATCCAATAATTTACATTCCTATATGTGTCTCTAATGAGCCACTATATATGTTAGCGTTTGTAAGAACTGCTTCCTGTGGGAGTGGCTTGTCTAATGTCTAGGCCAATGGCAGTCTTTAACCTTGATTGGTGTTTAATCCCTACCAATCGTATCGCTCGCACCATTGCATCATTGTGCTGCTCTTTACTTTTGTATTTGCTCACCCTCACTAGGCTACTACTTGAAAAGACTAAAGCCGTCTCACGGCATACTCCTATAATTTTACTACTCTTATTATCACTTTTTGTAAATATAATTTTTAAAAATATTTTAATCTATTTCATCATTACTACTCACAGTTGCTGCTTGTAGATACGAGAGGAGATGCGTAAAACATATAATTTGTACTAAGCTCCGCATTTTAGAGGCACAGAAACTAGCCAATGTAAAACGAATCACAGACGTGGACTCCAAGATGCTTCGAACTCACCTGAACTATAATTTATCAACAACTTCATTATACAATAACACTTGTGTGTTTACTTGTGAATCAACGCAGGTGAAGAACAACAAAAGCAAATTAAAGGCAGCAATTGTCTTATGTATACAACAAAATAGTGTATTTTAATTGGCATTCTTTGCTTCTTCTAATCAAGCTCCAGTATCACAATAAAGGTGACTCTGATTGTAGCATTCTTCCAATCAATCAATTTGTATTCTTCCAGAAATTTGACACATCCAATCAATGGAACAAAGAGTAACTTTGAAGCAGTTATAACCAGTTAAAAACACTAGTTATTCTGGTTACAGAACAAGAATAAACAGTACAAAAACACATTTGATACACATCATTCAAATTTTTTTTTTTGGGGGGGGGTCCAAAAAACAGGTAGTTTGGAGGCTTTTTGTTGGGGGTTTCAAAAAATAAGAAGTTTATAGGAGGGATTCAAAAATAAGTAGTATAGAGGTTTTAGAGATGCTTTTTGTGTCATATTTTATATCTGAGAACAAGCTTACAGACCCACAATAATGATCTATAATATCAGAATCTGACTTCTGTATATTACAGTTTGTATAAAGCAAGTTGGCACCTGAGCCTCCATCTAACAAAATAGCGGCGTTGTCAGATTGTGTGAAATTGCATTTTCTTCAAATTTCCATATAAACCACAAATCTGTATGTAGAATATTCTCCCCGATATTCTAGTGTTGCTAGAAAAGTTTCAGGGTTGAGAGGAAATAAATTTTTTTATCAACTATATTGTCTAGCCAAACTAAACTGTTATAGTTGGATATAATTGAGAAATGAAAACTCATTTGTTATTGATAACAGTGTAAACCAATACAGTATAACGAAAGAATTGTTAACACACACCGCGTCTATTGAGACAAAACCTTTCAAAATAATTGTATGATTGTGTATCCATTTCATTACAATTTTGATGAGAGTATCGTCGATTAGGTATCTATTCCATTCTACTTGATGAGAGAATTGTAAATATAAATTCAATTCAACTGATTGGAAGCGTGACGAAGAAAATATGTGAATAACATTTCTAAATTGAACTTTGTGTTGGCAGGTTTGTTCTCGTATTCGCACATGGAATTCGAGGTGGATCGTGATCCCAGCCCTCAGGGCAATCCTTCTCTCGCAGAGATGACTCGCAAAGCTCTGCACATGATCATGAACAACCCGCGTGGATTCTTTCTCTTCATCGAAAGTAAGACAATTACATTCGTTCCTGCTTGTTTCTTCTGTTTTATAATCGTAGGAGGAGGTTAATGATCTCTAGCATGCATGTTTTTCACATCTCATGGTTCATATAGTGTGTGAACATAGAGTCAGTCCGCAGTAGCTGCGAGCATAGAACGATATTCGTATAAGACTGAGAGGCGGCATTTGTTGTGTTCTGTTTGGAAACTTTACACAAATCAATCTGTATTCAACAAAACTTAAAACCTTCTATTAGAACTAATTACTATTAGTTTATCACTATTATTATAAGAATTGATATTAATTTTCTTCGAAAGTAATATAATTCTATTTGTTTATGCTTGCTTTTATCATTATATCTCGCCTATCGTCAACAGAATTCCTAGCATTCATGTTTTTGACATTTCATAGTTCATAATGTAGTGGGTGATTATAGTTTCTACGCAGTAGCTGCATAGTAGCATATTGTTTTCTAGAAACGGTAGACAAAATTATTAAATTGTGTTTTCAACAACAAGGGATTTGTTTTCCCAGAATTTTCACCACCCACTCTGATGGTATATTGTGAACTTTTAATGCAAAACTCTGAGATAGAAATGATCTCGTTGTTCTTCTAATAAGTAACTTGTTTTTTAGTGATTGACTATTTTGCATAGGGACTTTCTGATCACTCTGTGTATCATTGGCGACTGAAAGTTTTGATTTTTTTCATATTTTGATCATACCATTGATCTCTACCATTCATTTTTTCCGATTTCAGTAGTTTATTATACTCCATCATTATTACATCTTATATTATAACTCTTCAAATGAATTATCAATGAAAAATTGGGTTATCTTTCTGTATCTTCTATAGTAGTTGAGAGTTATTCTACTATGCAACTGAAATTATTGTCAACACAACGTTTCTTCATTCAAAAAGCAACTTTTATTGCACAAAAACGTTATTTCTAATTCATTTTTATACAGTGTCGATCATTCTGCTAGATGAATTCCACTCATTACGAATGCTCATAAAATAAATCAAACCGAATTCTTTGTTCTCTAACGAACATAGCTACATTATGTTGTAAACTCAAATTTATTTGCTTGATTTCAAATAGTTCATCCTTAATTATTTATTTTAGTTGACCGAAGGAAGAGAGATGACTGAGCGAAGCTCAGTCATCTACGAAGTGAAGTCTAGTTTCAAGTCGATCGGCTTTCGTCTGTTTGTTTGTTCGTTTGTTTGTAATGCATTTACGGCTAAACGCATTGACAGATTTCAATAAGATTTGGCAGGAATGTTCATTTCGAGACTGCGCGACGATGTATATGTAAGTTTTTTTTTAATTTTGCATTTTGAGGACGAAATGAGAATGGCTGTATGGAATATAGCTATATATGAATGGCTGTATGGAATATACAATAGCTATATGGAACACGTGATAGGATTTATTTTGAATTGAATAAATGATTATAAGTTGAAAGTTGCACGAGCATGGAGGACCACAAAGGATCCCATGTAATCTTATTATGATGAGATAAAGACTATAAGTTGAAAGTTGCACGAGCATGCGTGCGTTAACAGATGATTTTTCAAAAATGATTATTAACAGATGATTATTATACCAGGATCCAATTAACTTGTCATAAAACATATGATCGACGAGCATATGATCACAATACTTAACCTACAAATGCTGAATCTCGCAGATTATTGAAAAGGTTTTTTAAAAAGATATTCTTTGAAAGGTCTTCTTTAAGAAGGTCTTTTAAGGACTTTAAAGGTCTTTAAGACTTTCAAGCCTTCTGATTATTGTGTTGAAATCACTGTTTAATTATTACTGGAACAGCTGATTTCTGACAAGTTAATTGGATCCTGCTATAACAGTGATCTGTTTGAAGAAACATTTTTATAAAATATGATGATGGAATGTGTCTATGCACATGTCATTCAATATTTCATTCAATCCTCATGGGTTTCAATATTCATCGTTAATATTAAGAGTGAGAATAATCCTGCTTCAAAGTTTATTCGACCTACCTCTGGTTGTGGAACTGTGATGTTTTTGAGGTTTTAAAGCATAAAGTTTCAAACGTGTGAATTTTCATAACCTTATAAAATTAAGTGATTGGATTGAGTTTAAATTTTTTTGTATAATTCAATATTTAATTTGAAATGTGCTTTCGTGAGTATCGTATTAGTGCTGTTAATCTATGAAAATTTTATTTTGAAGATTTTTCGGGACTTATAAGTTGAAAATTCAGTGTTGGACTTAACCTATAATGTTTTCCATATTTTTCATTAGGGAAAACTGGATAATTCGGCAAGGTGGAACACCCGAAAGGGTCTCTCCGCCAAAAAAGCCATAAGCTTAATAATAATAATTGGTTTGGTTTTTCCAACATAGAAAAAGATATGAAGAGACGGCGTTTAAAGTTTTACGGTCATATTCGCAGACTTCCAGAACAAAGGCTGACCAACAGAGTGCTACGATATCTACTGTCACTGACCAATCCGGGACCCTGGGTAGAAAGTATTAAAAAGGATCTAACTTCACTCAACACAAATGAACCGGAGATATTAAACAGGGAGATATTCAGAAGAAAAGTGGATAAGTGGGAAATTCTCTCAGAGCTACGCCCTAAACCATACAGACCATTATGGAGTGAAGAAAGGAAGCAGCGGTTTTCACAAAGGATGAAGGAATACTGGGCAAAGAAGAAAAAATGAATACCATTCACCACGAATCATTAAATACTTAGCGTCTTCCTCTAGGGAGTTCTATCGCCAATAATAATAATAATAATAATTGGTTTGAGTTCGCGGGGTCAGAATTTAAACATCGTCATATTATGGAATGATCATCAGCTGGTTCAGAATAAGATTTTTTCGCTGCAGTCAGAGGGGCGCCGCGAAAGCGGCGGCTTGTGGAACGTCGCGTATCTTTAAAAAATAAATAACTAAAAAATAAAATAAATAAATGATAAAAAAAGAAATGAAAATTAAAAAAATAAAAATATAGAATATAAAATGTAAATAAAAATGTAAAAAATTGAAAAAACTAAATTAGATGTACGATTAAATTACTTGTACAGAGCGTGCCATCCAAATTGGCCTCTCACTGGAGCATGCGCGTTGATCGCTTTCTCCCACTACAGTGCCTGCTGACTCGCGGTACAGTAAATTTAAATAGTTCATTCAGCTGGCAAACTCAGCTTTATAAAAAATTCATATTCACTTCGGTTACCCAGCAGTAGTATGATGTTATTTGCTTCACAGATGTTATCTTTCAATGAGAATTTTGGAGGTGACTGTACTAACCTTAGCGGCTGGAGGGGAAGCGTGGTGGGAGAGATTATCCATCTCTCTCGCACACTCTCCCCTAGACGCCAATTTGGATGGCACGCTCTGTACATATCGTATTTTGGGGGGCGCCTTACAACATCTCTGTCAACGATACAGTTGACAGGGCCAATTCTGTACACATGGACAAGAAAACCGCTATAGCAGGATCCAATTGACTTGTCATAAATCAGCTGATCGACGAGCATATGATCACAATACTCAACCTACAAATGCTGAATCTCGCAGATTATTGAAAAGGTATTTTAAAAAGTTATTCTTTGAAAGGTCTTCTTTAAAAAGGTCTTTTAAAGACTTTAAAGGTCTTTGAGACTTTCAAGCCTTTGATTATTGTGTCGAAATCACTGTTTGATTATTACTGGATCAGCTGATTTATGACAAGTTAATTGGATCCTGCTATAATTTACGGGTAAACGCATTGACAGCTGATTTCAGCTAGCATGGCTTTTTCGTGAGGTCTACTGTTCACAGAACTACTATAGTCCGTGCAAACCTTAGTTTGCAGTATTACGTTTATGGGGCGCAGTGTTGCCGGATCTACTCATGTAGAATCTAACTCATGACCTAATGTCCTTTTAAAAATTATTCATAGTATAATAGTAAAAACATATAAATAGGTAATTAGTGTGCTAATTTTTTCTCATTCATGTAGTTTTGATAGAATAAGAAATGTAAACAAAACAAGAGAGAGAGCGAACAGCTGTGAGTGAGGAGTAATGAATAAAATAATAAGCAAAACATGGCAACAGCGCTTCCATATCCCCATAACAAATAGCATTGCCATTTAAACGCTTACTGCAAACTAAGGTTTGCACGGACTATAGTAGTGTGCTCTGATTGAGTATTCAATCAACTCGATGCTGCCTAATTTTTGCATGTATTTTCAGCTGCATTGAATTAATTGAAATACAGATTGGAATGACTTAAAAAGTGTTAAATGTGATACAATATTATTATTATTATTATTGCAACGAGAAGTCATTCATCATTTCATTCCAACATTGGGCATTTAAATGTTGACCTAAACTTCATTAATATTATTATAAGCTCATTTGCTTTTTCAACAGTCAGTGTTATTCAAATAGTCAAACGCAATAATTGAAAGCTCATTCTATTCCTCTAATTGAATTTACTCTCTCACTCTGACACTGTTTCTCCTTTCACTCCGTACTCTCCTCTCATTCACCATCTTCTCCTCCTCCTCCTCCTCCTTCTCCTCCTTAGTATTTTACTTTTTCTCTTCTTTTTTTTCCTCTTCTTCTTTGTCTCCAAGTTCACAAATACTTATTCTCGATATTATACTTTCATTGTCAGGGAATACTCTTTCTCCTCCTCTTCCTCCTTTTTCTTTTCTCTCTCCTCCATTTTCGTCCTCCTCTTCCTTCTCTTCCTCCTCTTCCGCCTCGTCCACCTCTGCCACCTACACCCTATCCACCACCACTTGTAATTATTCTCTTCCACTTCTTTTGTCCTCCAATATCATCGATGGTATCTTTCTCCAATTGAGGGTTAAGTGTAAGAGAGGACCGACTGCGCCCTAACTCTATTCTATTCTATTCTATTCTGTTCTGTTCTATTCTGTTCTATTCTATTCTGTTCTGTTCTCTATTCTGTTCTGTTCTATTCTGTTCTATTCTGTTCTGTTCTATCTGTTCATCTGTTCTATTCTGTTCTATTCTGTTCTGTTCTATTCTATTCTGTTCTGTTCTGTTCTATTCTATTCTGTTCTATTCTATTCTATCTGTTCTATCTGTTCTATTCTGTTCTATTCTGTTCTATTCTATTCTGTTCTGTTCTATTCTATCTCTGTTCTGTTCTGTTCTGTTCTGTTCTCATTCTGTTCTGTTCTGTTCTATTCTGTTCTGTTCTGTTCTGTTCTGTTCTATTCTATCTGTTCTGTTCTCATTCTGTTCTGTTCTATCTCTGTTCTGTTCTGTTCTATTCTGTTCTATTCTGTTCTGTTCTGTTCTATTCTGTTCTGTTCTGTTCTATTCTCTGTTCTGTTCTGTTCTATTCTGTTCTGTTCTGTTCTATTCTGTTCTGTTCTATTCTGTTCTATTCTATCTCTATTCTGTTCTATTCTATTTCTATTCTGTTCTATTCTATTCTGTTCTATTCTGTTCTATTCTATTCTATTCTGTTCTATTCTGTTCTGTTCTATTCTATTCTATTCTATTCTATTCTATTCTGTTCTATTCTATTCTATTCTATTCTATTCTATTCTATTCTATTCTATTCTATTCTATTCTCCTTTTCTTCTTTTCATCTGCTCCACCTTTTCTTCTCCTCATATTTTCTCTTTCTCGTCCCCTCTCCCATCTCACTCTTCCTCCTACTCCTCCTCCTCCTCCTCCTCCTCCTCCTCCTTCTCCTCCTCCTCCTCCTCCTCCTCCTTCTCCTCCTCCTCCTCCTCCTCCTCCTCCTCCTCTTCCTCCTCCTCTTCCTCCTCCTCCTCCTCTCCTTCCTCCTCCTCCTTCTTCCCTTCATTCTCCTCCTCCTCCTCCTCTTCCTCCTCCTCCTCCTCTCCTTCCTCCTCCTCCTTCTTCCCTTCATTCTCCTCCACCTCCTCCTCCTCTTCCTCCTCCAACTCCACTGCATCCTCCTCCTCCTCCTCCTCCTCCTCCTCATCTTCCTCCTGCTCATCTTCCTCCTCCTCCTCCTCCTCCTCCTCCTCCTCCTCCTCCTCCTCCTCCTCCTCCACCTCTACTCCAAACCTTTTTCCCACCACACAATCAACTAACTCGCTCTCCGTTTGTGTTGGCAGGTGGCAGAATAGACCACGGCCACCACTACAACAACGCGTACCGCGCCCTGGACGAGACCCTGGTGCTGGAGTCGGCCCTCCTCGTTGTCATGTCGCTGGTCAACCTGTCCGATACCCTCATTGTGCTCACCTCCGACCACAGCAACGTCATGACATTCGGCGGCATGTCCACGCCACGCGGCAACCCTATCTTGGGTCAGTTGCTCCTCAATCACGTTTCAAATCTATACCCTGTTCATCGAGAGTTGATAGAACTAACCTCCTATCGGCACGGTCAGGCCAATTCACAAGCGGTCCTAGCGCTATTCTATACTGCTATACTAGGATAGGAATGTTTGTGTAAGGGATGACTGTGACCTGAAAACTGTCACTCTTCCGACGATGACCTTGCTCTGTATTGGCCCAGCGCTCTGTCTCGTTGGTTTTTAGGAGGAGCCTTTCTGTCAACTCTCGATGAACAGGGTACAGGCATGATTCAGTGAAGTTGGTCATGATGCAGGAGAAAATTTGCTATCCGTTCGAAAACCTGCTTGAGTTTTTTACTCATTTTCACTTGTGATTCCTTGTTTTAACACGTAGGTCTACCAAGTCGACTAGTTTTCAGAGCTATTTCTGAAATGTTAAAAACCTGGTTTTCATTAGTAGAGTTAGTGGTAGAGTTCCCAGGGCGAGTACTAAACATCTTGTGAACTCTCCCAATGAAAACGTTCATAGTAGAGTAGAGTAATGGTAGAGTACTTGTTTTTAAGTACCAAGTAAGTAGAGTAGAGTTAGTACGGTAGAGTTAGTATGCTAGTTACTCTACCACTAACTCTACTTATGAAAACCAGGCTTTATGGGAAATCTAATTTATCCTTTTGAATGGTATTATTCATAGCATTATATAGTAATGCAATTCTCTGGCTTTTGTGAAGGTATATACTTATCTATAAATTTTTGTTCATTCATGAAATCAATACGAAATAGAACAAATGAGAAGCAAACTTTCGAAAAGTTCTGATTATTCAATTCCATCCAAATTATTAAAAGACCTTTCCACCATCACTACTTTGAAATTTGAGAACAGACAAACAAATCGACAATTGAAAAATGAGAATACAGCGAATAAAAATGATTGTCTCATCCAAAATTTTATATTTTCACGAAATACCGGTAATAGTAGAGACAGTTTCAGGAATCTTATCGGAATGAAATTTCCTAAGAATCTCTTTTCCATCATCTATAAAAAACCAAAAGCTGCTTTATACATTCATTTAAAGCATTCATTTTCTATACATTCAAAGCTTCTAATACATTCAATGGAATAACTTGTTGGATTTCAATGGAGTAATTCAATGGATTATAATATGTTGAGAATACGTAGCCTATGCTACGGAGGATTTACTTGGAAAAAGATTTGACAAATCTCAGGAACATTAAGCATTATGCTAGTTGTTCTCTTTGCGTTCGTTTGAAACTTGTCCGAATTCTATTATTAATTTCTCAACTTAATCTCTTCAATCTAATTAAATGACTTTGATTTGACATTGATGAAATGTCTAATAAATAAATGTATTTTTATTATCAATTTCCCAGGTACCGACAGCCAAGTATCAGACGTGGACGGCATACCGTACTCAACGCTGCTGTACGGGGCGGGTCCGGGCTACACGGCGCCCCGTGCGACCCCGCTGAACGGCAGTTCGCAGCAGGCACTGCACGAGGCGGCCGTGCCCCGGCAGTGGAGCACCCACGGGGGGGAGGATGTGCCCGTGTTCGCCCGCGGACCCCTTGCCAAGGCGCTATTCTCGGGGACCATTGATCAGACGTTTGTGCCGCATGCAATCGCCTACATAGCCTGCCTAGGGGAGCATGTGGAACGGTGTGAGAACCTGAATGTTTCGGCGTTTGCTTATCGGGTGAGTTGGACTCAATAACGTATAATATGTGATAATTTGTAACCTGTTTTAGAAACTTATTGCTCCAATAAAAAGTATTATTGTATATCATTATTCTTATAAGAGTGTATTAGTATAATATGATGTATACATTATTGCATAGTTGTACATAATTTCATCCCACGTCGATTTGGTCCAGGCTCTTGGTCGGTCCGTATATGTCGGCCTGTATTATACATTATTAGCATATTACATTAGTAATTGTATACATGTAATTGTAGTACCTACATGTAATTAGAGTATGATATTGTCAATAGTATAATAATATGGTACATAAAACTATTATTATTTGAAGAAAGTCTAGAAATATAAGAAAATGACGATCTCACACTAAATAGACAGATCAGATTTATCAACTTTTTAAAATTTCTCGTCTAGTTTTATTTATTATTTGTGAATATTTCGAACTGTTTATTGTTTATCAGTATAATTACATTTTCTATCAGTACTATTATTATCAGCAGAATTATTGTTTCAATTTGATGGATGGCGAATGGTTGGAGACCATTCGCCATCCACTAATACCAAGAGACTCCGTATTATGTTTGCTTCCCTATTTGTAAACAACTGATTCATCAATTGAATATTAGAAATATCTGCAATACATGGTAATCTTTCTGCGTGATGGCTATTATGATATAATTATATTGAAAGAATTATAACACTGAATTACTGTAATACAGAAATTTTGAAAATGTGTCATGTAAAGTCACGAAATCGCAGTTTTCGACTCATGGATTAAGATAGTAAACATCTTCAAGTAATATAATTCTTTAATATTATTCGGTAGGTAATTATTTCATTTTTATTTCAAACTTGTGATTTTCTCAGGCTGTTCATTTTACAAACTTTCCTCTTTTTTTATTTGTGTTTACTTTTAGTCCTGTCTAAGTTGGTGCAAAATTATTATTTTTATTTAATTCTTGGTTCATTTATATTGATTCATAGGTCTAATAATTGCTCCATTGCTTGATTCAATCAGTATTGTTTCTACTTTTTTCCTTTACACGTTCTTGTGATATTTAATAATCTGTTCAAATAATTCGAATTTTGGAAGTATATCCTAAATGAATTTTTGAAGAGCTTTCCAATCTTGAAATAATTTCGAACCTTTTTTTCAGCCGAATTGCGCCGTGCCAGGGTCAGCATTCGTTCTGGCGAGCAGTAAATACAACAAAAACTTACTGCAAGACGCAGAAAATTCATCGTCATTTGTACAGTTGTACACAGTAATGAACATTCTGATTGTTTGTACAGTGTTTGTGTTCTGAAACTTCGTTTGTTCACTGTTTGGACCTTTGGACTGTCTAGTTAGTTTATTCCTTGGGCATTTTAAATGATCAATAAATATTTCCTCCAGTTGTATTGTCTGATTACCCTGAAATTCGTGGCTCAGACTTCAGTAATGTCAACAAAGAACAAATTGAAAACTGCAGGTGAGTACCGTTTGAAATCATTTTAACACCCATATTTTTTACTTCTTTTTTCGTAAAACATTTATTTTATACTAATCATTACATTAGCTATAACTTATGAATACTAACCCTTAGAATTTAATTATAATCGGTTAAATAGATTCCTTGTCTCAGATTCTACTGTGCTTTTCTTTCCTGCTATTTTCTTTGAGAGAAACTTCTGTTTTATTCTTACATTCCGTACCGGTATAGATAGTTCCACTTTCTCGATTGCTTCTATCTTATAGTAGTATCTTTATAGAAGTTGTCGTTTGATATTTATTCATTTCTCGATATCTCTTTTGTTCTGTTCATTCAATAATTTCTTACGCGCTTCTCATTATTTGTAATACTTTTACAAATTTATTTCTATTACTTTTACAAATTTATTTCTATTACTTTTATTCACGCTCTTATAATTTTATATATTTTTCCATTCGAATAATAGCCTGCCAACCTAAATAATTGCTTCATTCTTGAATCACGTCGCATTAACCTTATGCTATTAACTTTAAACTATGATTTTTTATGACTCCTGTTACTTTTATTTTGCTTCCAATACTGAGATTTATTTTCGAGTTCTTGCTCTTCCTTTTTCTTTCAGAAAAGAAATGAGAAAAATTACATCTTCCACTGGATGAGAAAAGCCTTTCTGTCATAAGTTACTTCATTTTTCATCATGCTTTGATACTGTTCATGTAAGTATTGCTGTCTCATTTAAAATTAGTAGACAAAATAAATTCATACTTGAATAATATGTAATTTTCCAACATTATAATATCTCATAGGTTCTAGCTCATTCATTATTCAATCAAACTTCATATGAACAGATTTTTATCGCCTTTAAATCATTCGCGAGAGACCAAATTTTCGCGTAGGCTAAGTGAAATTTCTTTCTATTGACAATTTCTTCAACTTATTTCCATCTTGAACTTGAAAAATAATATATTTTGAGCTTTTGTATCAATCATATTCTTAGTTTCAAACTAGAATTATAATAATATACCTTGACTCTTTTTGAAGCTTCTACGACTCTTTTTGAATCGTATACTCAGTTGTACCTCGCAAAATATCACAGCATAGTAATAACGCGTAACAAATAATTTTAACCCAACTAAAGTAAATTACTTTTCATGTCGTCTTTTCCACGATAACTGTACTGAGCAAGGTACAAAATCTTATTTCTCTTCCATAGAAGCAAATAGATGACACTTTCCCTTGCAGCTCTCTCAGCATGTGAGAGATACTTTTATGAAATAGGAGTCTAGTGCTCTCACGAATTGTCACAACTACAATGTCACAAGTCTCCGAAAATATTTCACAACCAAGTATGTTTTTCACTAGTTTTCTTCCCTTTTTCTCTTTCCTCCTCCTTTTTCTTTCTATGGTTCCTCTTCTGAACCCGAGCATATACTTTCAAAACGGAAACGTGCACTTGGCATCACTTCTCTCGAGTTCAAACTACGTTTTTGGTAGTTCTCCAAGTATCTTATTGAAAGTGGGCGAAATTGCTATGCTATCGTTTGTGAATGGTAGCCTCCTGTCATGCTACACTTTGAAAACACTTTGTCGTTGCCATAATTATTATTTGCTGGACTTTTGGCGCTAACTGGGTTGTTGCCATTTCTAAATTGAAATTTTCCTCATCAGAATTTGACCTATGACATTAATCGCAGAGTGCTGGTGCTATCATTGTTTCGGTATTCTTCCACAGAGTATTACTGTCCTTATTAATTCTTTCAGCAAATTCATGGAAAATTTTTCTCTTCATTTCCTTCAACCTCTTCTTCCTCATCATCTCTTCTCCTTTGTTCTCTTTTTTCCTCTTCTTTCATACTTTAAAAACTCAGTGAATGATATTAATCGCCGGGTGCAGAGCGCCACTTAATACTCTTATTAAAAAATTGCCACTTATCCTCTTTCATTCAACAAATTTCCAGCATATTCTTTTCTTCTTCTTCTTCTTTATCTTTTTCTTCTTCTTCTCCTCCTCCGTCTTCTTCTTTTCTTCCTCCTCTTCTTCTTCTTCTCCTTCTCCTTCTTCTTCTTTTTCTTTTCTCCTTCTACTTCTTCTCCTCCTTCTCCTCCTTTTTTCTTCTTCTCCTCCTCCACCTACTTCTTCTTCTTCTTCTTCTTCTTCTTCTTCTTCTTCTTCTTCTTCTTCTTCTTCTTCTTCTTCTTCTTCTCTTCTTCTTCCCTCCTCCTCCTCCTCCTTCTTCTTCTCCTCCTTCTTCTTCTTCTTCTTCTTCTTCTTCTTCCTCTTCTTCTTGTTCTTCTTCTTTTTCTTCTTCTCCTTTTCTTTCTTCTTCTCCTCCTCCTTCTTCTTCTTCTTCCTCCTTCTTCTTCTTCTTCTTCTTCTTCTTCTTCTCCTTTTTCTTCTTCTTCTTCTTCCTTTTCTTCTTCTTCTTCTTCTTCTTCTTCTTCTTCTTCTCCTCCTAATTCTTCTTCTTGTTCTTACTCTTCTTCTTCTTCTTCTTCTTCTTCTTCTTCTTCCTCCGCTTTCTTTGAAAACTTATTATTCAATTACCCATTGATCATCACAAACTCATTTCAACACTCTCTAGTTGTAACACTCAGCTTTTGTGACACTATAAAACTAGTGCTTCTCAAGTAGAGCTCATTTAAATTTCCAATTAAACTCATACCAGCTTGAGCTTGCGCTAGATTCTAGTGCAAAGCTTTCTATCATCCTAGTTCCCAAGTCTAGGAACAAATCATTATTCCCATGAACGGAGAGTCATTAAACTGGAAGAATTCAATCAAAATGAGATTTGTCGGGATTGTGAAACTATTCGAGTATAGCAAGGTAGCAACTTCTATTATTGTTGTCATTAGAATTATATCACCTCAGGGAAATGAAGTTTCGCTAGTCTCGAAAATCCCTCCATGCGATTTGATAAGATTCATTCATTAGGCCTACTGATAATATTGTCACTTTATCTTTTTGTACCTCATTTTATCATTTTTCTTGTCTATTATCAGTAACCATCTCCAATCAAAATGATTGATTGAAACATCTCCAATAATAATTTCATTCATCGCAACAATCTTGCTTTTTGTTCTGGAAATATAGTAGCCTATCTAATACATTTTCTTCAAATGATGAACTTATCATACTTTTGCTAAACTTTTTAATTCCAATTTTCAATCCAATATTTTTTACGATTCTGCAGTTTCTTAACTGAAACTTGTGCCTTTCATCAATTTCCTATACTTTTTCTACACGTTATCCTTCTTTCTTTTTTCGACAGTATTCTCGCATTTGCGCTATTTTCTGATTGAATCATTGTATTTATGATGCTCTCTTATTCATGCATTCCTGAAATTTCACTCAAATTTTGAATCAGATTGTTACAAGGTTTTGATAGGCAAAAGTCAGCATTTTTTAAGACCAAAATTAAACTTGGAAGAAATTATTAGATGTTGCAGTTAACCAACTGCTGTGAATAAATAATAATAATTAGAGAAGCGAATACCCAATGAAAGCTAAGGCTAGGCGTACACCCGTTAGTAAAGACACGACAAGACGAGATTAGTCACGTTTAGTCACAGTAATTCACATATAGTTGCTTATGAAGCAACACACACCGATTAGTCATTGCATCGCTGTGTGCTGCTTCATAAGCAGCTATGTGAATTACTGTGACTAAACGTGACTCATTTCGTCTTGACTTGCCTTGACTAACCGGTGTACGCCTAGCCTATCACTGCTGCTACAACAGCAAATATTGACAACAGAACTAAACAAGAGGATATTCGATGAATGCCACTGTACAAAAAGTTGTGCCCTGACTTGGAATCGATCCCAGTCAAGTGAACAAGATTATTCGACTAGCAATTGAGGGTTACGGGGTTCGATTACTCATTCAGGCACAAATTTTTGTAGAAAGGCATTCATCGAATATCCTCTTATCTATTCCTGTTATCAATATTCGCTGTAGCAGAAGTCTTCAGATCTATTTATATAGCTTTTATTGGGTATTCGTAATAAAATTTAACTTCTTGCAACTTCTCTGTTTTTTATTAGAACCAAATTTTTAAGCATAATAAATAGTGGAAAATATAAAAACAGATCAACTTAGAACAAAAACTAATATGTGAACAAGTTTCTAGAATCTATAAAATTCATCATTTATGAAAACAGGTCTTCACACCAATTGAATTGATCATGGAACTCGTGACAAGAATACCTTGATTGTGATCATATCCGCCAGGAAAATCTCGATATCTTCCTTTAGGGCCTTCAGGCATAACTTATTGAAGTGATAACTTAAGAACTGCGACTAGAAGACTGATTGAAAGGGAGGAGCCATGTGTATGAGAGGCAAATTTATGCAGGAAATCCATGCAGCGGTGTGATAAGACGCCCCTCAAAAGAGATAAGTAGGTCGTTCTCAGCCAGCTTCCACTCGATCATCGTTTAGAATCACTCAGAATCACTAACGATGGCTCCTTTCTTCACACTCTTTCTCTCAAACTCTCTCTCCCACAATCTCTTTTTCTCTTCTCTTTCTCTTTCTCTTTATCTTCCTCTCTCTCTCTCTGTATCTTTCTCTTTCTCCTTCTCTTTCTCTTTTTCATTCTCTTCCCCTTTCTCTTTCTCTGTCTCTTTTTCTCTCTTTCTCTTTCTCTTCTCTCTTCTCTTCTTTCTTCTCTTTTCTTTCTCTTTCTCTTTCTCTTTCTCCTTCTCTTTCTCTTTCTCCTTCTCTTTCTCTCTCTTTTTCTCTTTCTAGTATCTTCCAGGGGTGGATGGATGGAGAGAGAGTGAGAGAGAGCTTGTTAGTGAGAGAGTGACATCTTCAGGTTATTACTTACATCAAAAATATTTCTCACGTAGTTGAGTTTCATTACAGTATTCTCAATTGAAACTTCTTTATCCATTTCAAGGTATTTTTTATAGATTCATGCATGTTTTTGTCGGCAAGTTTCATTGCATTATTTTGATCAATTCCCACCTATTTGACCATTTTTTGACTTACTTGTATGATCATCAACTTACAATTCTTCCTCCTTGTCTGTCATGTTTTGATGTCTAACCTTATTTGATTTCTGACATTATTTTTTATTCCACTTTTCTTCCCCAGATCGCAAAAATCGCTTTCTCCATACATGATTTTCTAGAAAAAATTATTAACACTCATGATACTCACTTTTTCTACAATGAGATGCATGAAATAGCTGCTAATATCTTCAGACGGTGAAATTCGTCTTATTGGAGTGTGCTGCATGCGAGGGATCAACCATATCTATGGAGGAAAGGTAGGATGATATTCCACATAAAACACAATAATTGTTTATTAATTCCCATTGCATCATGTTAATCGCACACACAACTGTGTTAAATCAATTTTTATAGTTTCTAATTCATGGTCACATTCCCAAAAATGTGATACATTTTTCACCATTAATCATCTCTATTGATCTGTTTTCATATTTACCATTATTATTTCATTGATAAATTCAAATCAAAACGTCATATCCACGGTAGGCTATAACTTGCCACATATGATGAGTTTGAACTAAGTAGATATACTGAACACAATGAGTCGTACACTGAGTTTAATAATGTATGGTTTGGTAACATTCATTCAACTGGAAATCAATAAGAATTGGAGTCCAAGTTTAGTACAAGCGCAGGTCTTTGGAATTAATGAATTCCATTGTGCCACCGTGTGTCGATCCGACCGTCCCTGAGAAGATTGATAGCTCATGTGATGTGCTTCTCTACTGAAAACATCCGTTGATTCAACTAGCTAATTTAGCGGTTTATTTCAACTAGATTATATTATCTACGATTTAATTTCCATTTTTTCCTCAGACAAGTCAGTATCAAGTTTATACCAAGCTACTAGTTTATAACAAAGTCAGTAAACTTTTTATCCTAGAAAATTACAAGTTAACGGGTGAAACAAGTTGATTAAACAAGTTTCAACGAATTTGTCAACTAGTTAACTTGTATTTAAAAACAGTGTAGTCTCGTTGATGAGTTTCGTTGAAACGTCAACGACTCACACCACATTATCTACTCCCCAGGGATAGTCTGTTGAGCCAAGTTGGGATGAATTCCAGCCTCCGCACCTGCAATCCCATTGTGAGTGTTTTGCCAAATAGATTTGATCGTTTACTCTGCCGTTACGCTACATAAGTTACCTGGGGTTTCGGATTTAAACGGTACATCGATTTCGAATTAATACACTGTTGTGGATCAGGATAGTATTAGCATAATTTTCGCCGGAGTAATGATGAGTGTACCGAGTGTACTTGGTTTAACGCCTTCCAGAATTAAATAATAATAAGAATAAAATATTTCTCCTCCACATCACCCCTTACAGCCAACCCGTTCCACCACATTTCCTAAAAACATCATAGCAATGGCGGTTCAAACAACTAACAAAGTAGAGAAAGGTAATTGCTAGTGGCGAAGAGTGGTATACTTAATAAGTATACCACGCTTCGTCACGGGTAATTGGTATTTACAAAAACAAATGAAATAAATAGAAATGCTTGAAGAGAATAATGTGGAAAAAATTGGCCTGTCGGACAGACTCAGTAGACTCAGACTCAGACAAAAGTAGGGTAAAAGAACATGTTAGAGATTGGAATAAACAGAATTGAGATTCTAATTTTGCTGAACATTTGATCACAAACAATCATAACTTTAAGGCTGAGGAGAATGTTGAGTTTCTGCATTTGAATAGTCAAGGTAAACAATTGAACATTCTAGAGGCTCTGGAAATAACCAGAGTAACTGGGAATGATCCAAATTACAGTTCAAATGACCAGATTCTTTTCAACCAGTTCAATACCACAAATCTAGTTTTATCATAAATATAAGTTTGTTTGTCATTGAATTTTCTTGCTATTTTTATTTCACATTGTTCTCTTCAAGCATTCCTATTAATTTTATTTGTTTTTGTAATTATATCAATTACCTTTCTTCACTTTGTTAGTTGTTTGAACCGCCATTGCTGTGATGTTTGTAGAAACCGCCCATTGTGGGAGGAGCTTATCTAGCTAGGCCAATGGTAGTCGGTCACCTTGATAGGCCATTCAACTGCCAATCACAGCGCTCGGTCACGAGTATAAATACTGCTACAGCTACACTGTACTTTAGTTGGAGATTAGCAGAAATTGATAATTGTGTAACAACCGAAACGGCAGTATCTCGTTGTTTTATTGAATACGTGGTTTTGACAACATCAAGTCTTCTTATTAAGTAGAGTTACAACTCATTGAATTGAATTTTCTCACTAAGATGTTTTGCAGACTTTTGCCAGATCTCAGAAAATTCGAGTTAATGAGAGTCGAAAAATTGTAAAGGTGATCAAATGAAAGAGAAATTTCTTCTCTTTGAACTCCTATTGATATTTCCATTTTTAAATAAATACACTGAAATATTATGTTTAACTTGCCGATAAAAATGTTAGGCTACATGCAGTACAAAGAATAAAAAGTATTTTAACGTTTTTTCATCATTTTTCCACCAATTAGCTTCTAAATTTATATATTTATCTTATGTCTTACACTATGTAATTAAATAAATGAAATTTCATGATAATTGGGTACATATTTTTAATAAGGCCCGAATAGGCATTCTGAAAGTAAAATATGGCCCTGTGCAAATTTGAGTTTGACACCTCTGCTCTAGAGGATTACTGATCCTCTAGTTAGTTATAAATACGTTTATATGCCTCAACAATATCCGTGTTGAGTCAAATACCAAGTATATTATACCACAGACATAATGATGAATTAGGTACGGAATATGATTTTGTTCATGACATGGAACATTTGTAATGCTTTAGAATCCCCAAATTCCATGAAATATTATAACAACAACGCAAATTTTCACGTCATAGATAACCATGTATTGTGCGCAGTAGCTTTGCCTGAACAGTAGGATTTTGAACTGTTCATTATTCCAGAATTTATGAAACAAATTTCCCATGAAAATTTATATCATAATGAACAAACCTCCAACGTGTTTTGCCTGTTGTATGATTATAACAGAAATGTCCAAATAAACATTCGCAAACTAGAACGTATAATTATCCTAATTTGTGGCTAATATAAGCTCATATCCACTTTTGTCTCTCTCTTTCTCTCTCATCCTCCACTTCCTACTTTTCTCTTTCGCACTAGAATAGAATATCCACAAAATAGAACTGTCCTAGATGGCTTTGGCATTTTAAGCCATGCAGATTAAGCTACATTATTATTATTAGTCTATTCAGTGTGTGGTGAGTTTTGTTCCAGTGAGTTTTGAATTGACGTGCAGCTCACTATTATATGTATTCCGAAATGCAATTTTAGCCATCTCTAATGAAATTACATGGTTTTGGATTATTCGAATCGATTTTATAATATCCATCGCATCTATTAGGAAAGTGCAATCTACAACATTTGTGATGAAATTTGAATGGAGCAAGTGATGAGTAAATGTGTGATAGGACTTGAGTTATCGACTAATAGAACTGTTAAAAATGATTGAATGGAAGTGTCCTAACTTTGATGGATTTTTTATGGAAATGAACCAATTCATGTTATTGGAAAATCCAGAATCTTGCTACTTGGATTTTAACCACTCTGCTCAACTTAGTTCATCATTGGAGCCACTATCACATTCTCATGTGCTTATTCTCGTAAAATAATCAATTCAGAATTGAAAAGCTATTTAATTAGTGGAAGATGAAATGTTGAAATCATGGAGTATGGAGAGTCAATAGTTCAGGACATTGTTGGTAATTTCATTCATCACTAATAATTTTTGCTACTAGTGAGTATTGGAACATCTATTATGATTATTCTTCTAAATTTGGGATAGTAGCAGTTCTGGACTGATTTCTGGCTTTCTGCTGATTCTTCCCGCATTGCAATGTATATTTTCAATAAATAAATCTGATAATGCATGAAAATGAACATTCGAGCAAATGAAATCCTATCTGAAAGATCCTTTATTACAATTTCCAATGTCTCCATTCCCATTCAATTTTCTATTAACCCTGAATCTTAGTCAAACAATGTAGCCTGGATGAATTTAAAATTTGGAAAAAGAGTTGTGTAAGATAAGAATGCAAAAAACCACTTGATACCCCTTACCGCACTACAACAGGTATTTTTTTCAAAAGAATCATCCTTTCCAGTGAACAAATGGAAGCTTTTACTTAAAAGAGCTTACAAAAATCTCAACAAAAACGTCATTGTTCAAGAGAAAGCAACGGGTATTTTACAAAATAGCCAACAGCTTGAGCTCTCAACCTTGCAAAACAACTCAATTGTATCAGATAGCAGGTAAAAGTGGTGTGTCATTTTTCATACTTTTTATCAAGTGAAACATTTTTCGTAGAAGAGAATACAGAATTGTTTTCTGAGAAAGCAAGGGTTTGCAACAATTATCAAGGTAAGGACAGTTGTCTCCTAGCAACCCAAAGGGTAAATTTGAAGAGTTCATCATTTTTTGTTCGTTGCTGTAGTAATCTTTGAAACAAATGCATATTATTCCTGTAACTCGTACATATTCTAGTGGAAGTCTACAATTAATTGCTTTGCGCATAAAAACTAACGCATGTATTTCATGAAAAAATGTTTTATGTTCTGACTTTTCAAAGGCTTAAGCTCCCTTATTTGGAACATACTTGAATAAATCTCCTCCTGTTCAACTAATAAGTTCTTTCATGAATATTTGAAGTCCTTTCCCTGATGTTTGTCAAGTTTCTGCTGTTGAAGAACGTATTCAAATGCGAGTAATAGTATGTCGTATAATTGAAAGTTAAAGCCATAGATTGGATTCAAATGATGATTTTAATAATTGTGGAAACTTGTTTCCTAGGAAAATATCCGCTACACATCCACTTTCATAACACTAGTTCAGTGAATTGTCAATAATAATGAATTGATTAGTCTTTTCAGCCTAGGGCTAGGCGTAAACCGGTTAGTCAAGACAAGACAAGACGAGATTAGTCACGTTTAGTAACAATAATTCACATAGTTGCTTATGAAGTAGCACACACCAATGCAATGACTAATCAGTGGGTGTTGCTTCATAAACAACTATGTGAAGTACTGTGACTGAACATGACTTATCTCATCTTGTCTTGTCTTGACTAACCGGTGTACGCCTAGCCTTAGGCCTTAAATTAGGATCAACAGTCACATAAATTTATTGACCATTTTTGTTTGAATCACTCTCATAAACTATTAAAAGGTTTCGAGGGCCATCATTTCTTCACAGAATACTTTTTCAATTTCTCAGTTTTTGAATTTTTATAAAAATATCAGCCAGGTGGATAATTATAAATTATTACCGTATCAACGTTCGTATTAGTGAACATCCTAGATTGGAAGAATACTTCTTTGAAAAGTTCTACTCCAATACTACTTAAACATGATGAAAATACTACCAATACAACTCAAGTAGCCCTGATTTGAATCACTTTCCAACTAACAAAGACATAGCCTAATATAGATCGACAACTACCCTAATCAACTGGACCATTCAAGCAAATCACGTTAACATATTTGCACAGGACTGCAGTCTGTTCGAAGCGAATGAGCCGTATGTTATAGCAATGCTTGTGTGTGTGTGAGTGTGGGTGCGTGAGTTGTAGTGTAGGCCATAAACATGTCACACAAGTCCCAATAGCCATGTCCTGTGCTGTAGTTTTGCATGGCGGAAATACAGTGAGAAAGAGAGGGGAGGAAGAGAGAGAAAGAGTGAGTGAGAATGACAGGGTCCAAAAAGGCAGAATGATGAGGAAGGGTGAGTTATAGAACGAGAGAGAAGATATATAAATAGAAGATGGAACATACACTAGAAGAAACTATGAAGAATTACATATGGAAAGGAAAAATATAAACATGCTTTTGAATTGAATATCATTTCCAAAAAATCAAAACTACAAATCAGGAATATATGTGTAGAATAGGATAAAATATGTATTATACTATTCAAAAAAAAAATTAAATATGACTAAGATTATAAAGAGAGCAATTTTGAATGTGGAAATAGAATGATATATTGCTTTTGAATAATAGTAATTAATTGAACGAAAATCCTAATTAATTGCTATCTATAATATTCTGAAGACTTCCGCTACTGCGAATATTGTCAACAGAATAATAGCTAAATAATAGCCCGGTTCGATTCCCGTCCAGACGAAAGATTTTTGTACAGCAGCGTTTATCGAATTTCTTTCTAGCTATTATTCTGTTGTCAATATTCGCAGTAGCGGAAGTCTTCAGAGTATTATATATCAACTAATTGGGATTTTCGTTCAATTGATTATTAAGAGAGCAATTTTGGTACCCTACTACCAAATAATAGGATTCCTTCCTGAAGAACAGGGAAAAGGACACACTAGACTTGTAAATTTGATTAGATATTAAGCTGTGCTATTCATGTAGGCTTCTCCCTCTTGTACAGGACTTTTGATTTCATTGTGAACACTTCAAAGATACTTTAAGCCCCTGCGCCCACTGAGCAACTGCTATCTGATTTCAGTCAGCAACCCAGCGTTGCCAGATGACTTTGGCTGATAGCTTAGATTACCCGATTACCCGAAAAACAGCCAAATGTCATCTGGCAACATTGGGTTGCTGACTGAAATCAGATAGCAGTTGCTAAGTGGGCGTAGGGCTTGAGCAATCTGAACAGAGAAAGTTGAATGAGACATCAGGAATAGACAAATGATTAGACCAGGATTGCATGGGACATGAGAACAAATTGAGATACACAACACACAACAACATAAGAAACAGCAAGGAAACATGAGAACAAGAAGAAATAGTGAAAAATATCAGAGTTAATCCAAATCTAGGAAGAAGAGAGAAATAGTAACTGGTAGAAAGATTATCAAATTAGACTCAAATAATAATAATAATTCTGAGTGGGACTCACTCCATACTCTATTATGGTTATAGAATAGAGTATGTAGAGGATAGGGTATTTTACTGTTTGATAATTAAAGAGCGAGTAAAAGGAGAAGGTGACAGAAAGTTTATGAGGGAGTAAAGGAGAGAAGGAGAGTAAGTGAATGAGTGATTGAGAGAGAGGGAGGATGAGAAAATGATTGAGTGATAGAGAGATATATAAGAAAACAAAGATGAAAAGAGTGAGAGAGAGTGGGCGAGGAGTTGTATGTGTGTGTGAGAGAGGGAGTGAGACATCAGCGCGTAGAGACACTCCAAACTCCATGCGTCTCATGTTCAGAATTGAGCGGAGTATTTTACTGTGTACACTACCCATGGGAGTAACCCATATCGTATTATCGAGGGTAGTTCCGATGTTGGGGATTTCATGTGTGTATGACGATTCCAAGTATGTGTGGGGACATTCACTTGTGTATGTGGGTTTCACATGCATGTAGGGGTTTCCCCTGCTAGATGTGTATGAGAACTACCTTTATGTATATGTGGTCACTTTCTACATGTGTGTGAGAGATTTTCGCATGTGTGGAGGGACTGGTGTGTGTTTATTGTCATGATGGGAAACCAGTTGCGTGTGTGCACATGAGCGTGCGTGTGTTGTTTGTAATGATGTGTGGTGTACGGGAGGATGGTGGTATTCCCCCATGACATGTCATTACCTTCATCTATTCCGTCGTATTAAACAATGCCAATAATCTTTACTATGAATGCAGGGCTTGTTTTTAGTGGCATGTGTAACAATTAGCGGGGATGTTTGCTCTGATTTGCATTATTTGTATGATCGCGTTCAGAAGGGTATCGCCAGACAATTATTAGTAGATATGCTTTTTGTTATGTTTTACAGAGCGAAGTAGGAATTGTTTTTTTAAAGAACTATTTATGGTGAGGTTTGAGATTTTGCTGGTTCTTTTTCGTGAAACAATTGCCGACAGTGAATTTAGTGTGGTATGCTGTTTGATCGAGCAAAGTAACTTACATTCTAATTTCAAGAAACTATTTGGTTGGGGTTTGAGATTTGCTAGTTTTTTATAAAACCAATTATTGAATACTTTTATATAATACAATTTTGTTCCCAAATTTCCCCAGTTATTTAACCGAAAACTTATTAGAAATGAATGCTGGCTACAACATTTATCATCGCACTCAATTTCTATGAAATTGAGGAATAATTTTTTACTGATTCAATTATTTCCATTGGGCTCACACTCGATTTCAATGAGATGCAGGCTATTTTTACTGCGATATGTGACATACGAAATCTGGTTTTCATGAATCGTCATTTATCATGGGAGTGGCTTTTCAAGGCAGTAAGCCAATAGTAGTCATTCACCTTGAAAGGTCACCTAAGTACCAATCATGTCACTCGCTCTATTCTGCTGCTCATTACTCCCGTTTTCGTTCACTAGAAATTAGTAATGTTGTAACAATCGAACCAATAACTTATCTTGATACAGGCCTATCAATAATAATATTCATTTACGGTTGTCAGTGACAACTTCCACAGCCAGTTGCAGGAAAATCCAATTGAATTTAACCGCCGTAAAATGATGTCATCCAACGGAGTCAATGCAACGAAAACCAATAAATAAATCTTACGTCAATGCAAAAACATCATTTTAGGATGAATGAGTTCCATTGCATTTTCCTGCAACTGGCTGTAGAAGTTGTCACAAAAATAGATACATATAGAAGTTACATACATGTAGAAGTTGTCATAAATTTATTGATGCATCGAGGTACCGGTGTAAGACGTGTACGTCTTTCTATACGACCAAATGTGGTTGTTGAATTATCAAATCCAAATGAACAAACATATTGATGATAAGATCTTAAATACCGGAGTATTGTTGAAAATGTTTAAGCCACGAAACCGCGGTCCAGTGCTGTGACAATAAAGTAGTGAAATAGACAACATCATTTCATAGTGCTTTCTTTAAAATACTAGAGGTTACAGGATCAGTATTGAGAAATCTTATTCAAGTCAGATCTGTATTCAAGTTGAGTTCGTGGGGGAAAAAGACGAGCTGACTTTGAAATTCGAATCAGACGCGGTTGGAGCGTCCTCTAGTGGATTGCTCTCGACGCTGAGCGACGTCCTAATCAGCTCACTTACAAACCATTAAACGATTTCAGCTGCCGGCGCCATTCATTCGAGAGCCGGGCGATTTCTGACTGCCTAATATTGCACTCGAATGCGAAAAGACTGAAATGTCACCATAGAAGACTTCCCTAATAACCCACTCTGGCGTGATAGTTTTGCATGGATTTGAAGGTTTCTCTTCAATATTAATGTTAGTTATTTTATTTATTTATCGTATGGCTTTTATTGGTGGGGAGACCCTTACGGGTAGGTTCCACCTCGCCTCATTGCACAATTTTTTGTGTCTTTTGTGTCGGTTACCCATCCGAGAGCGGTCTTGAATGTTTTTACTTAACCACATGATTACTTAGCAACCGCTCTCACCGAGTGACCACTGATATTACTGAAAGCTAATGTTAGTTATGTTTTCATTTGAAGTGTTAGTTCTGATTTAAAGCTTCCATGTCAAACTTTTGCAATAGTTTTGAATGGTTTTTAACCATTCTCTTCAATTGAGATTTGTTTAATAAATTTCTGCTTAGTTTAGGGTAAATACTTTGCTCGACTTATGATTTCAACTCAAATTTATTGTGCAATCTCAATGAAGATGAAATAGTAAAGATACAATCAACAACAAGCTCTCACATATTAGATAGAACATTCTGGGGCCTATTGCATGAGAAAATACAAGCTAGTAATACTAGTTGTCAGATGGCAAGTTACCATAGTGAATACTATAGTGAATACTAGTATTACTAGCTAGCTCATGCAACAGGCCCCAAGTGACAGTGATAACGAATTCCTAATTTTGTTACTGATAATATTGTTGTTCCTACTCATTTTGGAAATTAATCTATATATTCCTAAGAATGATTCTCCTATAGTTCTTCTGTAGGTATAGGTTAGATCTCATAGTTATCCTCTAAAGTTTTAATTAATAAATGTATTTTAATGAATGTCTATAGATATTTCTATGTCTGAAAAGTTATTCAAAGCTTGAAATTAAAATGTCATCTGATGAAGGGTGGTTATCTTACCTAATGAGAGATGAGCTCTCTGTAACACTAAGCTCACGAGCTATTCAAGTCCAGAGCCCTCCTTAACATTCCTAGAATACTTGGTCCTGTTCACGTCAAAGGAATACATTCCATTTACATCCACTCAATATTCATTCTCAATTGAACAGTTGGTCATTACCAAGTGTTCCTTGGGCTGCTACTGTTTCTAGTACCTGAGACCCCGAATAACACAAAGATTATCTAAGGATATTGGAATTTGATGATATTGGAGTTATCATTGATTGTCTTGTCTTTGCTTAGCCTCTTCGATGATAATGATCCTTTGTTTCAAAACTGCTGGGTATTGTTGAGTTCACAAGAGACTGATATTCCTTTGTTATATCTTATTGAAATTGGATCAGACTCATTACTGTAAGTCTATCGAATATTATATTGAATTCCAGCTCTCTATTGGTTGTACCAGTTATTGTCGAATTCGAGGAAATTCATTCAATATTGAGTAAAATTGATCAAATGAAGAAATAAGCGCACCTGCCTGTATATAGATTCTGAGAACAAATCATGAGTTTGACATCAACCTATCTAATTAGGATTATGTTGATATCTATTCGAGATTCACTCTTGTCATCTGTAATTCAAACTGTAATTATACTCATACAACTGATATATTCTTTAGAATTTTGGTTCATGTAACCAACATTTATTCGCTTTTATCAAGTTTATGTTTACCATGACACCATGTTTTATGTTGTCACCATGTTCATAGTTTATGGAAATAGAATATTGTAAACAAAAACTCAACAAACAAACCATACAAATAAACTATTTTATTGAAAATAATGCAATAATTCGAGCTATCCTTCAAACAATTTAAAACAATAAAACAATTGTTTTGTCAATTGTTAAAACAATAAAATCGAGATTGAGTTTGCAACGACACAGTTAATAAATTATGATGCTTTAATTTTGATTGATATTTTAGTCATTACCTTTTAAAAATCCAAACACCACTCTTAAAACCTAAGGAATAAATCACCTTGAAGCAAATTCAAGACAGTGATTTTTGGCATTGAAGGTTCCCGAGGTTGGTCTAGAACTGATTATTGAAATGATAAAATGTGAACTAACTGATAAAATGTAAAGCTGGTTCTCTTTGCAGAGGCAGCTCTAATGCAAATGAATAATTATTGTCATTAAAACTGAATACAACTTTTTTCAATGTTCAATGTTTATGGAAATTCAACCGTTATACAATATTAACTTGACTACAAATAGTAAAAACCTGTTGAAAAGGTTTTCATTGTCAGTCTAAGCATTGGGAGTTATGCCCCAGCTAAACCACAGACAAAATATTTTCCACGTTATGTTCTACACTAATCTTGACTATTATGTATGTACTACAAATGTATGTGACTAATATAATATGTACTGTTCTTCAATAAGCTATATATTTTACTGAGTTCTACACTTTATTGTCTTTGGCAAAACTCTCATGTCCGATCTCCAAATTTGTCCGTTTTGGCCCAACAATTCCTCACTCGCTTTCTGTGTGTAGTAGGCCTTGTGTGTCTCACACCTTTTCGGTCAAAGGCCACAGCTATGTGCCCCCAGTGAGCGCGAACTGAACTCCAACAGGTACGAGGCAGCATCTGTTCAAATAATACGCCACGCCACGTTCTCAAATTCAAATTCCACCCAGGTGATTTGCGCTGTGTGTGCTCCACACTGGGTTGTTATTATTATTTGTATACTGGTTCACCTCACTCTCAGCAGAATCAGTTGGAATACGAACCAACCGTCGGACACCAACTCTTCTCCGTCTTCTTCTTCTCTTCTTCTTCTTTTTGCTCTTGCTTTCGTCTTCCTCCTCTTCTTCTTCCTCCTCTTCCTTCTTCCCTTCTGGTTGCCCTTAGGGTGATGCCCTTCTAACCTTCTTTTTCTGCTTGACGTTTTTTTATCAGCTGATTGTTATTTTTTCCCTCCCTGTTTTTCACTTTTTCCATTTTTTTCAATTTATTTCTACATAATGTCTCTTCTTCTCTTCCTTTCGTCCATGTTCTTCTACTCTCTTGACATAATTATTATAGGCTACTGTTAGGAATTAAGTGCTGTATAGAACTATTATAATTTAAATACGGCGCTACTACGTATCTTATCCCCTCCTTTCCTAAACCTTGCCCGGGAGCTAGCTGCTATGAGAGGAGAGAAGCCAGTTGTATTCCAGACATTCAACCGTTCATGTCGCCCGTCGCCCCCGCTTCTCTTCCGTGGCATCCGCATATACCTTTCAGTGAGTTTAATACACTTTATTTCAAATATAGTCTACCTCTCAAAGTAATACACGCGGTCCTCCAAAGTCGAATTAAAATAAGTTACAGTTACCGAGCCCTCTATTAACATTTTGGTCACTCCGGGTTTCGGATATGAATCAGTTTGTGTTAACTTCAAGTGTTTAAACTCGTGAAAAGTGTTGTTGTTTCTCGTTATGCTTAATCTAAGTTTGTTCAAGTATTGTTTTCCTCGTCATTAAGCATAATTGTTGAAAAAGTTCATAAGTTTGTTCAGTTTTCATGTCTTGTGCGTGTAATAACTCAATCAGTTGTGACCACGCGAGTCAAGTTTCAAAGTTTTATCGGTCAGTGTCGATAATCCAATCGTGTTATATTTCGAAAGAACATAAAATTCGATAAAGATTAACGTTTGTTTCAAGTCCATAACCCTATCCAGTCAAAAGTTATCGAATTTCGAAATTAAAGTTTTTATTACGCAGTAAGCAATGAAGTCGCCATTGTTTCGCTTTGTTCATGTTGTTTAGCGTCGGTCGGTAATTCTCGGAAAAATTGTCGTTCGTCATCGCGTGTTGCGCGCATCTCGGTTCGCGTTCCTGTTCGAGCTGGTTCGTCAACGTCATCTCCATGCGCATGCGCAGATCGTCGAAGTTCACCACTGCGCAGAATCTACCACAGGGTCGCCACTTCAGGATCGTCACAATGGGCAAGGTTTCCCGCTCCTCCTTCCCTCTCTTTCTCGCGTTAGAAAGTGAAAGTAATTAGGTCTGTTAGGTTGGTATCGTTGTGAACAGCTGGTTTTCGCAACCAATACAGCTACGCTACTCTTTATCGTCTGCATACGTAAACACAACCATAGTTAATATGTCGAACTACGAATTAGTTCTCGCAAATTTAAACTCTTCTCTTTCCGAATCAACTCTAGATGAGAGTAAAAGTAGTTCAATTGAACAAGCGAAGATACAATTAAAACTCCTTTTGCACAAAGCTTGTTCTAATTTAGAGAAAGTTTCTCTCACTTTGGATCTTGTAGGCAATGAACCGTCAACTGCTATCCTAGCAAAAATAAGTGATCAGCTTGATATTTACGAAGACATTCGTGATGAAATAAGATCCGTTTGTATTTCCAAGGGAATAAATGATGATTTTCTTGAAACTTTGTCTAAAGAATTCAAATCTTCGTACTCAAGGTACATCCAAGTGTCAAAAAGTTTACCGTCAAGTTCAGATACAGTTGTGGCTGCACAACCTATTGTAAAAGCTAGCAACATTCAACTTCCTCGGGTTCAACTCTCCAAATTCAATGGAGATGTTTCCCAATGGTGTCAATTCATTAATTTGTTCGACTCATTAATCCATCAAAACAAAAATTTATCAGATATAGAAAAGTTTCAATATCTCAAGTCGTGTTTACAAGGTTCTGCTTTAACCTGCATAAGTGCTCTAACTTTGTCTGACGAAAATTACAAAATAGCATATGATCAGTTGACCAATAGATATGCCAATAAACGTCTAACTTGTAATCATTTCATGGATAAAATTATAGACTGTAAATCTATCACAAAGCCGGATCACACATCTATCCGCGAATTTATTGACACTGTCTCAACTTCAATTGAAGCTCTCAAATTACAGAATATTGAAAACCTGTCTGATTACGTATTACTGTCAATTCTTCTCAGGAAAATTGATCAGAAAACTCGAATTGATTTTGAAAATAGTCTAGCTCAAAATCATGCTCCTACATACAAGGATCTTGTTGATTTTCTGACAAACAAATCAAGGGTAATTGAATTAGTTCAACCCTCCTCTTCGTCTGTTACGGTTAAGGAAAGCCCTAAGAAAAACCAAACAAGTCTCATTACAAGTCAGATTTCAAGCCCTCGTCAAGAAAGCAAATTTCTAGACAAAAATAAGTTTAATTCTCGCCAGTCGTGCAATGTATGTAAATCAAGTGAACATATTATCTATAATTGTTCAAAGCTCATTGAAATGTCAATTTCTGACAGATATGATGTCGCAAAACGGATGAACTTGTGTTTTCAATGTCTTGGAAAACACAACAGAAATCTTTGTAAGTCTATAAAAACCTGTAAGTTTTGTAAGTCACCAAAGCATCATAGCTTGCTTCACGTTGATAAGTCATCAGTTGAAAAATCTGATATTATCCCCATAAATAAGTCAAATGAAAATTCCAGCATAGTTGTAAGCAATACTAGTCTGGCTATCGCAAATCAAAGTGTAAACTCAGTTTGTCTGTTAGGTACCGCTACTATACTAGTGTACGACACTTATGGTAGACCGCACAAAGCGAGAGCAGTACTTGATTCGGCCTCTCAGATAACAGCTATCAATAAAAGTCTAGCTGATAAACTGCATCTAAAGCCTAAAGTTTCTGAAAGAAAGTTAATTGGGATCGGTTCTCATACGACTCAAAGTTGTGGTGATGTACAACTCCATATTTCATCGCCTAAGCAAATAAATTTCAATATCAAAACTTCAGCTACGGTATTGAAGAATATAACATGTAATCAACCATCTGTGTCACTTAACCCAAGTGATTTCGAATATTTGTCAGATATACACTTAGCTGATGAAAAGTTCTATCATTCAGCCCCAATTGATGTACTTCTTGGTGCTGATGTTTTCTTACACACCCTGTCTGAAAGTAAACAAGGTAATTCAATCAAGTTTGAGAATTCCCCTAGCGCTCTGAAAACTGTATTTGGCTATGTAATAATAGGTCAAACCAATACTCAAAACGCGCAAAATTCTATTTCAAGCCTGTTAACTTGCATAGAGCCTGTTGATCAATTAATTGAAAAATTTTGGGCTTCGGAAGAAGTAAAAGTAAGTGAACCTGTTGATCCTTCTATTGAATACTGTGACAGATTATTCACGGAGACAACTGTACGTCTGCCGTCAGGTCGCTATGAAGTAGCACTCCCTTTCACAACCGAAAACGTATGTTTGGGCGATAATCGTCAATCATCAAAGAATCAATTTCTTGCACTAGAAAGAAAGTTAGCTTCAGATAGTAATATGAAAGAACAGTATCATGAATTCATGAAACAATACATTGAGTTAGATCATATGGCTAAAACAAACATTGAGAGCTCATATGTTATTCCTATGTTGTGTGTAAGAAAAGAAGACAGTTCAACTACTAAATTTCGTGGTGTTTTCAATGCCAGTGCACCTTGTCAAAATGGCCAAGTATTGAATCAAGTATTACACAAAGGTTATAAAATTCAAAAGGATTTAATTCACATTTTAACAAATTTCAGAACACACAAAGTTGTAGTCACATCTGATATAAAAATGATGTATAGACAGATTTCAGTAAGACCAGAAGATAGAAAATATCAGCATATTTTCTACAGACCTTCACCTCAAGAGGAACTCAGTGAATATGAATTGAAAACTGTCACGTATGGATTAACATCATCCAGTTTTCTTGCTCAAAAAACAGTGGTCAAGTTAGCAACTGACTATGAAAGTAAATACCCTCTCGCATCTCATTCAATAAAAAATGATATGTACGTTGATGATGTCTTAACAGGAGCTGATAGTTTAGAAGAAGTGAAAGAATTGATCAATCAATTGAATGCTCTCATGTCAGAAGGACAGTTACAATTGAGAAAATGGTCGTCAAACATGCATGAAGCCATAGCTCAATTTTCTGATGATTTTTTAGAAAATCCGTTGGTATTCACTGATTCCACTCAAAGTTTGAAAGTATTGGGTCTCAGATGGAACCCATCATCCGATGAATTTTTCTACTCTGTATCACCATTCACTGATGAACCGACAAAAAGATCGATTTTGTCGTACACTGCCAAATTGTATGATCCTCTTGGCTTATTGAGTCCTGTTGTTTTCAGTTTCAAATATTTTTTGAAATTGCTCTGGTTGGAAAATCTTAGCTGGGATGATCCGCTAGGAAAAGATTTAATTATTCAGTGGAATAAAATTTCAAGTTCTGTTACCTCTATTGCTCAAGTCAAAGTTCCTCGTCACATTGATACAAGCTATCTCCATGTATCTCTAATTGGATTTTCAGATGCGTCGGAGAAAGGATATGGCGCATGTATTTATATTCATGTGTCTTCTGAGAATAATTTTGTTGCTATGAATCTTGTTTCATCAAAAACTCGTGTGGCACCAGTCAAAGTAAACACAATACCGAGATTGGAATTGTGTGCTGCTCTTTTGCTATCTAAACTGTATAGCTGTTTGTTATCTCAATTCAAAAAGTGCATCAGCCGTGTGCGACTGTATTCTGATGCTAAACTTGTATTGAACTGGTTGAAAACTCCTGCACACAAATTAAAGATATTTGTCAGCAACCGAGTAACACAGATTCTCGATTTAACAAAACCTGAACACTGGTTTCATGTTTCTACCGAATCAAACCCTGCCGACCTAGCTTCAAGAGGTCTTTCGGCAACTGATATTGTTCAAAATTCGTTATGGTGGCATGGCCCAGATTCGTTTCACGTTATTCCTCAAAATTTTCCTGTTTCTAAAGTCGACAAAATTGAAGATTTAAGCGAGCTTAAGCCGCAAGCAACCGTTCTTGTCAATGTGATTCAAGAAAAATCACATTCTCTTGTTTGTTTTGAAAAACAATCAAATTTGTACAAAGCAATTCGAATCGTTGCATATTGCATACGTTTTATAAAAAAATGTAGAGCTTCTCATGAGCCAATTTACAATTTGCGTTCCAGGCCCGTGTCCTCGAACTCAGTGTCTGAAATCACACTATCACTTTCTGAGTACAAACAAGCTCTCAATTTCATTGTGAAAGTTACACAAGAATATTATTTCAATGATTCAATTGAGTCATTAAAGAAAGGAAAAGTCGCTCACTCAAGTCTGTTGCCTCTCACACCCTTCCTCGATAAATCAGGAATTTTGAGGGTGGGGGGTAGATTGAGAAATTCATCACTCTCGTATGATGCAAAGCATCCTATGTTACTGCCGAAAAATTCGCATTTAAGTTCGCTAGTGTGTAGACAAACTCACGAAAGTCATATGCATGCTGGATTGAAATTAACACATGCTATAATTATTCAAAAGTTCTGGATCATTTCTGCACGCAATGCAATCAAATATTGTATTAAAAACTGTGTAAGATGTGCACGCATGCGCGCTCAACCAAGTCAGCCTATTATGGCAGATTTACCGCAATATAGAGTAAATCCATCACCAGTATTTTCTCATGTAGGCATTGACTTTGCTGGACCCTTTAATACAAAGGCCAGCCCCCTTCGTAATGCCAAAGTGTACAAAGGATATCTGGCATTATTTATTTGCATGTCAGTCAAAGCAGTACACTTAGAATTCGTTTCTGAACTTACAACTGATGCATTTCTTGCAGCGTTTGAAAGGTTTGCGTCTAGAAGAGGCTGTCCTTCCGATGTATACAGTGATAATGCTAAAAATTTCGTCGGCGCTTCTCGTCATTTAAGTGAAGTAAACAAATTTCTGTCAGATCAAAAGTCTAAGCTAGACACTGAATTCGTTCGGCGCGATATAAAGTGGCATTTCTCCCCTCCCGGTAGCCCAACTTTTGGCGGCATATGGGAAAGAAGTATTAGGTCAGCCAAGACTCTCCTAAAAATCAGATCGGTGAGAACTCATTAACCATGGAAGAATATTTCACTGTATTTTGTAGAATTGAAGCTATATTGAATAGCAGGCCGCTCATTGAGTTGACGTCAGATACAATAGATGAGTTGAACGTTCTAACACCTGGACATTTTACTACTGGTAGACACATTTTTCAAGTACCTGAGATTCCAATTGATTCCAAAACCACCGTCAAACAGAGATGGAATCATCTACGTCAAATTGTACAAGGTTTCTGGCACAAATGGTCAACAGAATACCTACACACCCTTATACAGAAAAATAAGTGGCAAAAGTGTTGTGAACCAATAAAAATTGGTCAAGTCGTATTAATACAAAATTTGAACACATCGCCAACTGAGTGGCCTCTGGCTCGAGTTGAGAAAGTCCATCCTGGCGTTGATGGTGTGATAAGGGTTGTCACAGTACGCACATCAACCAGCACCTTCAAGCGAGGAGTAAATCGCCTCGTGGCGTTGCCCATAAACTAGAAAAGGTTTAAAAGGGCTATTTGTACATATTTGGTTTTTTCTTAGTTACTTCGTGTTTATCAACTGTTCGAATTTTCTCCGCCTTCTTGTTGTTTGTTTGTTTTCGTCGTGCATCAAATCATGCGTCGTGCATACGAACTCTTTTGTGTATTATATAAAACGTCGCCAGACAATTAAGTTTTGAAATATGTTATTTCAAGGTGGGCGGAATGTTAGGAATTAAGTGCTGTATAGAACTATTATAATTTAAATACGGCGCTACTACGTATCTTATCCCCTCCTTTCCTAAACCTTGCCCGGGAGCTAGCTGCTATGAGAGGAGAGAAGCCAGTTGTATTCCAGACATTCAACCGTTCATGTCGCCCGTCGCCCCCGCTTCTCTTCCGTGGCATCCGCATATACCTTTCAGTGAGTTTAATACACTTTATTTCAAATATAGTCTACCTCTCAAAGTAATACACGCGGTCCTCCAAAGTCGAATTAAAATAAGTTACAGTTACCGAGCCCTCTATTAACAGCTACTTTTCCATATTTTTCCTTCCAGAAATCTCCTTCCATTTTCAACATTGTTCATTCTCTTATTCTTCCCTTTCTTGCTTTTTTCCTCTTCTTCATGTTCTCCATTTTGCTTTTCTTTTTCTTTTTTCGTTCTCCTTCTTGCTTTTTTCCTCTAGGACGTGTTCTCCTTTACGCTTTTTTCGTCTTCTTCTTGGTTTTCTCCTTACTCTTTTCATTTTTGTTCATGTACTTCTTCTTCTTATCCTCACCTGCGTTTTCTCCACTACCTACTTCTTCAACTTTTGTTACATCTACTTCTTCTACTACTCCTCCTCATTTTCCTTCTTCTTCTTCTTCTTTTTTCTTCTTCTTCTTCTTCTTCTTCTTCTTTCTCTCCTCGCTCTCTTCTTCTTTTTCTCCCCCTTATCATTCTTCTTAGGCTTCCTCACTCTATTCTACAAACGCTCATAAGTGAAATTCTGAATTTTGCTTCTTCTACACACTCACATTGGAACTCGAGTTTGGTGGGAGCCTACTTCTACTTCTTCTACTACTCCTCCTCATTTTTCTTCTTCTTCTTTTTCCCCTCATTTCATTCAAATTTCGGCAGATGAATTTGGTCTGGCAATCTATTCAATCGGGTGAGACGATGTGTCTAGTTTTTCGTTTTTCGAGGTGTTTGTAAATTCTTCTGAATTCTTTAGTAATAAATAAATTCTTAATCTATAATCTCTCACTCAATGGTAATAATAATTGGTTAACAGTCCTTGCATAGGTGTGAATCATGATATAAAAAGCCAAAAAGGATATCCGTCCAGTTGCACCAAAATCCAAATGTATTCAATCCTTATAAAGAAAGCTATCCAACGGATCTCATGCAACGCAATCCCTATTGGGCTCCGCAAAATAATGTTATCATTTACATTTTTGTTTGCGGTACAGCGGTTTTCAGTGTTAACAGCGGTTCAATTCGATTGGATTTTTATGAACTGGCCTATTATGCTTTATTCAAGTTTCGACAAGTTTCTCAAGTTTTCAACTTTTTAAGCTTCCCACAAGTGAAGAGAAAGAAATCTATTGAAAGCATCCCTGATCTGATACGCTACAACAATACAATCATTTACTCGAGATGCTTCTATGCTAACTCATATGAACACACACATATCTTTATCTGGATAGATAAGAGAAATGTGAAAAGAAACAAGTTGTAGGTAGAGAACAAGGATAATACAAGGAACTACGCTGATAAAGATGTGATAGAAGCGTAGTGATTGTGAACAAAGGGAAGGATTTCGTGTTTCCACAAGAACACGCTGGAAAAGTGCTTACGAGATGTATTTTCGCGTTGTGTTCTTTTTTGTATCTCTCTCGTTTTGAAGCTTCACTTATTCTTGAGCGTGGAAGCGTGTATTGTTGTCTGTTTTGTGCTTCAGGCCTTGATTTCATGTCGGTAAAGGTTGGAAGATGATATTCAGTTATTCCCTGTATAAACAACTCAGATTTAGGTCACTGTATTACAGAATGTTCGAAGTAGATTCGTTGATCCCGTTACTTCGAGTTGAATAATAGTGGTTATGTTCACTAATGAGATGTTGTTCTTAAACTACTAATACAACGAAAACCGTAGTAATGAGTATTGTTTAGTCATCAACTTTTCAACACTTGAAATAGCGGATGTTTTGTTCACGATTAGACTAGAGTCATTTGCATCTCCTATTGGCTGAGAATTTCATCCAAACATACCAGCGTTTTTTTCTAGAGAATGAGGTTCAGGAACTCTTAACCACGCATAGTCTATACTTTTTCAATTTGCTGCGAGGGCTACCACAGTACAGTGGCTTATACAAAAATATAGTACATAGCATATATTTGTACAAAATAAGTCGTAGAAGCATATTTTTAAAGCTCAGTTCCCCCCACGAGACAAGTAAAATACATGCAATATGAGAATATCTTAGTATGCAAATAAAACCTAACCAATGCATGCGAAATTGAATCCACTGGACATGGGTTTTTCTCAAGAGAGAGGTTTCTTAAAGCTGGTACAGAAATGTAAATCTCTGGAGCGAATTCTCTTCCCAGAATTGAGGATGAATTTCCCTGCCAAAAATATATTATATCTGGTCGCAGATATGGTTTCTCCACACTGCATTTTGCTCTCAGATGAGAATTTGTGTTAGATATCATTCTACAATAGCGTGAATAAATTGGAAAGGAACAGAGAAAGGAATACTTTCGAATCTTTTGCTAGAATTTGTCAAGTTATTTGTTTTGTGCATCAATTAAACTTGCATGATTATGACACTTTATGACTTTCATAAACTTCTAATGACTGTTCATCTTGTTAATTACTTATTATTGAATTGGCTTCATCTACAATTTGGACTTTAATGTGAATATGCTACTTTTGACTTTAGAACAGATAACCGATAATAAATTGAATACAGAACCAAGTAATACAGAAATGCTTTCAAAATTCGAAATCATTCTGAAAAGTGGATAAAACTACAACCTAAGTGGAATTAGGTTATCACGGCGAGGTGGAACAACCTTCGGGTCTCCCCACCAACAAAAGCCATACGCTAAAATAATAATAATAATAAGAACCAAGTATATCAATGATGATAATTACTATAATAAAACAAGATAATTAATATAGAAAAAATAGAATAAAATTAAAATTATAGATATTTACACTTGATCCAGAGATATTCTGAAATTTATCCATAGTAGGTGAATGAATGAGAACAATGTTGTCTGTTCCACAATGTAACTTAAAAGTATGTTTTTCAAATAAATTCATTGTGGAATAGACATTGTTCTCATTCTTTCACGAACAATTATAGATATGATTCTCCACTGTTTTATTGATTTAACAAAGGAAAGGTGACGAATAAATTTAGATTTCATTTTTCATGTCTATCAACCTTTTTAAGTCTCGACAATGCGCCCAAAAAAAAAACTGCCGCAAACTTCAGCAAAAATATCCAGTAATATTTTTTTATTGTAAAGTCATACAAGAAGGGACACAGCTACCCTTATCGAGTTTTTGGATACCACAGCTTCCGCTCACATTGTTTCCTAGTTGACAATAATTTGTAATTCAAATTGCTCGAGTTCCAATTCGCCAGTATATAAAAGTATCAGCCTCAAACCACCCGCAAAATTTTCACTTTATGCCACTGTGCGGTGTGTTATTGAGCGGAACCCCCTCCCCCTTGGTTCCCCCCTTGTTTTACTACCAAGTCACTACCAAGCTAGTTCATCGCAACCACAACTGCCTCAACGTCAACCAACTTATATATCATCATCATTGTTGCTGTCAGATCATCTTACTGATCATCTATCATGTACCATCATCATCATTATCATAGCTTCAAAATTTCTCCAACTTTGACTATAATACATTCCGTGGTATATTTTTAACTTAATTTTTCCGTAATACAATAATAATGTTTCCCTTGCTGATGATTATACCAATTTGAGTACCATCCTTGTGAATGGAAAGAAGAAGGAAGATAAGATGTGAATGCAGTTGAATGCATTAATCGATAGTAAGTTCTAAGTTGAAGTTTCAATCATAGTGATCTAAACAGAAAATAACAACAATCACACTATGTGATTGGTTATTGACTATAATGTCATAGTTCGGAAATCCCTAATGCTGATATTCTTAAAAGTATTGGAGCATGCTGTGCAGCACTCAAAATAGACCAAGTGTGGACATAGGGATTGTTGTAGGAATTGGTTCGTCCCACAAAATGGAGACTTCGACCAATAAGAATGGAGGGGCGTGTCAAAGCTAGTCGCTTGGGATTGGCCGAAGAGTTGACCAAGTGTGGACGTAGAGATTGTTGTAGGAATTGGTTCGTCCCTCAAAATGGAGACTTCGACCAATAAGGATGAAGGGACGTGTCAGAGCTAGTCGCTTGTGATTGGCCGAAGAGTTGATGTACTAGTTGTTAGACGTAGTACTGTCTTTGATCAGTTGGCAGTTGAAGGTTTGGTATCCTACTACAGTGACAGCAGTATATGATCTTAAAAAGTCACTGTATAAAACTACAATCCGTCTATTCAGTGATTTTATAGCAAATTGATTGACTGAGTTGGGAATGAAAAGTCATTTTCCCGTGATATAATCGTGTTTGCTTTTTATATTCTTCGAATTCAAACTAGATTATGATTAAGCTTCGAATATGATACCTTAATTCTTGTTGATTAATCGATTTCGTGCTCCCCGTGATATAATCATGTTTGCTTTTTATATTCTTCGAATTCAAACTAGATTAAGATTATGCTTCAAATATGATACCTAAATTCTTGTTTATTAATCAATTTTGTGCTTTAATTTGTAAATAGTAGTGATGATGCAATTAAATTCATAAATTGCAAAATTGACAATATTTCATCAAACAAAACAATAGTTCTTGAATTTATTGTACTCTAGTATAATATAGTAACTTCAGAATCTCACTAAACTAATCAATTAATAACAAACTAGTTATTAACAGACTAGTCAATTTTAACTAGTTAAAATTCTAAGCAGTGATAAAATCAGACTTTTTTTATCGGTTAGATAAAATCCACCCTCGATTAATAGGCAGATTATTACCCTGAAAAATTAATAATTACGATGTCACTTACGTGTTGAAAGAGATATTAATTAAAAGCAGCTAAGAGATTACTAATGTTTGAATAGTGTGATGTAGCCTGCAAGATTAATATCCCTTTTGACCTGCTATCATTGCATAATTTTGGCCCCAAAAATGACATTTTACAACCTGATCATTAATGTGAAGCTAGATGTCTACTTACCCTTGCCAAGTGCCTCAATTCTTACAAGGCTTTTATACTGTTAATTGCGGCAAAAAGTGGAGGGAAATGGTGGCTGGTGGGTTACTGAAGACAAGAAATTAATAATGAAGGGACTTTCAACCAAAATTAGTAGAGGGAGATGGAATGATGGAGAAGAATTGGGTTTAAGAGATGGAAGAGAGAATGAGAAAGGGGAACGTCCATTATTAATACACGGAAAAATAGGTGGTTACGGTCTAGGGAAGCTTAGTCGGCTATTTTGTGGACAGAAGATGACGTCACGACGAGAATTAATTAAAACTTGTTCGAACTTTGTCTTGTCCTAACTTCACCCACCTCAGAGATCTGGGAGCTGCAGACTTACACGTCTTCAGCGATTGTCTGCTAAGAATAGGCAATTAAAGATGAATAGATCGAGCGTGAACAAATTAAAGTTGGCCAACGAAAGTTTCGTGGATGAAATTTTTTGAGCTGCACTTTTTTCTGAGACTTTTAAAGTAGTCTACTGTTTACAGGTAGGCGAATTTTGTAAGAAGGATGAAGCGAGTTTTATGATTCTATGTAATGAAATAAGAGTTTTTCTGAAGATTGATGTCGCCATTTTCACGGATAAAATTCAAGTGATCAAAAGTGTTGTTATTAATCATTAAAAATGCTCGTTCTTGATTTTTCATTAGAATTGAATGAATCTCATCTTGTAGTGAAAATTTTCCATAAATTTTTGAAAATAATTCAGAATCAAACTTGGATGTCTCTTGAAATCTGTTAGGAAAACTATGAATAATGAATTATCATGAAATAATTCATAAATTGTGTTCGATTCAATGAGATCTAGAATGTGGGAATGAAGAATATTCAGAATATGAGGTGGAATTCCCTATTATTTCTAGGCATATAAATTCACGTACATAGCGGAATAACGTTCACAGCACTCATCCGTTCTCTAAATAACACAAAGTGAGGCGAACTGATTGAATAAACATTATTGAGTAGATTAAATAGGTAGGAAGTTAGAGAGTATTGATTTATTAACGCTAGAAACAATGCAATTGAGACCCAGGAAGGTACGAGAGGGATAAGAAATACGTCTGCACAATCTAGAAATGGATCATGAATTCTCTGTAATCTGGAATCTCACATCAGAAGGCAAATTTTTATTGTGCCTGACGTGAAAATTGACACCCAGGTGACGGAATGAAATCGGGAAAGGTCTTGGAGATAATAAAAACATCATGATTGTTGTATTATTCAAATCACACAACAGAAGGCAAATTTATTGATTGGCAGTATGAAGAAAATTGAGACCCAGGTGACGCGGAACAAAATAAAGACGAGACGTCTGCAAATCTTGATTGAGTAGAGGAAATTGAATTCCGCTTCTCGAGCATTCAATCCGCACAGAATGTACAGTAGCAGAAAGAAGCAGATAATATATTATTCTGTTAAGCTCTTACGTCACAGTTCTTTAGCCCCTTGCTAACACCCCAGCCATTTCGTCACTCCCGGTTTAATCTAATTAGGTCTTTGTAGCGTTCCTTCAGAATTTAGCAAGTCCTGGAATTTAACAAATTCAGTGAGCATGTGAAGAGAGAAGATTACGCTTTACGTGATCCAAGCTTCACTTCACATTTGGTCGGACTTTTTCCGAGAAACGCAGAAAGAAGCATTGGAGAAAACCCGGTGAAGCCTTCAGCTTATTATAAATGAAGTTTGAACATTTAAATTCATTTCAATTGCACTATTCATTTCAATGATTCATACAAGCCTTATCTAAAAAAAATATGATTGTAAACAATGGTAGTTTAAAACGTGAAAGTTATACACATTATTATTCTGATCATTACGTTAGTTTTGGGACTTATTATCATAGCCTCCTTTAACACAGCCTCTGATCGCCTCCTGTAATGTATCAAAGGATTCTAATGTATCTAATGTAATATAAATCGTTGGAAGACTCACAATGAGCTTCCTCTTCATAGTAGAGTAGCGGTTGACTGTCCAAGTTCAAGTTCATAATTGGAAGAAGGAAGCTCATTATTCCCCTTCTGCTACTGCTTTTTCTATACAAACCTTTCTCATCTTTCCTCTCTGTCTGTTTATACGCTTTCAAGAGAAATACGGGGCAGGATATGCAGCTCCTCATAACTAGAGCCCTTGGACGAAGTATTAATAGACCAAGAAAGACCTTGAGCAAAGACCAAGAAAGACCAATACTATCATAGCTTCCTCTAATACTAATCTAATACATGCCTCCTCTATGTATTATTCATTTCAATTTTCAGACGAAATATTCAAAAGAGTAATTTTTACTTCAATTTATATTATTCCTACTCAAGGTCCAGAAGATATTAACATGAATTCAATTGTTTCTGAGATTGTATTGTAACTAATCTTATTTAATATTTATCAGGTCTAGGATTGTGAAATAAATGCAAATGACTTTCTAGAAATCCTCATCCTATAGTGTGCTTCCACTCAGCTCTCTAGCTATGAACTCTGTTGTAAAGTGAGAGTTCCAAGCAACCACAGTATTAAAAAACCAAAAACAAAATAATGAACTTCACTCGCAAAAATTCACTGAAACAGAAAACAACACGTCACTTGCATGCGTTTCGAGCTTTAATTTGAAACTTTCACTACACATGCTCCAAATTACTTCTCAGACCTCAAATTAACTCTGAAATGTTCTCATGTCTGCTTGGTGAATAACGTATTAATTTAAGTTTTTGGAAAGTTCCATCTCACGTGCGGTCATCGATCTGAGGGGAAATTCCTGTGATGGGAGGGGAAGAGGAAATTTAAGGGTGAAATTTCAAGGGTAAAGGGATGCCAGAGCTGAATTTTAGGGGGTTGAGAAAGGAATTAATTGCGGTCCGACTGATGTCAGTTGCTGAACTGAAATTGAAAAGTGAAATTCCGGTCTAATTATCATGTGTGTACATTTGGTGGATTGCACCATATTGCTTCAACTTTCGGTTTTCTATTCATGTCGAAGTTGCGGTTGTCTCATTTCTGTTATACATTCAGTATTATGTGCTTCAAAAGTTATAAACATTTGATTCAGAATAATCATTGGATAGTTTTTTCAAATTATTATTTTCGCGTAGTCTAGTGGGCTGGAGCGACGCAAATTCGTTTTACAGTACTTACACTTTACACTTTACAGTTCGCGCAATTAGTCTGGGCACTTGGCCTTGACAAGGCGAGAGGTGGAGATCGGTGTGTTTATCGAGCATTTCTAAATATATCGGCCCATCAGCAAGACTGCAAGTCAAAACTATATACGAGCGTTCTTCGCTTCAGTATTATACACTAAATATCGGGGGACCGAGCTCTCCTCGGAAGTACAAAGGCGCAGAAATTGAAAATTTACGAAAAAACATGAAATTAAACTATATTCACTACATTATCATAGCAGCCGATATGATTCACAGATGAGTAATGAGATTTAATTGTGTTTCCCTGAATCAACTTCAAAATTAATGAAATCTTCACTGCATGATTAGAATTTTCTCTGATAACTCTATAAGTGGTCTCTTATCGAGTCTTTCAATTTATTATTCTTTTGGGATTTTGATCATATGTGGTCTTTTCTCAAGGTTTAGTAACCTTGGTATTTTCATGTAATAATTCTATGTGTGGTCTTTCATCAAATCTTTCTACTTTTGTAGTAATTGATCGACAATATTGTTTAGAACTCTGATCATGATAGTTTAAATGTATAGAACGACTTATTGAACTTCTCTAATGTGTGCTAGTTCTGCTAGAACTGATCCAAGTTGCAACAGAGTGGGATCACTTAATCAGGCCGCGTCTAAAATCTCCAGCTAAGCTCGCAATCTTGGCACTAAGATGTTGATCTCACTTAGTGCGCGAAGTTTATATATCAAGACACTTCAAGGATGTGCATGATTCCGAGAAGCCTTGAGATTAAACAATACGCTGAGCTGCTCGAGCGCTCATCAGCGAGAAAAGCTCTCACATTTCATTTAACATATTTATCAAATCTTTCAGTCATGACAGAAATGAAATATGCGCTGAATCTCTCTCGCTGACTGCTGCAAACCCTCATGCATAACTTGTAATGCAAATGTAGGCTAGATTCTTAGCAGCTCCGTCTGACAGACTTCTCTGTTTCACGAAATTTTAGAGAAGACGCTCTCAAGATTCTGTTCACTCGTGAACACTTCCGCAAGTGGAGGAGTTCGATATCTTGCTCTCCATTAGCATGCTCTTCATGAATTCATATTGCTGATCATGTATATGATTTCCCACTAAGCTATCAAGTTGTGAATATTGCAATCGTGCAATAATTGATAATATTCAATGGTTTGAGTCCACTGATTTTAATGGTTTGATTATGGTGTTTTTCTTATCACCTTACACTTACCAAAATGTAGATGATGCATTAGTTATAAGTTATACGATGTTATTAGTTATACCATAATGTATTAGTTATAAGGGTTAACTTCCATTGAAAGAGTGATATAAGAAACGAGTGTTTCTTAAGTGTTTCTCACTCGAGAGAGTGTTTCATGAGAAACTGGAAGACGGAATCATCAAGATATTGGAATATGTAGATGACGTTCGAAACCGTCAGTAGTTGTAGGCTACGTCTTACAGCCAATATAATAATTGCAGGCCACCTTTTAATGACTCTTTTAGGTAACTTTTTCTCCATCCGATCATTGCAAAAAAAGTACTTTTGAAGAAATAAGTGAAACGACTACATGTTAGAAGGCAAAGTAAATAAAGATGAGTTAGCTTGATAAAATGAATTGGAATATCGAATCTAAATAGATTAAAACATTAATTTCCGGAATGAATGAAAAAATTCAATCTCAATTCAAAATTTCAATGAAAAATCAATTCAATTTTCTTTTGAAATTCAATTCAAAGCTACCGTTTTATCAAGCAGATAGGTTATTGCTCTAGAGAATATTGTATTTGAAATAGCCTAAAGAAGGTAAACAAGGATTTGAATTGAGCAGCTTCATCAATAAATCGGACAAAATGAGAGAATATGAAAATAAAGATCATCGTGAGTTGAAAATGTCACAGGATCATCCTTTAATTGAATCACACCCTTCTCATTGAGTCAAAAAAATTCCCTGAGACAAAAATGCTCTCCTGTATGAAAACGTTATTTTAAACATTGGTGAGTCAACGTCACTTCAATAGGCATGATATTCAATAGGAATAATGTAGCCTAATTCAAGAAGACGATTTAATGATAATAATAACATAATAATAATATCGAATTAACAAGACATTGAAGATTTCTATATGTCTCTATTATTTTTATGAGTGTAATGTGATGGAAATGGTAACAGATTTCATAAACACCAGGATGTATCACCAATGCAATGGAGATGTATGGGCCAATTCCTCATCCTTCGAGATACTTCTGAGTGGAAGACTACAGATGAAAGACGGCGGAGAGCAATGACACCAGAGAAAAATGTTTGGCTCGGTTTTGGATCGTTTCTCTCTCTTTTAATCTAAGTTTCGTGTTGCAGGAAGTGGAAATGCGACTACAGAATAAATTCCACGTTCGAACGTGAGTGCTGCCGTTATGTATCGATCTATCGTATTTTGAAATAGGAGAAACGTTTCCATTTTTTCACAACAAATCGACTCTGGTCGAGTGACTTCTATTCTAACAGAACGGTCTTCTGTCTCATTGGAAATCCGTATATATTGCATTAAGCTTTGAGCACATCAGTTCAGAAATCAAGTGGAAATTATTTTAGAAATTGGCTGGATTGATAAAAGTAGGTTTTCGCTTCTGCGTCTGAGCAGCAGACTCCAGCTACCTTTAGTCAAAATAGCAGCTCCAAACAAAGAATTGTACCGGAACTCATAGCAATAATCAAGCAATTTATCTACGAGTAGGCTCACTGGCTGATTTTCTCAAACAGAAAGATTTGTGATTTTTGCAAAACATCATAATAACAAAAACTAAAGCGTAACTGTAGCGTAAGAATTTCAATGATGATCAAATTTTAATATAATTATTCATTTCTGTTTTTTTTATTGTTTCAATTTTCAACTCACATTCCTTGACGAATTAAAAGAGCCGCCATTAAGCCCGGTCTAGACGCAACGATAAGTTTGTCAAACTTTTTGTTCAAACTTATCAGGATTATTTTAAATTGTCATAAAACAGCTGATTTAACGTCGGTAAACAAGCTTACATCAATCAGCTGTTTTCTGACAATTTAAAATAATCCTGCTATTTAGCAGGATCCATTTAACTTGTCAGAAAACAGCTGATTAATGTACGCTCGTTTACTAACGTTAAATTAGCTGTTTTTTGACAATTAAAAATAATCCTGATAAGTTTGAACAAAAAGTTTGACAAATAAACTTATCGTTGCGTCTAGACCGGGCTTAAGAGAGGCTTGTAATCACAGATCTTCAAATTACGAATCAAAATTCAATCTCTGAAATAAATATTCCACACCATATGATTATCAGCTCTTCTTTACAAACAGCTGATGCTCAACAACCGAGAAGCAAGCTTAACCTCACAATATAAGTCGAGTCGGCACGTGGCTTTCAAGTTAGCCACGGTTCACAGATCAAAATGTCCGACCGAATAACACAGCTACAAGATCTCGTGTCTCGTTTATCTTGTTCATTTTCCGAGAGTCTGGCAGTGATCGGACAATTTTCCAAGCCGCAAAAGTTTCCCGAAATGGAAGAATTGAAACGGTTACGCGCCGAAAAGCGACTCCTCAGATCTGAACTGAAAAGGCGTAAACAAGTCGTTTCCGATTTGCCAATCAATCGCGGACAGAAAGTTTTGGAAAGTGGCCAGCCAGTTAACTATGCAGCCAAATTCGCCAAGGTAATAGTTGAACTTTCAGCTCATATTGATACCATAGTTGACACACTGCCTGATCCGAGTTTATCGACAGATTTTCAGGTAATAAAGTTTTTGAGTTTCAGGCTGGTAGATTAGTTTTGAAACATCAAACCTGAAATTGAGTAGCATATTACGTCACGAGTCTCATGTTTTTTGTGATTTATGCCATGTCCTGTTGCTAGAATTTGATCATATTTTTTAATAAAGTTTCCCTTTCCATTTGAATTTTTCACAAATTAAAAATCAGTAGGCCTATCAATTGAAACATTGATTTTGTATACAACAATCGCAATTAGAAATTTTTAACAATTTCTGCCTCAGAATAGCAGCTTTTCAATGTACAAATTAATGATCTGAGGGAATTAATCCATAATTACTTATTATTAATTTAGCCTTTTATAAATATAGATTTTTGGTCTCTTATCGTATAATTTTAGAGGTTATCAATGTGATGGTATTTTAAGGCCTTCTTATTAATCAAACCTTTAAATTCATCAAACTGATACAGCTCATACAATTTCTCGGATAAATTGAAGTTCTTCTTAGTTTGAAACTGCTTTAGAGTATAGCCTACTGATTTCTATAATAATTAGCTTCAGCTCTATTTCGTATTATTTCCGAGCTCATTTTTTTACTATTGATACCCTCTCTTATTTAAAGCAGTTAAATAGAACAGGAAATTAGAGAGAAGAGTATCCAAAGGAGCAGATACACGTTACATGTTTGCATGCATTGTTGACAGGCTATCGTTATTTGCATGCTAATCGCACGGCAAATGTCAACCACACGATGCTTGCACATTGACTATACATGAAAATTTGCAACGTGTGTTTGCACCTCAAAGGTGTCTTTCTTATTGATTATTTTCTCATAATTCTTGCCTTCGAGTTCAGTATAACACGTTTTTGTCACAAGAGTCTCTTGTTGAACATTTTTCTGTTTTAATAAATTATTTATCTCGTTTTTAACACCCACAAAGTTTTCATTTTAACTTTCAAAATACTTCCAAACGCTTCAAATTATGACTACTATAATTTGAGTTAATTATCTGTGAATATCCAAAACTCATAATTTTATTCTCCTGAATACTCCAACGAATTTGAATTTCGCAGGCGAGAAGCTTGGAAATCCTGCAGGAAGAGAATGAAGAAGCCGCAGAGAAACTGGATAAGCTTTTGAGTACTGGAGAAAGACTTTTGAAGAGAATAAGAGAGGCGCGATCGTTCTTGGCCAATGGTTATCTTGAAGCAATGACTACAAAATAGGATTGGATAGAATCAATTAGAAGAAAATAATAACGAAGAATTCAATTTCGACTCAAGCTTTGACACATTAAAGTGTGATTGACTTGATAATAAAATTTTGTGATGAAATGATCATTCAAGTAAAGATGAAAAACTTCTTTATCGAACAGTACTCTCTTCAAATATGGATGATATTATATTTTCACTTTTAAAATAAGAAAATATCGTGTTTTCTTCTATAATGTAGAATTTTTTATCATTGATTGGGTTACTTATGAAAACAACATTATTCAGAATTACTTTCTTATTACTCTCGAACAAATACAATATATTACTCAACTATGTTAATAATTACTTAAATACGATCAAACATAACTTGATTATGGTATACATGATTGGAAGAAACATAACTCTAAAGAATTGCACACTTAGGCTGGGCGTACACCTGTTAGTCAAGACAAGACAAGACGAGATTAGTCACGTTTAGTCAAGTCACAGTAATTCACATAGGTGCTTATGAAGCAACTCACACCGATTAGTCATTGCATCGGTGTGTGCTGCTACATAAGCAGCTATGTGAATTACTGTGACTAAACGTGACTGATGTCGTCTTGTCTTGTCTTGACTAACCGGTGTACGCCTAGCCTTAATTCGAAATTATTTACAAATATTTACATATGAATGATTCAAACTATCATAAGATCATTGGTTCCTTATTCTTCCGCTCTCAATGAAATTTAGGAACAACTCCTTCAAAGGCTATCATTGTTCATTATTATTGCATATAATTGAATGATTGAATCACTCTTTTTCATTATAGAGGACTATGATTTCCTTATTATATCAATTTTCCTGTTTCTTTTTATCAAATTGATGGAGAATCTGCTTGAAAATTATTTGTTCCGAACCGTCAAATTGTTTCTCATGATATTCCAGCTTTTCTTTTCCATTTTTAATTCCCATATAATAGCAGAGACCTTTTTATAATTTACTCCGAAGGCACTCTTGGTTCCAAAGTCACAGGGTAGCCATCAGCCAATTCCAACATAATAGATAATCTAAAGTTTAAGTTATTCTTGTCCAGATTTGATTTCACTTTGAATTTTCTCAAGACGGTTGATAGAACTGTTTTTATGGAATACACGCCGTATTTGTAACCTGTGAAAATCACACAAAATAATTTCAATAATATTACCTAGTGAACAATAGTATTTTATCAGATTGATACTTTTTGCTGGAGCAACAAAAAAGTTTTTTTCTTTCTTAACAAGAGAACAGTTTTACATTATGAACCAGAAAAAGTGAATAGTCACAGACTTCTTAAATAGGTAGTAGTTATAACTACAAGTAATGACTACTATAGTCTGTATTGGTTACAGCTTGAAACTTCAATAATATTTTATATCACTGTTTCTGTGATGGTTTCGATTTTTACCCCATCTAACATTTACTCACTCTATCAAGGAGCTTTCTTCAATATACTGAGAGTTGGATTGTATAATAGCAACTACTACAATGCCTTGAAATAGTTACTCAATATATTCCTCCATATGAATAAATGGAGATGTGATACAAGCACTAATTGAAATGAATTGGATTGCTGCCTTTAGTTTTCCTTGGAGGGCGAAGTTGAGGCGCAGCCGGCCCCCTCTTACACTCAACCCTCAATATGTGAAGGAATATTCTAAGATATACAGTATAGAGATATATTGAATTGTGGTTCATTAATAGGCTTATGTAAAGTCTCCTTGTCTGTATTATATGGATGCATGTATATAGATATCTCAATTATAATAATAGCATTTGAGGCTAGATCAAAGGTAACCATGGTTCCATGCTTGAGAATCCTCATCCTACTATACAGTCCAATTAAGAAGGTACTTAGTATTCATCGATTATGCTGCTTGTGAACTAACTATAGGCACAGATAAGGTATAATCTATATTATATTATAATCTAGATTATACCTTATCTGTGCTATAGGCCTATAACTATAATAACTATGAGTTTACATAAAACCAATTTGATCGATTGAATGTTTTCTGAGGTTGTGGATTATCCTGTTGTTTTCAAATAAATGTGATTAAATTAAAGATGATCAATAATTAATGTAATCTATATGAATCGAAACTATTCTTTATTATTTATTCATCATTTATTTCACAGGTTGAGTATGTTCAACAATGGAAGTACCTAATTAGGCTAGGCGTACACCGGTTAGTCAAGACAAGACAAGACAAGATTAGTCACGTTTAGTCACAATAATTAACATAGTTGCTTGAATATGAAGCAGCACACACTGATGCAATGACTAATCGGTGTGTGTTGCTTCATAAGCAACTATGTGAAGTACTGTGACTAATCTCGTCTTGCCTTGTCTTGACTAACTGGTTCCTGTTTCTTATTACCCTTAAATTTTAGGCTCCACTGACAATTGGATACTTAAATCGCGGCTACTCTGTACTAGTACTGTGACTAAACGTGACTAATCTCGTCTTGTCTTGTCTTGACTAACCGGTGTACGCCTAGCCTAAAGCTTTACTAGCATCCTCAGAGAGCAAATCTTCCTGATCTCATTTGTCTTCTGATCAAAAATCAAATCTTAAATCTTCCTGATCAACCTTTAATGTCATTTAATGTCAGAAACGATTTAAATTTCAATTGTTGTGAACAATCATTTATAAAAAAAAAAAGCTATAATAGGGCCAATAGAGCGAATTATTACCATTAATTTAATATTTCCTAACGTTTGTTTGTATTGATTGATTATTGTAGATTCGTATTGGTTGTTTCTGTTAATTTTATCACTCACCAGGACATATTCTGAGACCATAGCTAAATGGTAGATAGCTAAATTTTGGTCGAGTGGCCTCGTATTCTGGTAGAAAATGGTCGGGATGAAATTCATGAGGATGTGACCAGTATTTTGGGTTTCGGTGTAGGTTGTAGAGTAGCATGTAAACGGTAGCTCCAGTCGGTATTATTCTTTCTTTGGCTCCTTCTTTTCCTAAAAGATGAAGAGAAAGAATGATTTACTTAATCAATACTAATATATACAGAGTTGGTGAAAATTATGGAAATGGCTTAGTAATTCTTATACGAAGGTAATTTTACGGTAGGTGACATTGGAGATCGTGACTGAAATTGAAAATACAACTTTACTGTGTCTTCAAAAATCTGGTCCGCCATCGTAGCTCCGCCATATTGAATCTAACTTCATTTTTTTAAATGGTAAAGTGTTCAAGTTATACATTATCTTGATATAGAATTTCAAGAGAATTTGAATGGCGAAAAAACGCACAACAAGCTTTTGAGTTATTCTAATTTAAAATTTCAAATGCCCTTTTAATTCTGGAATATATCGTCAGATAAGGTTGGTTTAAGGTTGGTCAGTAGGGTTTTTTTTTACAGCAGACCTTTATCTTGGCTTTGACCATGCCAAATTTCAACAAATCTTATTTAACCATTTTGGAGAAAAAAATGAAAAAACAAAATGGCGACTAGGGGGGAAACAAAGCATTTTAGGACCCATGTTTACTGAACTTGTTTCTTAATTTCAATGTCAGGAAACCGCTCACGAAGTTTGTCGGTCTATTTTAGAAACACCCTGTATATTACAAAAGGTATAAAACTAGATATCCTCAAAATAAATATAGTACAAGAAAAATCTCAGTTATCAGGGAATACTGCATCATGGTATGAACTGAGATGGCTTCGGAAAAGCAGTGGCCTGTACCAGTTATGCTCCAGAAATTTGAAATGAATTAATCCCAAGAGTTTGATTCAAGATTTCCCCGAGGGCTGCAGACGATGTTCAGACCCTCGAAATGTCATTAAGGAGTATTGGAGTTGCAATTTGTTGGAGAAATGCTGAAGAAAATTTAGGTTACCATCGTTGTATTGAGGAGGATATTTTTGTCAATGTGCGAATATACAGGATAAATACTCTGACAGATTGATGGAGTTACATAATTATTAAATTCAGTTATAAAACAAGAATAATATCCTTGAAATTCATCCTCAATGAACCTGAAAATTTCATATTATTTCACTTGTTACTGAATTGTTACTGGAAAATTGTTACTGTATTAAATGTTTGTAATATTCGATTAATGTTTTTTCAATCTTGAATCGAATTGGAAGATTGAAGCATTATCCCTCCAAAATTAGAAGATTCTTCTTGAAAAACCACTCAATCGAATGTCAGCTACATGAGCTAGGTAAATGTCAAGGTTATTAGAGAGAAGGTTGAACACTTGCTGGTGTAAGGTGCAAAGTGGAGGGGGAAGTCTGATTTTTTAATTCATGTAACTGTCGCGGTTCGCCAATTCAATCAATAATCACCACCTGCGCCTGTTGCATGAGAAAATACAAGCTAGTAATACTAGTTGTCACTATGGTAACTTGCCATGTGACAACTAGTATTACTAGCTGGTATTTTCTCATGCGATAGGCCCCTGATAATATCAAAATAAATTATCAAAATGACGTCAGCTGAATCAGTCCCCCCACTCCAACAGCTTGTGGATTCAAGAATCATTACGAATGGTTCAACCTTTTATCTAATAGCCTTGGATAAATGCAGCGAACACATAATACAACATAATACATTGTATTATGTGGTCGCTGTAATACATTGTACAATGTATTGTAATACATTGAACATAATACAATTTATTATGTGGTCGCTGGGTAAATGTATCTTATTCTATCAACCCTTGAATTGCTCTATGAAGAATATCCAATAATGACGAAATATCTGAAATTCTTGGGAAAATCGTATTCAAAATATTATATTGAAGAACAAATACATCTCCAAAAATTGTGGCTCGCGAAAAGTTATCAAGCAGCTGAAATACTGAATTACTGAATTGAAGTTTCAAAACTTATATTGGAAAGAATAGGAGTGTTGGTAATAAAATTCTCGAATTTCAAGGAGAATGAGGGTGCAAAAGGACTTTGAACTTGTTTGAAGTATTCTTAACTTCCTTCTACAAGTGCTTCATCCGACCATTTTTCGGCGGGAATTTTTTATTGAATGTTGTTGACGGAAAAGCTGGGTGGTGAAAAAAGTTGGCTGGTGACAGTTATAAGTACGGGCCTGCTCTAGCGCAGAATATGGATGCAGGAAGTTGGAAAATCTTATGAAAAAGTCGGAAAAACTTTGGTAACAAGTCGTCTCTTCCTCTGCGGCAACCATAAATCTTGCGGACTTTATTGCTTCAATTCTGTTTCGGATGACAACGGTCTTGTTCGCCGGGTCTTCAAGCTAACCGTTTTCGGAGAGATTTGTGATAAGGAAAAATGTCTCGAACGCAATTAGGCTTATTTTGGATTGAGTTTGAGGTTCCAAATCTTCAAGCAACTGTTTCCTGCACCCAGTTCTGTAGGTCAGCTCGTGTTACAGAGCACGCACCATCCATCACAGTCGAACTTTGTTTATTGACATGTTACGAGTAATCCATTAAGTAATCCTGCTGATGAAAATAATAGAGTTCCTCTCTCAGATGTTGTATAAGTTCGAATGTGTCATTGTGTCCTGCTTTTTTCATGTTAAATTTGTTCAATGGCCACTTGGCCAGTTGCTCAATAGAATTTAACCATCATAAATTAATGTCATTAATGTTAGGTTGCACCAACCAGGATCAACTATTTTGAATCAGCTGATCCCATTTGAATAGCATTGTACTGATCCTGGATCAAAATTGATCCTGCTTGGTGCAACTCAACATTAATTGAACCAATATAATCATGTACGGTATTATAATAGAATTTGATGTTGTTGATTCATCTTCTTTCCAAGTTTAATAAGCGTCTTTTGTAAATTCCAATTTGAAAAATTACTCACCTTTTTTGCGTGACAATTGTTTTTTGTTGGTATTGCACATTTACAAGCAGACCAACAACTGGAGTATTAAGGTTATAAAGAGAGAATGAAGGTATTGTTCGAAATTTTTATGATAATAGCTACGAAAAAATCTCTTGTCACCTTAATTCTTCAGTTGCTGCTGGAAATCTGCAATAGGCTTACAAGCAGGAAACAATTGTCGCGCAAGAACAGTGAGTAATTTTTTACTTTAAAACGTAATTTTCATTCAACTAAATAGGCCTAATATGATTACCCATGATTTTGCTTTAGAGCACTCGCATTCCAGCAATCGTTTCCTATTTATTCATTTTCACATACAAAAACTTGTCTCATTACAAAAACTTCTGATCAATCAGTAATCTGCTAATGTTTTTGGAGTGTGCTTTTATTTCTATTTAATAATAGAATGCTCTATATTATGATTTATATACGTACGATATACGAAACCCTTGCAAACTGAAACTTTGAGGGGGTGCTGAGGGGGGTGAAGCAAGAGGGGTAGGGGCCAGGACTTTTTCCAGGACACTTGTCTATATGATAGTAGTCGATGGGAGAAAAATTAGTTTTATATGTATTTTTTCCCCTAAAAACCACACATCGACTGGACTACTAGTATGATTCTACGTAAGAATCACTTGCAATAGGAGCTATAGTTTTCCTCTTCATTCATTTTCCCATGCATTCATTACAACAAAGTTTTATTAAACAGTAATCTGAAAAGGTTTTTTTTATTTTAGCTTAATAATAGTATTCCTTATGATTTTGCATTAGATCACTTGCATAAGAGCTATAGTTTTCCTCTTCATTCATTTCCACATACATTCATTACAACAAATTTTGATTAAACAGTAATCTGTAAAGTTTTTTTTTTATTTTAGCTTAATAATAGTATTCCTTATGATTTTGCATTAGATCACTCGCATAAGAGCTATCGTTCCCTCTTCATTCATTTCCATTTACAGTTATCACGTTACAACAAATTTTTAATAATCTATTTTGCAAAATGTTTCAATCGAGCCCACTGTTTACTTATACTTCCTTTCCACATACAGTTGTCACATTTATTTGGTCACAAATTTTGATCAATCAGTAATAATCTGCGAATCAGTAAATATTTTAATCGAGCCATACATTCATTTCCATTTACAGTTATCACATTACAACAAATTTTGATTAATCTATTCTGCAAAATGTTTCAATCGAGCCCACTGTTTACTTATACTCCCTTTCCACACACAGTTGTCACATTCTTTGTCACAAATTTTGATCAATCAGTAATAATCTGCGAATCAGTAAAGGCCGGTTCATAAGCACGGGATCTAGCCAAGTCCTAGACTAAAACAGGTGGCTACCGTAGCATCGACAAACGTTTGTCTCGACAGTTTAGTGGGTAAGCAGCATAGAGAGCCCTAAGTACATAGTGTCGAGGCTAACGTTTGTCGATGCTACGGTAGCCACCCGTTTTAGTCTAGGACTTGGCTAAATCCCGAGCTCATGAACCGGCCCTAAATGTTTCAATCGAGCCCACTGTTTACTTATACTTCCTTTCCACATACAGTTCTCACATTTTTTGTCACAAATTTTGATCAATCAGTAATCTGATCTGCGAATCAGCGAATATTTTAATCGAGCCTACCTGGCAGTATAATGTCCCGTTCGACCGTCCTGGCCATATGCGGTGGACAGGTGATTCGCACCGTCTCCTTGACCACCATTTCCAGCTGGGTCATCATGGCGAGGTCCTCGAGGGTGGCCGGGCGGTCGGAGTCGCCGAATATCTCCCTCAGCTCGGCGTAGACGCGCTCCTGCAGCTCCTCGTCCATTCCTAGCATCACAAGCGCGTGGCTGGAGGCAACTGCTGATGTGTCGGAACCCTGGGAAGTATACGATTTTAAAAATTATTCAATGTTTTTCAAGTTTTACAATCAGATTTTCAAAAATGATAAGATTGTATTTACCTTCGAGTAGGCTATACAGATCAAACTTTGGTGGGTGTGGGTCTTATCAACCCTAAGGCTAGGCGAGATTAGTCACGTTTAGTTACAGTACTTCACATAGATGCTTATGAAGCAACACACACCGATTAGTCATGTAAGCCTCGCCTAAGGCTAGACGTACACCGGTTAGTCAAGACAAGACTAGACAAGACGAGATTAGTCACGTTTAGTCACAGTAATTCACATAGTTGCTTATCAAGCAGCTCACACTGATGCAATGACTAATCGATGTGTGTTGCTTCATAAGCAACTATGTGAAGTACTGTGACTAAACGTGACTAATCTCGTCTTGTCTTGTCTTAACTAACCGGTGTACGCCTAGTCTAAGCAACTATGTGAAGTACTGTGACTAAACGTAACTAATCTTGTCTTGTCTTGACTAACCGGTGTACGCCTAGCCTAACTTAGCATGTAGAAGATGAACTATAATATTATTCCACATACTAATGATAAGATTTTATTCACCTTTGATTAAACAGATCAAACTTTAGTGGGTGTGGGTCTCATCAACCCTCAATATTCGAGTTGAATCATCTATTATTGCACAACATGGAACAATATATCATTATAAATAATTACACAAATAATTGTATTATACTCTATCATTGTAGAAGAATTGAACAAAAGATATTTGTTTCACGTTTTTGCCGTTCATCGGCCGAATTAATACTGTATTTTTATTTTTATTTGAATTTTTTGGAGGTAAAACATTTGTCATATTCATAATGATCGATATAATTCAAACAACGTCATGATAAATTTCAAACAAGAACCACGTAATTGCTTAATATGAGGCATTCTTATTTAATGAAAGCCTCCTATTGGCTATATTCCAAGTACTGCCATTGGACAACTCCTCCCACTCTAACAAGTGTGTGACGTGTCTCATAACGTAGCTGAGCCGCCATTTTTACAGCCAGCTAACAAAATGAAGCCACCTGATTGGCCAAATTCTGAGGCGGCCTGTCATTGGCTGGCTTCTCCCACTACCGGTTTTGTGGCAGAATGGAGACAATTAGAGGTCACCATTTTGTTTTCTGTTCATACATACTCGAAAACGAAGAGACACTCAATCTAGGAATTCTCAAGTTCAATACTGTCATTCAACTTCAAATCAAACTAATAAACTTCATGGATAGATAAAATACGATAAAATGACATTAATAATGTTATTGGCTAGCAATAATGTTTCAGCACGATTCGCCTTGAAACATTTGAATTTATTTTTGATCCGGTTTAAATGAAACAACAATATTTTTCATCTCTCTTACACTCTTGAAATCAGGTTTAAATTAAACAACAATATTTTTCATCTCTCTTGAAATTAAATATTCCAGTTCTTATCAAACTGGCAATCCCGTTTCTTACTAAATAGAATTCAATTTTTATTCTCTTCCTCAATGAACTGTCAAGACGTTTATTGACTTCCACGACTACTTCTTTCCTCTTCTTTTTCTTAACTTCTCTTTTTTCCCCTTTATTCCTAGTACTCTTTGTTTCTCCATGCCTGAATCTCATCCAATCACTCATATTTTTTATTGTTCAGTTCAATAATAATAGAAGTTCCACTTAGAATTCAGAATTTCCATTTGATTCTTTTTCTTTCAACAATTTCCCGTACTATTTTCTTCTATGTGATTCAACTTTATCCTTACTTCATTCCCTTCCTCTTACCATCCCTTACTATCTCCCTCTTCTTCTCTCAATCTTTCTATTCTCGTATTATTATTCAATTATTCTTCAGTGCGTGCTTTACACAATAATTATTCATCCAGTGATTTCTCAATGATTATCAGTTCTCATTATATAATATCGGAAAATTAAAGCCGATATTGTTTGTGATAATTATCATTTCAAGTACTGATCGTACTTTACTGATCGAACTCCACCCTCATTCTCTGTCTCTCTTTCTCCGTGGCGAAGCGTGGTATACTTATTTGGTCATCGCCGGGTATATTTCCTATAGGAAATATACTCTCTCCTTTTTATTTCTTTTTTCTCTATTTCTCTCTTTCTCTCATCTTTCGCTCACTCTCTCCCCTCTCTCTATCTATCTCACTCTACCCATCTCACTCGCTCTCCCTCTTTCTCTCTTTATTTCGCTTACTCTCTCCCCTCTTCTCTATCTATCTCACTCTCTCTCCCCTCTTCTCTATCTATCACACACTCTCTCTTTTTTTTCTCATTCCGAATTCTCCTCCCAAGTCTTGAAACAACAAAGACGTTATTTTTCTAGCGCTAAGCTTTGTAGCTGCGGCGTCTATCTCTGTGTGCCGTTTCACACGACACGTCATAGCGTGTTGCCAGTGGCTTGCTAGTGGCGTAAGACCCTTACAAATGAAACTTTTCTTTCAAAGGACGGTTCACGCTTCACAGATCAACCCATCCAAGGCCTTGAAAGCTGTCGCTTGTTGATTCAGCCCTTTCTCTTTGTGTGATGGCGGTGACTGACACTGACTTCAAGCGAGTTGCGTTTTATCTCACGCCAAACCTTGCAAGATCTGTCAAATTTTCAGTGATTCTTTTTGACTACATTCAGATAGAGCGTGTGAAATACTGTGTTCATGATTCTATTATTAGATTTCTGAGGAAATGTATGGGATGAAACGTTTCAAAATGGCGGGCAACACGTTTTCGAGTTATTTCAATTTAAAATTAAAAGTTTCCGCCATTTTGAAATATTTCTTCAGATAAGGTTGCTTCATTTTATCAACTGCAGATCTTCATCTTGGCCTTGACCATGCAAAACTTCAACAAAATCAGTCTAACCATTCTGGAGAGAAACAAAACAAAATGGCGACTATAGTTCGAATAAAACTAGTTGTCCCTTGGCCTGGTGCTCGAAAACCACTCACTCTAGAAGCGTTTTTGTCAGAAAGTCCGATGTCCGAACAGCTGACCATTTGATTCAATGATGCTAACATTGAATGAAACGGTCAGCTGTTCGGCAAAAACGCTTCTAGTGAGTGGTTCTTGAGCACCAACCGCTCACGAAGTTTGTCAGTCTATTTTAGAAACACTTTGTATATAAGACAAAACACTTAATCAAATATTATACAGTGTAATAATAATGCATCTCCGCAGTAGATGTATGGTGGCACATTGCGGTCTAGTTAGAAATTGGTGCACAAATTAAGATTGATTCTAGTACACAAATAGAACGGTATATTCAACAACTAGAAAGGAACTTTCAACATCTACTGTAATTAATGAACAAGTAAAGTTTCACAATTATTATTATTATGTGATTGAATATTAATATTATTATAACTTGTGATTGAATGTTTCCTTTTATGTTCCTCTGCGGAGGATCTTTTTGATCACCCAGAAGATGATTTTGTGAAATATTATGATAGAATAGTAGAATATATTTGCGTTTCCTACTTACGGCAACCATAAGGTCATTAACCTCCAATGCCAGTCTGTCTTCTGTGAGTTTCTCTTCTTCTGCATAATCCAGCATAGAATCAAGATACGGCCGCACAAACTTTTTGTAGGGGCTCTTTACTTCCGCTAAAACAAATTAAAAAGATTTAAAATGAGTGAATTCCAATAATCTATTAATGCTTGTTGGAATAATACTGTACTTGATTTATTCAGACTTCAAAATTGAAAAGAGAGATTCACTCAGAAATAAAAGGTGAAGTGAAAAAAACAATTTTCGAGACATATAAAATGGATGATAAAATTTTTTGTACGCTTTCCACTTAAGCGAAGAAATGGGGAGGAGAGAATTAGAAATTAACTTTTCATGAATGATGCTAAAAATAATTAGATTGGATAAAAGAATTTGAAAAAATAATCAAATTACTGAATGAGGAGATGAAATCCACTTTGTGAGATAGATGTGCAGATAATACAGCTGTGATGGAATCCTCGTTTATTGTTTTGAAACATGTTTTGATTAGATAATTGAATTAGCCCAGTTTTGGAGAAAAAAATGCTGTAATCTTTGCAGAAAAAGCTCAGAAATGTAGCTAAATCAAAGAGCCCAAGTATGACACTCAAATGCATTCCGTTCTACGTAGGCGCGTGCTTCTCGCTTCTTTTTACTTCACATTCTCTCTCTCTTCTCTCTCTCTATTCTCATTGTCATGAGAATGGCATGTGATTTTTTCTTCCTCTCTATTTTCTCGTGCAAATGGTGTAATTTGATAACATGACGAGCGCTTCGAAAGCGTTCAGTGTCGTAATGAACGGAATATGATGATAATCGTAAGAGAATGGGAGACGAAGAATAATGAAGGAAGGAAGAAGAAGGAGGTAGAGGAAGAGAAGGAGGAGAGGGTGCAGTGTTGAGGAAAAAGTGATGAGGAGGGTAAAAATAATAATCGATTATTGAAGAGGCAGTTTCATGGGGATGGATCGATCATGCGTGGGAGGGAGATGGTAGAACCAAGAACACGAAAAAAGGGAATGGGAGATATAAGATGAGTAGAACAGACAGAAAGTGATGAAACAGGAAGGTCAGGAGCAAGAAAAGAGATAAGAACGAGGAGGAAGAGAAGAAAAAGGAATGAGGAAGAAGAAAAGCAAAAGGAGGAGAAGAAGAAAAAGTAGAAGAAAAAATTGTCGGAGAGATCGAAAAAATGGATCAAAAAGAGCAAAAGTTTTGATGGGGGGAGTAGAAAAGGAAAAGTTAGGAAATGAAGTTTAAGGAGGGAAGAGATTCAAAGAAGTTACAAAAAGCAAGAGAATGTGAAAAAGGGGGAGAAAGGAAGAGCTGAGGGGGTGAAATAAAAATGAGATAGGAAATTCGAGAAAGAAATTACAGGTAGGACAAGAAGGAGAAATCCAAAGAAGCAAGAGAAATGAGAAGGGGGAAGAGGAGGAGGAGGAGGAGGAGGGGGAGGATGAATGATGACTAGAAGAAGGAGAAAAAAGGTAAATAAAAATAAGAAGTAGGAGTAAAAGAGAAAAAATAAGAAGAGAAGAAAAAGGAGAAAAGAAGAAGAATAAGAAGAACAAGAAGAACAAGAAGAAGAAGAAGAAAAGAAAAAGGAGGAGAAGGAGGAAAAGAAAGAAGAGCAGAAAGTGAAGAGTGAATGACTTAGAATTTGTGTGAACTGAAAACTAAGAAAGTGGTGAGAAGGGTAGATGCGGTAATTGGATTAAGACAGAATGAGATATCGAACGTCTCTCCAGTCAATATAACCGTTAATAATAACCATTATCGTCAGAGCAATGCATGCTATAACGTATCCAATCAATGTTCCCTCTGCAGCATCTCCTTGGTGAATTTCCTCGTATTTTCAGATACATATTAACAACCTTCTAAGAATCTACGTTCTCGAAATGTAGTAGTGCTCCTTATTCTTATAATTTTCATGGTTTTAGCATCTTCCATAATATTCACAGTATATTTTCTTAACATTTACAGTATAATACTCTTTTATTTTTCATGGCTTTATCATTTTCTAGAACATGTACATTATTTGTTTTCAACGATATATTAATTTTTGTATATAACGCACTCTCTTGTGATGTGATGTTGGTGGTTGATCATTCATCATCTTGCAAAATTCTGGGTTAAATCTTCAAATATGCATTCGAAAACTTCAGTTGAATAACTTCCAATAAAATATTAATTAATAATACAATTATGGAATTTTATCATTTATTTGGATGATTACTATTGGATTTGCGAAAGTGCATCTTTTCGCTTGAAATGTTCAATCTCAAAAACCTATCCTTCTCTCAAAAACCTTTAAAATTTTCCTCTCATCATCTCCTTAATATGTTTTTGTAATAATTTCTACATAGCCTGCCTCGACTGCTGATAATGATATATTAACTAGATTCACTGATTCACTGATTCAAAATCTAATTATAATTTTTTATTGCAGAAAACTTCCCAGACATTCAGTTTTTATACGCGTGAAATTCTCTGAAGCAAACTTCACCTCTATTCATGAGCATAGAAAGTTAGCGAACAAGAGTTAAAAAATTGTTGAATAATGAGCTGAACTGAGTTTGAAAAGTTTCCAGTCTCTTTGAAGAATATTAATAAGGAATATGTAGAGAAGATGACTTCAGTTATAATATTTTCACTCATTTTTTAAGTTGACGTTCGTCTTTTGATTTTATATACAAAAATGAGATTTTTTGGAAAGTGGATATTGAAAAGTTTTCAAATTGGATATTCCAAGTCATTTAACAAAGTAAGAGAGAGGAAATGTTATTGTAAAAACCATTGTCTGGACGTCTATACCATGACTAGAGAATATGACAATAAGGCAAGTTTCACAATGCAAGACAAGTTGAAACTATCAACTGTGCAGTATAAACCATTTCCAATACGATTATATTCAATCCTCGAGTATAAAATCTTGAAAGTTGAACCTTTAAAAAATACATTCAGACTAGATTACTTTTATTTTAGATCTTTCAATTCAGACTTTTCCATTGAGACATTTCAATATTTTTTTCGAAGCATTCATTGCTATTCATTGTTTTTTGTATCCGATGACGTTTGTATGAACCGTCCTCTATGGGATTGGCTAGTCTAGGCCAATAGCAGTCGTTCTCCGTGGTAGGTCATCCAACCACCAATCGTGTCGCTTGCTTCATAGTACGAGTATATACAGAGTTGGTGAAAATTATGGAAACGGCTTAATATTTCTACATGAGAGCTTGTAATCTACATGAGTGAAGTAATGTAATCAACAAACTGTTCAATCATAATAATTAATTGAACAAAATTCCTAATTAATGCCATATAATATTCTGAAGACTTCTGCTACTGCAAATATTGTCAACAAATGTAGCAGTAGCAGTAGCAGAAGACTTCAGAATATTATATGGCATTAATTAGAAATTCCGTTCAATTAATTATTATGATTTAACAGCAATTGTATAGTTGCAATATCTCATTTCCTTTCATCTCCAAACTGTTCAAATTGAAAAAAAAACTTGGAGAATACATGTTTGGCCTATGTTGGCATTAAACGGATGTAGCATTCCATACAAGTATAGAAGAATAGAAAAATAATTATTACTTTTATTGATGTGTCTTTAATTAAATCATACAGAAAATCTAATTTATAAAAAAAACGCCAGCTCTAAACCCTTGGTCTAGCGATCGTCAGAGTGAGATTTTTCTGCACACAAGTATATGTGTGTAATGTATGCAGTACTGTATTTCTGTAATGCTTCTACTCGTGCCATTATAAGAGTTATTTATTCATGACCCGAGGGTCAATAATAAAAGCTTCCAAACTAACTGCCGATGCATTCCATGCTGGAGCAGGAGAGTATTTTCCTCATCTCTTCCAAAAAGCTGTTCGGTGTTCATGTTTATTAAATTCTACCGCTACTAGAGAAAGTATATGTTTATTAAATTTCATCACTACCGGGCACAGTATATGGATGACCTAGTTAAAATATTGAATTGTGATTATCGTTTCGATTTTTGAAATTGCTTGTTCATTATAAAAACTGTAGGCTATGTCTATGATGCTTCTTTATAAAAAATTATATAATTCGCTTTTTTTTAATTTTCAAGTCCTTCTTACTGAATGAACTTATTGATTGATGTCCGATATGACAAGACAATATTGGAGCTTTTTTTCATCTAGTAAAAGAAAAAGAAGGGAGACGAATGGTACTGTAAGTTGCAAAGGAGAGGAAGAAGTTAATAATAAAGTGATTGAATAGTGGTTATTCACCTTCTGAGATCCCCTGTTTCTCGTTTGTCTTGATGTCTCTGCGTGTTTTTATCACCTGAAAACATAATAATGATTATCATTCCATTCAGCAGTTCTCCCGTCTTTCATTGAGAGGACGTTAAGCCGTCGGTCTTGGATGCCTAAAAAGTAATCTTCATCTCTCATCATCACCCCTCCCATTACCCATGCACAAGCCTGAGCTCATATGGGCATCAACCTCACAAAGAAGTTTGTTGGCATAGTACAATTCTCAAATACTTTACAATAACTTATACGGATTGGATTTGAATTTCTTATTTCCTACCACAAGATAAGTATACTTTCTTCTAACATTGTTTACTGTGTAGACGGGGTAAGTGGTAGAGTGGACATATAACTGTCCAAAGTTTGCCACGTCAGATAAATAAAGAAGTCATTCAATTCTATATTTTATTCTATTCTATACATACTTTGTAATCCCTATGGCACCTTAAAATTAATATATTATATAAAGCATTAACTTCTGAAACTAAATTAAATTCTGTACTTCCAATTGCCATTCATTTATTACAATTTTTAAGATACATCATTTTTAAACAATAAAGCTATAATGAATTATCAAAGAGAAAAGAAAAATCAATAATAAACACTATGTTATACACTTCTTATATTAGAATCATTGGTCATCGAATGTATGACCTGTATAATAAGAATGCTTATATCTCTGCCAACAAATTGAATACCTTTAATTGAAATTGTTCATCGAATTTATGGCCTCATTGAAACGACCAACAACAGATAAATAAATGTATCACCGCAACGGTTTCAATTACAGGTCTGATGTAGGCAGCATGTCAAGTCATTGCGAGTAGCAAATAGAGGCTCATCCCATTCACACATACATTCATGCTCAAATACACAAATACAAACACACACTCACGCATTGAAAAGAGATGTACTGTTGTGGACAGAGGGGAGCGTTCCGATTTCAGTGAGCATTCCGTTTATTGACTAGGCCATTTGCGCTGTTTCATTTCAGCAAAATGTTAAAAGCGACTGACACAAACTTCACAGTTTGCTAACCCCCTACCACCTCCTGGTTCCGCGGGTTTCCCCCCCCCCCACAGGTTTTCCACCAGTTTTTCCAGTGCTCAGTTTTCGCCGGCACTAAGTAGAAATGTGGGATAAAGCAACAGCCCAGCCACCTCCCCCCCACCCAGTCGAGGCAGGCGCCATTGTCACATTCTGCACTTATCTGTGCAAAATTGTATTTTATCTCTTTGGAAATGGATTTTCTACTTGTATATGTGACTTTCTTCTTTCTCTACCCCCCCCCCCAATCATTCCCACCCCATCTTTCTCATTTACTTTCTTCTCTTTCTCCATCTCCCTCTCAACCTATTCTTCATCATTATTCCTCTCCACCTCCTTATCATCTCATCCTCTCCCGTTTTCTCCCCCTCTTATTTTTCCTTCTCTTTCTACTCTTCCTTCCCCTCCTCCTACTTATCATCATAATCATCCTTCTCTCTTTTCTCTCTTTTCCTCATCCTCCTGATCCTCCTTCTTCTCCTCTTCCTTCGCCTGCTCCTACTTAATATCATCATAATTATCCTTTTCTATTTCCTCTCTTTTTTCTACTCCTCCTCTTCCTTCTCCACCTTCCTTCCCTCTTCCTCCACCTCTTCCTTCTCATTCTTCTTCTCCTTCTCTTTCTCATGAACTTCATAATCATAAATTCATCTAAATTCTTCAAAATTCATTCTTTTCTGTACTAATTTTCCTCTTCAAGCAATTCCTTGCCTCCTTTTCTTTTTTCTTCATATTCCTTTCCTTCTCCGTTTCATTCCTCTTTCCTTCTTAACATCCTCCTCCATTTCCTCCTCCTCATTATCATCCTCTACCTCCTCTCTATTATACCCACCTTTCTCCCCCTCATACATCCTCGTCATCTCTTCTGTCTACTTCTGTTATTGCTTTTCGAACAACTCTTTATCATCCTCCTCCTCCTCCTCGCCTCCTCCTGCTCTTCCTCATCTCCCTTCTCTTCTTCTTCTTCCTCTTCCTCCTTCTCTTCATTCTTCTCCTCTTCCTCCTCCTCCTCCTCCTCCTCCTCCTATTCCTCCTCCATCTCTTCCTCCTCCTCCTTCTCCTCCTCCTTCTCCTCATGTTTCTCCAACTCCTCTTCTTCCTCCTCCTCCTCCTCCTCCTCCTCTTCCTCCTCCTCCTCTTCCTCCTCTTCCTTTTCTTCCTCCTCCTCCTCCTCTTCTTACTCTTCCTTTTTATCATCATTTTCCTACTCCTCATCGTCCTCCACCTTCTCCTCTGCCTCTTTATCTTCCTCTTCATCATCATCATCCTTTTGTTTCACCGATATCCCCTGTCACACTCCCTCCCCATCTTCTGATCTTTCTTCACTTGCATTGAATCAGGATTTATTCAGTCGCTTGCACGCAGCAAATAGAGCGATATGAGTTTCACTGTTCATCTGAAACTGCCACCAACGTTTTAGGCTCTTCACTGAATTACAATTTGAATCAGATTCTTAAATCATGACTGCTTGTCTCACACATCAGTTCCTGCTAACACATTCACAGAATCATTCATTTTACTTTCAGAAAGAATGAAGTTTGATTCTCTATCGAATTTATTCAAATTAGGAAACATACTGGACTCTCACAAGCCTTCTCTCTATTATTCTTTAATTTATCTCCTTGTATAATCCTCTATTAAACTACATTAATTGCTGAGGAATCCTCAGTGAGGATGAGGATGATACTCACAAAAGTATGTGATTTGTGTCTGAGTATATTGAAGGACTTCATATACTGTAATAAATCGAAGAATCATTGTTGATTGAAAGAATCAACAATTAAAATTCTTTGAATCGACCATAATATAGGCTATCTCTATCATTCAATTGTACATTCAATCTTATTCACTCATCAGTTTTGCATTTGTTTTTCTCTTGAGCCCCTGTTTTCTCCAATAATATCCATCTTCTTTGTCCAATCATGAAATACCATTAATATACATTTCAATACCTAATTTTACCAAATAAACCGAAATAAATTTTTTTCTATATTAAAGAGCTGGTAAAGTACAATATACAATCAATAAGTTTTCTTGACTCACCACAGTCACAGTTTTTTATGTCATGTTTCTTCTCAAAGTTTTCCTTTCCTAGTATCAACTAGCTTAATTAATACGGAAGTACAGTTTAGCTTGTATGAACTCAACAGTATGTTAGTTGAAACAGTATGTGGCTGTACTCAACATTACTCAACAGTATGTTGTGAACTCAACAGTATAAAGCTCTAACAAAATGAGCTTTAAATTCAAGTAGCAAACTTCATTTTCATTAAATCACAATTTATTAAGTTCAGCAGAAACAGATGCTAGCTGCAAGTAATCCAAACTCACTTTAAACCTCCTAACTTGATTTGAACTTCTTCAACTTCTGGTTACTCAGATTATTAATTTCATCTACTGATGAATCGTTCACTCTATCCACGGCCATATCGTATTGCTTGTTTGTTCCAAGAATTGGAAGTCCATTGAAGTCGAAGACTATTGTTTCGAGTACCAGCCATTGTCTTGTAACAATAGCGGATCAAAGCCGTCATTCAAGATACCCCCTCTCACGTTAGCAGATTGAAATCTTGATGGACGGAAGCGAGCTTTCAATCAGTATCATCTTATTAAATTTGAAGTTTATCGTTGAGAAAAATATTCTGAGAAGTCAGTCTCCACGTTTCTCGAAAATTGTAGCCTAGTCAAATCCTTGAAGATATTGATTACAAGATACTTTTCAAATTCAGTATTCTGCTAGCATTGAAATAAAACTAAGTCAATTCTCACTGAGTAGGAATTTGATAGTCATTGAATCAGATTTCCAACCGATTTTGTGAGGGTTAAAGGGTGAACTGAAGAAGAAGGTTGTCATTGAAATTTGAGATTGTCATTGTGTGAAAGTTTGATGATCATGTAACCAATTTTCCTCAAACCTATCAAAACTATTTGATTTTACCAATTGAAGTGTTGTAGCTAAAACAGAACTGTACGTACTTTCTCAGAGATCGTTAGCGATAATGATGAGCTTTATAATTATGCATTATAAGAACTTCTTATAAGTTTATGATACATAAACTTCAATAAGCTATAGAAATTTAATATTTACACAATAACATACTACTTATTAGGCTGGGTTCTAAACTATTGAGAAGTGAATTTGAAATTTCAATCATGACTGAAAATTGATGTACGATAATTGATGAAAGATGATTTACTGGCATCAAAGCGGTCAACCATCCAACGTGTACCGTGTTTGCTCGTCTCTTATCTAATCTGAGTGATTGAATATTAAGCTTTATTCACAATTGGTAAATCCATATCCATGTGCGTTCGTATTTTATTCATTGTGATTTCTTAGGAAGGTGTGTGGAAAATTGGATTAACTTACCGATTTAACGAAGTTCAGTATATTCGCAGCTAACTCGTTTTTCCTATTGCCAAGAAGTGTATTGTTGAAAACAATATTGGGGTGCAGCCATACTTTACTGCTTCGCTCCATTGTTATTTCAGCTATTCTGAAAAATGACATGAATTCCCTCTATTAGTTTTCCAAGTAAATTTCTTTGAAAAAAGTCTTATGAAATATGTGTAGACAATTCGTTTGAAAAAAGATTCAATCAATAAAACTTGGAAGCGTGATTTTTCCTAGCAAACGTTTAAAAAAATAGTATATTCATGCATGTCTGTCTATGCGTTATTATCTCTTTGATCACTCAAAGGCATTCTTGATTGAGAAAATGCTGATTGAATTCGTTTTCAAATCTTGTATGATGCTATGACGTAGTGATAGAGTCAGGGATTCTGGTGCTTGGAATCTATGTTCGAATCTCCTTGACTGCAACCTTTTACCCCTACACACACACAGAGGTAAGGGGATTTACTAAATATTTTATTTTTAATGAATTTATATTCAATTCCACTTGCAAATATTGGGAAATTTAATTCGGATTTAATTCAAATTGGATTTTGTATTTGAATTTGTATTATTCATTTTAAATCTGTTTATCTTCAATGAATGAATGAACATGATAAGTCAGCGTCTCAAAATCTTGAAGTTAAGTAGAAATTTAATTTAAGAATAACATTTATTTCACTTACTCGCTGATATCTTTAGGATAGGAAACATCATCCCTCAATTGAACGCCCATAGGAGTTCCCATTGCTGTTTCTGGAAAAACAAGTTAATTATTTTATCATTGATATGAACAAAATAAGTTGAAAATTTTAATCAAGATACCAGGAATAGTATGATAGAAATAACAAAAATGCTTATTAGTTGCGTTCAGCCATGTTTGATGAGAATTGTTCATACATAACAGGCTGTATCATTGGTGGATATTCAATAAAAACATGACGTGTTGACTTACGGCATATTATATCGAGTACACAGGAGCTCATCAAAGGTCTAATGTCAAAGCTGCCTTTTCCAATCTTGTATTTGAGCAACAGTTGGCACATGAGTCGACTCTGCTCGTTGAATATTTGAACATGTCCCTCCATGCTGGACGCTTGAAACATCGGCGACATCACCATTTTTCTCAGTCGCTTCCATCTTTCACCTGAAATCGAGTTTTTGTTTTTAGAGAAAGTTTTCAGAATGAAATTTACACTTTTTTCGAATATTTTATAGAGTTTGACCTTCTACTGTATGAGATGTAGGAAACAATATTTTCGATTGTCACTATTACAGTAGAGTAATATATATCCATTTGAATATTCAAAATGCTTCTGAAACTTCAATGCTCGTGTCAGATTTATCGAATTATAATCAACTGCTTAAAAATGACTTGTAGGCCTACTATTAATATGAGGTAGATGAAGTAAGGTTGTCGAGACTTTTACCAATAACTTTACTCAACTTTTTCAATTGAAATGTCAAAAAGAGCTACTCAAGTTTTAATTCATGTCTTAGGCTAGGCGTACACCGGTTAGTCAAGACAAGACAAGATTAGTCACGTTTAGTCACAATGATTCACATAGCTGCTTATGAAGCAGCACACACTGATGCAATGACTAATCAACTATGTGAAGTACAGTACTGTCATTAAACGTGACTAATCTCGTCTTGTCTTGTCTTGACTAACCGGTGTACGCCTAGCCTAAGTGGCCAGGCCAAGTGACAACTTGTTTTATTCAAACTAGCCTATAGCTATTAATATCATTGTTATATTGATATTTATTGTTATTATTCGCTTCAGAACTCGAAGTTTTGTAACGAGCAGGCGATCATTTAAAATCTATCTGCATGCAAATTCTCAATTTCAATGACGAAGTTTTTGGCTAAATTAAAGAGATTACACATACCATATTCTAGAATCTAAGCTCAAGCGTTAATACAGTAGGTAACTCGATTTATTATAATTGATGAGTGAGATTTGAATTATTATATTCTCTCTCAAATCATAATTTATTTCGAAATAATCAGTACAGTACTTAATTTTTGAGAACATTTTTCTGTTTTTGAGCAAACTTTAAAAGCCTTCCACAAGCGAGAAGTAGGCTTCAAAGAGACACGAACAGTTTATAATTTTTCAAACTCGTTTAGGATGTGATCATAAACCATAAAAGTTGTATTAAAAATGTGAAATAATGTTTGCGGACATGCCTACCTTCCGCCAAAAATACACCGCCGATAAAGTCACTGAAAAATGTATGATGTTGGCTTTTATCCATATTCTCACTGCTCCGTAGCACTGCCTGCAAATATAAATCGCACAAGTTAGACTCAGGTTGAAATTTACAGCATATAAGCTACTTGGTGTTTTAGCATGTACAGTAAGTTTGTTTTATTGAACTTGGAATACTTCTATATCAAATGATTCTTTCGTTTAAAATAGTATTCATACATCACATCAAAATATCTTTCCAGATTCCAATTGAAAAATATGATTCCTATACTAAATAGAATTTGTAGAATTTTCTACAAGAAAAAGTCACTTAATTGTAAAACTGAACCTAAAAGTAAAAGTAAATAAAATAGAATTAAATCTAAAAGTAAATTAATTGAAATCTGAACGTTTTTTATAAGATTTATAGAACAAACGTTGATGTTGTGGGATCTTTCCATATAATTCAATTTCAATTTATTTATTCCTCTTTAAAGATACAGTACAAAGGTTATATAATTGTGCAATACATAGAAAAAATATTCTTCACAAGGTAAGAATTACAGACTTTTTGAATTACAAACTGATTATTAAATTGATTAAACTTGTTGAGATTGTCAACACTAAAGTGTTCAATAAAGTGGAATTGATAATCTCAACAAGATTTGTCAATAAATGATTCTTGATTGAAATCTTGATTCTCATAAATCTTTAGAATATTTTTAGAGGTATCATTTTATTCTTTTTCATAAGTTTTTTGTTGTTATATCGTTTTGGGGAGGGCATTTATTGTGATTGACTTACTTCCATGCTGTCAGCATCTGCCACTCCTATAACAAGATGAGTGCCCAGCCAGAATCGACAAGGACTGTTGTATTTCTTTTCCAATTCGCTAACTGTCGCTATTAGTTCTGGAAAATAGGAATTTTATCTCAGAAATTGAGTATGGTAATTGAATGTTGTCTTATATACTGAGCATAAATGCGAATACTACACAATTGAGTTAAGCGGCATCTTAAAACATCCAACATCTTGAAAAATATACAGGTATTATGGCTGTAAATTACAGTGGTATAGTAATAAATCTTTTGTATTGAAAACGTCATTCAAATGCAGAATTATAATTGAACAATTTGAAATTTGTGATTATTGTCATAAACACAAGCATAAAATGATGATAAAAGCAGTCCAAAGATAATTTACAATAAATTCCAGTGTTAATCAATCTTGACTTGTATCAAGGGTTTCTGAGCAAATTCAATAACAGTCTAATTTTATCCAACTTACAATGATAAGGTTACTGTTTAATTTTCTACAGAAGTTGATGACGTAATAGTAGACCTAAGACCAAAGTAATTTTTTTTAATTTTCTCTGAAACAATGAGTAAGGAAATTTTTTATTATACTTATCGCAACTATACAAACATTTTGTTGTTTTTGAAAAGCTCTCCAATTGTTTGATATCATTTATCAATTTCCAATCAAGCTTAATAACACATGTTCAATAATAAGCCTCTCAACTTGAGTAGCCTTACAAAATTCCTCTGATACCAGCATTTTTATTTTCTTCTTGAAAACAAATACAAGATTTTCTCTATTGCTTACTCAAATTTGAAAAAGAAATGTTTTATTCTCCATTGATCTGTACATAGTCAATATGAAATACACAAATGAGTTGCATACTGTACATTTTGAAAATTATAAAAAAATTTATTGAATCTTAAAATTCAACAATAATAGCCTCTGAATAACAATTTATGAAAAACTATAGATGACTTGCCATTATGACTTATCCTGGCAAACTGTAAGGCATTCCCAAGTAATGGTAGAGCAGGTGGACCATGAAAATGTTTAGCCAACATCAAGTGTCTTCTCTTTGAGATTAAAAAAGAAATGAACCATGCCAGCACTGCAAATAGCGCATAGAATGCGGCCAGTTGAATCATATTCAGCTCCTTTCAATTGAACCTAAGAAAAAAGATACAACTAGTATGTATTTTAATTGAAACAAAATTAATCAATGTGTGAGTGCATAATCCATAATTTATGAGTAAGTCTATTATGCTAATATAATGGGGGTAACTAGCCTTTCACAGCCTATATTAGTCCTCAGATCAATATCATGAATAAATGATAAATGTGTCATAATAGAATGATAAATCTCATTCATCACTGTATCACACATCAATTTAAATCCTAGTCATGTGAATCCGTATGCATAAAAACATGAAGAATGACCATGCTTTGAAGAGTTACATTAAACCCCTCACATCCTCACATTAGCATCATCACCCCACTGATTACCCACGCACAAGCCTAGAGCTCATGTGGGCATCATCCTCAGAAAAAAAAAAAAGAAAAAAAAACATGAAGAATCACATGCAAAAAACATGTATAGCAGAAAAAGAAGAAGAAAGATCGTATTCTGGCAACAATCAGAGTTATTAATTATTTCAGTTGAATTAAAAAGTATACTGGTGAAAATGAAATAGCTAGGTATGGAACTGTAAATAAATTGTGCGCAGAGGAATGAATAATGAGTAACGTATATGAGTATTTGTTGATTTAGTAAGTTTAAAAAAGTAATATTAGAAAAGCATTGATTTATTGATGTGAGAGGGAGCGCTAATGCCCAATGTGTTAATGTTTATGCATTCTGTGAATAATATTTTTAGCTCAAGTTCAAAACTGGTACCAAAAACGCATCGAAATAATTGAGAGTAGTTGATCATTGAATCATTGAATCATTGAATGTTGCTCATCTCAAAGCAAATCCTGTGAATCAAGAATGCTCATACCATGTGAATGAAATAGGAATCGTTCTCTACATTCAACTTCCAATAATGTCTAAAATAATTATATCAATAATAATAATATATGAGAATGTGATGATAAATTACAAATCTAGATCGACCAACTTGTCAAAAACTTATTCAAAAATAATTAGGTTTGCCAGAATCTTCTATGAACGATTAGAATACTGGGGAAGTGACAATACAAAATTGTTGAAAATCTGTTTACTTATGAGAATGTGATGAAAATTACTAAATCTTGCAGCAGTTTGAGCGCTTGCAAGAATGGCAAGAGAGCTCAAGTGTGATAAATTTCTAAGTTGGCCCGTACGGCTTGAAGACCAGACCACCGGCGCTTCTCATTTATTCATCTTGTTTCAAAGCACACGCTGTCCATTCGAAAACTTCGCCAGAGAAAGCAAACGGGGTCGACTAAATAAACGGTTCTCTTCAAGTTGGCTTTGTTACTTTTCAAGATTGATTGACGGCATTGTTATTGTACTCGTACAACACTTCTTTTCTCCTAGAATAACAATAATATTGACAGTGCTCCGTAACAAAAAATGAAACGTGGACCCCGGAAAAGTTTTGTTGGGTTCAAGAAAGTGATTGGCGATGAAAGGTTGTTTAGAAAGCCGTATTGAGTACTTTTCATAGTAGAGAATATTGTGTTTATGTTTAGTTCGGATTCAGGTAATATATATGGGAATTTACAGTACACATATCACAATAATTTATGGTTTATAATATAAATTAAATTGTACTTCTATTTTTAAAAAATAACAGGAATCTTGACCGTGTTCCGTAACAATTTTGAACTTTGAAACTTTGACCTCAGAAAAGTATTGATATGTTCGAGAAAGTGATTGGCTACAGAAAGTTGGTTGCGTAGGTGAATTTTTAAAGTATCATGAATATTCGTAGGCATATTCATATTTTATTCTGATTTTGATACAAGTTAATATGAAGTCCAGCGTGGATATAAAGTGCAGTAGTCCTTTACACTACTTATTACCGGTACCATAATTTTACTCTGAAACATGGCAACTGGTCTTGCTATCAAAGACTCTCTGACAAGTCCAAATACGTTTTTCCAAGAAATTCACTCGATTCTTCAAACCAAATTCGCCTAAATCTTTCGATAGGATGAATAAAGATAACTATAGATGAATAGGCGTGTTTTCAAAAGACAAAAATTACATAAAGCCTCATAACGATGATGATGATTGTTGAATGTTTATTTTATAGAAATGAAAATGTTATAAAATGTAGGCTATAGTGAGGACTATGCTATTTCAGTATTATAGATGAAAATCACTGACCATTTTTGAAATATTATTTCAACAATGGAGTGTGGTTTGGTAGAGCTCTAATTTCGTTTCGGTAGAACTCACTTTCGAACTGAACCACTGCTTTCGTTTTTTATTCGGTCTTATGTGGAGTCCTGTTCAGTGGTCTTACAACTTCCTTGTTATAACTCGAATTAATCGATCGATGGATGAATAAATGGATAGATGAATTGATAGATCAATGAAGTAGCATTAAATGCATTAACATTATGAATATGAATTTTGTCTTTTATGAGATATTATTAAAAAAATATCAGATCTTATTGAATTATCAAGAATCTGAACGCTTACCTTTTAATTAAACTTAATCCTAAAACAGAGTTTTTGCAAGTGAACAACACCCACACTTCACGTAACTTCTTCTCGAACTGATGCGAATATTTGGAACAAAATGAGAGGATCTTCTTTCATGACAACCGGATAGAGGTGGAAATCAGAGGAAAACGCATTTTCCACCAAGGCTACGACCATATTAGCATGTTGAGGAGTTTGATAAAAATACAATAAGCGCGCAAAAAAGAATTGAACCAGTCACAGCTGAGCGATAATGAGGTTAGAAAAACCGGCTTCAAGAGGATGCAATCCTTGAACTCCTGTTGGTATTGTCGAAAAAATATTATTGAAGAGCAAAAAATTAAAACAATGAATAGAGAGAGAATCGTAGTCTAAATATATCGTTCTTGTATAAAGTAGGCTACTTGCTACTTAGTACGTTGAGTTGAAGAGTCTCATAAAATCATTTCTTTTACATTTATTACATAATAATGAGTGATACTGTTGTAATTATTGATAATATTTTACAATATTAGAATTTTTGACAAACATTTTATAAAGTATCTTTAATCTATTTTTTGATTGTCTAGATTGTAATATTATTCCGATTGATCAAATATGAATAGAAAAATAATTATGTAGTCTACATGAAGTCATTTATCAGTCTTCGAACAAATTACAAATTGATATTGAAATTGAACCTCCGTTCCAATAAAATTCAATATGAATTTTGTTGGAATTCAATAACTATGTATAGAATGTCATTATTATCAATCTTCGTACTATTTATTGCGAATTCTGAAATTGAACGCCCAACAGAATTCAAGTTTATTATTTCAAATTACAGTATTTTCGTATTTACAAAACAACTTCAACTACAAATTTCTAACTACCTATTCTTATTAAATTAAGAAGCATTAACCAGCTACTTTTGCCGTCTTGATCATCTTTTCCAGAATGAAACTTCATCCTCGGAACCTTTTTCGTTCTTATTGAAAACGTTTTGTTGTTGTCTTGTTGCTGTAGAATGAGGAAAAGAAGTTGTTTCACCCAGTACCCACTGCCATCTACCAGCGAAAATCAAAAATACATTGTTGGCCAATCAGGGGAGAGCCAATAGGCGGAGCTTCGAGGAGTGTCTGTGGGCGTGGTTTCAACTCGGATCTTGTTCGTGATTGGTTCGTCATTCTTATCCTTTCTTTTCAATTTACCCCCCCAGTTATACCTCCATTATACTCTAGTCTATGTTATTATCCTCCATCCATTATGCTCCATCCATCTTTTCTTATCACTCTATCTCGTATTCTCGTTCTTTTGTAATCTTTAATCCTGTATTCTTACAATCGTGTAAACTATTTCCTCATCTATTTTGTTATTTTGTGTTCCTTTTCATTCTTCCCTTATTCCACCTAAATTTCTTCTGGTTTCAATGTTTCAATCTTCCTGCTGCATGAATTGAATTCACAGCACAGCAACCCAGCAAACACAATGGTTGCAATGAATTTTATCTCATTGCGTGAAAAATAAGCTTCTGGTCGGTAAACGTGAACATGCTGATAAAAAGTGACAGTTCCAACATTTTGACCCAGCAGCTGGGCTTTTCCAGTTGCTTTTGTACCACTAAACTCATACCTGTCTCACGGATATTTCATGATGGTAATGACATGTTATGAACATTTCTACCACGTGATTCAATAAGGTTTTGAGGGGTCAAAAGGTTGGAAATACCGAAATACCTATACAACAGGGTTTAATATAGGTCGTTCATGGAAACCATACGCCTACACTGATCCTACAACTTGCAGTTCCTAATTGAATATTACAGCCTATCATTGAAAACTTTTCGATGACTTATATCCTGATCGATTCTCAATCAATTTAGAAAATGCAGTTTCCACAATCCATACTCTATATCGATTTGCATCACATTTTTTTGAACTCACTGATTCGGATTTCCATTATTAAATTCCATTTTTTCAACGGTGAATTCGCGATAGATTCCCCAATTAATTACGAGAAGGGAAGTTTTGGCGAGCCGAAAAAACCGCAATTGAAATCTAATTCGGTTCGCTCTGGGTTTTGTTGGCTATTACTGAACCGACAGGTAGCCCAACATTGCAGTTGAAAATTTATCGTTTTATCTCTTCTACATGTGAATTTCTACATGATCTGAAATTTTGTGCTGAATTTAGTTGGATTGTACTTTATATTTTAAAAGCAGAGCTATCGAAAGGGAAACTGTTGAATGAATCAGAGTGACAAATATCTAAGTGAATATAGAAATTTAAAAAAATGTCTGTTGATAATACCCACGTGGGTTTGCTTATAACTTGTGCTGGAGGGTGGAATATTATATAATATGATGAGGTGGAAAATGATACACAAAAAATGCCAGATGGAATGGCAATCAAACCCGCGACCAGGTGCAGTGATAGTAGACTGAAGTTATTTATTTAATCCAAATTAGTAATACAATCAATACCTAAATTACAAAATAATGCTCGAAACTCATTGAAATAGATAAAAGCTCATACGACTACGGTACATTGTTACGTAAATGAAGGATTTCGTAAACAACATCAAATTAAATCAACAACATTCACGAATATTCAAGACACAGTGAGAACTGCACTTTAGAGTGAAAATCGACAAAGGCGAATAAGGAAGAAGTAATAAAATAGAAAAAGGAAGAAGGTAGGAAACTAGAGAGAGAGAGAGAGGAAAAACAAGAGGGATAAGAGAAGAGAGGAAGAAGTATATGAAGAAGAAGGAGGAGGAAGAGAAGGCGAAGAAGAAGATGGAGCCGAAGAAGAAGAAGCTGAAGAAGAAGACTAAGTTGGAGATGAAAAAAAGAAGAAGAAGACCAAGTAGAAGATGAAAAAAAAATAAGAAGAAGACTAAGTAGTAGACGAAGAAGACTAAGTAGAAGACGAAGAAGAAGAGAGAAAAAGCAAAGGAGAATAAAGCACGAATTAATTACGGAGCACCCATACTCCCTCACAAGCTCACAACATAACTACTCTTCTCAATCCTCTCTTGGGGCTAATTATGGCACCGTGAGCTTGTAGAGCACAAGCGCTCATTTTTTATTAGATCCTAGAAAACTAGTTTCCATTTGGATAGATTCAATAGAACAGTCTTTAATTTACTATCAAGTTGAAGTTGTAATTTATCACCAAAAAAGTAAGGCACTCATCTTTTGAGATCCCAGAAATAAAAAAGACTTCGTTCTTCCCACTTCCTAAAAATTTTGATACAATTATTTTTCACCTACGCTTGAGCAAAGACAAAATTGTACTAAAAAAATTGAATATTGTAATAGAAATAGAGAAGAAATGGAATTGTCTTTAGCTTGAGCTTATAGGCAATCTGAAATGCTGGTAAGAATACTGTAGGAGCCATGAAACTTTTGTGACAGACTGTCTCCAGAACTTTCTGTATCCGGTTCCTGTACTCAATTGAGATCTTTTCGCTTCTCGTTCTCTCCACTGACAGCTGGAAACAGCTGACAGCTTGAGTCGAATTGTGATTTCAGCGAAAATCATTATTATCTTGGAGACTTTTGCGTTCCCGTTTTGTGATATTTTTAATAGGCCGCATGGAATACTATCTCGATAACAATTTAACTACTCACGAAGTAATCACAGTAGATTTTTCATTAGTACCGTAACGGCCAGTTGCACAAAAATCAAACTGAATTTGACCGCCGTAAAATGATGTCATCTAACACAACCAATGCAACGACAACCAATGAACTGACATCAATGCAATGACGTCATTCACGTAGGTTGAATTCAATAGTTTTCGAGTAACTGGCTAGCATTAATAATATTATTAATGAGTAACTAAAAACTAATCACAATAAGTGTTGTAAGTTGTAATCACCTAATATTACAACTTTTCACAATCTTCAATCTTCAAGTATAAGAATTTATCCATATAAAACATCGCTGCTTTATAGTGGATAAATTCTTTACATTTTGAACTGTAAAAAGCTGTAAAGAGATAATCCGTTATCAATACATGTCCTTATGAAGTTGACTCACAAGTCAGCTGTTCAATTCAAGATTAATTTATCGAATGAAATTTGGTGGAAAATTTAATGAGTACAAACGCCTTAAACCAAAGTATTGCTAAAATAATTTTAACAAACTGAAATAGTGTATACCAGTTCTCTCTTTGCAATTCAAATAGAAATTGGAATACTTTATTCTCCAAAAATTAACATAAATCAAAAATAATTACATTTGAAAAATACAATATATTGGAGGCTCCTCTTATGGGCACATGCCTGTGAGAAAGGAGCGAGTTGTGTAATAGCATTATTATAAACTAACTTACAATGTTATTAGCTACAACCAAAGACAATTAGAATACTAAGTTTAACACATATTTAATAGTATCCTATCGTCTTTGCTACAACATACATTACTAAATAATATAATAAGTTGGTTGTTTATGAAGTTTATGAGGAGAAGGATAAACAATGAAAGAAAGACTTAATCTAGAGAGAGGAACTTGATAAAAGAAATTAATCCTTTCTTTGCAATAGAATGTTGATTTTTTCGAGCTGGCCTACACTATATGAACACGAGAACATGCCTCCAGGTACTGTATTTTTCCAGTTTGCAAAAAGTCTAATTAAAAGTAACGTCGGTAAGGCCCGCCCGACCAGTAGCCAGTTCTAATTTGATTTGGCTATTAGCATTCACTGTGAGGGCAATATGTTCGCTTTCCATGCAAAGTTGAGGATCATAATATATCACCTCAGAAGCTCCAGATAACGCTGAGGTCATACGCAGTAATAAATTCTCACGATGAACGTGCTTGTTGTGTATTAGCCTGTACTGAACCATAAGTTGAGTAGCAAACTGGAACATGAATGGAAATTTGATAGCAAAAAATGACCGCTCCAGATGGCTTTGTAGTAAAAGCATGAGCTAATGGTAGGCTTTGCAGCATTATTGTAATACGGTAACGATAATAATCCGAGTAGCCTATAGTTGTGTATTGAGGTTTTCAATGCATTCTTCAAAATCAATGTTGTTTTCACTGACGAAATACATGTAGGCCAAGATTACTAGACAAAGGTAGACAAACTCTGTCTAGTAATCTTGCATGTAGGCTACCTGTCGAAAAATTACAGTGAAATACCAGTCTTTACTTTAATACAACATTCTTTATGCGTTTATCATTTCGATTATGACTTGAACGCTGTGAGCAGGTATTTGAATGGAAGTTAGTTAGTATCCTACTAGTAAAAAATTCAACAAAACTTACTTATGATTGATGAATTCGGAATTTGGTTACTGGAAAACTGGTACGGTTTCAGACAAGTAAAGATTTGAAAAACTAACAATTTTCTCATCTACTATTAATACTTGCTCGTTGAACACTCACCGACCAGCAATATACTCGTTACGCCACACAATACTGTTGCTTTATGCGGCTTCGATTTACTATTCTTTGAATGCAATAAGTTTCGCAATAGTTTCTTTGACTACATTGTCAAGTTTTTCACTGAAAAAGTAAACTCACAAGTCAGTGTTTCAACGTGTCATGAATCGTGACAGGTTCTGTAACCAATTGCCAATTATTATTAATGTTCTCTTCATAGTTCAAAAATGTCCTCAAGAATACTGCTGTAGTAGATAGAATATTGTGATATTTTCAATGTAATTAGGATACAAGATACTTTCGAGAGGAATAGAATGAATTCAATTCAATACAATATTATTCCATTGTAGGACTTCATAAAAATCCATTACGATTACCTACATAGTTCATTCCAAACATTCCAGTACGAATGTTTTCTTCATAGTTCAAAAATGTCCTCAAGAATACTGCTGCAGTAGATAGAATATTCTGATATTGTCAATGTAATTAGGATACAAGATACTCTCCAGAGGAATAGAATGAATTCAATTCAATACAACATTATTCCATTGTAGGACTTCATAAGAATCCATTACGATTACCTACTAACCTGTCTGTGATAATACGAACTAAGTGGTGTTACAAAAATAGACGAATCATTATCGAATTTGGTATAGCAGGATTCTTTTAAATTGTCAGAAACAGCTGATTGATGTACGCTCGTTTACTAACGTTAAATCAGATGTTTTCTGACAAGTTAAATGAATCCTGCTATACCGTCATTCATTTGCACTCTTGACTAAATTTTGATCAATTGATAGTTTTGACTCAGTGATTTTACCGACGTAGGTAAAAGTAGTTAGTTAGTTATAAAGTAGTGTTGTGGAACTGAGCAACTGAGCGATATATTCTATATTCAAACGGTTCACAATATTTTAACGATTCATCTCATCTAAATTCAAAATAATTCTTGATTCTTTTACACTGGAACGTTTTGAAGTCTCTTGGGCACATTTTCAATTTTGAATGCTTCGACGACACTATTGGATTCATCTTACTGATCTCATCACTAATGTATTCCAGCTTTTGGTGTCAATACTCTTATCATTGTGGCGCAACAATGGCCCGACTGCAATCCTGGTTGGCCTGTGAGATTGTCCTTCCTTCTGCACGACCGAATTTCCAGGAAGCGAGACTCTACTGCTGTCAGTGTGATTCTCTGAAATTCTCACGACCCTTGTCCTTGTGTGTGTGTCATGGAATACATGACGGTCGGCCTTTTTGACTATATGCGAGAAGCGCGAGGCTATTTATTCTAGCGTCGTCGCTCGGGATGGGTGGGGGAGGAAAAGACGAGAATGAAGGAGAAGATGATGAAGGATAGGAATGGGGAAAAAAGTAGAAGAAGAATGATGAGGAGAAGGAGGTGGAAGAAGAAGAAGGAGAAGGAGAAGAAAGAAGAAGAAGAAGAAGAAGAAGAAGAAGAAGAATAATAAGAAGAGATGGAGGAGTAACAAGAAGAAGAACAGGTGAAGGGGAGGGGGAGGAATATGAAGAAGAAGGAGACATAAGAAAGAAGAAAGAAGAAGAAGAAGAAAAGAAGAAGAAGAAGAAGAAGAAGAAGAAGAAAAGAAGAAGAAGAAGAAGAAGAAGAAAGAAGAAGAAGAAGAAGAAGAAGAAGAAGAAGAAGAAGAAGAAGAAGAAGAAGAAGAAGAAGAAAGAAGGAGAGGAGAGGAATAAGAAAAAGATGAAGAAGAGTGGGGACGAAGAAGAGAAGGAGATGAAGGGAGAAGGAGAAGAAGAAGGAGAAGAAGAAGAAGAAGAAGAAGAAGTGAAGAAGAAGAAGAAGAAGAAGAGTTGGTGGGAGGAGGAGGAAAATAAAGAATGAAGGGAGATGAAGAGGGACGAGAAGGAGGATATGAAAGAAGGGAGATGAAGAAGAAGAAAGAAGAAGAAGAAGAAGAAGAAGAAGAAGAAGAAGAAGAAAAGAAGAAAGAAGAAGAAGAAGAAGAAGAAGAAGAAGAAGAAGAAGAAGAAGAAGAAGAAGAGGTGGAGGAAGAAGTAGAAAGTGTGGAAGGAGTGGTGGTGGAGGAGGAGGAGCGGAAGGAGAAGGAGGAGACGAAGAAGAAGGAGTCGAAGAAGAAGTTGAAGAAAGGGTGAAGACGTGACGCACGGGTCAAAGGCAAAGACGGAGAGTCAAGAAACACTTCTATATCATTCTGTCATGTGAATATCTATATAATTGTATATAGTACAGACTTCTTCCTTTTGTCCTCTGCACTCCAAGGCGCTACCTACTCCTCAGTCCAAGGCGTTTTCCACGGAGAATTTTGTCGAAATAAAGCTTGCAATTCGCTCTTGCTCTCCTGTCAAAGTGAATGTGATAAAATATCAGCTGAAAATCTCTACTCAAAAAGAACTTATTCAGTAACATTCTATCAAAGAACATACATATTATAGTGTAATATGCTTGGTATTATTCATGAATATTGTATCTAACCACATTCATTGTACTGTAGTTATATAATTATTTTATTATCTGCCATAAATGATTATATTGTAAATGGAAGTTGCTCTCTTCAATAGAATGAATATTTTACACTTTTATCATTCCAGGTGCGGTACAGTACCGTATTCAACTGAATTGAAAGCTTTAATGGCATTGTGACTATGGTCACAGAATAGGAGAGTATAAACAGAAGTAAATAGACAGAATAAATCTCTCCTATTCTGTGCTTCTGTCTCTTCTATTCTGTGCTTTTTTTTTTTTTTTTTTTTACTACGCTGTGCTATGTATAATGTTACTTTGGAGGGAAATGCTCTGCTTAAATATGATAATGAGCTCTTTTTATTACGATAATGAAAACCTAAATGAATGAGAGCAAATCAATACAACATTTTGAAAGTAATATTGCATGTCAATTTGTATGAGGATATACCAGTACCGTACTGTAGAAGATTAACTCATAATCTTCCCGACAAGTATCTTACAGTGATACTAGTCTTATCACATTCATAGTTATTATCAGCTATTAGTAGCTCAAATTGAAAAAAGAAATATTCTTTTATATTTAATTTGAGACAATGTGACTTGTAAATGCAAACTACTGTATCTCAATGTTGAGAATGTTGTTTCAAATTCACGCGCCCTCATGATCATGATGCTTGCTGTTTTACACTGCCTTCTTCATAATAGCTGTCAATTCAAAGTTAGGTTATGGTTGAAATCAACGTTCAGTCAACAGATACAGCTTGGGTGTCGTTTCATTACAAAAATACGAGTATTTCAGGTTTATTTATCCCCAATTGCTCTCAATATTGTGAATATTGGAAGTTATACGTGTATTTGTGCCATCGAAGATTTTCTATAGCTCAATATTAGAAAATTTGAAGCGAATGTGTTGGACAAAATAGTGATTTCTCGTTAGGCTCTGCACTCATCATAACCAGTCGAAATGTCGACTATTTTTGAACAAGTGAAACTTCTTTTCGACCAAGAACTTTATTCTAATGTGGTCTCTTTGGTGAGTATGATAATTTCAATTTTATGAAGAACAATAAAACCAATTTGGGCGTAGTTCAAAATTTTGAATTTCAATTCTTTATTAGCTTTTGTCCATCAGTAGGCCTAACTATTCTTACTGCCTCTAAGCATCATTTTGATCATAACAGTCCATTTCTTAACACTGGTTCAATGATTATTACATTGAAAATTTGTAACTAGTCTAAAAGAAAGTCTTCTATTGTACAACCTTCACTCATAACACAGTAACATTTACAGAAACTTTGATTGTTTTTTGGCTACAAAAACATTATTACAGAAAAATGATTATGGTAGGCTACCTATTGTGTTTGATAAAAATAAATCCTTTATACCTCTCACTCTTCATATGGACCTCTTCAATACTATGCCGTAGTGTAGGCCTATTTAGTATTGTAATAATTATTAGAAATGGTTCCTCTAAATAATAACTCATGAGTTGATGCTGTCTTCTGTCAATCATGGCTGTTTAACAAATATTAATTTGTTTTTTTTCAGGTCAACATGGTTTCAACAGCCACAGAGCATAATCCACAGATGATGTCCATGGCAGACAAATTGCAAATGCTCATCTACTATGGAGATTCCTTGTTTCATCTTGGACAGTATCGGTTGGCTGATTCTGTTTACAGGCATGCAATCCAATTCCGAAAATCGATCATCAAGTCAAAATCAACAACAAAAATCAATGAAAATAACAGGGATATAGTTTCTGATGTCGGTAAGTTGTTTGATGATAGGTAGGCCTATTCATTGCAATATCTGATTTTATTTATTATTTTTATAATATTGATATACAGTAGTACTTTTTCATCTTATCGTTGAATATTACTGAGCAAAATTTTTCTTCGCCATTTGAAATAGACTACTCTTAGCACGGGAATTCACTCTTGCTGAAATCAATCTTGAGACTTTTATCGTTATTTCCAGTAATTTGTATTACTAAATGGTAGTCATAATAATAAATAATACATACAGGGTATGTAACAAATGTTTCAAGACTGGTTACAGAACAATAAATTTATTGAACATTTTCGTACAGTGGACTAATACTCTTCAAAGTAGGACCCTTGAGCATCTATACAGCGTTGCCAGCGCTTTTTCCATTGATCATGAGCTTTCTGGAGTCCTCAGGCGGAATGCTGTTACAGGGTGCCCGTCGACGCCTTCTGGACTGCTTCGATTGAGTCAAATCCAACTTTTCTTCAGGTGTCTCTTGGCTCGGGGAAAAAGAAAAGAGTCGGAAAGGATTCTTATCCATGAAGTTTGGATCGTCGTTCGAAACGTTGAAGTATCTCTTTGCAAGCCGCCACACGCGCTGTTCCTTCTGCTCGTCCGTCAAGATTTTGGGCACCTGGTTTCGCACACCTTTCTCATATTTCAAATTTTCAGACACAATCCTGAACACTGTCAGCGAGATCGGTCAATTGATTCATCGCCAATTAGTCTAGTACTAAGGCTACGGTCTGAATTCAAAAGCTGACGAAATCTGTCCACATCATTGTCCGTTCGACTGGTTAATGATCTCCAAGAACGGTCGTCATCTTCAACGTTGTGTCAATTGAAAACCGCTGCACGTGACATGGTTTCTTCCTTGAAGGCGTCTAGAATCATAAGCAACGTCTCCGAGGCGGTTCTGTTCAGTCTCACACAAAACTTGATCGAGTAACGCTGCTCCAAATTCGAATCCATTTTTCGACTCTTCACTTTTTAGACCAAGGAAAAAAAACCGCACTAACGCCGCAAGCTTTCTGCTCACTCCAGAGTCTTGCAGCCAACTGCCGCAGCCGTAGTCTGTTAGCTGACACCCCACACTACTTTACCCAGCCAGTGGGAACGGTCTGCTCGCACTCTCCTTCTCAGGAAAAAATCAGTCTTGAAACTTTTGTTACAGACGGTGTATAATAATAATGAAACTTTATTTGCATCCAAATTGAACAAAGCCTCTCTTATGAGGTAAAATTTTAGAGGTAGTCAATCGGCGTCATTTTAATATTTGCATTGATGTGTATCCTGTTCACAGATATCAAATACCAAATGCATCTTTGTGCTGTGAAACTGAATCAACTGGATGAAGCTATAAGAATTTTACAGTCAATATTTGCCAAACAAAGGACTCCCAAAATTAACATGGCTCTAGCGAAACGGTTTCAAATGCTTGGAATGGAGAGGCCAGCAATCACCGCTTATAAAGAAGTTCTGAGGGTGAGTTTAACTTATTATAGCCTTGAATTTATTTATGTTGTTTTCTATGACGAAATAATCGTTCATAATAATCTAATGCCCGGCTTTTCAGTCGTTCAATAGACAGTTTATGGATCTAACAGCACTATTGAATCAATAACCATGTGTTTTCAAATGCAAAAAAAAAGTTATTGATTCAATAATTTTATTGAACGACTGAAAAACCGGGCATAAGTTGTAAATTTCTAATTATTGACAGTGAAGTACATGTCGTAACTTTCATAGAATTGAATTTATTGACACATTACAAACTACATGAATATTTCGTAAAATTTATGCTACACTACAGTAGATATTATTTCAGATTTATCACACAATAGCTATTTATGTATTAAGAGCGTAAAGCGCGACTTTATTGCTCGAGCAAAACAGTTATCACGTGACGCGTAGCGGGGATGAGTTGAGTAGATGCGTATGAGTTGGTGATGATTTAGGTTGTAGGTGGATTTTGTTTTGTGTTCATTCATTTCTATGTTCAATATTCAGGAATGTCCCATGGCACTAGAGGCAGCTGAGGCATTATTGGCTCTGGGAGTTAGTGCTGCTGAAGTGGAGAGTCTTGTTCTGGATTCGAGTGTAACGGGAATGGATTGGTATGTCTTTTTTTAATAAGTTGACAAAGTATTTTAGCACACTGATTTCAGGAAATTACCACTCACAGAAACAAAATTTACTTAACAAGGAAATTGCTTTGGTAACCTTTTCAAGTAGAATATCGTAGTATAATGATGTAAATGTTTGAGAATGTTGCGAGTATTATAATTGTTCTCAATATTCCAAGGTAGGTACCAAATTGTTTTGTGTGTTCTATTTCAAATGAACTTCATTTAGGTTTATCCTTTTAATTGGCTTCCGGTTATCAATAATCTCACTGTTACCAAATTTTCTTTTGCATATTTAGGGAGCTTCTGAATATTCAATTCAGTCAAAGATATGTTGAGTTTGAACAATAAAAACCGAGTAATAAATACTAATAAAATTAACAAATTTTTAGTTGCATCTTAATATTCTTAATCGATTTGGTTATTATTATTATTAAGCTTATGGCTTTTTTTAGCGGAGAGACCCTTTCGGGTGTTCCGCCTCGCCGAATCATCCAATTATCCCTAATGGGAAATATGGAAAACATATAGGTTAAGAAGTCCAACACTGAATTTCAACTTATATCAGTCCAAATCATCGATTTGGTTATAGGCAGGTTCCTTAATATTCAATACTGTAACTCTTCATTAACATTCCATTAAAATAAAAAACAAATCATTCGTTGATAAATTTTGGCTAATAAATGATCCAATGGCCGTCTGCCAGGTTTCATAATATCAATATCAATTCTATGAATGACCATTAGCAAATTGTCATTTTTATTTATTTATTCATTTATTGTTACATGTCATAATAATTAGAAGAAGCAACAGTGAATAATCTATTTTGCTTACATAACACATAAAAAATGTACACTATGATATTATTTTTGTGAATTTTCACCCTGCGAATGTTAATTTTGTAATTGTTTTCTTGTTTCTCACAGGATGACCAGCTGGATTAAGGCGCATGCGCACACACAAAACAAAGAGTACACCCAGGCAATCAACACTTTCAAACAGTTGGAAGAACGGTCACAGATTCGGGGAAATCACTCGCTGTTAGCATCCCTTGGCGAAGCCTACTACTACAGTGGAGACAACAAGAATGCGCTGGTCACTTTGAAAAGGGTAATCGCTATCATTTTTCCAATACGATTACGACTACGAAACTTTTCATATTGAACTATAAAATTAATTAATGAATTCGTAAATCTATCTTCTCTTCATTTCCTTCATTATTTATATTTCAGTTTTAAATTTGTGTTTCCAAATTTTGATTTTGATTATTTATCTGATTTGAGCATCAGCCATTTATCAAAATTCCGGATTAATTTTGTTGCTATTGCTTCATTATCTCTACCACCTTATCCTTCTAAACTCTCTTTTTCCTTTCAACTAAAATTCTCCATTATTTCCTCAGTTATCTCAGTTTTTCATCTTATCAAACTTTTTGCAATCCCTTCCAAACTATTTGTCGCTTTTAAATTAATTCTAGACTAACTGACTCCATATAGATCAATACTGTGGGCATAGTTCCATTAAAAACTGAGATAGGCGCTGAGTTTATTTTACATTTTAAAAATATTTTTACAAAATACACATAAACCTGCATATCAAGGACCACTAACTTACTTTTGGCGATAACCGCATCTTGATTGGCCCATTATAACGGTCATAGTGGCTGTCATTAGTTTTGTAACACTCTTCCAATACGATTGTATTAAGATTCTGTATAATTTCCTTAGTTATCATCTTATCAAACTCCTCATAAATTAATTGAATTTGTTTTTAGGCACACGCACTGGACAAAAATCAGCAACGCGGCCTGGACATTTTAGCGGCGCTTTTGGCATCAGAAAAACAAATTTCCGAAATCGAAAAACTGGTTCCCGTTTCGTGGACTAACGAAGAACACGGACCTCAGGCGTGGATTGCTCTTTCCTACCTACTCTATGCTAACAACAATCTCACAAGAGCTGCCTACTTGGCACAGAAAGTAAGTTTCTTCGACTATTTCACTGTCACTTGAGATTTACTTGTCTTGCTTCATTGAGTGAGATACGATTAATCGACTCTTTACATGATTGTGCCTGGCTGTGATGAAAATGTTCCATTTTAGTTCCATCTTCAGAAGCATTACTTTTGTCAGAATATTGTTTATTCCGAAATGAATGAAATACAAGAATAGAATTTATTTTGATTACTTCGGTATAATCTGTACAATTTAACAGTAGTAAAAACTCCAATGTATTACATGAATGAATTTTTCAGTGTTCCTGAACAGACTATTAAGCGGTTTTACATAAATACTTGAACAGTGCATAGTGACTTTTTCTCGCTTACTAAAGATTTAGGATATGTTTTGTTGTTTTAAACACTTGTGTTATTGTTAGTCTATAATTTTGACTTTTTGACGAACCAATTGCTTTAATGGCTTTAAAGGCAAGAAATATTATTTATCATTTTGCAAACTAGACGAAATTCTATCTAAAAATTGTAATAGTTATTTTCTCAGGAAGTTGCGTAGAATTCAAATAATTTATTGTATCAACTAAACAACCTCGTTGGGAATAAAAACCAGATGTTAACCTGAAACAACACATATAATTCTTGTCAAATAATTGTCGATCACTTTTTTATCGTACAAACAATGGTTCTGTAAAATATTTTATTTGAATGATATCCTTAATATTCTTTCAAAATTGAATTATTTTCAACTTTTATTCTTATTTCAGGCTTGCTATTTGTGTCCAAGGAATGTGGAGGCGTTAGTACTGAAAGGAAAACTACTGTTCGATTTGAAACAATACACAGAAGCGATTTCCCATTTTCGAGAAGCTTTCAAGGTAAAGTTCAAGTTGATAATTGATTTCTCATCATCATATTTTGTTCGTTGATCATTTTGTTGACAGTCTACTGATTGATATTGGTAGTTATTTGATATTTTGATCACAGTTTGTCATATTTTTTATTCGATCACTGGGGTCTGTTTCATTAGACTTAGAACTCAAGAAATACAGTTGGAGTGGGGAACCCACACACAGATTAGTAGAGTTTATTGTTAATAACACGGTTATAAAAACCTGTCAAACAGTTTTCTAGACTTTATTGTTATTGGTAGAGTTTATTGTTAATTACACGGTTATTAAAAGTTGTTGAAACTGTTTCTCGATCACTCTCAACTAACACACTATAGATAGATAACACACTTAACTTACAGATAAATCAACTTTAGGAATATTAGCTATCTATAAATAGATAATCATAGAAACATTTTTCAAGTTAAATTCAATATTTGTGAATATTTTTAATCGTATAATTTCAATAAGGTTTGTCCATCAACCTTTGAAGATTTGAAATCTATAATCTTCTTGTTCTTAGCATTTTTGAGTGTAAATTATAGTTGTGTTGGACATAAACTATCTTTGGACGTTTAGTGTGAGATAGCCATTCGACCTGTATTTCTTGATTTGTAAATTTCACGAAAAAGTCCCTGCTCTTGATAAAGTATAAGAAGGCTCACATCACTTTCAGATTTTATATCACTGTCTCATTTTTCCTTTATTATTTCAAGGCGAATCTCCAGTGGATGAAACCTAGTTCTAAACATTATTTATATTACTGATTAGAAATAATGTTGCAACCGGTTATCAATCAAATACAATTATCGTCTAGCATTATAAAATTCATCATAATTATAACAAACTAATTCTGTCTTATTACTTTGTGTTTCTAAGAACTAATACCTTTTTTCTATCATGAACCTCAACCTGGTCTATTGAACTTTTATTATTCATTTATAATAAATTGGTAATCAGATTCACACGAGTATACTTAAGAATAAATCAATTATTACAAAATGATTGGTTTGAAATCGATTAATGGAGATAAAAAATATGTGAAATAGGATATTGCTTCTAGAGGTTCTCTTGCCTGCTCTCCGAAAGTTTGCTTCCATTCTCGATATTATTGGTAAGAATATTGATTCGTTCTTGTTCTACAGGTTGCACCTCATAGATTCGAACCTCACAGAGGACTCGTCGATTGTTACATGGCTACGCAACGTATCAGGGAAGCAAGCACCATAGCTAGCAATTCGTGTAAACAGTTGAACAACGCTCCAAGAGCATTAACGGTCAGTTCAGTATCTATTTTTATTTTTCTTACAAGCGTTTTTTGCTAATGTTTGTGTGTGTGAGATGATTCGATAGATTGGATGGAACTGATATTGTTAGAAGTCGAATTTAATTTCAATTTTCTGAAACAAATGGCCACTTGCACACAAGGCCAATTGAATTTACCGTAAAGTGTCGTCATTCAACGTAACCAATGCACTGAGATCCCTTCTAAGCTGATGACGTCATTTTACGGTGGTTAAATTTAATTAGGTTTTTGTGCAACTGAACCAAAGTTTTTCAAATGATTCATTTTTAATGATGACTTTTGTTTTCAGCTGTATGCCGCTGTTTTGATGAAAGATCCAGTTGCCGTTTGTAAAGCGAAATCTCTTCTGGAAAAAGCTTTGAGTCAGGACAGTAGTTATCTACCAGCTGTTTATCTTCTAGCTGAAATCTATGAGCAGGTATGTAACAATATTGGGTTATCTTCCCAATTCAATGATTTTGAACTGAAATTAAGAAATTGTCAATGAATTTATTCTATCAAAACTAGTCATTCGGACTAACCATTAATTTTCACTCTCATTTCTTGAAAACTAAAAATAAATTTCAAAATACTAAAGTTATTAGAGTAGCCTCTTGTTCTGTTCTGTGATTGCTCTACTTTGTTACTAACTGTACTTGATAAATTTCATATTTTTATTTCCAAATAAATTAAATTTGAAAAATATTTTCTGTTTATTGCACAAAAATACAGTTTTAAGTTACAGTACTGATAGTGGTTGGGAATAGTGGTGGTTTAGGAATGTTTAATAGTAACATTAATCTATGAATATTATTTTTCCGTAGGAAATGAATGTAGAAGGTGCAATAGCCCTGCTTGAGAAGATAGTAAGGAATACGCCCACATCGAGAATACATCAAATGCTAGGAGACTTGTTAGCCAAACTCAATGAAGAAGCAAAGGCATTCGACCATTACTATTCCGCGCTCAGGTAAGTTTTTGATGTTTTATTTGACCTGATCAACAAACAAGCAGTTGAGAAGCTGCAAACTGCAAATTTCAAGCCGCTCTGGCTAATCTAAATACTTTGCTATGTGTATGTAGAAGAGCAGAAAAGCGGATACATACCAAACATGAATAGGACGGTGTACGAGATAAACTAATACCTCTAGAAAAAACTCGGTTAAATTAAATCTTTTTTATCAAATTATCAAACTGTCTCCTGTATTACAGGGGCCTAAAACATGATGAAACAAGCCCCTGCAGTTCAATCAATTCAGAATTTTTTAATTTGTTTTTATTGTAGGCCTAAACCTCTTTCACATTAACTGACTCGTAACGGCCCAACATACACCGACAAGGTAATTTTTATTCAATTTTTCTTATTTTTGAAGACAGCTTTCTTCTAGAAGCAATTCGGGCTAAGTTACGTGTTGGTATTTGCCGAAAGATGTGAATAAAGACAGGTGCGAAAAATAAACGCTGCGATAAATTGTAGGAGTCTGATCGAGCCATCTAAATAGTGTCGGTGATCACAGCGTTTGGACGAGATATCGATGCGATATGTCGCGGTTGAACGAAAATTTGATCAATCAGGTTGGGTTGAGGCGACAGATTGTTGCGTTTGGACAGAACATCGATAATAATAATAATAATTTCTTGTAACCTGGCTGGCTCAGGTCTGGTGTCAGAGTTTTCAGGTCACTCCTGATCAGTTCAGGGTCTCTGACGTGACTTAACGACTTTTTTAGGCAGCCGGGACCGACGGCTTAGCGTGTCCTCCGAAACACGAGGAGTGGCTCGAGCTAAAATCTCACGGTCTGACCTGAGTTTGAACCCGGGACCTCTAGGTTACAAAGCCTGCAATGTCTAATTTATAGCACCAATTTGTTTGATCAATCAGATCGGTGCAATCCATCGCAGTGTTTGGTTAGACCTGGCTTAACGCTTATATCACCAATTGTCCTATTGTCTTGCAGCCTTGATCCGAATAACCAACGAGCCGTTGAGGGCTTGAATCGGCTGGACGGAGCCGCGGGCAACACGGGCCGTGACGCGTCCTACTACAACCCCATGTCTGACGTGGACGGCTCGTTTGTCGATCACGTGCCTCCCTCCGACCCGGAGGACAGTTCCGAGATATCCGTCTGAGTGACGGCCCAGTCGTGTAAGTAGCTGAAACAATATTTGAATTTTTGTAGGTTGAAAGGTTGCATTGTATATAATATATCATTTTATATTTATTGATGGTTAATTTCGTTGAATAGTTTGGTTTAATTCAACTGAGAATTACAATAAAACCAGTGAGAAGTTTGTGAATGCAGTGATTATTGAAATGGTCGGAAAAATGTTACTGTATGAGGTTCAGGAGCTTGTGCACTTCTCACAGTTTAAACCAAATTCAAATCTTGACCTACAGTTTAAAACAAAAGTTTAAACTACGCTTTGTCAGACTTTTAAACAGTTAGGCTAGGCGTACACCGGTTAGTCAAGGCAAGACAAGACGAGATTAGTCACAGTACTTTACATAGTTGCTTATGAAGCAACACACACCGATTAGTCATTGCATCAGTGTGTGCTGCTTCATAAGCAACTATGTGAATTACTGTGACTAAACGTGACTAATCTCGTATTGTCTTGTCTTGACTAACCGGTGTTCGCCTAGCCTCATGTTGCATACCATAAATACCAAATCGGGCCTTACTCGGATGTAACTGCTTACAAAATTCTTCAAACTTAATTTGTTCGAATCTCATCTCATTATCTTGATTATTAATAAACAACTAATTGATTATTTTTATTAAAATGTATTACTGAATATTTCCAATAATTGTGAATTATACCATTCTTTGTTATATTCGTGGATTGACGATTGCCACTGTAGGGTAAATTGAGAAGTAAATTGTTAATTTCGAAAAATATAATTTTTGAGAATTTTACAAATCAATGAATGATTAAATAGAAATTATAAGATGGTAATAATTTTTTACAAATACATGACTGAATACTTCCACTTGTCAATAATTATACCTTTGTAATATTCGTGGATCAATGATCGTCGCTTTAATAGTAGAAATAATCAGTAAATTTTCAAGTTCGAAACATATAATTGAAAATTTAACAAATCACTTATTGATCAAATACAAATTATTAAAAGGTAACTTCAATAAGTTTTTTACAAATGTATGACTTGATATTTTTACTTATCAATTTTATCTTTTTTCATATTAGTGGATCGATGACTGTCGCTTGTAATATTGTAAGGGTTCGAATTGGGAAGTAAATTTTCAATTTCGAAAAATATAATTAAGAATTTAACAAATCTATTAATGATTGAACAAATAGAAATTATTGAATTATAGTAATTTTTCAATAAGATTTTAATTTTCCAGGAATCCAGACTGTTGTTTGGATATCATGTCTCAATATTGCCTACTGGGAACTAACTATTTGGGCGAACTTCAAAACAATTGTCCGATTGACAAGGACTAGAGCTTGCAGTGAACATCGTGATGGCTTTGGACATTGAGGATCGTGTTACCTGGACTTTAATCCAACATAACAATAAGATCAAGTTGAGCTTGAAAGTTATCGACAGCATACCAATACTGCACAATACGTGATAATCATTTGTGAATGGACTCTTCTTAGGTGGATTTTTGAATTCAATGAGTGGTCGAGAATCTTAGCGTTTAGATTTGATTCAGTGTAATCGAAACTGAGAGACTTAATTGTAAATAATAGAAGGACTATCTTCATGAACCTCAAGTGGAAAATATCTCTATTTACTCAGATTTTTTCATGAATTTAGCAAAATGTGAATCTAGTAGTAATGACAATTTTTATTCTCACTACCAACTTCAAATTCACATTGGCATAACATTCAAACAAAGTTGCCTTCTATTACTGTACACTATTTTCAATAATTTTGTACAATTACTCATGTATAGTAGAAGTTTTTTAATTTGGCGGATGGCGAATGATTGTTGAGAGACTCCATATGATAGTTTCCCCCATTTGTAAACAGTTTATTTATCGTAAACAGAGATGTCATTTCTTGACGTTGCTGATGACCGTAGAGTACAATGGCAAAGAATAATAATATCTATCTATGTATCTAATGCCAAGCGTCAAATTAATTGAATATCACTGTAAGTTCCTTTAACAAGTTGATTTCGGCGTCATTGTCGCTTCGTATTATTACCTTAACTTGTATTAAATTCGCTTCAATTCTTATCTCTTTCTATTAAAATTAAGTTCAGTAGGTACTTTATCACTGCTATAGGCCTATTAATTGAGTTACTCTCAAAGTAGATACGCTCTAATCTCCAATGTTTTTAACTGCAAAAGAAATATATTTTCCCTACTCATCATAATTGAAGAAAATTGTAATAACAGCCTAAAATATTGTCTCTTGTAATATTCTTGAAAGTTACTTACCTGGTGTATGAATAATGAGCAAATTATTATTGAAATTTAATCAATTCAATAACTTTATGTGCTTTATTTGTACTATCTTCAAAGATGACCTGTCAATAGTATAGGTAATTGTTGGAATATTTGTTTTATTATTATGTATAGTTTTCTGTACAGTATGAAATAAAGTTGCATGAAATATACAGCCAACATTATTCTCCACAGTAAAGTGTATCGCTCATGAAATTCTCCAATTTGAGGTAATACGTTTTATTCCAATAATCTGAAACGCTAACGCTGATTCCGTTGTCAAGTTATGTTGATAATTGTGGTTGAAGAATCCATTTATTTCCATCCTTATAATACATTCCATGAATTGAAATTAATATTTTTTTTGTTGACTCCCCTTCACAACCAGCTACTTATTCTTTCCCTGATGCAAAGTTTCCTCCAATACATTTCAAATTAGTGGGTCAACATTATTTTAGTTTGAATCATTTTATTTGTTCGTGCTCTCTTTAATGGTTCTTTTCCACTTTGAATTCTTGTAGGATATTCATTTAATTTGGTGGATGGCGAATAACTTTCATTCTTATGCCCGGTTTTTCAGTCGCTCAATAGACAGTTTATGGATCCAATAACTTTATCGAATCAATAACCATGTGTTTTCAAATGCAAAAAAAAAGTTATTGATTCAATAAGTTTATTGAACGACTGAAAAACCGGGCATTAATAACTCAACATTTAACATTTCTATGGTAACGGGTGATATTCTGTTAAATTTTCTCACATAAATAATGTATATATCATGTAAAAAACATATTTAAAAAGAAATCAACAGAACATCACCCGTTACCATAGAAATTGTAATGAAAGTCATTCGCCATCCGTCAAATCAAATGATTATTACTATTACATAGAATAGCTTTATTCTAGTACATTTTGAGGCATATGAATGTAAATGTAGCAATTTGTATAGGTTTATTCATTTAATTTGGTGGATGGCAAATAACTTTCATCCAACATCTCTATGGTACTGTCGACCTAAGGAATGAACAGAGGTACGGAATGAAGTGTGCGGGAAGCTGTCTCTCTCACACGCTATTCCTCTCTCTCTCTCTCTCTCGCAACAGGTTGATTTCTTTTTTAAATATGTTATATACAGTATTTATGTCAAAAACATCAACCTTTAAGATTTTTGACACGATAACCACTGATATGTGGATATCTTAGCTCAGTGATGATAACTGCTAGTCCACCTTGAATTGTAAAAATAAAACATCTGTAGCCTCGGTTCGTACAATCGTAATATCAATTTTTTGTATCATAGAAATTGCTTGTGAGTTTCAGCATTCTAACCTAGCACTAATTCCCGGGATCATAAATATGACTTTTACAGTAAACTTACAGGAAAGGATAGATGATACTTATAATTTTTTTTCAAATTTTCATAAAAGGAGCCAAGGTGAAAAATTATGTATTTTTGCTAATTCTGTTTGTGTTTTTGGAATATGCCTGGTAAGTTTCAATCTGTCTAGGTCTAGGCCTAATAATTCTAATTCATAATATAGCCTATCATTTTTATAGTTTTCAATTTCCACTGAGTAACAAGTTACAGCATTGTATTTTAGGCTGCAGTTCCATAACTGAGGAACGCTGTTAGCCTAGTATCAATGTTGAAATATCGAATGGTAATTATATAGCGTGTTATAAAGGTCAATTGGTTGGTTTATATAGATTTTATACACCGATAATAGCGTTCCCCATTTATGAAACTGAAACCGTTTTTATTTTATTTATGCATTTATTTTACGCCACTTAGGCCCTATTATTTTGAATTATTTGTTGTGTAATTTCCTATGGGGTGTAGTTTCTGGATCTGAAATGTAATTCAACTCATTTTTTTATTACGATAAAGGATGCTATAGTTGTAAATTGATTCTCTTATTTTGGCATGTTTAATCACTACGCTATAGAGAAACAGGGTACCTATCCTATATAATCTAACTATTATTATTATTAATAGAATTTCAATTAGGGAAGCGGTTGTCCCAGTGGCAGAGGCGAGTCTAATAAGTAAGATTAGATAAGAGACAGCGCCTACCACTCTCGTTGTAACGGTGACCGACTCCTCTAAATAAAAAAATTCGTGAGCTTTAAATCGCTTCCCGGTAGTTCGAAACCTACCTAAAGCTGTAGGTCCATTCATCTCTCAACATCATCCTTTCCATTACCTACGCACAAGCTCATAGCTTATGTGGGCATCATCCCTAGCAAAAAAAAAATATATATATATGTAGCACGCGTAAGTAGTAAGATCCATTGGAAGAACAATTCAAATGTGTACTTATTAACTTATTTGAACTCTATCTAATTTTTTGTATATTTCCGCAGTTAATTGGTGTATTTGCAAATTCTAATGTGGTTCTTGATCCACAATCAAAGAGAAGTCATATTTTATATCGAGAAGCGAAATCTGATCGAGGCAAGTGATTTCTTTCCAAAAATATGAAAAAAATACCTAATTGGAGTTTCATATCTTCATTTAATTTACAATTTGTGTATTTCCCTAATGTTCTAATTTTCAAATTTCCAATATAACTCAGTATTCAACTTGAATCTATACATTTTTTCTAGATTTGATACTGAGCTTTGACACTGAAAATCAATTGAAATTGTTCATCTTTGTTTTGATGGCTACAGTTGGGAGTTCAATGGTAAATTTATATTCATTGTGGTATTTACCTTATCCAATATAATTATAATTTTCATTGATTTATAAGTTTATAAGATGAGGTGGGATTGATTGATATGGATAAGGTACCTCTTAAGAAGTTAATATCTTTATCTGATTCAGTTGAGATTCAATTGTTCGTATGTAATTCTCCATTAGATTACAAAGTACTTTTTAAAAGCAATATACTGTAATATTATTGTAACATCTTTAATAATTTTGTGGCACCTCGTATTTAAGATTAAACAATAAGCACTAATGCCATTAATTGATAAATTATCACTAATTTTAATAAAGACAGTCTAAAATAATTATACAAATGATTAAGAAATCTCGTAGAACTAATTCATGATGAGATTGACTATATAGATGTACGGTAGGTAATAGAAATTGTCAAATTGGTTCCACTGTTGATTTTCAACTATTTTTTTTTCAAGTACATTAGAATTTGACAATATTTTTCTCACTGTCATCCATTCATCATCTATCTTCTTTAAAATACTCTGCATGTGTAGTATATTATAATACATAATAATTATGTGAGTTATCAGTAAGTTCTATCTTACAATTTAGTTATTGTTCAACCTATTCATGTATCTTTCTTGTTCATAGGAAATACCCTGGCTAATGATTCCTTGGTTGAAACACACTGCTGGACAAATGATACAACAGTCTTTTGACCATTTCTATCATTCAAGTAACCCCTATTTCCTGATTTCGTGTACATTGAATGGTAATTTACAGTAGACTTGTGAATTTATATTGGTAGAATACCCGGGATCACCCGCAATACTTTGAAAAACCAAACCTGCACCCTTTTTTGACTTTTCAGAGCACCATAAAGGGTGCATTATCAATGCTATTCATAGTGAATCGTAAAATCTATTCATAATTGCATCATGAAGGCTATTATGTTTGATATTCATATTTGCACTATGATTCAATCATATAAAATATCCTTCATGGTGGAAATATGAATAAGATTCTATGTTGCAAACGTAGGGTCTTTTGCACTACCTCGCATTTCATAAAACCATTATTATTTTTTATTATATAGTATAAAAGTTTTATTTTATGATATAAAGTTCTAAATTTTGTATGTTTCTCATCCTTTTCAGGTATAGTTATAAGGGCAATGTGGTTGAGAATGTTGATTCTGTTTTTGGGTGAATTGACAGTGTATGTCAGAAAGAAAACCGATTCTCAAGAGGTGGTAGTTCAGGAACGTGAACTTGAAATAAAATGAACTTGAAAAATTATGAGTCAAAATTATTCACTAGAAATCATATTGAAATTTTTTTTCAAATCATGGTCCAAGATCTGAAAATGATAATAAAAATGTTTTGATGATTTACTATAATGATAATATTAAAAAAAATGATTTCTCGTTCAATTTCTCCAACTAAACATTTTAGGCCTATACAAATATTGTTGTTGAATTTTGACAGTTTGTGAATCAAAACTAATAGATAAAATAATTCATAACAAAGTACGGACTAGTATTTTCACTTTGGAAAATATAAAATAATATTTTTAAATCAACCCAACGATAAAAAGCCATACGATAAAAAAAAATCAATATGAAACATGCGTAAACCTATTTGAAATTTTCGCGCTCTTTCAAAATGGATAGTTTTAATGCTACAGCATTACAAAAGTTTAATGTGAGAATCTAGTTAATAGGATCATAAAATTTTTTATTGTTCAAGCTTGAATTCCGAGTATTTTTTTGCTGTCAGTGACTTATTATCAGTTCATTATTTAACTGCCATTATTCCACTGTATCGAGTTTTTCATTTTACAATGTTGGTCGCACTGCTTACCAGGTTTCTTCGTGGTGTGCTGATGTGAGGTTGAGTGAATTCACTGGACACTTCGCAACAGACATCACATTACATCATTATTTATTTCGTATTTCCAAATCAACATGTCGGCTGAACATCAGTATTTCTACGAAGATGAGGTTTTCCGCATTAATAAAAAGGGTATTATAGAATTTGGTATGGTTTTAGAAAATTCTGAACTAGTTAGTAGTGACGATGATTCGGACGTTGAAGAAAGTGGAAAAATGAAAAAGGGGCATATTCGAGTTGCGTGGCACCCCACTGGTGTAGAAGAAGTTCTTCCAGAGAAAAAGGTGGGTTATTATCTAAATTCTTGATAACAGTTCTATCAGAATAGATAATTTGCTGACTGTAGTTGAAACTCTTGATTTGATGTTACCAACCTGCTTCAATTCGTCAGACTTCGTAGTCAGCCGGGAATATTGATTTGGAATTTTCCATTCTAGTTCTGCATAAACCGATATTAAATTATTCCCTTCATGGACTTTCCTTGATGAAATAGAATAAGTTTACTGAATCTTTGACATGCATTTATTCACACGAGGAAAAATCCTTTTAGATGGTATAAAATAACACTTGAGAATCAAATCTACAACCATATACTATAAATTCATTCTTGCTCTGAAATTGAATCATATTCGTTTTATTATTATCCCAAAATTTTCTCTGTGAGATACTTGTTTATAGAGGAAGTCCTATTGTATTTATTACATTTTTTATTCTACTGAATATTCTTTTACTTATCTAAAATGATAACTTAACCTAGCCTAGTCTTTGATAACATGTCTCCCAAATGTGATTCACTGAACTTGTTGTGACAGGCTCTACCACAAGATTTCACGAGCTCGATTACTGTTTTTATTGATTTCAGAGAATCTCCTCAATGTAAAAACTTTTTAACGATTTTTTCAACATCAATAATGTTATGAAACTGAACCCAAATACAATACTTGCAATAAGCAATACCTACTAGCAATAAAAATTTTAAAAATGAGGTTTGTGATACTAAAATTTGTTTGCAATCGGTCTCATCCCTGGGATAACTCGCTAAAGGACCTTAAATAGGAGAAAATGATCCTTTAGGAATCAGCTGATAAATTTCCGTCAGCTCTTGATGATGAGATTTGATTAGATTAGATTACTTTATTCATGCAGATAACAATAATTATAACTGCTTAGATTCTAGATTACAGAAGTTGCAAGTATAAGTAATATAATCTTTAGGCTAATTTCATGAATATGACTAATAATTTTTTAACTATATAAGTATTATATGCAATTATGCAATATGATAATGTTAACATAAGTGAGATTTATCTACATGAAACGGCTTTCCATTCTTGGGCCTTTGCACTCCCGAGCAGAGCTTGGTTCCCCGATATTAGAATAACTTGATATATTATGCATTTGTGTGTACAGTTGTATTGTTGTATCTTGTATTCAATGTTGCTTACTGTTCTATAAATTTATGACTATACAATCATACTCAGTCGATGACGGAGATAACTAGTCATTTGTTTCGTTACTCATTAAATACATGTTCCAATGTCTGTAACTCGGTAACAGTCAAGGAGTGTTTGACTAAATTGATTTAAGTTAATTCAACCGTGTCAGGATAAAATTAGTAATTGAACTATTCTGTAGATTTTTGGAATTCATACTGTTGTCTATTTACATTCTCAATTCCTCAAGATTTTTCTAATTAACAATAATGTAACGGTATTCGTTTGACCCGTGGCTGTACCATTACATAATTAAGTTATTACATTAGGCTATTACTGTACTTTTACCCAATAGACTATAGGATCGCATTTCTTGAAAATCGTGTTGCATTTTAAACGCTTGACCATTTAGACTCATTAACGTGGAAACAAACAAGTCATTAAAACTTTTCCTCTATAAACAATTTTTAATGTGAACAAACTAGGTAATCTCTTAGTAGCCCATAGTTTTCTATTATGTGAATCTTCAATGCAAATTATCTGATAATTCTCAATTATGTAGGAGCCTACTTATATGTGACTTGAATGGTTGTTAAAAAGTTGCTTTAAAAAATTGTTTCTTGTCAGAACTTGATCCTTCTCTAATAATAAAAATTATAAAATCCAAATTCATTAAAATTTTGCCAAAAATAGAATTAAATTATTTCAGAATTCATTTAAAATACTAATTCATATTAATTATGAATCTCAATCATAATCAATTGAATATTTATGAAATATTGTACTTCAATTTGTAGGTTGAGTTCAAGGTGTATAGAATGAAAGGTGGACGGAGTGGTGCTGGGAAAGTCATGATAGTGACGTAACTGTAGTCTCAAATTCGAAAGAAAAGCTAATCGCTAGAGGACTGCAGTGATGTCACTATAGTCCGATTCACGTCAAGAAGTCAGTATTGTTTATATGAGGAGCATTGATGCCAAGTTTCATGGAGAGAGAAAGAGAAAACTGCACCAAACCTGTTTGTTGGGACTGTGCGAAAACAATGCACAGTGCGGCAACTATGCACAGTGCGAATAGGATAGAGACATCAGCAACTGCCTTGTGCTGAACAAGGATAGCAAACTCCCATCTAAGCAATGCTGACTTCTTGACGTGAATCGCACTATATCTCGTCTTTCCCATCAAGCCGCTCCACTCCGACCGACCTTTCATCCTACACAGTGGGTTGGATTATGATTTTGTTTAGATATTGGCAATCATTTTGATTTTATTAGATATTCATGAAATAATAAATCTTATAAATTAAAATAAATTCTGTTCTGATGTGTGAATCGTTAGTTATGTTGATTGAATCTCAGTCACGAACCAATTGACTTTATAATTATTTTTGTAAAATTTCTAGGTTGGTTTAGCTGATAGATCTCTGATGCCTGGAGATGTTGTGAGACGTATGATTAAAGGCAAGGACACACAGCGCGGATATTGTCGTGATATCAAGGTCACCGCTTGTCTCCAGGTCCTGGGCACTAAACGTGTCATCATGAACGTCAAAAGTGAGGATCTTGTACCATTGGAGGTGAGTGGTTTTCATCTGTTTCCCCCTTCCATTCTGTCTCTTCCTCCCTCTTTTTCTTTTTTCTCTTCTACTCCCTTACTTACTCTTCCCTTCCTACCTCCTTCCCTCTCCCTTAATGTATTACTTTTGATGTTTTATTTTTAAAATAATTGGTATTTTTCTATTTTAATGCTGAATTATAGCACGATCCATTTAACTTGTCAGAAATCAGCTGTTTTGATAATAATTGAACAGTGACTTCGACATAATAATCAAAAGACTTAAAAGTCTTGAAGACCTCTAAAGTCTTTAAAAGACCTTTTTAAAGAAGACCTTTCAAAGAATAACTTTTTAAAAGACCTTTTCAATAATCTGCGAGATTCAGCATTTGTAGGTTGAGTATTGTGATCATATGCTCGTCGATCATATGTTTTATGACAAGTTAAAAGGATCCTCCTATAATTTTCTCGTTTATGTGTTTCTTGTCAGGAGTTCGCCGCAGACATAGCCGTTTGCCTGGACTCGTGGGTGGGCGGTATCAAGATGGCGCAGTCGAAATTGGTGCTTCAGTTCTCGGACGGGTCCCGTTGTAAAGTGACCGACCCGGAAGAGTTCGGATTCGACGTGTTTGGCGACAATCGTGACTCTGTATGTACTCTGCCCAGAAGTCTTTTAAAAGTAATTCTAATTGACACTGACACTCTTGATTCTGTTCGTAGGAAGTTTAGTTAGCGCTTGAATAGAAGACAGTAGTGTCACCTATTAGCTGAGGCTGCACTGTTGGATGGTTACCTGGATGGTAGATGGTTTATGTATAGGGTATAGCTCATACTACTTCCATTATAATATTGAACATGTGGAAAATGTTCACGACCTTCTTGATAAACAACCATCCACCTGCAGTGCGGCCCACGGTTTAAAGTCTTTTATAAAGTCCTCAATCATCATCCATCCTATTAAAAGCATATGTGGGCAACACCACAGGAAAAAAATAGGGTTGATTTTATCAACCTATCAGTTGTAGAACCTACCATTGTTGAAAACAAAGGTATCATCTATTTATTCTGTTGCCAATGTTCGCAGTTGCGGAGGTCTGCAGAGATCTTTGTAGTATTATTTGAAATTTTCGTTAGTTAATATTATCAATGGCTATACCTTTTATAAGGTTAAGCAATTAATACAACTAATTTTACCTTTCAAATAGAACTACAACTCTATATTTTACTATTTATTTATGCTTATGGCTTTTTTGGCGGAGAGACCCTTTCGGGTGTTCCGCCTCGCCGAATCCAGTTTTCCTCAATGTGAATTATGGAAAACATTATAGGTTAAGTCCAACACTGAATTTTACTGATTCTGAAGCTACGTATTTGCAAAATTATCCCAACTGATTATTATATTAGCTGCCTGGTTCTGCTTGGATGCTCTACCTGTGTTCTTTTGCACCTTTCTTACAGCTTATTGTGTTCTTCCATGTAATCTTCTCTTGTAGATAGCAACTAGAATTTGTATGAGCTCATGATTAATAATTGCAGATAGAATTATAACAAAAAATTATTATGATAATTGATGTTTTAGAAGTTATAGATGTGAAATTGATATCTGTTCAGTTATAACTGAAGTGATCAAGTGTAGTTAGAACTGTTGATACTCAAAACACCATAAAACATTGACATGATTATTAGACTATTATAAACTTTTTTTGAATGAATTCTAAATGTGTAATTTTAATGTTCCTTGGACGAAATTTAATTGTTCAGTTACCTTATATTAATTATTTAATTGGTTAAATAGATGAATAATAGCTCTCGAACCACCTTCAATTATCATCTTATTTCTCTTGGAGATTAACATTGAATATTAATGAATTATTCTTAAAAATCATAGTTATAAGTGACAGTTCATTTTTCAATATAACAAAAATAGTACTAAAGTAACAGTTAATTTTTTGATATAGCAACAATATTACTATATTTTATACCTATAATAAGATTACAAAAACTAGTGAGACAAACACTGACCATAAATTCATCCGAAACAAAAATTATTATCACTGCATTAGTTGAGCGTTCTTTGGGAATAAACTGAATTTGAATTCGATTCTCGTTCATATTGACTGATCGTTAAATTTGTGTGGACAGGGCTGCGAGTTTCCTCACAGAGGCGATTACTACCCGGGTCAGGTGCTGTGGGGCCCACTGCACACACTTCAGGACGCCCAGTGGCTGCATTGCAGCAAAGAACTGCATTCAATGCTCAGCCGGCCCAACAAAACTGTCAAGGTAGGCCCAGTCAGTCCAAATCTCTCGAATTTTCAACTCTATTAGCATTAAAACTTCAACTACTTAATAACTTATTCATATATTTTATCTCTAGAATTTTATACAAAAACACAACTTTATTATACAATATTTATACAAATTTTTATACAAAAATTCAACTCTTTTATTATTAAAGTTCAACTTATTAAAATTAGGCTGTTTATGTATTTTTTCTATAGCAATGATGAAATGTTTTCAATAACTAATCTATAGTTGATGATTCTTGCAATATTTCAATTTTAAAAGCGATATTCTATGCAATTGTGACCAGTTTTTGATCACTTCAAGCTAATTCTTATCAAAACAATCCGAATTTGGATTCAATTGGATTTATTTCCTTCATGACGATAGAAATAAAGATGATCTAGAATATTTTCAGTTTCTCAAAATTAATCAATTTTTCAACTTACAAATGAAAGAACTTTCGCCAATAATAAATTAACAATTATTCAAATTTTTCATCAAAATTGAGGCATTTTTCATCACTTTTACTATTATTTGAATTTTCTGAGGTTATTATTGAATAATATCTGTAACACAAATTGCAAAACTCTTCTAAAAACATACAACTAGCTGATAGTTGAATGATTGTCAATGTTTCTTCCTGAATGAAGTACCTATAATGTTTTATCCAAGAATAATTAAGTTCTGATTAAGGTTAACTTTGTTAACTGTCTTGCTTTTCGAAGTATAGTCATCGCACGATGAGAAAAAAGTTGGTTGGTCAGTGGCATGAAGGTAGAAATGTTACTACACATACGTGACTCTTAGCCCCTGCGCCCACTGAGCAACTGCTATCTGATTTCAGTCAGCAACGCAGCGTTGCCAGATGACTTTGGCTGATAGGTTAGATCACCCGATTACCCGAAAAACAGCCAAATGTCATCTGGCAACATTGGGTTACTGACTGAAATCAGATAGCAGTTGCGAAGTGGGCGCAGGGTCTTAGAATTAAGTTCCATGCACCAACCTTCATAATTCTAAAATGGCGTTTTCTTGGTTGAGCTATCGTCAGTTTTCTATAGTGATATGCTTCACTATCATGTTTGGGGAGTTTACTATTCGTAGTCACATTTATTTGTAACCAGAGAGTAGGCCTATTTTCATATGGAATGTTGGTAGCATTGTAACAGCTGCCTTTTTATATCTCTGTCCATTCTCGGCCAACTTCGTTTTCATCGCGGAATGACTATATCAATTATACACTGTAGGCCATTGCCAATGTTTCTTTGTGAATATACCGGGTGTTTGAAAAAGAACTCCCTAGTTTTAATGTGTCATAGAATCTGTAAAAAGTGATATACACAATTCTAGTTTGTGGTGTTTGATTCAGCAACTCTCAAAGTTTTGTCCCCCTGCAGTTGCCAGACCAGCTTGACCTTGAGACGGCGCCAGGGAACAGTTCCCTACGTTGTGTTCGGGCGTGCAGTGCGGTGCAATGGCTAATCCGCAAAAAGCGCAGTGTGTTATTTGGTTAGTGCAAACTGAGTCTGTTATAACAGTCCAATGTCTTTCCCCAAATGGAAGATATTGAGGAGGAAAAAGGGCTTGTGTTTTTCCAACAAGATGGCGCCCCTCCTCATTACAGTAACCATGTGCGCGCGGCTCTAGACAATCGCTTTCCGGGAAGGTGGATAGGGAGAGCTGGCCCAATTGCTTGGCCACCACGAAGCCCGGACTTAACCCCTCTGGACTTTTTCTTTTGGAGACACATGAAAAATGTTGTGTACAGTGAAAAAATCCGAGACGTAAACCATTTACGGGAATGAATCGTCACAGCGGTTGGGACAGTTACACCTGATAGGTTGGTGAATACATAGCGAGAATTTGAATATCACCTCGACGTGTGCAGGGCAACAAATGGATCCCATGTTGAAGTTTACTGATGTTAAACAAAATTTGAAGTTTCTCTCTTTCACTGTATGTACTTGTTGATATAGTTTTTCATTAATTTACACATTAAATTTATACCTAAAACTAGGGAGTTCTTTTTCAAACACCCTGTACAAGGTTATCATAAAAGAATGGTGCGAAGATTGATTTTCTATAGAAACCAGCGTTCAAGCCGAACAACCTGAATTAGACAGGAATCATGAACTGATTCGCGTCAAATGTTTGTCAGAAAATCGCACCAATTCTATTGAAACCGCACCATTCTTTTATGATAACCCGGTATTGTATTGAACTTTTTCAACTGATTCTTCCATTTGTTTTGCAGGTGATGGTGGAATCGCTGGAAACGAAGTCGGTGACGGTGCACTGGCAGTGTCGCGCCTACTCGAAGGACGGGGAGGGGGGAGGAGGCGGCGGCGGAGAAAGCAAAGAGCAGCCGACCGCGGTCGTGTGCGGCGACAAGCTCAAGCAGATGAAACTGTTGAACGTGTTCGAGCCATGCACGCTGCAGGTTAGTCGCTTTCATTCCAAGATGAACAATTATTTGGCAGATTGCTTAAACAATCAACTTTGCTGGTTTAAAAACATCGTAGTCTATTCTCTTGAATTATTATTCAAGCTCAAACAAATGAAACTGTTGAACGTGTTCGAGCCATGCACGCTGCAGGTTGGTCGCTTTCATTCCAAAATGGAAGATGAACAATTATTTGGCAGATTGCTTAAACAATCAACTTTGCTGGTTTAAACCCATCTTAGTCTATTCTCTTGAATTACTATTCAAGCTCAAACAAATGAAACTGTTGAACGTGTTCGAGCCATGCACGCTGCAGGTTGGTCGCTTTCATTCCAAGATGAACAATTATCTGGCAGATTGCATAAACCTTCAACTTTGCTGGTTTAAAAACATCGTAGTCTATTCTCTTGAATTATTATTCAAATTATTATTCAAGCTCAAAAAAATGAAACTGTTGAACGTGTTCGAGCCATGCACGCTGCAGGTTAGTCGCTTTCATTCCAAGATCAACAATTATTTGGCAGATTGCTTAAACAATCAACTTTGCTGGTTTAAAAACATCGTAGTCTATTCTCTTGAATTATTATTCAAATTATTATTCAAGCTCAAACAAATGAAACTGTTGAACGTGTTCGAGCCATGCACGCTGCAGGTTAGTCGCTTTCATTCCAAGATGAACAATTATTTGGCAGATTGCTCAAACTTTGCTGGTTTAAACCCATCTTAGTCTATTCTCTTGAATTATTATTCAAATTATTATCCAAGCTCACACAACTGCAACTGTTGAACGTGTTCGAGCCATGCACGCTGCAGGTTAGTCGCTTTCATTCCAAGATGAACAATTATTTGGCAGATTGCTCAAACTTTGCTGGTTTAAACCCATCTTAGTCTATTCTCTTGAATTATTATTCAAATTATTATTCAAGCTCAAACAAATGAAACTGTTGAACGTGTTCGAGCCATGCACGCTGCAGGTTAGTCGCTTTCATTCCAAGATGAACAATTATTTGGCAGATTGCTCAAACTTTGCTGGTTTAAACCCATCTTAGTCTATTCTCTTGAATTATTATTCAAATTATTATTCAAGCTCAAAACAAATGAAACTGTTGAACGATGTTCGAGCCATGCACGCTGCAGGTTAGTCGCTTTCATTCCAAGATGAACAATTATTTGGCAGATTGCTCAAACTTTGCTGGTTTAAACCCATCTTAGTCTATTCTCTTGAATTATTATTCAAATTATTATTCAAGCTCAAACAAATGAAACTGTTGAACGTGTTCGAGCCATGCACGCTGCAGGTTAGTCGCTTTCATTCCAAGATGAACAATTATTTGGCAGATTGCTCAAACTTTGCTGGTTTAAACCCATCTTAGTCTATTCTCTTGAATTATTATTCAAATTATTATTCAAGCTCAAACAAATGAATCTGTTTAACGTGTTCTAGCTATGCACGCTGCAGGTTAGTCGCTTCATTCCAAGATGAACAATTATTTGGCAGATTGCTCAAACTTTGCTGGTTTAAACCCATCTTAGTCTATTCTCTTGAATTATTATTCAAATTATTATTCAAGCTCAAACAAATGAAACTGTTGAACGTGTTCGAGCCATGCACGCTGCAGGTTAGTCGCTTTCATTCCAAGATGAACAATTATTTGGCAGATTGCTCAAACTTTGCTGGTTTAAACCCATCTTAGTCTATTCTCTTGAATTATTATTCAAATTATTATTCAAGCTCAAACAAATGAAACTGTTGAACGTGTTCGAGCCATGCACGCTGCAGGCTAGTCGCTTTCATTCCAAGATGAACAATTATTTGGCAGATTGCTCAAACTTTGCTGGTTTAAACCCATCTTAGTCTATTCTCTTGAATTATTATTCAAATTATTATTCAAGCTCAAACAAATGAAACTGTTGAACGTGTTCGAGCCATGCACGCTGCAGGTTGGTCGCTTTCATTCCAAAATGGAAGATGAACAATTATTTGGCAGATTGCTTAAACAATTAACTTTGCTGGCTGTAAAACACCGTAGTCTATTCTCTTGAATTATTATTCAAATTATTATTCAAGCTCAAGCAGATGAAACTGTTGAACGTGTTCGAGCCATGCACGCTGCAGGTTGGTCGCTTTCATTCCAAAATAGAAGATGAACAATTATTTGACAGATTGCTTAAATTTGCTTAAACTTTGCTGGTTTAAAAACATCTTAGTCTATTCTCTTGAATTATTATTCAAATTATTATTCAAGCTCAAACAAATGAAACTGTTGAACGTGTTCGAGCCATGCACGCTGCAGGTTAGTCGCTTTCATTCCAAGATGAACAATTATTTGGCAGATTGCTCAAACTTTGCTGGTTTAAACCCATCTTAGTCTATTCTCTTGAATTATTATTCAAATTATTATTCAAGCTCAAACAAATGAAACTGTTGAACGTGTTCGAGCCATGCACGCTGCAGGTTGGTCGCTTTCATTCCAAGATGAACAATTATTTGGCAGATTTCTCAAGCTACGCTGGCTTACGCCCACCTTAGGCTGATCCCTTGACTTATCCTACACATTGTTATTCAAGCTCAAACAAATGAAACTGTTGAACGTGTTCGAGCCATGCACGCTGCAGGTTAGTCGCTTTCATTCCAAGATGAACAATTATTTGGCAGATTGCTCAAACTTTGCTGGTTTAAACCCATCTTAGTCTATTCTCTTGAATTATTATTCAAATTATTATTCAAGCTCAAACAAATGAAACTGTTGAACGTGTTCGAGCCATGCACGCTGCAGGTTAGTCGCTTTCATTCCAAGATGAACAATTATTTGGCAGATTGCTCAAACTTTGCTGGTTTAAACCCATCTTAGTCTATTCTCTTGAATTATTATTCAAATTATTATTCAAGCTCAAACAAATGAAACTGTTGAACGTGTTCGAGCCATGCACGCTGCAGGTTGGTCGCTTTCATTCCAAAATGGAAGATGAACAATTATTTGGCAGATTGTTAAACAATCAACTTTGCTGGCTTAAAACACCGTAGTCTATTCTCTTGAATTATTATTCAAATTATTATTCAAGCTCAAGCAGATGAAACTGTTGAACGTGTTCGAGCCATGCACGCTGCAGGTTAGTCGCTTTCATTCCAAAATAGAACATGACCAATTATTTGAAAGATTTGCTGATTTAAAACCATATTAGTCTATTCTCTTGAATTATTATTCAAATTATTATTCAAGCTCAAACAAATGAAACTGTTGAACGTGTTCGAGCCATGCACGCTGCAGGTTAGTCGCTTTCATTCCAAGATGAACAATTATTTGGCAGATTGCTCAAACTTTGCTGGTTTAAACCCATCTTAGTCTATTCTCTTGAATTACTATTCAAGCTCAAACAAATGAAACTGTTGAACGTGTTCGAGCCATGCACGCTGCAGGTTAGTAGCTTTCATTCCAAACTAGAAGATGAACAGTTATTTGACAGATTGCTTGAACAATCAACTTTGCTGGCTTAAAAACACCGTAGTCTATTCTCTTGAATTATTATTCAAATTATTATTCAAGCTCAAACAAATGAAACTGTTGAACGTGTTCGAGCCATGCACGCTGCAGGTTGGTCGCTTTCATTCCAAAATAGGAGATAAAAATTATTTGGCAGATTGCGTAAACAATAAACTTTGCTGGTTTAGAAACATCTCAGTCTATTCTCTTGAATTATTATTCAAATTATTATTCAAGCTCAAACAAATGAAACTGTTGAACGTGTTCGAGCCGTGCACGCTGCAGGTTAGTCGCTTTCATTCCAAAATAGGAGATAAAGAATTCTTTGGCAGATTGCTTAAACAATCAACTTTGCTGGTTTAAACCCATCTTAGTCTATTCTCTTGAATTACTATTCAAGCTCAAACAAATGAAACTGTTGAACGTGTTCGAGCCGTGCACGCTGCAGGTTAGTCGCTTTCATACCAAAATAGGAGATAAAACATAATTTGGCAGATTGTTAAAACAATCAACTTTGCTGGTTTAGAAACAACTCAGTCTATTCTCTTGAATTATTATTAAAATTATTATTCAAGCTCAAACAAATGAAACTGTTGAACGTGTTCGAGCCATGCACGCTGCAGGTTAGTAGCTTTCATTCCAAGATGAACAATTATTTGGCAGATTGCTCAAACTTTGCTGGTTTAAACCCATCTTAGTCTATTCTCTTGAATTATTATTCAAATTATTATTCAAGCTCAAACAAATGAAACTGTTGAACGTGTTCGAGCCATGCACGCTGCAGGTTAGTCGCTTTCATTCCAAGATGAACAATTATTTGGCAGATTGCTCAAACTTTGCTGGTTTAAACCCATCTTAGTCTATTCTCTTGAATTATTATTCAAATTATTATTCAAAGCTCAAACAAATGAAACTGTTGAACGTGTTCCGAGCCATGCACGCTGCAGGTTAGTCGCTTTCATTCCAAGATGAACAATTATTTGGCAGATTGCTCAAACTTTGCTGGTTTAAACCCATCTTGGTCTATTCTCTTGAATTATTATTCAAATTATTATTCAAGCTCAAACAAATGAAACTGTTGAACGATGTTCGAGCCATGCACGCTGCAGGTTAGTCGCTTTCATTCCAAGATGAACAATTATTTGACAGATTGCTTAAACTTTGCTGGTTTAAACCCATCTTAGTCTATTCTCTTGAATTATTATTCAAATTATTATTCAAGCTCAAACAAATGAAACTGTTGAACGTGTTCGAAACCATGCACGCTGCAGGTTAGTCGCTTTCATTCCAAGATGAACAATTATTTGGCAGATTGCTCAAACTTTGCTGGTTTAAACCCATCTTAGTCTATTCTCTTGAATTATTATTCAAATTATTATTCAAGCTCAAACAAATGAAACTGTTGAACGTGTTCGAGCCATGCACGCTGCAGGTTAGTCGCTTTCATTCCAAGATGAACAATTATTTGGCAGATTGCTCAAACTTTGCTGGTTTAAAACCATCTTAGTCTATTCTCTTGAATTATTATTCAAATTATTATTCAAGCTCAAACAAATGAAACTGTTGAACGTGTTCGAGCCATGCACGCTGCAGGTTAGTCGCTTTCATTCCAAGATGAACAATTATTTGGCAGATTGCTCAAACTTTGCTGGTTTAAACCCATCTTAGTCTATTCTCTTATTATTCAAATTATTATTCAAGCTCAAACAAATGAAACTGTTGAACGTGTTCGAGCCATGCACGCTGCAGGTTAGTCGCTTTCATTCCAAGATGAACAATTGTTGGCAGATTGCTCAAACTTTGCTGGTTTAAACCCATCTTAGTCTATTCTCTTGAATTATTATTCAAATTGTTTTGGTTTTATCGAGTAACCTCGGAGAACCATTGCATGCTTAAACATTCAACTTTGCTGGTTTAAAACCATCTTAGTCTATTCTCTTGAATTATTATTCAAATTGTTTTTGTTTTATCGAATAACCTCGGAAAACTATTGCATGCTTTCCCCTTCACAACATATTTTAGTTGATTTCTATTAATTTGTATATAGCAGGATCCAATTAACTTGTCATAAATCAACTGATCCAGTAATAATTAAACAGTGATTTCGACACAATAATCAAAAGGCTTGTAAGTCTTAAAGACCTTTAAAGTCTTTAAAAGACCTTTTTAAAAAAGACCTTTCAAAGAATAACTTTTTAAGAGACGTTTTCAATAATCTGCGAGATTATTGTGATCATATGCTCGTCGATCAGCTGATTTATGACAAGTTAATTGGATCCTGCTATACTCTTTGTTGCCTTTTTTTTTTAAATATCCTAGTATATAGGCCTATATCAAAACCCCATGTATATATAATGACATAAACATCATGTTTATAGGCTACTCATGAAGTATTCAATTGAACTTGAAAAGATTGAACTTAAAAAGGCCTAAATTGTTTTTTCATGTTATCGAATAACCTCTAAAACCATTGCATACTTTGTTTATTCCTCTTCACAGCAATTTTTGGTTGGTATAGATTTATTATTTTCTGTACATCTAATCTTTATCTATTTATTCACTGTCCATTACATTTATAAAAACATCTCAGTCTATACTTTTGAATGATTCAAGTGAACTTTGAACTATTTGGAACTAAATTGGTTTTCATGTCATTGAATAACCTCGAAAAACCATTGCATACTTCATTTATCCCTCTTCACAGTATTAATTTAACTATAGTCAAGAATTTTAATAAGATAAATTATTTTGAAATTGAAACCATAAATTCTTGATAGAATTACTTTATGAAAAAGCCATAAAAAGTATATAAATACAAAATAATTGAAATTTTAAAAAGTATCAGTGAAATCTATTACGTTCAACCATAGCCCCCTCTACACTACATGGCCGCGGCCTTCAATGTGACAACCTCGCAGTCCCGGCTGGTTTCATTACAAAATCATACTTTTAAAAAACACTGCAAACACATTACTTATAAAACACATGACCGATTTGCATTGCTCATGCAAGCCGGTGCAGCGACGTTGTCACATTGGAGGCCGCGGCCATGTAGTTTAGAGGAGGCTATGGTTTAACTGTTGAATTTTAGTCGACTAGCCTGTAGACTCGACACAAGATCAGAATTTCACCAATAACTGCTAGTACAAGTAAAATAATCCGAAAACCTATCAGCGTGTGGTTAAATTAAATGCGAGTTGGTAAAGGTTCCAAGCTTGGTGGCTTTAGCTTGCAGGATACCGCGTTGGTACTGGGTTATGTACTCGTTAATTGTGCATGTGCATGCCTATCCCATTGTTAAATTGCTGTTTATTGAAGTTTTTCAGTTTATCAGATACATAATTTGACTCCTAGTGATACCATTGTATGGTATCCCATTAATCAAATCAAATCAAATCGTTTATTGCACAAAAAATATATACAGAATAGAACAAAAAGGAAATTGACAACTTTGTGCTACACGTCGGCAAAAGAAAACTTGTACGCCGACGTGGAGTCTTAATATATCTTATTCACTTGCACATTAATATTAATATATAAAATAATCATAAAATATTATAATATAGGCTTACAATAATTAACATTCAACCAAGTAAATATTCCATTCTAAGAAATGACAATAATTAAAGATATACATAAAGCTGAATTTTAAATTCATACAACATATCAAACCAATATCCAACCAATACAATACAAACCAATAAACCAATATCAAACCAAATCATTAATTGAATAAAACATTATTACAGTATGTTTTTATTTTATTTTCGTGTCGCAGGTTGGTGACAGGAACTTCTACACGCTGCGCGACAGCGACCAGGTGGCGACAAAGGAGCAGTGGCGCAAGGCGCAGAAGGACGCCGTCGTCAACTCGCTGTTCTCGGCCGTCGAGCCGCCCACCTACATTCCGCCCCTCACCCCCCACTACGCGCCCAAGCGCCGCCACAAGCGCCAGGCCAACGCCAATCGCGGCACAGCCCAACATGGTTCGTCAAATCATTTTTCTAGTATAGCAGGATCCAATTAATTTGTTAGAAATCAGCTGTTTCGGTAATAATTAAACAGTGATTTCGACACAATAATCAAAAGGCTTAAAAGTCTTAAAGACCTTTAAAGTAAAGATGGAAGGTAATGAGACATTGCAACTATACAGTTGCTGTTGAATCATAATAATTAATTGAACGAAATTCCTAATTAATGCCATATAATATTCTGAAGACTTCTGTTACTGCAAATATTGACAACAGATTAATAGCTAGTAAGGAAATTCGATGAACGCTACTGCACAAAAAACTTTCTCCCAGCGGGAATCAGAACCCAGCACCTCTGGTAGTCAGGCTGCACCCATTGCTGGGTTCGATTCCTGCACAATGTAACCATCACTAGTAATCTGTTGTCAATATTTGGCGAGGTGGAACCTACCCGTAAGGGTCTCCCCACCGATAAAAAGCCATACGATAAAAAAAAAAATATTTGCAGTAGCAGAAGTCTTCAGAATATTATATGGCATTAATTAGGAATTTCGTTCAATTAATTATTATGACCTTTAAAGTCTTCAAAAGACCTTTTTAAAGACCTTTTCAATTATCTGCGAGATTCAGCATTTGTAGGTTAAGTATTGCGATATTGTTCGTCGAAACATATTATGTTTTCTGACAAGTTAAAAGGATCCTGCTATAGTTTTTCTTTTGGCACATACCGCATCTAAATTGGCTCAATATAACGGTCTCAGTGACTATCATTTGCAAAACTCCTTTAATGTATAAGGATAAGCTTTCATTTTTTTAGTTTGTATTCAGCACATTTTTGAGGTTAAAATACCTATTTTTGCTTGTTCAAAATCAATAGGCTTCTTACTTGATTTGTGAAGATATTGTATTCCAAGTGTACGTTTTTCTGTTTGTTAGATATCGTGCGTTCAGAAAGTCGGAAACGAATACGATGAATACGACCACAATAAGGCCCTTTCGGGTCCTAAATAAAAGAATGTTTAGTATGTAAAATACAATAAAACATCTTACATTTCTATTACTTGAAGTAAAAGAACAAATGGGAAAGTTTCTTTCTCGTTCTTCATAGAGTAGAAATATTGTAGTATGAAAACTGAGAAAAAATTGATAAGTGACAAATGTGACCATGTTGAGAACTACGTATTGAAGAATGGGAAAGTATATAAACTACAATTAAAAGTAAAAGAACAAACGGGAAAGTTTCTTTCTCGTTCTTTATAGAGTTGAAATCTTGTAGTATGAAAACTGAGTAAAAATTTATAAGTGACAAATGTGGCCATGTTCAGAACTACATATTGAAGAATGGGACAGTAAATAAACTACAATTGATTTGTATAAAAACTAACAGTAATTAACATTATCAAGCTCGATATTTCTTGGTAGTGATGATGTATTTTCTGTTTCCAGCGAAATTCCACGAAACCCACGACGACCGAGTATCACTAGCCACAAACAATTCGAGCACAGCAGTTTTGAACCCAAATTCGCAAACATCGGTTGTTATCGACAATGCCACACAGACTATTACTAGTGATGACAGGTGTGATAAAGTGACTGGTGAAAGCACAACGCAGCAACAAGCCAAAGAAGACAAGAAAGAAGACAACATTCCAAGTGCCAATGCCAACACAACGTGTGATAAGACAGAGAAAGGTGATAGTGATCAAACCACAGCCGACTCCAAGTCTGGAGATGCTACACTGCCTCAGATTAAGCTGCCTGCTAACAACTGTACCAAAGGTAAGTCATATTCATTTATTTCTTTCCAAGATTTCACACACATTAATAAGTTCGAACAAACTTACCGTACTAATAATATGTTGATAGATGAATCATTTCCAATCTATAAGTGAAATCTCAATTTTATGAATATGTACTCTCAGCCGCTATTCTAACACATTTTTGAAGACATGTTTCAATCGTTTCAAGTTGGTTTGATATCTTCGATTCCATTAGAACAGGTTGATAGGTTGCAACTATAAACAGAACACAAAACTGATAATTAGTTGAATAGATAATTTAAGTACTAATTAACTAAATTTTCAATGTACAGTTTAGTAATTAGGCTAACTTGATTTTTAATGTACAGTATTATTGTCTACTAAATGTAAGCATTCAAATATTAATGTTTGAGGTCTTTTAAAGTAACAATATTGAATAATCGTGTAAATGGAAATTGAAGCTCTTACAATGATCATTAATGAAGCGTGAATGATGAATGATCATTGTTATTATTGAATAATCATTATTGGAATCCATTAATGAATTATCAATATTGGATTCCAATAAATTTGTAGATTCCTGTTTCTCCAAATTAGATGAATTAGATTCCTTCAGACTTATTCCTTCATTCTTATTTCTTCTAATTACGTGTTATTCTTGTTTTTTCCCAATGATTTCTACATCTCTAAAGCCGTATGTTCAGGATCAAATACCATCCAATAAAATAGCCTTGAATACTGCTACTAACTTAGTGACGTAGCCAGACATGGCAGCTACTCATGATATGGACACCTAGTTTGTGGGTAACCTTACCAAGTCAGCTTAAAATTGTCTGTAATAACTTTCTAATAAACGGTTTTGAATAATTTTTTGAATAACTGATAATTCTAATTGTCCTTAATTGTAATACCTGATTCTCCCCTCGTATAAAATACTTATTTTTTCAAATTATTGTTTTCTTCAATAGTTGCTCATATTTCTTTCAATTTCAATTAAATTCAATTTATATATTTACACACAAACAATTACAAAAAACAAACAACAAAGTACAAATTTGAGATTAATCAAAATACAAACGTAAATAAATACAAGAAGCTAGCCTGGGAGAAGTAGTGTAAAGAAGGAGGGGAATGGAAAGCTCTTCCAACTATGGTTTCCCATGTATTAGGAAGGCGTTAGAAAGGATTAGGTAAGAAGGAACAGGATGTGATTAAGAGATGAGTAACAGTTACCAATAAAGTATTATAGTATTATAACTTATATGATTAAATATGTCGTTTGAAAATGATAATGAATTGATTTTATTGAGTACATTGAATAGAAAATAATATTGAATGGAACTCGAGAACTGAACGTAAATGTAATTAATCGTGGCTATAGTATTCTTATAAGCTTGTCTCGTTCTCCAGGTGACGAATGGGAAACAGACTCCGGTTCGGATGTGGACTACATATCGGACACAGGTTCAAACATGTCGAGCAGTACAGCGAGCTCGTCAGCTGGCTCGACAGCGGGCCGCGGGCTGGCGCAACGCAAGGCGCTCGCGTTGATGACCAAAATGCTGAAGAAGAAAAGTCTGCGTCGTGCCCGCAAGAAGCTGCCTCCCGTTGTCTTGATACCGGGAACCCGGTTGGCCGTAGAAACCCTGTCTACTGCTTCCAGCGCCGATGTGGTCTGGCAGGACGGATCGGTGGAGTATGGCATTCCGTCCACTCAGCTGTATCCGATTCATCATCTCGACGACCAGGAGTTCTTCCCCGGGGACTTTGTGATCGAGAACCATGATGACACGTGTATGAGGGTGTATGGAGTGGTGCAGAGTGTGGACCATGCCGGGCGAACGGCCCGCGTTAACTGGTTCAAAACGTACGCGTCGGCTGATGATCCCAAGTTAGTGCAACTGTTTTTCTAAATTACTAAACTTTTTTCAGGGGCCTGTTTCATGAAGTTTTAGAATCTTGTAAAACATAAAAAAGACCATAGTTAAATATTATCTTCAACCCTTTTCTACATAATGGGCCGTATGAATAAAGTTGAGCACATGCTTATACTTCTAAAAGATTGAGCATATGCTTCATTTTCTATAAATAAAAGCGAGCAAAACCTCATGCTCATGTTCATCCAAAAATTAGTTTGAGCATTTGCTCAAAAATAGAGGTTATGCTCAAAGTTGTATGAATAAACTACGTTAATTGAAATGAGCTGTAAAATTCTAAATGATCTGGAATTCTAACCTTTTACTACAATAACAAAGTAAGATGAATCAGCTGATGAAAAATCTTTAAAATAGATAAGCATTTGCTCCAGATTTCAGAAGCATGAGGTAAGAGTATAAGGTAAAGATTATTCATATAAAATTGAGCAAATGCTTATGGTTCTACCTAATGCTCAGAAGCAAAACCTTATGCTTCATGCTCGTGCTTATGAGCATATGCTCAGTTTTTATTCATACGGCCCAATATGCAGTACAGAGAGTGTACAGTCACAGTGTGACCATTTGTGTGGAGCACTCCATAAAAGTAAATGGAGATCATATCTTTTCCCGCCGCCGCCATACTTTTGCCAAATTTTTGAATTTTGATGTGGGATCACAGGCAAATATGAACCCATTCACTCATTTGTCAAACTTATTCTGAGAGAAACAACATCAAGACTAACTTTTCTACCATTAAAAATAGTCTCTCTACTCTTGGTATTGCTTTAAAAACTTGAAATAATGAAAACTAATTTTGGCAAATGCAAAATGTAGGTTAGAAATGAATTTTATATCTTAACATATGATTTGCTTTTCATTCCAATGCAAATCTTATGGGAATTGGCAAAAGTATGGCGGATTTGTCGGAGCTAACCAATCAAAAGTATGACACTGTGACTATACACTCTCTGTAATATGCAGTATATATAATTTTAGAATTGAAAAAGCTAACCACAAGTAATTTATCGAGTAGAAATGGTTCATAAACAAGCTGAATTGTCAATAAAAAATGCAAATATTAAATAAAATGTTTACAATGAGTTACTACGGCTGATCTGTCTGTTTAGCATGAGTTCGCCATTTCATTCTCCATTCATTCGCTATTTTAAACAAAATTTTAGCTGTGAATAGCACTTTTTATCATTTATAAGTCAATCTCTGGATAACATTACAAACGAGTTAATAATAAAGTTTGATACTTCCTTAATAACTTCCTTTGATGATTTATAAGTCAAATTATCCAAAAATAATGATAAAATGTGACTCGATGGTGGTTGTTATGATAAATAGTTTTGTTTTTACGATTTTTCGCAGTTTTAGTATAGTTGCCTAACCTTGATTTCTGAACCATTCGAATCACGGAGCCTCTAAAACACATATTAGGAGTGAATTTTATATATACTCTTTAGAATTATAGTTTCTTGTTAACGAGTGTTGTAGGTCTAATGAAACAGGCTCAATCTAAATGTTTTTCCCCTCAAGCAAAATGTTTAGCATTTACTTTTACAAATAGAAGACACCGATCTTGTCGTAAGAGGAATAAAAAAGCAAGTTGATGAGTTGAGTTGATTGAACGGTGGCTATATTAGTGTGGGTTTGTGCATGTTCCAGACCCACCCTGTTGCAGAAGAGTGAGGTGAGCGTCTATGACCTGAAGGACCATCCCGACTTCCAGTACAGGCCGGGCACTGTGGTGATCAGGGTGGCCAACTTCGAGGGAGAGGATGCCAACTGTACGGCTGGACAGGTGCTCGATAACTATCCCGAAGGAAGGGTGAGTTAGGCTGATCATTTCCATTTCTTTATCAAAATCTATTGAAATCGATTAAAAATTCGTGGATAGCTATTGAATACATCTTTAGGCTAATCATTTCCATTTGATAAACAAAATCTTTGGAAAAGTCTTTAACTTGATCTTTACTTGATGAATCTTGTCATGATGAGTTTGTATTGTAGTGTTGTTGAATACTGTTGAAATAAATGAATAAGCTTGATAATTTTACTTCTACAGTGTCTGGTGAGATGATGTGGTATCCAAACATAATGAAAACATTAATTTATAATCAAATATAACTCATTTTTTTAACAAAACCCAAAACATGTTCCGGCATTAATGTGTCATCTTAAAGTTTGTGGACCTACAAACTTTTGTACATTGAAGATGGCACAATGGTGCCGAAACACGTTTGTAATTTTGTTCAATAAATGAGTGCTACAAATCAACTACTTATTAGTGTTTTCATTAAACTTTATACTGTAATCGTCTTGAGCTGTTAGTTTGGTTATTGATATAAATTTACATTATTCAGACAGGACCATTAGAGGTGTCTCATACCTCAGCACAAGCTTAGCTTATAGAGGGATTAAATATTTTTTCATTCATGGAAATGCCTATTAATAATATTTTAATGGTTTGTACTTGTATCAATAAATCAATTGAATTAATTTTTACTGTATTATTAAACAAAATTAATTGTTTTCCGAAACTAATAGAAATACAAATTTAAAAATATTTACTGTTATTAATACAAATTATTAGTGGCAAGAAAACATTTGGTATGGAAATTGGCAAGCCATGTAGGCTATCAGAGTAGGTTTCGATTTTCATGAGCGGATTGGTGTCAAGTAAGTCATAGGTGTATTAAGTATTAGATAAGAGCGAATTCCGCTTTATTATTGAAGTTGATATTCATGATTATTAGAGAAGATGTTGATTTTTCATATTATGTCAGAATAAATATTGTAGATGAATCCCATATACAGTATTGCTTGATTGAACCGCGAATTTGTTGTTTTCAGGTGCGTGTTTGGTGGGTTGATGGTCATATATCGATGTGCTGGCCTCAGGATCTTTACAAAGTTGGCGAGTATGACAGCGACGAGGGAGAGTTGTGGGATGATAGCAGCAGCGAAGCATCATGGGAAACTGAGAGTGAAGTCTACTGTATTGCCGATGAATTGTAAGTTATCAAATCCAAGTTACCTTTCCATTTAAAATTGTAAATCTGATGTAATTGTCCTCTGATTGTGCATATGTTTGATGTTTTTTGCGCTTCACAATAACTTTTTCTGCTTCTATAATACCGTATATGATTTGAATTCCTTCAATTTTTATCAATAACTATTAACAAGCCTATCAATGAGTTTGTCTTTTTAAATTTATTGGGCTTGTTTAGCAAGAGTTTTGAAAGTTTCATCTTCCAGTAGCCCTGAATAAGTTTTATTGTTAATTTAATATTGTATTTTGTCTGAATGACTAACTGAAGTATTTGTTTTTCTTGTAATAAAGTGGTGTTTTCAGTCAGAATTCACTGTTAATGGATATGCTTGAATGTAAATAGACTGAGGGAACTTCAGTTACATTTCGAATTCACTATAATTATCATTATTATTGAAAATTAGGATCCTAGGTATGGTGGTAATACTGTACCAGAATTGGTATAAAAAATTGTTATTTGTTATCATATTCTTCTTCAATATTATTCCATTGAATATCAAAGTATATCGCCTCAAGATCGCAAGTTATAAGAGAAAGTGACAAAGTAAAAAATGATCAATGTTTTTATTGAAATGTGTTGATTAAGTTTTCTCCTGTATTTTTGTAGTGTAACTGAAGAAACGGATGCCGACAATTTGAAACCGAAATTGGCTGCCAATATAGAAAAAGCACGCATAGCCATGTCAAGACTGGAAGAGATATTCACGCACAATCCAGCTCTACAGACTACCGATGTCATGAGGAAGCTGTTGGAAGTTTATAAAGATTGCAGGTACGTGTTTTTCCACTATCATTAACTACATAGATCGATGTAATTTTGATGATACTGAAGATTCTAATTCTGATGTCGTACTACATGAACTTTTCAAGGAGTTGGACTTTGTAAATTTATACAAAAGTGTTTTCGAAGTGATTTACATTAATATTATGGAGTGTGTCATCCTTCTTTCTACTGAACTATTGAAAGTTCATCGCACAAATGTATATTTCATAATATTGTTTTTGTCGTAACGTGTAGGTATCTGGATTAGTTTCCTATTTTTCCTTTCCTAGGGCCTGTTGCATGAGAAAATACAAGCTAGTAATACTAGTTGTCACTATGGTAACTTGCCATCTGACAACTATTGTAATATAGTCATTCAATAAATACTAGTTGTCACTATGGTAACTTGCCATCTGACAACTAGTATTACTAGCTTGTATTTTCTCATGCAATAGGCCCCTGGTGGTAAACATTTATTTTGAAGTGTATCATCCCTTTTCTTTCTTAACCACTGAAAGTGTGTTAGCACTTATATTCATTCTCTTATAAATAAAAGAAGATACGGTTGCGTGTGTTTATTGAGGTGCAAGCTAATTTTGTGGATTGTGTTCCGAATAATCTAGAGCTTGAAATTTTGCATACAGCTTAAAATATTAATGTTATGCACCTCAGCCCAAATTTCAATTTTCCTTTAGATATTTCAATTGATGAAATATCACTTCATTTCTAGGCTAAAATACTCTTAGCCATTCATCATGAATGAAACGAGTTTTCTAACCTCTCAATTTTGCTGTAAATGGCGACGTCTTCAACTGACTTCGGCAGTAGGTAGCATTGCTGCCTTCAGAATCTCACGGCTTGAATGGCGTGGGTTCGATCCCAGGCCTGGTCACTTTTTGTGCAAAAAAATTCGAACTGAAATCCATATTATCTTAGCTTTTTTATCGAAATAGAATCAGTTCTTCGTTTGTTTTCAATTATTTATGAAGCATATTGATTTTTACCTTATAAAACAATATCTATTCAATTTTTAGCTCATAATTTTATTTTGATAATTTTCAACTTGATGTAATTAAAATAAACTTTTCGATTTTTTTTACGAATTGCTATACACTATGATATTAGAGTGTTGAAATTACATATTGGGAAATAGTAACTAATCAAACTATTATTTGAATTTGCCAAGTTTAGTGGTCTGATAAAAATTACAAAATTGTTATGGAATTATAACTATTGTTATGGAATAGATGTACGGTACTGAAAATATTGTAAAGATGAAGATTTGTAGTGAAGGAGGAGGTATTCAAGGGGATTTCAGTTGGTTTATAATTTTCGAATTTTAAGAACATTTTTTGTGGCATTGCAAAAGTAATAAGATTAATAACGGGCCTTCTTAAAAAATGCTAACTGCTAACGGGAGTATTGAGCTTACAGGTAACTTACTTGACAAAAGATGAATATGTTTACTGTAAAGTAGCATAAATACTACTTACATTAAGTAAATACAGTTGTGTTAATGTGTTTACCCGTCAAGAATAACATGGAGCCTTTGCCACAATAATACTTCTCTACATCTCCTTCCTAATATTTTTCCCATTAATTTCTGAATTGGTCTAATTTATTACTTTATTGGATGAAATGAATTTCTCAATAATTTTAACTATCTTTCCCTCCCTTATATATATATTCAGTTTTAGCATAGCATTTGGTTATACAATATTTTAAGGCCTAATCCAGAAAAACAGGAATAATAGGCCTATCTTTGATACACATAGTAGAGAAGAAATCAATTTTAGCTTTGTTTTGTGGAGCTCCGTTGCGAAGCACGGGTGGCTTCTAGTTTTATATAAAACATAATTATAAAACTACAACCTAAGTGGAATTAGGTTAAACACGGCGAGGTGGAACAACCTTCGGGTCTCCCCACCGACAAAAGCCATACGCTAAGTAAATAAATCATATATTTTATGTAATTGTTTTTGTCGTATAGGTACCTGGATAAGTTGATGGGCACGTCGTTCTTTCACGAGAGCCACTTCCAGGGTTTGTTGGAGCGCGTGCGCGAGCGTGGCCGTGCGAACGTGGCGCAGCGTGTGGCCGACCAGGTCAGTCGCCTGTTCAATCAGCCCGACAGCCAAACATCTGTGGCGGCTGCTGCCGCTGCTGCTGACTCCAGGCAACCCAGCAACGGTATCAGCAATCATCTGTCTGCAGGTCGGTTATCTGCTGAATATGAAAGTACACTGACATTCATTTAATTTGACGCTTGGCATTAGATGGAATAGAATAGAATGATTGCCTTTTTTTAACCTGGGAGGGCGAAGTTAGGGCGCAGTCGGCCCTCTCTTGAGCCTGGTTTTCATTAGTAGAGTTAGTGGTAGAGTAACTAGCATACTAACTCTACCGTACTAACTCTACTCTACTTACTTGGTACTTGAAAACAAGTACTCTACCATCACTCTACTCTACTATGTACGTTTTCATTGGGAGAGTTCACAAGATAGTTAGTACTTGTCCAGGGAACTCTACCACTAACTCTACTAATGAAAACCAGGCTTGACACTTAACCCTACGGTTAGCTAGAGAGATAATTTCTTGACGTTGCTGATGATGACCGTAGAGTACAATGGCAAAGAAATAACTCTCTATCTATCAATCTATATATCTATCTTATGTCAAGCGTCAAATTAAATTAATATCACTGTAGACTGATAAGTCATAGATTGTTGCTATTTCTTGTAAAATAAGGCTATTGAAAGTAAGGCTAGGGCGTACACCGATTAGTCAAGACAAGACGAGATTAGTCACAGTACTTCACATAGTTGCTTATGAAGCAACACTCACCGATTAGTCATTGCATCGGTGTGTGCTGCTTCATAAGCAACTATGTGAGTTACTGTGACTAATGTCGTCTTGTCTTGAGGTGTACGTCTAACTAGTTCTTTAATGAGTAGAGATTTTCAGCTGATATTATTTTATCACATTAACTTTGACAGGAGAACAAGAGCGAATTGCAAGCTTTATTTCGACAAAATTCTCCGTGGAAAACGCCTATGTGAATTACTGTGACTAAACGTGACTAATCTCGTCTTGTCTTGTCTTGACTAAACGGTGTACGCCTAGCCTAAAGATTTCTCTGTAGGGTGTATAGGGGTGTTTGGAATCTGGGGGTGATTGGGATCAGAAGTTTGAAAAAAGAATGTTTTGCAAAAAAAAAATGAAATTGAGTGATTTCAGAAACCTTAAAACTTGCTCTTTCTATTTATAAAACTCTTGAAAATATAAAGAGTTCTAATATGTTTTATGATTTTTTGAAATTTTGTCTGCAAATCAACCTTTTTTTGTTATTGGTTGGGAATTTTTTTCCGGATGAAAAAAAATTTATTGAAAAATAATGCGTGCTTGAATAAATTTGAAATTAGGAGAGGAGTTTTTATGGATTTATGAAATACTGGAAAGTGAATGAATTGAATTTCTGAATAAATGAATTGAATTTTTCTTGACAGTTCATTAAGATTTTATTGTCTATTACATTAGCAACTCTTATCTGCGCACAGGATTTTTCCTTGCAGGTAAATAGATTTGTAATATTTTGAACATTTGTTTTGCGATTATTATGTGAAAATCTGAATAAAAGTTTTGATTTGATTTGAATTTGTGTAGGTTTCGAAACGGAAACACAGCTGTCAGAGCGCAGTTCGAATTCGGACTCGGGCGTGGTGGACGGATCGCCGCCCAACAACAAAGACATGATGGGCGAATTCCTCACCGAGAACCTGGCCTCGCTCGAGGAGAAGGTGGTCACTGCGGCCAACAACTCGCGCAACGCGGCTGCCAGCAAACACGCCAACAGCGATAGCAACATGAACATCAAACTCATTGCTGCTAGCCAATCGTCCTGTGGTCAGTGTCATTCAAAGTCAAATACTATACTTTATATAAAAATAGATACAGATATTGTTTTTCAGAAGTCAGAATAATTTTATTTCCATATCTTACACATATTATGAATGTTACAGTTTGAAAATATTACAAGTGCAAGTACAAAATTGGAAAAATTATACAATAACATATACATAGTTTCAACATCATGGAAATGTGCCTACTTAGGTATAAAACATGTGCGTAGGCTATATAATATCTGATATAGTATTATATAGCCTACATAGGTATAAAACCTGTGCGTAGGCTATATATAATATCTGATATAATATTATAGCATCATAGGTTAATGCGATTATAAATAATATTGCGTTAGAAACCTTTATCATATTGTCAATTTGATAATGTTTGAATTATTCAAGTTCCGTATAGTATTTTAAGACCAGGCTAAGTATTTTTTGAGTTTGTTTTTATGTACCCCGTAGCAGGCACCATAAGACCGACCAAAGTCCCTCTAATGCCGCTATTAGACTCATGAATAGACTCCCAATTGAAGTGCGGCTACTTGATTATAGGAGGTTCAAACTAGTATTAGAGGAGTTTCTCATAAAGAACCCATTCTACTCCATCAAAGAGTTTATGGGAAAAAATTAATTGTAGGGGATTTTGAAGTGTAGCATAAATATCGCTGTATTATATAATATTGTTGTTGTATTGTCTATATTCCTGTTATTTATTTATTTATTGTAATATAATGACTGGCCTATATGTCAATTTGTGATGTCTTTAATAAAATATTCTATTCTATGTAAAGTTGGAGTTTGTTTCTCATACAGGATGACCATTTATTTACAAAAAGAAACATTTACCTTGGGTTTTATTGTTAATGCATATTTCTTGTGATTCGATGTGTTTCCGATGAGCATTAAAGAAGTTTGAAGTAAATTGATGATTCTATCGGCTTTTTGATTCTCAGATAAAAAGACAGGGGTTTTATTGTTAATGTAATTTTCTTGTTGAATTGATGTGATTCGATGTGTTTTCGATGAGCATTAAAGAAATTTAATGTAAATTGATGATTCTATCGGTTTTTTGATTCTCAGATAAAAAGACAGTCGACCGCGAATCTGTGCCGCAAGTAGTGGAGACCAGCGACAAGGTGGCGGCGACGGCGACAGAAGACGCGGAAAAGTCGCTGGCGACAGGTGACAACATTGGAGAGTCGAACTTGGCCGTGCTGACGGCGGCTTGCGAGTTGGCCGAGCGACTCGGATGCACCAACAGCGCCACTGCGGCTGCGGCAGCTGATAAGAGCTGTTGCGACACGCAGCTGCAGTCGACGGCAGCGGCAAGTGACGCGGATGAGACGCTGGTTGCGACTGATCAACAGACTCCCACTGTGTGCAACTCGCACGTCTGTGTTAAACTGTGCTCGTTGATACTGGCGCAACTGGTGAAGGCGCATACTGAGGTTATGAGGAGGTGAGTAGTGTTCACACGTTGCTAGTAGTAGCATAAATGTTGGTCAACAGGGTGCCAGTGCTTGAATTCCAAGATGTTAAGTGTGTAGGCCTAAAAGTAGTTGATGCAATGTTTTTATTACAGTATTTCCACTTGAAAGTTTTTTTTTTAAATAGTGTTATTAGTATAGATAGTAGAAAATAGTAGAAAAAAGTATAGATAAACAACTCAATAACCAAGCCGAAAGGACAACATGGATCCATGCGAGTCTGATGATAGCCTACACACCAGGTTGAAACGATTGTAACTAGCTATGTAAGTGAAAATAGTGTTATTTCTACTTGAAAGTGTTTTTTTTTTCAAATAGTGAGTATTTTTTTTTTAAGATAAGATAAAGAATTTATTGTTCACTTCAAACGACATAAATCCAATACAATTCAAAAACAAGGTATTTTATCAGTAAAATGAAAATTTAGTAGGCATAGTAATGTAATAATAATAATAATATGATGAATATGATGAGATTTTAGTGTATAAATTATGAACAATAAAAATACTTCTCACAAAGAGCAACGCATTCTGCATTGAGTTGGATACAACATATTATACACAATTGATGTGATTTCGTTGTACAATTGCTGCCTTCAACTAGTAGAGATGAAGATGGAAGAAGAATTAAAGAAAGAAAAGAAAGAAAACACACATACGGTGAGCGACATAGAAGTGGAAATCTCCAAAATTATTATCAAACTTTGTAGATACCAACATTTTTTATACAAAAATTAGTTGATTAATGAAGAATGTTGATTTATCAGTGTAAATCAATGATTTAATCAGGATGTCAAATCTACCAATGTGATGCAGACAATCAACTCAATACCTTGAAGAAGCCTTCCACCTCAACTGGTGAATGATTCCATATCCAAAGCTTTGTTTTACGCATGAAATGCTGATAGTTATTAATCCGTCTCAACTATTTCATTTATTCTGATGAAAATGTTTCATAGGTATGGCGGCAACACGACAGGCGGTATGACGCTGAGCGACGCGGCTAACACGGTGTCACCGGCAGGTAGCAGCGATCGAGACGCGGCAGACGTGCCGCAGACACCCGACGAACTGGTCGCAGACGCTACCGTAGCCGCAGAAGCAGCGAAGGATGAAAGTGAAGTGGCCGCTACTGGCACGGGTGCCACAAGCGACAGTGGCGCTGCTACGCTGTCACCTTGCACAACGCCTGTCAAGGTATGCATCAACCTATTAAGGTTATTCTTATAATTACTTGGGGGTTTGTATTTGATTCCAGAGTATTTTCCAACCAAAGTAATCTATTCACCGTTGTTTCTCCTTCAATTTTCAAAATAATACTTGAAGAATTGGCTATTTGAGGTCGTCGGAGGGAGTCTCGTTGATTTGGTTGATTTGTCCTTTTTCGTCTCTCTCCTTTTCCTTACGTTCCCCTTTTTCGTACTTGGAACATCCTTTTCACTCATTCAATATGCTATCGTATCTTATAACTTCCAGATATTAATTTGAAATTTACTTCGATGTTTCTTTATTTTTACCCTTATCATTTATTCCTCAAAATTTTTTCTTCTGATGTAAGAAATTCTTCTGATGGAGGATTACCGTACTCGAAATCCTTCAAATTCTCCAATATTATAATCGAAATGAAAATAAATACTATTTAAATAGTAGAATTGACAAAATCATTGTGTTTTCATTTTAATTATTCGATTCCCGCACGGGGAAAAGTTTTTTGTGCAGCAGCGTTCATCGAATTTCCTTACTAGCTATCATTCTGTTGTCAATATTTGCAGTAGCAGAAGTCTTCAGAATATTATATGGCATTAATTAGGAATTTCGTTCAATTAATTATTATGAAACGGTTCTACAGTATCAATAGTTACTCTTTAGAATTTCTCTAATATTATATGTAACGCATATCTCAACTCGAGCTTACGCACAGGCAATTTTTGCCCATGTAGGCTCTTTTGTATTATGAAGTATAGGCTCTCTCAGTCTGAAGAATATTTAATATTATTTGCACTATTGATGATTCTTATACTAATTCTATTATTTTTATATGATTTTTAAATATTTGTACCATATAATTTGTTGTTTATAAGAAGGAAAATAAAATGGTTTTGATTTATTGATTGAGGTAAACTTCAACGAGGATAGGAAAGTTGTATGGAGCGGTGATAAGCCGTTTTTGGAGTCTGCGCGTGTCTTTGTCAAAAAAAGTGAAGTGGATGCTGCTGATTTTGATAGTAGTTATGCCAACCGCTATGATACCAGTGACACCGGACCGCCTGCTAAGCTAAACTTCAACAAGAATAGGATTGTTTTATGGAGAGGATATAAGAAGCCTGCGCTCATAACTATCTGCGCAGAGGCATCGGATGAAGAATCGGTATGATAAAAGAACATTGTCGTCTACACGTCACGTATCCACACGCATGGTATTGATAATATTACATTGATTTCAACTCTTTTCTAAAGCCAGATCCAAACGCTGTGATAGATTGTACCGATCTGATTTTTCAAACAAATTGATGCGATAAAGTTGTGAAATTTGTGATCCATTACGAATTGCGAAGTTTCTATTCACAAATAAAATGTTGTCTGCCTGTCGTGAATTCTACTGATGAATCTATAGTGATGCGATAAATTGGTCATCGATTTTCTGTCCAAACGCAACAATCAGATCGGTTCAAATTATTTTTAGGTCAATTTTTCCGGTTCATTTTTTTTAGGTCCAGCGTTTGGACCTGGCATGACTGAAATGGCTCCGCGGGCAAGTTTTGGAGACCGTGTCAAATAGGATAGAATGACTGTTCTTTGTAAAATTTAATTTGAAGAATTACTAGTTGAATTCCTTAGATCAATGGTTGAAGAATTTTAACTATATTATCTCGGATCATGTGGACGGATAATTATTTGGACGGATGTGGCGAATTGTAAACAAGTGATACAGTCCGGTTTAAGATCTTCTCATATGTTTTTTGTGCTCTAGAGAATTATTCATTTTTTGTCCTCTTCTGTCATCCATTTTCTAATCCTCGTCTTTTTCATTTCTTTACTATTTCTTCTTTCCTCCCCTCTTTTACCTTTAATCAAATTAATATTTAATACTGTAATAATATCTCATATTTCTATTTGATCTTGGAAATAGTTTAAGTCGAATCAGTTCAATCAAGTTACATAATAAAATTGTTGTCTGATGTGCTGTTATCTTATCATTATATTGTTTACTTAGTTTATTATGTATGTAATTAATTTCAAGATGTATTTTGTATTGTTTTTTGTGCAATGGGTCTCTTCAGACCTAGTACAAATAATAAATAAATCAATCAATCTTCTTCTTCTTCATCATCTTCTTCCACTTATTGATTCTTAAATTTTCTCATCTTCCTATAATATCACTTATATGCTATCATTATCACAACTAATAACATTTTGTAAATATTAATATTAACCTTATTTTAGAATACATTATTCATCAAAATTCGGCAGAGAAACACTTTTGGGCTGAACTTGTTTTTTACGCTTTCTTTTTCTCATATCTGTAGCCAGTTATTGTTAATTTTTTTCTCTGTCCCTTTTATGACGTCTTTTGCATGTCTGGGTTTTGCCGGGGATCCAAGCACCGCAGTTCATGCTGTGTTAAGATCTATCTTCTTTTAATGACTGAGTTATTGAAATAAATAGTTTTAAACTAGGCCTACATTGATCATTCTACATTTAAGGTAGAGTAATAAATATGCCTCTGAACTCCCCCCTAAACACAGAAGTAGTCTTGTAGGGGGATTCCTCATAATATATATTTTTAAATGCATATAATCATCTTTTTTGTGTTGTAATATTTTGGGAAAAACAAACACAGAAGTATTCTTGTAGGGGGATTCCTCATAATATATATTTTTAAATGCATATATCATCTTTTTTGTGTTGTAATATTTTGGGAATACATTGATTTTTAAATTGAATTTCTCCCCCAATCATATTTCAATTATTCGTGCTTGTATCAATAAATGAATTGAATCAATCTCTGAATTACAGTATTTAAATTAATGAATATAAATGTTATAAACACTTCATGGGTTTTTGCCACCGCCTACAAGTTTTATAAGAAAATTCATATTTTAATTCAACTAATTATCGAATCTCAAGGAGATGAATACTTGAAAATTAATAACTTAGGAATAAAATCCCCCAAAAATTGCAAATTTTTCACTGAACATTATGGAGTTACAATTTTATTCTCAATTTCTAAATTCATGAATACTATGAAAATTAATAATTCTGCAAAACAAAAATTGCAAATTTTCTTGACAGGATAGATTAACAATTTGGACATATTTGAATTTTGTCTAATTTGAATTGTATTCATGAGAAGCGTAATCGTATAACGTATTGTTGATCATCAATTTTTTTTTCTTTTTGACAATTTATTGTTCGAATAATGCATGTTGAAAATGACAATAAATAATATTAATTTAATTCGTTTATAGGAAAGTGAGCCAGTGATTGCGCAGAGCAGTTTCAATAACTTGCAGAAAGAGGGCGAGGGCTTTTCGATAGTGGAGACTGCGCCCAACAGTCACAAGTTCAAGCTGACCATGTTTCTGCCCAACGATCAGAAGACGTTCTTCAAAACGGTGCGCAACGAGATCAAACTGCTGCGAACCTCACTGCCGCAGGGCATCTGGGTCAAGGGATTCGAGGATAGGATGGTCAGTTTGCTAATATCACTCTCAAGATTAATGCTAACGTTGAAGATTCAAAATGAGATTTTGATCCAGGGCTTCTAAATTCAAATTCAAATAATCTTTATCCAGTAAAGTTGTATTAACAAGAGTATACGCTCAACAACATTGAAAGTGTCACAAATATAATATAACATGCTGAAATATTCATTAAGGTGATAAATTGAAGGGAGGAGACATAAAAAGGAAGAGATCATAAAAATGAAGAATACGAGAAAATTGTCTATTGACAATTAACAACGCAGATTTTTAAATTCTGTCCATCTACGATCTAGATTCCGTACGAGAAAATTGTCTATTGACAATTAACAACGCAGATTTTTAAATTCTGTCCATCTACGATCTAGATTCCGTACTGATTCTTAGAAGTGTGTTTTGATTACAATTGATTTCCATTCAGCTCGGTTCAAATTTAAAATTTCACTTGAAATTTTTATTTTCCAATTTTTGTGTATGCACTCTATCTCGCCGTTACCCACTCGCAGTTACCGCTATTCCCATTACCCATGCACAAGCTTAGAGCTTATGTGGGCATCATCCCTAGCAAAAAATCTTATCTCTTCAATTGGTGCTATGTAATGCAATCATCTTCCTTTATGAATATTCTGTTAAGGATCAAAAAGCCCCTCCGCAGTGAAATGTACAAAGAAACACTCCATCATTCGAAAACTAGTTACTTAAAGTTATTAAAATTAACTGTAAATGTTGAAAGTTGTTGAGCACCTTGTTTTTGAGCACTAAACAATTGAATTTGTGTACCGATTCTAACCAGTACACAATACACCACCACTGCGGAAAGACTTCACCTTATCTCAAATCAATTTGAGATTCCTCTTTATCAAAAATGTATGGTATTAGGCTAGGCGTACACCGGTTAGTCAAGACAAGACAAGACGAGATTAGTCACGGTACTTCACATAGTTTTTTATGAAGTGTGTGCTGCTTCATAAGCAACTATATGAATTACTGTGACTAAACGGTACTAATCTTTTCTTGTCTTGTCTTGACCAACCGGTGTACGCCTAGCCTTATGGTGCAGGTGTAAAAGTTCATTTTTCCATTAATTCCATATGAAAAATATAAATAGTAGCCTCCTTAAAATACAATACTTATTTTGTTCTCTAGGTTAACGTTTGTTAGATGTTTAGGTTTAATAGTATAGCAGGATTAATTTAACTTGTCAGAAAACAGCTGTTTCGGCAATAAGTAAACAGTGATTTTGACACAATAATCCAAAGGATTAAAAGTCTTAAAGACATTTAAAGTCTTTAAAAGAATTTTTAAAAGAAGACTTTAAAAGAAGACCTTTCAAAGAATACCTTTTCAATAATCTGCGAGATTCGGCATTTGTATAGCGCGATCCATTTAACTTTTCAGAAATCAGCTGATTTGGTAATAATTAAACAGTGACTTCGACACAATAATAGACTTGTCTTGACTTAGTCATTTTAAAGCTTTAAAGACCTTTTTAAAAGACATTTTTAAAGAAGATCTTTTCAATAATCTGCGAGATTCGGCATTTGTAGGTTAAGTATTGTGATATTGAATGTCGAAACAGCTGTTTTCTGACAAGTTAATTATTGATCCTGCTATACTCCAGCTACTATGTTTTTGTTCTCTAGGTTGATGCTAGGTAGGTGTGTTTTGTTCATTCGATGTATTTGGTTTTATTTAGATATGTACATTTTGTTGGCAATAAAGTCAGTTTATTTGTTATCAATTTTCCCAGGATCTGTACTCTGTGATGATAAGGGGCCCCGAAAAGACGCCCTACGAGGATGGCCTGTTCTTCTTCGACTTCCAGCTGTCGGCTGATTACCCGAAAGCGCCGCCGCTCTGTCACTACGTCAGCTACTGCAGCGACCGACTCAATCCGAACCTCTACGAGGACGGCAAGGTGTGCGTGTCTCTGCTGGGCACGTGGAGCGGAAAAGGAACCGAGGTGTGGACGCTAACCTCCAATCTGCTGCAAGTTATTGTCTCAATTCAAGGTGGGTGATCGCAATTTGTGTTTACCTACAAAACTTTTAGGAAAATTGTGTGTACACAGTTAATCTACTGAAAGTTTTGAAAAAAAAATGTTTTTCTTGCTTATTGTGTTATTTCTGGAAAAAGAATTTATAGATACTGTAGGATAGGTGTACTAAGGAGAAGAAGAAGGAGATGAAGAATGAGAAGAAGAAGGAGGAGAAGATAAAGAAGGAGAACAAGAAAAAGAAGGATGGTATGAAGGAGAAGAAGGAGGAGAAGATTTTGATTAAGAAGGAGGAGAAGAAGAAGAAGAAGAAGAAGAAGAAGGAGGAGGAGGAGATGAAGAATAAGAAGAAGAAGGAGGAGATGAAAAATGAGAAGAAGAAGAAGGAGGAGAGATGAAGAAGAAGAAGGATGAGATGAAGAATGAGAAGGAGGAGATTAAGAATGAGAAGAAAAAGATGAAAAAGGAGATGAAGCAGGAGGAGGAGAAGAGGGTGAATAAGAAGGGAAAGGATAGAAGGAGATGAACAATGAAAAGGAGGAGGAGGAGGAGGAGAAGAAGAAGAAGAATGATAAGGAGATCAAGAATGAGAAGAAGGAGGAGAAGAAGAAGTATAAGAATGAGATGAAGAATGAGAAGGAGGAGATTAAGAATGAGATGAAGAAGAAGATGAAAAAGGAGAAGAAGCAGGAGGAGGAGAAGAGGGAGAATAAGAAGAGAAAGGATAGAAGGAGATGAACAATGAGAAGGAGGAGGAGAAGAAGAAGAATAAAGAGAAATAGAACGAGAAGGAGAAGAAAAAGGAGATGATGGAGAAAATGAAGGACATGGAGAAGAAGGGGAAGATGAAGAAGAAGGAGGAGAGAAAAAAGAGGAGAAGGAGACTGAGTAGGAGGTGGTGGATGGGGGAGGGGGAGGATTGGAAACTATTTCAAGTAGTTCAATAGTCGCATTTTTTGCGACCTGGGATGTCCTAGTTTATTTGAATTTATCTTTCCTTGCACATGGATCTTTCCACGCAAATTTTTCATTGGGGAGATGTTTTTCATATATTTTCAGTATTGTGTGTTCTAATAATATGTCATTTACTTTGAATTAAGTTGTCTTTTTCATTTCAATATTTTCTATTATTACCATACTTGGAAGAAAAGGTTTACTGAGATCAAATATAAATTAGAAATGAAGTGTTTTAATTGTGATAAATTGTTTAAATTTTATAAACGACTTGATTTAAGGATACAAACTCTAGTATCACATTTATTATTGTCTCTGTATTTTAATGGTAGATCATATCTCTTATCCTTTGATTAATATCTCGTTTTTTACAGGTTTAATATTGGTTAGTGAGCCTTACTTCAACGAAGCGGGCTACGAAAAGCAAAAGGGAAGCCAGCAAGGCCGCGAGAACTCGAGGATGTACAATGAAATGGTGGTGCTAAAACTTGTACAGTCCATGACAAAACTCATCCAACATCCTCCGCCTATTTTCAAAGAGCAGATTACCGAGCATTTCACTAAGAATGCGCCCAAGTAAGTTGTTCATCGAAAATATTCAGTTTATCTATTGTTTTAATGTTTGAATATTAGTGATTCATATTGCTTTTCCTCATTTTTTTATACGATATCGATATCTCACTAGAATTGCGTTATTCAGTCAATTTTTACTTTGTTACAACAAAATCACTGCGGTCTTGAAATTGGGTGTGAAACATCTACAATGGTAAAATATAAATAGCTCATCTTGAACTTGAGTGGGAAATATTCGAAATTGAAAAATATTATTTTTATCTTCCTAATACGTATGAAATCTAATGCCTTGTTTACACGTTTCCAATGGCAAATGTCAGTGTGAACCACACAGTCAGTGTGAATCTCTCATTTGAGATTCCAGTCTACTGGGAAACACTGTCAAAATCAGTTTTTGCCAGTAGACTTGCCAATGGCAATGTAATCGAGACATAAATCAACCTTGATTGTTTTTCAAATGCTTTTAGTCATCATTTACATGAGGTAGCTTGTTGTTACTGTAACTTTTTTTATTTCGAGTCTTCTGATAATTTCATGTATTTGATTTCAGATTGATTAGTCGTTTGAACTCATGGTTGGAAGTTTCGGAAAGGTACAACGATTCACATCCACTATCACCCACAACTCCTAATTCTTTCAAGGAGATTCACAGTACCAGTAAGTGTCTTTTCTTGCATTTATTACATTTTCTCTGTTATTTGCAATATCTCGTTTTCAAGAAGAGTATAACATTCCCTATGTCCACACTTGGTCGATTTTTGTCTGCTTTTCGATTTTCGTCATAGCGCGTGATGTGCAGCATTCGTTTTCCCGTCCAATTTCATTAGGATGCGTAAAGCGCAAGACGAACAGTAAGACGACAAGCATGACGAAACGAAAATCGATAAGGTGTGGACATAGCTATTCAATGGTAACGTTAATGTCTTGGAATTAGTATGCCTTTTTGTAGCTTATTTAGAACTCTTACTACATCTTATAAAAGAGTAAATCTACATCTTATGTGAGAATGAATATCTTACTCCTGACTAGTTTAATGAATTTTAATTGAATGTCTCCTACGAATAACGTTCTAAGCGACAAAAACAAAGTTTCGAGTAATCATGCAAAGAAAGTTGCCATCTATGATCTCATTGTTATTCATAGTATTTCCATGTTGAGAATTTTTCTATTCAATAGATGTTACAAGTATGTGTAAGATTAATCTAAATTCTATTTAAACTAACATTTATGCATGTTATACCTATTTATTACGTTTTTTAAGGGGTAAAACGTTCTAACTGACAGGTGTTTGAAACGTTTTTCCACGGATCTCCCCTAAAGCTCGGGACAAAGAACCTAAATTAGACAGGAATCATGAACTGATTTGCGTCAAATGTTTGTCAGAAAATCGCACCATTCTTTTATGATAACCCGGTATTGTAGTCATTTTTATTCACTATAAAATCAATTGATAATAAAAAATGTAAATTGATCAATTTGTTGGTTTCTTTCTGTTGCAGATGAAACAATACCTCTGCCCGAGTTCCCGCTCATTCCAGCATCGAAAGGCTTCTGTCTGACGCTGCGCAAATGGCTGGCCACCTTCACAGACACGCTGGCGCAATCTCTGAACGACACCGAACGCCAAAACTCAACAGCCGAAGTCGATAACTGCAGTTAGTGCAGCCGTTAGTGTAGTCTAGCCTTATTACGAAATTGAAATTATTCGATTATTCCTACTCAATTACCCCCCACATAGTACAACACAAAGTTCCCCCTTCTACTCGTAGTACAATAGAATTTGTACTGATAGGCGCGCTTTATGAGAAAAGGACAGTTCATTAAAATCAGTCGATTGCAAAGTTTTAGAAAAAGGTTTCTCGTGTTCTGTCTCGTACTGACAGTATTTGAAATCAGTTGGCGGTGTTTAAGAACAATGTTTTCAGTTTTCTGTCTAGTGTGGATATTCTATGAGAAAATGGACTGATTTGTTTTTCAAGATTGTAAGTATACACCATCACAAGATTGGGAATCGTTTGTGGTTGGGTTTTAGTGATATTTGTAGTTTTGTATGAAAGTAAAGTGATGCGAATGGTTGTTGTTGGTTGAAATTTTGAAATCTAGAGTTTGGATTAAGTTATAGCTTTAATACAACCTGATACAACGTAGTTGTGTTGTGGTTGGGAAAGAAATGAATTCAAGATTGATTTACAGAAAATCTATAAATAATGAATCTTGCGTGTTTCATTGGAAAAAGGATAGCAGAATTGTTATTAAAAAAAAAAAACTGGAGATCTGGTTGATTCATTGTTTAAAAATTAGTAGTTAAGAATATCAATAGCTTTCGGATTGAATCGTAGCTTTAAGAAACTATTTTTGAACAACTCAGTTGTGTTAATTGGCGAAAGAAGAATGAATTTATTATGGTTTCTGTTAGTGATATCATCCCCAAAATGGCTGTTACCTAGTTTTTTTTCAAAAACTAAAAGGTCTTAATTGATGTTGTTTATAAAATATTTTTCAATTTTTTTTGTCTTAGTTTATTGTTTCACTGGTGAAAAAGTAATAATAAGTGTTGCTTTCGGTTACAGAGAATTACAAAACACTGCTTTTCAATGTATTCTGTATGAAATAGGAAATTTTGTGTTGAAGCAATAATTATTTATTCCAGAAATAAAGTTATTTGAGATACGTCATTCAGTCGTTGGAAAAATTCTGAATTTCAAGGGTAATTGTCTGGAATGTAATGGAAAGAACTTGACTTTGCCAGTAGGCTTTGTATGGGTTTAATGCTCGGTTTTTCAGTTCAATAAATTTATTGAACCAATAAATTTTTTTTTGAATTTGAAAACACATAGTTATTGATTCAATACTGCTATTGGATCCATAAACTGTTTATTGAACAACTACAAAACCGGGCATTAGAGTTATTTTTGTTGTGTATGGAAGTAGAGTGGTTGCAACAAAATTTGATACTTCTAGAAAAAGTTTTGTGTAAATGAAGAGAGTATAATATTGCAACGAATGTTTGTTTTAAATAAATAATGATAATAACAAAAAAATTATCAATTCAATTGGTGCAATGCTGTTGCAAGCTGTGATTAGGAAATTAAACACCTGTACTACTGTCTTTAATGAACAACCTGCCCCTTGATGATAGTATTCAGTTCCTTCGGTTTATGTTATAGAAGATAATATAATGGAAAACTATTCATCTTGTAGGGAAAAATAATATTGGAAGCGATGCTTTGTAGTCGCGACTTGTATGTTACTGTTATCAGTTATTAAATTTATTGTTTGTTCAAATAATACTTAGATAGATAATAATTAAATTAACAAGCACATAGAGTTTGTTAGCCTCTGTACTATACAATAATATTTGAGAGTTCATTCCTGCTATATTTTTATCATAATATATTTGTGAATCTCAAATTCATCTTTTGGCTCTTACTCTATAATAATATTTATGCAATTGTATTATGATTATTTTTGTCAATAGCTATGTAAAATTGATCGGTACATAAACATATTTATCTATGAGATTGTGAAAATCACAACTGTATGAATACATTATTTAAGACGGGTTATTATGCATTGTTAAGTTGAATTCATCATGATCATCTCCTCGAAATCATCTTGAACATCGATCAATTATTATAAATCATCTTAGTTGAATTACACGAGATATTTTATTTATTAACTGGCTTTTTCAATATCCTCTCTAATTTATTTAGGTGACCCCAGATGATGAACAAACCAATTTTTTGGTATAGTAGTAATTTCAGCGAATACATTGAATGAATTTCTTGACATGAATCTGGTTTGATACCCGAGGTAGATTGGATCAATCTTAGGCTTCTGAATCTTCGTGAATTATAATTTTATGGTTTCTTACAATCTTTTAATACTGTTATTCATAATAATCTACGGCGCTTTTTCTAGTAGCATAAATCTTTGAATGAGTTTTAAAGAAAACTTCTTGCTTTAAGAATAGTTTTCTTTCCTGACGCTGGATAATATTTTGCTTTAACAGAACTTGGTCTTTTGATGATTCCCCAGTCTATCGACTGAAGTAGTGAAGACACTAAGGGCCGGTTCATGAGCTCGGGATCTAGCCAAGTCTTAGACTAAAACGGGTGGCAACGGTAGCCTCAAAACTATGTACTAAGGGCTCTATGCTGCTAACCCACTAACCTATCGAGACAAACGTTTGTCGATGCTACGGCAGCCACTCGTTTTAGTCTAGGACTTGGCTAAATCCCGAGCTCATGAACCTGCCCTAAAACTTTCCTATACGTCTCCTAGCCTTTATCACAATCAAGGACCTGTTTCATAACTTTAGAAGTCCTGTAAAACAAGAGTTAACTATTTAAAGATACTAACACTAGTGTACACTAGGCAAGGGTAGCAGAACATCCTACATAATCAACAGTACAATTCTAATGATTGGCCATCTCGAATTCGTTTGTTTCTGTAATATCAGGACTTCTGATAAACTAAAACAAAAATAATGAGGAGCAGAATGTTAATTTAATATGAAGACTCTTGCTTTTGCATCTACTCTCCGCCAATAAGTTGGCTCTATACTTGACTATATTTTATTAATACTCTTAGTTAAACCAAAAACAATTTAACTACTTAATATAGACAGAAATATAGTTAATATTGTTTTTGGTTATACTTAACTCCATTAATATTATTTGTTACAAATTTTCATGTAACAGACCCCAGGTACAAACCACAGTGAAAAACGTCGATCTACTTCAAACGTTTTATTTTCTTAGAAACCTTTGTACATAATTTGATACAAATAGATGTTCACAATAAATACTAGATCGATAGGATAGAGAGAGGCCGTATAAAAGGTAACACATAGTTAAAGCTTAGGTTATGTTGGTAACTTGTAATAAGCGCGCTGGGGGGAAGAGTCGATTCGTTATCAGTAGATGTAACCTCCGTCGGCAGAGGTTTGCTGTTGACCTCCCCGTTGAGGAGCTCCGTAACTGGAAGAGGGACGACCTCCGCCCCCTCCGAAACCTCCCTGGCTACCTCCTCCGAAACCTCCCTGACCTCGGCCTCCCGAATTGTAGTTGCCGCCCCCCTGTGGCGCCCCGTAACTGCTGGAAGGTCGGCCACCGGATGATCCCGGGGGCAGGTAGGATCCGCCCGGACTGCCTCCACCGAAACTCTGACCGCCTCCCGGTGCACCGTAGGATCCGGAAGGTTGGCCGCCCCCGAAGCCGCCTCCACCGCCGCTAGATGAGTCGTAGGAACTCGATGGTCGGCCGACCGATGCTCCTGGGGAAAGAGGATTTTTGACATTTCTCTAAAATGCGCATAGACGTACATTCATTTTTACTGGAATACTGATGGCTATTATCATCGTATATGGCTTTAATTATTTTTATCTATTTATTTATTTATTTATTTATTTATTTATTTATTTATTTATTTATTTATTTATTTATTTATTTATTTATTTATTTATTTATTTATTTATTCATATATTATTTTATTTATTTATTTATTGTCTTTCAAAATACAAGGCGAAGTTAGGACTCGCAGGTCCTCTCTTACACTTAACCTTAGAGGAATTATTGGTAAAGAGACCAATGGGAATTTGCTAAACTAATAGGTTATAGTTAGTTTTTCACTTCTTGCAATTAGAAGTCCACACCTTCAATGTCCCTATTCTGTTTTAATTGTTACGGAATTGAAGTCGTCAGAATCTCCAGAAACTTTCTCAGATCAGTTCTAGGTGTTATTATCAAATTTTAAACATTATCAAATTACTCATAGAGAAAATACTCTTTAAGATAGAACGGATAGATAAATTAAGTTGATTGCTTATTGTCTGTTATGAGTAATCCGTCCAAATGGTCCAAGAAATGTTTTGTTACGAGTCAGAGATGATTTTTCAAGACATTTAAGATCTTTTCATTTTCATACCATTTATCTAGAGCTTAAGTGGGTATCACAATTAGCCAAAAAAATACATTTTTACAATTTGCCTTGTCAATGAAACTGTCTTGTGCTTGGAAGCTTACTCGGGGTTTTCTATAGTTCAAGGATGATTCTTAAGGATTTTATGTGCTCTCAAGTAACATCTCAAAATAATAAATGACAATAAGTTTGAAGAATTCGACTTCAAGAATATTTGAATAGCTATTGAGCATACCTCCAAATCCGTTTGAACCGCCACTTGGTGGGAGATAGGTATTCTGTGTGGCTGATCCACCTGAAAACAAATAATATTTAATTTCATTTATTTACATACCAGTTTCAGAAGAGTACAAAATATAGATAAAGACAAAAAATGAAACAGTAGTTGGATAGCCTCATTGAAAATCGTGTTGAGGCACCATAGAATTTGTTATAATAAGAACTAAGTATCATAAAACCTTGTAAAATAGATTACGTACATGAATAATAGAATAATTAAATAGAAAAATAATAGATTACATTCTACAACAATGATAGATTAAAAGTAATAGATTAGAAAGCAATAGATACATTTGATCATATCACAACTCCAGAACAAAACTAGTATGCGTTTGACTTATATTGGTTAATTGAACAATCAAAAATCATCTATCATCCATCATACTACTGTATTTTATTATTTATTTTTCTACACTTTAATTATTATCAATCTTATGACTATTTCTGGCGCGGAGAGACCCTCTCGGGTGTTCCGACTCGCCGAATTATCAAATGTTCTCCATGATTTTGAAAATATGTACACTTTAATGAGTGGATGTAATATTTTATTAGTTAGTTCTCGATCAATTATCATTCGATTTCAGGATAATCTACGGAAATGTTTTTAATTTCGATACTCACCTTGACCACTGTAAGATCCACCAAATCCTTGTGAACCTGATCCTCCAAAACCGCCTCCTCTTCCCCCTCCTTGTCCACCTGACTGGTATCCTCCTCCGCCTCCTCTAGGAGGTAGGTAAGTGTTGCTGGCACCTCCTCCAAATCCTCCCTGGCTGCCCCCGCTATAACCACCCCCGGAACTCCCGCTATAACCTCCTGACCCTCCACTGTAACCTCCCGATCCTCCGTTTGATCCACCGCTGCTGTATCCTCCGTTGCTTCCCCCGCTATAACCACCCCCTGAGCCACCGCTATAACCTCCCGATCCACCTCCAGAACTATAGCCTCCTCCATTTGATCCCCCGCTATAACCTCCTGTACTTCCTCCACTGTATCCGCCTGATCCTCTACCGCTGTACCCTCCTGAGCCACCTCCGCTATAACCCCCTGAACCTCCACTATAACCTCCTGAACCCCCAGAACCTCCGCTATAACCTCCAGATCCTCCTGAACCTCCACTATAACCTCCTGATCCTCCTCCAAACCCGTTAGATCCCCCGCTATAACCACCCTGGCTACCTCCGCCGCTATAACCCCCCTGGCCACCTCCGCCGCTATAACCCCCCTGGCCACCTCCGCCGCTATAACCCCCCTGGCCGCCTCCGCTACTGTAACCCCCCTGGCCGCCTCCGCCACTATAACCTCCCTGGCCACCTCCGCCGCTGTAACCCCCCTGGCCTCCTCCGAATCCCCCCGAACTCGGTGGTAGGTAACTGTTTCCTGGGCCGCTGGCGCCTCCTCCGGAACCACCTGAGTAACCACCTCCGCTACCTTCAAACATTCATAAATCACAGTCAGTTTCTTGGACAAACAACAGATACAATGAACTAGATACAATAGAGGCTAACAACTTTATTGAAGAGGTGAGAACTAGATACTGTACAATGAAAAGCTTCAGAAATATCATTGACGATTTCCATTAGGATTATATCGACAAAGTGTCTTAGAACTTCAGGGTTCAAGTCTAGATACAATGAAAAGCTTCAGAATTATCATTGAATTAACATATAAAGATATTTAAAAAAGCTTTACTTGTAAAATATACAAACATTAATTAATATTTCCATCAGGATACTTTTCGATAGTTTCTGCATGATCTCAGAAATTGTCTTGGAACTTCAAGGGTTTTCAACCGTCATTCAATCATAAAACTTTAATATTATATCTGTGATTGAAAAAAAATTAATTTCCAAATAATATAATAGATATAATACGGAGCAGTAGAAAATCTTCAGATACCGTACTCGAAATTTCATTGATAGGTTTTTAGTGAACCTACTAATTATGTTGAGTAATTGAGAGTAATTTTGAATGACCTTCATCATACTTTATTTTTGAACTCAGATTTTTGGTAAATGGATCATCAGCATAACCTCTGGACTATTATCAAAATTTGGGATAGTTTTGGGCGAATGTCTGTTGATTCTTCCCTCATTGTAATGTATATTTTCAATAAATGAATGAATACATAAATAAATACCCCTAAAGCATTCTTGAGAGAAGAATCAAACGAATTTTGTCATTCTCAAGTACAATACAAACGATATGTTTATAGTAAAAACCTTACTTTTTATGTAAGTATAAAAATAAGTCATGGTGTTAGTAAAAACTTGAATTTTGGAGACTCGATAATTAAGAATAGTTTTAATTTTTTTAATGAACTTCATCTCACCCCCGAAAGGTCCTCCAGAAGAGTAACCACCCCCACCTCCTCCTCCTCCACCCCCTCCTTGATTTGGTGGCAGGTATCCTCGTGCGGCTGCTTCTAGACCCTCTGTTTGAGATAGAAACGAAAATCATCCATTTCAAAACATCAAAAACCATTTGCAATTTTCTCATATTCAATTGTTGTTTCTCAAACTTTGCAAAGGTTTGGAGTTCACATTCGAGGATGCTATTTCAGTGTCTATTGTGAATAAATTTCAACTTTAATATTAAACTAATTTTGTTCATTACAAAGTACTTCATGATCGCTACTCAATCATTCACAACATTATGATCTTGTGAATTTCTCTTCAGTTTAAAAAAAATCCAAGTAAATATTATTCCTAATTTTTTATTATTTTCAAAATATTATTTATATTTCATTATTTGAATATTTATTATTATTGTTACAAATATTTTTTATTTGTTTTCAAATTATTTTCACTTCCTCTACACGTTTTTATGGGATCGTCACTAGTATATTAATTATAATATATTGATACTATATATTAATCGTAAACTAATATTAATCAGAATACGGTACATTAATTTTCTAGTTCGCGAAGTTCTAGAATCAAATGTTCTATTCAAATGTCATCCAGTGACGACTGATCTACGACAATGTTGCATAAAATTGCCTGTGAGTTTCTATTTCATTTAACTATCTTTTGATTATTCCATCTGACGAGTTATAATAATCCGATTAATTATTTAGCCATCTGACAATTTATAGAAAAATAATGAAGATTGAATTGATGAATAAAAGACAACCATGATCATAGCAGGGATTTTTATCAGGGAATGAATGAAGAAATATGAAAATAAACACCCAAGAGATGATAGCCTAATCGTAATTGTATGGTAAGCTAAAGCTATGATGATGATAATAATATTTTGTTCAACTAGCTTTCAAGTAATAAAATGTTAAAGGAAACAACAGATAAAATTACACCTGCAATTTCAACTAGTTAACAAGTGATATGAAACAGTAAGTACACGGTACAGTGTGTGCAATACCCACTTATTGTTGTGAAAGAGTCACAGATGCTTATCCGACAATTCACACCTCGCATCGTGACGGCCATCTTTATTATTTATTGTTGCGTGTCAACATGAATTACGATTGTGACATGCGAATGGCATATTTGTAGCTATACCATTGAAGCGATTTTAGCGACTTCTGTCAGATAATGTACCTGCTATAAATATTCTCACGCCAACGCGTTTATCAAAGAGACATTGCACATTTGTATCCTAACTGCAGCACACAGATTTAGCAAGAGCGGCTTCAGTAAAAGCAAGCAGCATATTATTGTTATTTTGAAGTAATCTCAGATGCAAGTGTGTGTTGCAACCTGAGTCACTCAGCTGAGCTGCGTTTATCACTGCAAGTTTTGATGGATATCTTGTGGTGTACGGTACAGTAACGAGTACCGATTTAAATCTACCGCCGTTATTGTGTTTGGTGTGGCTTTGGAGGAACAAATCTGTCTAAGGAATATAGTCTGTTGTCTAGAAGGAATTGAGAAATTCTTTAATGATCGCCAAAGCTCCAACAGCTTGAGATGTGATATTGTGAACCACCTAATGACTGGAAAAATGTTTCAAAATATGATAAATTGATAATTGCACTGACATTGAAGGTGACATTGAATGTTGTAATACAATTGATCTCAAGCTTAAGCTAAGAGGAATAATAATGATCATTTTAAACTTTTTCTTTAGTGATTTTTATTCATTAATAATGATCATACTTGAACATTTTTAGCAAAATTGTAAAAAGAAACTAGAAGTGGGGTTTTGTAGCACAGAAAGAGACAATGGTTGGAATGATGTAATTATTTATAATGTTGAAAGCGTCTGAATGAAAAACACTTCACTAAGCCTGCTTATAGTCAAGTGTGTATAGAAACAGTAGGCTATATAGGCTAATACATTATATTATATAGGCTACGAAATTGATAATATTTAGACAATAATAATATAGTATATGTTTCATGATCAGAACAGACATAATTATTTATTAATTATTGATGTTTCAGAGTGAATTAACTTGTCAAAAATGATATTGTTCAATCCAACAAGGGATTTTATCAAACTTCAATTTTTTATCTTAGTAGAGTTTGTGGGTCGTGAACTTAATAAGCTCTAATCTTCAATACAAAAATTACAATAATAATTATTATTATTCAAGTTTTATTATCATTATATTTTTTTAATGTAACTTGAATGCAATGCTAATATTTCTGTCCATTCCAAGTTTAAAAGACGTGATAATCTTTAAAAATTATGTATAACAATATTTCAAATATATTTATTGAATATTTAACTTACCAAGACGTGCCCTCTTCTGTCTAATGAGGACCTGTTCAGAGTTTACAGTGCTTACAAATAATGTGATTAGGGCCAGACATCCCTGAAACAATAAAACATAAATCATAAAAGTATGCTGTTACATGCACTTTGGTTCAGAAAATATATTAACAGTGACCTACATTTGGTAATTGTTTGTTTCAGATTGGTTTCTACTTGTTCGCAGATTTGACGTCTAGTGGGATCGGACTCCCCAATTGACAACCATTTGATTTCTTTTAAAAGCATTATTTCAATCATGGTTACCTATATTATCAGTTGTAGCTTGTAGCTGAATCGTTTATTATAGTTATCAGATTTCAGCCCACCTTACGGTAGCCTTCACTTGATTTCAATACTACTTGCGGTTGATAAAAGCAGTTCAGATGTCCAATCATTTTCAATGGAAGTCATTCAGAAATTTTAACTGATCCGTCTGAACAAGCTTTGATTTTTTTATTGAAGTTCTGCATAGTTTCAAATATTGAATGGTCATTTTTCCAATGTTGATCATCTTTCAACTATTGGTAGCTTATTCTCATTAGAATATGAACTAGGGTAACTTAGTTTACATTCGAACTGTATAATAATTGCCTGTCGTTTCTTTTGAGTCTATTGCATGTAAATAATTATTTAATATTTGATGTAAATTATCTTATACTGTAGTTTGTTTAGTATTTCAAGGGGTTTCCTTTTTTATTAACCAATAACAAGAGGTTTAGGCTACTTTATGCAACGAATTTTCAATTTCCTTGGACAATTTTGCCAATCTTTAAAGATTAAAATTTTTTGTTCATTAACCAATTCAACTCTTCTCAAGTAATAAGTCAGTTGTGTATTTTTAGTCTTATTCATTCATTGACCATTCCAATAGGATCAATGAATTTGTTAACTTTAAAATTGAATCTCACAATCAATAATAATCTTCATTATACAAGTTAGAGCAGTCAGCTATTCATGTTATAACTACGTCGAATATCAAATTATAATTCTATTAGAACCTCCAATTGAGTTGGTCACGTAAGATCGTCTATTATTGTTTGAAAAATCCCAAGTTCTGTCAATTCATGATTGTTCTTATGCAAACTTCACCAGGATTCTATACCGTATAATCTATTATGATTGGATAAGTGTAAGTTTCCCTTTTTGTGTGCAATTCCTGATTGGAGGAAATTTCCCTCCCCATAACCGTCTAGCATTACAGTGTCATTCTATGAAACTAGTTTCATGGACGATTAAGTTTGTGTATTACTCAAGTCGCATTAACTTGGTCAAATTACTTTGGTCAGATGATGATTCATTATTTCGATTAGTTTATTGCTTTTGATGTCTGGACTGTTTCAAATCCGTGGAGTAATTTGAGAACAGAATCCTATTACTGCGGTTAACAGCTTTATATTAATGGTCTTTGCAAATTGGACCAATCATCTAATAGAGTACCGGTATCCTAAGCATTTTGTGATGAGGTTAGTAGATAAACAGGTGGTTTTCAAGCATTAAAATTAGGATAATTTGCTATTATTGAATTTGTGATTTTCCGAGTAGTATTTTACTTTACTACAGAGAGTATACAGAGTGTATAGTCACTATACACTCTCTGTACTTTTACTAGGTATAGTTAGACTTGTTGAGCCAACCTTACGCGCAGATTCTTGCAGCAAAATACAATCATATAATAATTATTGAGATATTTCCGTGGATTAATGTTTTTAAAATGTGAGTGATGTTGTATTCTGTCAAATGACCTTTACAAAAGTCCACGCATAAACAAATATTGAACAATTGAATGACACACAAAATAAAATACAGAAGAGTCAGGTGTAGAGAGCTGGCCACCCAAAGTAAAAACTTCTAACAGTAAAATAATATAATTGTTTTTAGTCCAGCTGCATTCCCATTCTAGTTAATAAATGTATAAAACTGAAAACGGTAATCGAGCGTACGCAATACAAAATATTTCACAATCAACTATTCAAATGTTTCCTGTCTCAGCAACAAAAGGTAGTACGGTAGTTGCTTCAGCAATGTGCTATCTCAAATATTAAGCTTTTTGAAATATCTTTACCCATCTTTCAATCATGTATGGATATTATCAATAGCTTAGCTATTGAGACATCAATATTATAGATTTTGCATTGTTCTTGAATTAACCAAATTGAATTATCACCTCATGTTGTCCAAATTTAGTTTCAATAGACATTGATCATTTCTCCTGATAGCTATTATCGAAGATATTGTAGCCCATCATTCTCAATTTTGGGTAAGCAAGTCTTCAAGTACAGTATATTATGAAAGAATAATTTGTATGTGAACTGCACTACCTGTACAATCTATTTACGTAAACTACTTCTACATTTTTCCAGTTTCATTAATGACAAAATGTTTCGTAAGGTATGTGTTCTTGAATGTTGTACTGATACTCTGAACTCTTATTTTCAATTTTTCGTTGTATATCTTGAATAATTTTGTGAAAATGTTTTTATTCGTGGACCTAATAATAATAATTGTAAATTACGTTCAGTATCTAAATTCTATATTCAGTGTTGATTAAAATTATAAATTCCTTGTAGTATTCACAATTGATGCTAAATAATGTAACAATGATTGAAGAGTTAGGTTTAATTGAATACTTTTTTAATCACAGCAGTATCGAATCCTGTTTTAATATGATGTTACAGCGCTCTATTTTAATTATTATATGAAATAATAGATTTAAAATACTTTCACTTGGAATTTTGTATATCAACAATTAATTTGTGTACTTTAATGTTTGTTTTTTAAATCGATTCATCGATTGCTAATAAAGCGTACAAGAGAAATTGTTGCTTTTTCTTATCCTCTCGACGGAAGACATGGTGGCATTCCTTTGAGTGTCAGTACCTTGCCAAACATTACCAATAATTTTCAGCTGCTCCGTTCAAGTTACTTTATTGGATGGAATCAAGGCTACACTAGATGAACAATATTGTTCATCTAGTGTAGCCTTGATGGAATGAATTATTCTGACAAACAAGAGAAATTTCATTGGAGTTGAAATGTAGACATAACTTTGCTCATTAATCATGGAAATTTATTAACCGTGAGGAAGTAACCCTATGATAAGCTTCAAAGTAATTTTTATAATTTATATTCTACAATATTGTACAAGAAACAATATTTTTAAAATTTTAATTACTTTGAAATACAAAAATGAGAATTCAAACACGTAAATTGAAACAGTTCCTAGCAGCGGGAAACCATTCACTCATAAGAAGATGCCTCTGCCATCTAGCAGCAAAATCATAAACTACGAAGTCTTCGAATTCGTAATACATCGATAATTTCTCAATCGATGTCTGTCGACTAACAGAATGATCGATAGTCGATGCTTCTTCCTTGCGATATATTTCCTTAAGAATGACAAAATGCTGAAAACTGTGTAAAAAAAATTTGCAACTTCGAGATAGCGGAATACAAATAACGCAAATGATTCTTTAGAAAAAGTTAGGATAGGAACATCTGATGAACCATGGTCCGCAAATGCACCGTTATTGAGTAAAAAATCGTCAAAGATGCAAAAAACTTCATCTTTTTTATTTTTTTATGAAGTTGCTAAATGATAAGAAGAGTTGAAATTGGTGTCATTCTATGTAGATTGTGATGGGAAATCGTTTGAGCTGAAATTCAAGAGGATAGCTCTAATAGTTTTTGAGATATCATCAAAAAACAGAAAAACGCATATAAAAAAAGCATGATTTTCCGCGAATTTTCATCCAGTGTGCGAAAACTGACATAGTTACATGTTTCGAACCATCTTCATTCGATTTTCCAACTCATTTTCCATATTTCATCACATTTTCAGATCTATAAATGTTTCACATGCGTTTTAATATTCAAAAATCTAAAGAAGTGCATGGTCATTGCGAAATACATTTTCAATTACCCTGGACTCTGTAGGACAATATAAGGTCCCAAAAAATACTTATCATATGTAGAATATGTCACGGAATCGAATGAAGCTAGTTTTGAGTCCTTTTAAATCGAGGTAATTGAAGAAATTAATAAAAACTAAAAAAAAATTTCAACCTGCATGAATCACAATATCCTTTGGGGAAATTATCAATCATCGAATTCTAGGATAGGAACATCTGATAAACACATACCCGGAAACCCTTCGTTATTGAGTTACAGGCTGTCAAAAATGCAAAAAATGAATTATTTTTTATTTTTTTGTAGAGTTATTTGAGGTATTTGACATTGAAAAATTAACTGATATCACGTGAAATTCTCTGAAGAATCGTATAAAAAATATTTCAAGAATGTAAGTGTAAGATTTTTCAAGATATCTCCAAAAGACCTAAAATCACATCAGTTTTTGGTATTAAAATTGATTTTATCGATAAACTACTGCAAGTAGATACTTGAAACCAGTCTTATTCGATTCCTCAGCTTGATTTCCATGTGAAGTCATCTTTTTCTGACGTTGAAACGTGACGGAAAAGCTAGAAAAGTCGAAATTACTAAGAAATTGAGCCGGACGTTTGAAATTGCCCCTACACACGTGACTAGCGTTGATTTCTATTACTATATATTGCGTTCTGGCCTATATTCATAGCTTGTTGTCGTAGTTCTCTTTCTTGCCAAGAGATAGCGCTACAACCGCTCCCGCTGTCTCTCTCGCTGGTTTGAAAGCAGAGCGTTGTCTTTATAAGAAGATATTTTTCAATATTTGTGTAGTAAATAATAACTGATTGCTTTCCCTCTTGATCGAATATGATTTATCTCTCGCATATATTTCATAATTATTTGGGAGCAACAATGATGTTTATAAAGAAATCTATTGCTATGCTTAAATGATAAATTTTCATGGAAAACGTATAATCTTTATGAGATAATTATTAAACTATTTATTATTTTTAAAATGCAGAGTAAAGTGCTCTAGATTTAACTCTTATTAACCATCCGTAGTGAGGTCCAAGTTTCTAGAGAAGAAAAATCTCAAATTTCAGATGGTTCTATCTCCTAAACAGGAGTGAACTTCGTCAATCCCACGACATAATTATTCTTGCTTAGTTTTCCAAAATATCCAGAAAAATAATTCCGCTTTTACTCATTAGTATAGCTGATTCACTTTGCTTAGGCACCTGGATTGAGAATGAATTATTTGTTATTGCAACCTTTCACAATATTTCCAATGTGTATACGACTCCATACACTATAAAATATTGAAATGACTGAGTAGATAGTCGGCTTTGATGATGAATATTCCTGTAGTATGAATATCCATAACAATATATGGAAAGCTGTAATGAGCTCACACAATAAAATATACCTTCTCACACGTAAAACGGAATTTTAGGAGTTAATAGGACATATTCAATATTATAAAATAAATCAGCTTATTACATTAAATTTCACAATAAGTTGATATTTTGAGTTTTATTTTACTTAGGATATTTTTATAAGTAACTGTAATCAAAAGGAGTGATAAAATGCTACATTTTCAAAAGCAGATACTTGATTTTTTTTCAATCAACAAAGTAGCAAGTGCGACATAGGTAGTAACTTCTAATAGCAGGCTATAGTGGATGGACTCACTATAATTTACACACTTTTAACATTTTAAAAAGCTGTAATGAGGTTTAATATGTAAATAGATATAATATTTAGAACTTATTTAATAATTTTACTTTTGCTACACTATGGTTCTTGATTTACATAAATAAATCTATACTTCGATTATTTAATATTTATATTTAAATATTTAATATTTGAAATGTTTATTATTTTTCCTTACTCGTTGAGGGGGCCCCCCGCGCCGCGGGGTCCGCGGGGCCCTTATCGCCGCCACTGTCGCAATACTAATTACCACCTGCATATCTCATCTAAAATAACATTTTCTAATAACAACTTATGTCAATAATCTGAATCATCAAATTCACTTTGTATAAACAAGATAAGTAGTTCTGTTTGATCACCATTTATCACTGAATTATCTCACCCCAAACATACCTCAATAACAATCAAAATTCATTCAAATTTGAATTATCAAAGTCACTTTTAATTATTAACAGAATAAACGTACAGTTCTCTGGGTCAAACCAATGGGTTCCTCTCACTATCATCGTTATATGATTCACTTTGAATACAATTATTTTTAACGATATAGCAGTACAGTAGTCAATATTGATTTTGCTTAAATTATTTCCGAATCTATTTGATTTAGACAATAATTGAGGAAAATTTCAACTTTTGGAATTTTAGAAATTCCTGGATACTAAGAGAAGTCAGGATATATAACTTCTTCCAGTTTATATTAAGGTTTGTAATCAAACTATTGAAAATTGGAAACAATATTATTATTTTGTGTAATTTTAAAGATATTTGTACAGTTACATTAGTTAAAACGTATGTTGACGGTACAATGTACTCTTCACTGAAGATTATCGTTAATGACTGAAGACGATCAACATTTTTCAATGACAATCTTGGGTATACTTTTTTGAATAAATTATATTTTGGAGGGCTTTTGATTAGAAAATAGTTCACGTTGAAGTTTTCATTCAATTATTAAGTCCAAAGTTCTATTGGGTTGAAATTTTACAAGCCTACTCGTTGTATATTCAAGTCTAACATATAGATATAGAGAATTCCTCTTGTGCTGCACTCCACTACCGACACGCAGTCATTTTATTTCGAATGTAAGAAACAAATTTGTCTACTTACTGACTTATGGCTGGCTCCACCAATCTTGATCAAATATATCCTAGCCATGGTCGAATAGACTACGGTCAAAGTAGACTCGTTCAAAAGAATAACCGTTTCACCAACCTCGGTGATGATCAAAATTAGAGGTGTGAATCAAAAGTGTATACCGTAAATCGCAGTTAGTAAATGGATCAAGAAATCATCATTTTTAAAATTACTTATATTGTTGAATACTTATTTATATTTATCCATATTTATGGATACATTTTATGCTTATATTTGTCCATATTCATTTAAAATTTATAAGATCGAATAATTTAACTGCATTTTGTCATGGAAAGAGAAATAGAAAAGCGTTGTAACGATTTGTAAATTGATAAATTCATGGAATATCCGACTTACCAATTTCTGTGAGAGGCCCGTCATCCTCAGACTGGTGACGGTATTAATGATAGTGTGTGTGATTGAAGCACTGGAACTCGTTGATAACGTTGGGTCCGATTCGTTTTTATAGTTCCCCAGTCTTCTTAGCGGCTTCAGCCATGGAGGGGAGCACCCTCACGCCTGAAGGCGGCTCAAAGATAAAGGATCCGATTAAGGATCAGAAGGAGAAAGAGAGAGAAAGTAGTAGAAAGAAAGAGGATGATGGAGAAGGCAAAGGAACCGAGGAGGAAGAAGATGCAAGAAGTGGGAGAGTTGAAGATCTCACTGTCATCACTGTCTCTGTGATAAGGCTACTGTTTACTTCTTGATTGTTTCGTTTTCTGTTATTTTATACCATCCCATATTTTATTTTATCGAATTCGGATTTTCCAACTACATTTAAATCTCTATTATCTCCATTCTATTAATCACTCTTATCATCGATCTTGTTCTTAGACTGTTTTTTCAACATGCGGTCTTGTTTTCTCTGCATTTTGAATAATATTGGAAAGCTCTTCTCCAATTTCCAATGAACTACTGTTGTTTATCTTTGGAACTTATCTACTACTGAAGTTATTGATTATTGTTTTCCTCCAGTCTCCAGATTGATTGTTAACCCCTGCATTTCTTCAATTTGTTCTTGAACAAATCTCATAATGTTATCTATGAATTATTGAATAGGATTTTAAGAATTATTGTAGTATTAGGAATTGTATGAAAAATAAAAATAGATGCATGTACATTGATTTATAAGTACATGGATTTTACTGAATGGAATTGATTGTAAATATTCAGATTTAATTTGATGAGTAAGTATAGTTTACACTATTATTGATTTTTAAATAAATGAAAAATTAAGGATAAATCAAAACTCATGTTTCTACGTTTGGATGCGTTTAAGAATCTGTTTTTGAGCAAGAATATAAGACCCACATCCTACATCACTTTCAAATCTTATATCACTGTTTAAAGATTTTTTTAATTTCAAAGAGAATCTTAAGTGGATGGTACCATGTTCTGTACAATCTTTAAATGAAAGTAGTGTTTTACTGATATTCATTTCACAATCCACTTTTATTTATTATAATCTATTCTATCTTATATGTTTTGAAAACTATCTAGAATTTCTAACATAGAAGAAGAATTTTCATTAGACATGAAAACCAATTACTTTCAAGAGAAATTTATGAAAATCAAAGCAATTCTTTAGGTTTTTCTTAAACTTTTTGGATCATCCAAGTCTGTTTCAATTGTATAACAACGGGAAACATCATCTCTCACTAATCACTTTGACTTGTCACAAGGAAAACTGGACTGGTTGTTCCGAGAGGAATAATTTCAATTCAAGAATTATTGTTCCTGAATTACATAAGATTTGATTAAGTACAAGATTGGGTACTTGATTTGCGAGCTTAAGGCTGTGCATCAGCATAAAAATAATTTATGGTGATATTTATTTCAGGTTTTCAATTTGGATACTATCAAGCTATCAAAATTAAATAAATTTCAGATAAAAAAAATGGTTTTTTGTTCATTAGTTTGTGAGATATGGGCGCCAAAAATTAAAATATCAACATATGACATTGTGACTTGTCAAGTATCCTTAAGGATGCTCATATAAGATTTTGTTGAGTGAATTTGAGAATCCTGCTACTGAATTTAGCGGTAATTTTTAAAACAAAATCAAAAATATTCCCAATATTTTTCGTCAAGTGGTTGAAAACAGAAATGATGAAAATTAAAGAAAGATGTGAAAATCAAGACCAGGTCTATAATAGTCAATAAAAAAATACAGTTCTGATAATCAGTTCCTTGTTTTAGAATATTATTGGTGTCTCATGGAAACTTATGATTCAAAAATACACTTTCATCTAAAAAACTCATCAATCAATCATTTCAAGGCTCATCAAAATTCCTGATAATATGCAGATGAAGATATGACGATATGCAAGATGATATAGTTCCTTCGTGATTAGATTATGTTATTAGTGATCATTGGAATATAGTAGATAATGTTTTCAGGATAAATTTTAACTATTTCATCGGAATTCTTGTCATTTGAATAATAGTCTAACTGTTATCTAACTAACTGAATTATCATCCTTTCAAGAAGCAACAAAGTTTCTTAAAATTCCAAAACAGTTCAGAAAGTTTATGCGAGTTCACGTTATTCTCTCCATAACAATGCTTCACTCACAATTGAATAATCTTTCACTTTCCTCTGATAATGGCAACAAACTTATTTTCAATGTAAGAAAGATTTTTTCCTTTCTCACACACCTTTCCATACAGCATTGTAAATCCTGATACCACATTCCATTTTTCTTTGTGGGTACCGTACTTTGAAGTTGATGTGTAGAACAAATCTGGTAATAACATAGTAATTACCTTTTACTTGAACGAAAACCTGTTAATTGAAAATATTACGTCTGTATGAAATTAACTATATAATATCTTCTACGCTTTTAATACGGTACGGAGTAGAGTGCCTGTTACGTATTGAAAATGTTCTCATTAATATAGGTTACATACTCAAAGATAACATAGTCATTACAAAGGTTTTAAATATTATTGAAATAAACCTATTCTTCCCCGCAAAGATACTCACAATAAGGCTAGGCGTGCACCGGTTAGTCAAGACAAGACAAGACAAGATTAGTCACGTTTAGTCACAGTACTTCACATAGTTGCTTATGAAGCAGCACACACTAATTAGTCATTGCATCAGTGTGTGCTGCTTCATAAGCAACTATGTGAATTACTGTGTCTAAACGTGAATAATCTTGTCTTGTCTTGTCTTGTCTTGACTAACCGGTGTACGCCTAGCCTAAATAGTAAAAATGATGACCAAATAAACCTGAAAGTTATTACAGAATCATTCGAAGCTTTTAATAAATTTCAATATTTTCAATACCGTACTTATTATTTATTATATGAATTACCTAAAATGTGTAATCAATAATGAATCTTAATATGTACTCAATTATTTAATATATGGCAAAAATTAAAATAAAAAATAGCCCACTTCATGAGTAGAAACAGTGGTTTTACTATCCGCTGTTGCTGGTTCTTTACTAACTACCGCTCGAGATGAAGCGGTTGAATTCTTTCAAATGTGATTCAAAATCTAGTTGTGATCAAAAAGATATTGTTGAAAGGAAAGGGTTCCTTGAGGAAGTAAGTATTATAAAATGGATGTAAGCGGATGTGACAATGCAGCTGAATCGGAAGTAAACATACGCACAATCATCCATCACGCATGTACGATGAAAAATCGAAATTATTGAAAAGATTAGCAATAGAAGATAGGATGGGATGGGTACTTTCTCTGCAGACAGACGCATTGTTGCATGTGAATCACAGCCGCACATGTAGATAAACATCGCTGAGAAAGGATTCGAGAAAAAGACAAAAACAGAAATGACAAACTATTACTGCTGCTGCTAGGTGGGCGCTATTATTTGATGAGCTAGTCGAAAGTGAAAGCCTAATAGAGAAGGAATAGACGATGAAGATGATGAAGTAGAAGAGGATGAATTGAAGAAGAAGGGGAAAAAGAAGAGGATGAATTGGAGAAGAAAAGGAAGATGAAAAAGAGGATGAATTGGGGAAGAAAAGGAACAAGAAAAGGATGAATTGGAGAAGAAGTAGAAAAAGAAAAAGAAGAAGAAGATGTTGAATTGGAGAAGAAGAGGATGAATTGGAAAAGAAGAAGAATAAAAAGAAAGAAGAAGAAGAATTGAAGAAGAAGAAGACGAAGAAGAAGAAGAAAAAAAGAAGGAGAAGAAGAGGATGAATTGGAGGAGACGAAAAAGAAGGAGAATAAGAAGAAGAGGATGAGTTGGAGATGAAGAAGAAGAAGAGGATGAATTGGAGAAGAAGAAGAAAAAAAGGAGAAGAGGAGGATGAATTGGAGATTAAGAAGAAAGATAATATCGAGTGGGTAGGAGGATAAGGAAGATGGACAAGAAGGGAAGTAGAGGCTGTAGAAAAGAAGGAGGGCAAAATCTGGATAGGAGGAAGAAGCAGGAGAAAGTTGATGTAAAGTAAGAGAAAAATGAAACGAATAAGTATAAGAAAAATAAAAGAAGGAGAGAAATAAGACAAAAAAGCAGGCTTGGAAGAGGAAGATGAGGAAGAAGCTGGTTAGGCAGCAGAAGAAAAAGCAGGAGAGGAAGAACAGGAATGAGAATAAGAAAAGAGCAAGATAAGAAGAAAAGAGCAGGAGAGGAAGAAAAGAGCAGAAAGAGGAGAAAATAATGATGAGTAAGAAGGAGAAGGAGAACTAATTTTGGGGGAAATGAAGGAATGGAGGAAAATGAGAAGAAGAATGATAAATATGATAGAGAAGAAGAAGGAGATTGACAAAAGGAGAAAGTAAGGAAAAGTAGAAGAGATAGTGGATAAAGAATGAGATAAGAACAAGAGCAAAAAAGAAGGAGTGAAAGGAGAAACAGTAATTTATTAATTTTTTAATTCAAGAAAGTACAATTAACTCAAAGGATGAAAACACAGTCACAAAGTCCACAACGTCTTCACGTAATAAAAAGAGAAAAACGACGATGGAATGCAAGGTGCAAAGAATTAGAAATAATAAGGCGAACACGAATGAGAGAAGTGGAAAAAGATAAAAGAAGGAAGAATAAAAAGATTAGGAGACAAGACAAGAGTCACGTTCAGTATGACTAATCTCGTCTTGTCTTGTTTTCACTAACCGGTGTACGCCTTGCCTAAGAGGTATTTTGGTTACTAACATAAATGGAAGCAGGAGAAGACTGCTATGTAGAAAAAGAGACCAACAAGCAGTAGAGAAAGAAAAAAAATGTTGTGCAAGAAAATGGGAAAGAAGATACGTGAGGAAGAGGAGAAGGAGGAGGAGGAGGAGGAGGAGGAGGAGGAGGAGGAGGAGGAGGAGGAGGAGGAGGAGGAGGAGGAGGAGAGGAGGAGGAGGAGGAGGAGGAAGGAGGAGGAGGAGGAGGAGGAGGAGGAAGGAGGAGGAGGAGGAGGAGGAGGAGGAGGAGGAGGAGGAGGAGGAGGAGGAGGAGAAGAAGGAGAAGGAGGAGAAGAAGAAGAAGAAGAAAAAGGAGAAAAAGAAGAAATGAGAAGAGTCAAACGTTGAACAGTTATAAATGTTTCGGGATGAGGTAAACGTTATTGTTCATCAAGGAGGCATCGTCTTGACATTGATGTATCGTCGCCGACTGCGGTCCATTGTTCAATTCGCGCAAATGACTTCTTCTTGCAATCACAAATATTTTTCTTCGCTGGTGAATCTTCATGACCGAGAGATTTATTATGTTGAAACACGTGACAATATTGATAGTAGGGAAAGGAAATTCACTTGATTCGTATCTGAGTTTCACTATCAGGTGTCATCCACACTGTAATCATAATGACAAGACAAGACGGCAAACGCTATCAGCTGAATTTCAGTGTTGACAAGAACATTATTCGGTCACACATATTGATTTTACGCTGGCCAGCACCGTTGATTAGTCATTTCTTAGGTACTCTTGGCTACACCTCACAATATTAGTCAAATCACGTGACCAATCAGTCACGTTTGTCTTGACTAACTGCTACATAGATGCTTAACAAGCAAGACACACCGATTGTCACAGGCATCGCGTCACAAGGTTAGGACAACACCGATGCAATGACTAATCGGTGTTGTCACATGCTTATGAAGCAGCACACACCAATGCTAATCTCTATAATGTTGTTTGTTGTCTTGTTGACGTTAGGCTACAAGTTAGCCAAGACACGTCTAGTCACATTACTTCACAAAGTTGCTTATGAAGCAACACACATCGATTAGTCATTGCTTCATAAGCAGCTATGTGAATTACTGTGACTAAACTTGACTAATTTCGTCTTGTCTTGACTAACCGGTGTACGCCTAGCCTTATATGTGATTTTCTAATAGCTAGATGGAAGGTTCAAGTGCATAATAGTTCATTGAATTTATCTCATATTGCCATACGCTAATAATAATAATCTCATATATGGCATCTGCGAGATCAGTTGGAGCTAACTGATTCAAAGGAATTGGACGAGGAGTTGGAGAGGTCTTTTTAGAATTATTTGGTACCATTCTCTTTAGAGATCTCATTTGTTTATTGATATCCTCGGCACGTGCATATAATAGAATATTTTTCATGTTCCATGTTGTAGTTCGCAACTCATAGGCTCCTAAACGTATTATAAATTTGAATAGATAATTTTAATCAATTCTTCACCTCACAAACAACGATGAAACTCCACTACTGCCGTTCATCTGTTCCTGACAAATACTGTTCAAACGACTTTGCAACAAATAGTTTGCAGAAGAATAATATAGAAGAAAGATGAAGATTTGGGATAACTGTACCATACTGCACGTTACTTCAACACTAACAGTGTTCTTTACTATTACTATTACCGTAAAATACGTGAATTGCATCCAACAGTCATTTTCGTGACAATCTGAATGACTGTGCAAAAGATGCGTATGGTACGGTACTAAATATTACAACATGCACCAAATATGATAAGATACAAACAAAAAAATATATATACCACCCACGTAACACAGTGAGCAAATGGGAGTTCCTTGCAGTAAAAGATACAATATATGTATAACAACCATGTAATACAGTGAGCAAATGGGAGCTCATTGCAGTATAAAATACAAACAAAAATATATCTATACAACCCTCGTAATACAGTGAGCTAATAGGAGTATATTGCAGTATGAATGAAGGAGAAGAGAAGAATTTTTCAAAGAATGTAACAATGTAGCGCGCAAAAACAAACGAAGTAAAGATAGATAAAAGTTGGAGCAGAAGGTCCCCTTATCATCGTGACCTGTACAGATCGTGATCCTGTTGCTTTATTTCTACGAGCTTTGTATAACAACACACGTCTGTTTCATCAGTTCTCTGTTGGTTTATTCCTTTCTCAGTCCTTTTCGTACTTATTCTTTTATTCGTTCTGCTTTTTGCGTCAATGCTCATCACAGTTCGAGGTCTGTGTCAACTGGATGTGTCGTCACGATATGGTGATGGTTGTCACAGTGTGTCACATTCTAGCCTGGCGAAATGTCTTCGACACTTATTTAAGACCGACCCGAGTAGGTAGGATGGTGTCACAGTGTTATATATGTTTCTGTGACTTTATGTTTGTGTAACTGTATAAATAGTACAGTATGTAGGATAGTATGTTTCTATGACTATGGGGGACTATAACCATCACCAATAATCCATGTATTATTTGTTTAGTCTTGGTCTATCCAGTGGCTACTTATTCAAAAACCGTACCCCTTTTTAACCACAAAACATTTTAGGTACTCCTTCACAACGTCTTCTTACTCTCCCACTCAGGTATTGTTGTAGGAGAAACGGGTGGGTATGCTATCATAATTCATTTCACAGTTAGCACTGCACAGTATGTAGATATGTAGTGATTATTGATTTTTTTCATTCTTTAAAGGGTTAGTTGATTTTTTGTTGACTGTCTGCGTACCCCCTGAGGCTAGGCGTACACCGGTTAGTCAAGACAAGACAAGACGAGATTAGTCACGTTTAGTCACAGTACTTCACATAGTTGCTTATGAAGCAACACACACCGATTAGTCATTGCACCTGTGTTTGCTGCTTCATAAGCAACTATGTGAATTACTGTGACTAAACGTGACTAATCTCGTCTTGTCTTGTCTTGACTAACCGGTGTACGCCTAGCCTAAGAATTTTTGCGTACCACAGTCTTGTGAACAATGTTCTATGTTAAGTGTTTGTTTTTTTCATGTTGAGTGATTGAATAGTTTTTTGAATTCAAAGTTTGATTGTTCATTGAGAATGACCTATTTATTCTTTGATGAATGTTCTCATAAACTTTATTATAGTCTGCAAGACGTCAATAGTGTTGGAAACTATAGTACAGTATAATGTTTCTATGACTGTAGGTTTGTTATAAGCTCTGTAAATATTATTGGAATTTAAATAAAGTAACTTTTAAGTGAAAAAACACTCACATTTTTGATGTGACGACAATTGTTTCGTGCTGGTGTTGCACATTTTCAAGTCAAACAGAAATTGAAACTGTTTTTTCACTAAAAAATGACTTCATTTAAATTCCAATAGTATTATTCAGTGAAAAGAAGATGGATAATCAACAACAGATTCTGTAAATATATTTGTATGACTGTATCTTCAAAGTAGACTTCAAATAAATATAGCTACAAATATGTACTTGAACAGTGCAGGATATGGAAAATACTGGGTACATTGAAATATTGTATTCATTGAGGGTATCATTGTGCAAGGCTATCACGCTTTGAAATGAAACGCAGAAGAAAAACAGTGAATGTGGAGGTTGGAAATAGAACGGGAATGAAATAAGGGTCGTGAGGATTGTACCGGTACCCATGCTTTGATGTTGAGGATATGACCTTACCTTACAAGAGGGAAATCATGTGTACTTATAACGATTGAAGTGTTGTATTTATTGTAGAAACTCGGATAGAATCGATGAGTCATGTTCTATTGTTTCAGAAGACATACAGCCAGTTGTACGAAAGCCAATTACATTACGGACCAATGCAACGAAATTATTTTTAATCTCCGTTAAATGACGCCATCTTATGGCGGCTGAACTTAATTGACTCTCTTACAAGAGAATTGGAAGAGATAACTTAAAACTGTAACTTATAACTCTAACTTATAACTTTAACTCTTAAAACTCATAACTATTGGAAAAGAGATCTTATAGGCCTAACTAACAACGATTAAAGAGTTGTATTTCTTGTTTAGGATTTAGATAGAGTTGGAGATTTTTACTAGGGTATGTGGAAAGACTTGGAAGAGATAGATGAAAGTTGGAAAACTGTAAGGCTAGGCGTACACCGGTTAGTCAAGACAAGACAAGACGAGATTAGTCACGTTTAGTCACAGTACTTCACATAGTTGCTTATGAAGCAACACACACCGTTATGTGTACGCCTAGCCTTATTGTACGACTGCGTTCACCTTAGGCTAGGCGTATACCGGTTAGTCAAGACAAGACAAGACGAGATGAGTCACGTTAATTCACAGTAATTCATGTCACACCGATGCAATGACTAATCGGTGTGTGTTGCTTCATAATCCACTATGTGAATTACAGTGCCCAATAGGAAATTAGAATCGTCTTAAAATAATATTATTGAGGAATCTTAACTGAAGAGGTAGCAAATGATTGATTGATAACAGGAATAAAGAGAATTTACAGGATGAAGAGCGATTAGAATTCATGATGGAAAATTATTCTCAAGTAATACTGTGTATGATTTATTTAAAATAAATAACCGGTAACTGGAAAACCTCTTAATTTAAAACAATTTCCAGGCCACATAACTCGTTCATGAATCTTCAACTACCTGAGGATTTACTTCTCCAAAGATCTATTGTACTAAAAATGTATTAACATTCCCTTAGGAATTATTATTCTAATTTCAAGTGCTATTTTCATGTTATTGTATGAATTTTACAAAGTCACTGAATTTACTTTCATGTAGGCGTACTTGTAGAATCAGGCTAATAACATAATTTTCCGGTAATGTAATGTATTACAGAAGAGGATTGCAGTCTGATAGCCTTCAGTTTGGTGACAGTAAATGAAGGCTATCCAAATAATGACGACAATCTTTGAGCACTAGAGTCTGATTTGTCAATTGTGAAACAGTAGCTGTGGAACACTCTTGTCTTGAAAGTTGGAGACGGCTCATCTATTTAATTCCCAAATCTGTGCAGTGAGATGAACTACAAGTACAAAGCAAATACACACCGATTCTTTGTATGGCGTCGATTGTGGAGAAGCTTGTCCCAGTTATCTTTGCGAATCTTCAAATGAGATCGTGACACTCGTTATCTGAATTCAGGCGCAAAGGCTAGCCTACAATTCAGTTTCCCACTCGTAAGGCTACTAGTGTTTGCACGCCTTTTTCTGATCGCCTCTAATCTGCGATTCGGTGACCTTGGATCGCTTGATTCTTGATTAATCGTTCGGGAAAATAGGTTGAATGAGATATGAATCATGGTTTCGATCATCTGGCTCCATGAATCGTGAAATTGAAACGATCAGGATGTGTTTCATTTCATTGTAATTTTAGGTTTACATTCTTTTTCTATTATTTTTATCATTATGACTAATAGAGAGTACATATTTCTGAGAGAAATATTCTGATAGATTATTGAAAACCTTACTTCTATTGCACACAAGCCTAAGAATAAAAAACTTATTTTTGTGCATGAGTATGATTGATTTACAATCGGAAATATCAAACTAGAAAATTTGAATAGAATTTTGTAAATATTGAAGTTGAACTCAACCTTTAATAATTAAATAACACATGTATGAAAATATTTTAGTTTTGTAATAGCAATCCAATCGAAGAAAAGACAAATCGTAGACACATCATGACTGAGAGACTTCAAGTCGAATTTAATGGTGGAAATAGAAAAACAGTTTGGAAAAAGACTAGAAAGTAGAAGCTTTCTCAGTAGAGCATTTTAGCTTCAAGTTTTCCTTTCGTGCTGGACATAATTGTCATAATATTTATTATATTTAAAATATTTTTATTATTGTAATATTTCTTTCCAAATATAGAGATGATGATACAGCAATACTTGTTGATACAGTAATGTATTGTGTTGATTAACTAATGACATACACATGCCTTAATGTTATTTAAAGAGACCTTGAGCTTTATAATGATAATAATCAAACCATTTTCGAAGATTATTTTTCTGAATGGAAGTGAAGAGAGGGGAAAAGGAATAACTGATAAATCAACGCAAACAAACAAATGGAAGAAAACCGGAGGAAGAAGAAATACATAAATATTGTATGTTAACATGATAAACTCATATAATTTAGTAAATTTTACAAAAGTATTCAAATAGATTAATTTGAAAATATACAACTCACACAATCATAATAAAACAATCACTTCTTCACAAAATACAAATACAATAACTCAATTCTGTACTTTCAGTTGAATCATATTTAAGAGTGGATGATTCAAAGCCTTGTAACTGTTGATAAAAGTTCAAAAAGCAATGATTTTACAGAAAAAGCTTAACATATTTTGTTCAAAACTAGTAATTCTAGAAGTTACTGAAATTCATTAAATCTCTGAGTTGTACAGCTAGTGTAGACAATCGCACGGCTCTAAAATGATTACTGCATTCAATAGCTTCCTCCTTCTGCAAATCTGAAGCACTGTGAAACAAATCAGTCATTTGGTCAGAAGAAAATTTATATATGATGAATACTGGTACATGAATTCAATAGAAAAAATGAGAAAAATCTGAATAGAAATTAGATATAACTTATGGAGAGTAGAGAATGTTTTACTTACTGGGTAGATAAATGGTGAATATCATTTGATTAAAATCACAAAACATAATTTTTGAAAATCCTATACACCAGGACCCTTTTTCATGAAAACCTGGAAGAAATTTGATCCGTATCTTTGTTCAATTATGACGAATATAATTTTAATTATCAATGTTACCAAGGATTATCATTTTGGGACCCCTTGACGACCTTCCATTTGTAGAAGATTCAAATTAGAATTAAATTACACCTGAATAAATATATTCAAACCCCTTGGCCTCTATAGGAAGCTCGAATATTTTCTATAGGTTAATCACTCCACAACTTACCCAGATAAGTTTCCACAACTGCATTTAACTGATGTTATTACATCTAGTACCCTCTCTTTGTATTCAGGGAAAAGGAACTCCAGAGCTGTCTCAATACCGCATCTACCCACTGAAAACAATCAGAAGTGTAAAGTTGATAAAATTATAAATAAAAAATCCAAACATTCAAACAATAAAAATTCAAAACTCATTCTTGTAGAAGAAATAAAGATACACTACACCAATAGATAGAGTCTATCTATCTATGATAGACTATGATAGACAATCTAACAAAACATTATTAAAACTTGTTATAAAGCTTTAAATAACTTGATACAGAATACATAAATAACTTGATACAATCTAACAATCAGAAGTGTTAAGTTGATAAAATTATAAATAAAAAATTCAAATATTAAAAATAATTAAAGTTTACTAAGGAGAAAAGAATAGACTATGTTGCAGTACAATTTTTTTTAGAATAAATTAATATCAATACGGAAGGCTAATGAACAAAATTTTCAATGAATGGACTGCATTGAAAAATTTACTCAATCTTGTGGAAGAAATAAGGATACACTACACCAATAGATAGTCAATCTAACAAAACATTATTGAAGCCTGTTATAAAGCATAGCATAATTTGATACAGAATACAAAATCACTTGATACAATCTAACAAAGAGTTATTCAAACCTTGTTATAAAGCATTGAATAACTTGATACAGAATATAAAATTAATTACAAAATAATTCCAACACAACTATTTCTTGATACTAAACATAAAATAAGCATAAGCCATATGAAACTTGAACTTTAGAATTAAAAGGCTATTTCAATAGTACGGGAATATAATCTGAGACAAGCTCAATAAACACATACGGTTCATAGATTAGAGTAAATAATAATTAACTACATTGAAAATTCCCTGAACTCCATTGATAGTGTTCTGATGGTGATTGAAAGTTTTCGAATGAACTTCTTATTGCATACGGTACCTGAGTCAAGAAAGAAACTGTAGAGATGATCAGGTAGTTTATTCTCCAACAGAAAGTATGAATTTTCCAGAAATAGTTTTAAACATTTCTTATGTATTTGAAGATCCGCATTCAAACGGCGATCAGTGCTCTCACATCCATGCTGGCAAAAGTAATTGAAAAAGTTAATAGAATGCGCTGAATTAATGATAATTAAAACAGGCAACAAATGAGATTGACAGATAATCAGATATCAAGTCAAAACATTAGAATAACCTCATCAGTGAATAGACAAAAATCAAGTGAATAGAATGGTAATTAAAGCAGACAACAACAATCAGTTTGACAGATATTGTATTATTACATCTTGTAGCCTACTATTACATAGATATTGACAGATTGTTATTTATTTAAATGAAGTGAATTCATAATCTTATTTCATTTTTGTGGGAATAATGGTTTGTATTTAAGTTTCTAACACAACGTTCAGTAGCACGACACATTACAATTGGATTTAACAGCTGTAATTATGATGTCATCTAAAGTAAACAAAGCAACGAGAACCAATGAACGAATCTGAAGTCAAAGCAAAGACGTCATTTTATTTTGTTTTAAATCAATTGGATTTAATACAAATGTCCCTCAGATTTCTGTCTTTGTGGAGAATATTCATTGAAGAATAACAAGAATTTTGTATCATGTTTCTCTTTCTTATTTGTTTGATTGATTCAATGAAGATTGAGATTTATTCGGAATTCCGTATCATGATACAGTAGTAAATATTGTACATATGTGTCAAAACTTTATGTGAATTAGGAGTAGAGAAAAATAGAGTAGAGTTTTTAGGATGTGGGCTGAATGGCCCCTGAATCAAACGAGCGTGGTGGGGGAATCTTCCTGACAATTCTACTATAAAACACAAACTTTAAATTTATAAAACACTTACCTGTTTATAAACTTGCCAGTAAAGTACTTGTTCAATAGTATTGAATCCGAATGTTGTTTTAGTCTGTTCTTTCAAGCAGTCGTCGGATACCTTACAGTCTTCCATCAACAACTCAATGCATTCATGCGATCGCTTTCTTGATTTTTCGTCGAAATATTTGTGGGACTTGTCGGGTAGAAAGCCACTTTCGGGTTGTTTGATGCCATCGTACACAATTGATGACAATGTTCTGTTCATTTCCCACAGTCGAGGGTTGGCGATTTTTGTGACTGGAAATTAAACTAATTTGAGTGTCAATATAATAGAATTCATTCTTCAATAATACAGAATAATGTTATGATTGTTATGAAATGGCACTAGCCCATGCAGACCATTTTCATAGAATCTCTTATTGTACTCATTCTCTTCATTATCCATCATCACATCTTTGTTTTTCCATTTTCATATACTTTCAATTGTGTACATTATAAGTTATTATGTTCCATGAATGTGGCATGTAAAGATGATGGTTGATGAAATTGTTGTACTTTCATTCGATGTCTCGAGTACAGTACGTTTTTTTTAATGCTGTCAACTTTTGAAATAAAGAAGTTTTTGTCATGTGTCATGCGATTCAATAATATTACAAGTGTTACAGTTCAACATAATAATAGGCTAAATGAAGATAATTAGTTTAAATCAATGGAATGTCCCACTATGGAATGACGAATGAATCAAGACTTGAAACTGCTTGAAACTTCTTAGCAAAACAGTTAATAGATTATGTTGTTATTTTCAGTTATTTCCACTGGTACTATTCTTTCCGAAACCTATACCATCTTCAGAAATTTCAATAGGAAATAGGTGTATCGTAAGGAAGCATATATACAAAAGTAATATACAAATATACATAGTATAAATAATACAGTATATACATAACATACAAAAGTAATCAAGAGAGTGAAAGATGAGGAGAGAGAAGAGAGAGACAGAGAGTCAATAAATAAAAGATAATGTGAGTGCGGGAGATAGTGTGATAAGGTTGAGGGCTATTTCCAAAGAAGAATACAAAAGAGTTGAGTAGAGGTTAAAAAGAACTGCAGAAGAGGTGGGGAGTTGGAAGAAGTTTCAAGAGATACAGAAGATTACTATACAAGAGAAGATACAGAAAAACTGCAGATTATGACAAAAAGATACAAAAGAGTTGAGAGAGTGATGGAAAAAAGATTAAGGAGAGACAGGAAAGATACAGAATAGATGCAAAAGATACAGAGAATACGGACAAAAAGATACAGAAGAGATGGAAAAGATTCAGAAGAGGAGCAAAGAACACAGAATACTCGGGAAAAAACAGAAAAGAGCAAGAAGGTGACAAGCCAAAATTGAAAAAAAGAAAAAAATAACAGCAAGATACAGGATAAGACAAAAAGATGCAAAATAAGAGTAGGATTGATTAAGGCTAGGCGTACACCGGTTAGTCAAGACAACACGAGATTAGTCACGTTTAGTCACAGTAATTTACATAGTTGCTTATGAAGCAGCACACACCGATGCAATGACTAATCGGTGTGTGTTGCTTCATAAGCAACTATGTGAATTACTGTGACTAAACGTGACTAATCTCGTCTTGTCTTGTCTTGACTAACCGGTGTACGCCTAGCCTAACGTTAATATCACATATCGAATAAAATATTACGGTTACTTACAGCTCGATTGTTCTACATGGTTTGAAAACTCAATTTTTTCCAATATATCATCAGCTATCTCTCTGTAGTGAGATATATTTTTGTTGTAAACCCCATTTTTGCTCAAGTTGTGTTCGATAACATTCAACTGACCTGAAAATTTATATGTGGCAAAAATCGTACATACCATTACTTTATAATATTATAGATAATTACAATTTTTTTTAAACAGGCCAAGATTATTCAAGATTAAAAATTGAATGCTCTCGAGTTGGATACGGTTCTCTCACGGGAAAGACAATCAGAAGAAAAACATCATTAAATAAATGAATGGAAAAGTATACTCCAACAACCCGGATTGAAAAATCAATTCATACTTGAGAACTTGAGTGTGAATTTCAAAAATACAAGAACTAAACCTCAAAAATTTACTATAATTAGTATGGAATCATAAAATTTCAAGATTCTATGGATCCAGAACAAAAACTAAATGCTTTGATTCTCATCTCACAATAAAGTATTGATTCAATTGTCAGTTTTTAAAGGTTTGATTCAATAAATTGAGTATTACAGTGAAACTTGCTGATGGGTAAAAGAATTCGGTCTTTTAGAAGTTGGCCTCATTCACTCTATCAGAATAGTGTAGATACTGAATAAGAAGACTTGATGTTGTCAAAACCACATATTTAATAAAACAACGAGATACTGCAGTTTCGGTTATTACACCATTATCAATCTCTGGTAATAACTATTAATTTAAAAATTAAAAATTTTCAAATTAAACTAAAATTAATTGGTAACTAAAGTACAGTGTAGCAGAATTTATACTCGTGACCGAGCGCTGTGATTGGCAGTTGAATGGCCTATCAAGGTGAACGACTGTCATTGGCCTAGATAAGCTCCTCCCACAATGGGCGGTTTCTACAAACATCACAGCAATGGCGTTTCAAACAACTAACATAGTAATGAAAGGATCATTATCCGTCTCTGATTTCAGCATAAAACCAAATTTTTCACTATGACATGTCAATAATAATGTAATGAACTTATTAGTTTCGTCAATTAGAAACACTTAATAAACTGTGGAAGAATTCACAGTTTGACAGTGCCATAAACTACGAAAGATGAGTATTTCAAATATGAATTACCGTACGGTACCGTTATTGAAATTCTCATACTTTGACTTTTGTCTATGAATTTGATTTGTTGGTTTTATCTGCTTGAGTTAATCATGAGTTTAGTTTTAGTAGGTATATAGGAGTTGAAAAGGTATAATCTATGTTTCTTTGTGGGTGATTAGATCAATTGAAGTAAATTTTGAAGAAATATATCAAACCGTCAACAAAAATCTAGATTGACAAATCTATCAGATATCAACATTATCCTCCCTGAAATTTGTGATCTTACCAACTGTCATCGCCACACTGAGCATAATATCTTCATCAAAATCTCCAAATTCGCGCATACACTCAATTTCCCTACCGAATGCAATTATATACCGATGAAGTACACTATCATTGTCTTCAAAACAGTACGCAATTCGCGCTAAACCTAAAATCACAAGTGGCAAAAACATTTTCGAAACAATCTGAACTGAAGCCGTTGAGTTTCCGAAACTTATTTAGGAAAAACAATTAGAGTAAACATCGCCGTGAGCATGGATGAAAGTTTTCTGTCGTTTGGATGCTTCACTGAAATAAGTAGACAGCAATAAAAATAGAAAAGCTTTCAAAAGATAAAGTTTGGAAGATGTTATTGCGCCATTCGAAAACTTAGTTGAAATAATGTGAGAGTGAATGACTTTGTTGTGAGTTGAATGGCTCACAAGTTCAAGCTTTTCGGACCATTTCGTTTGAAATGTGATTGTTAAACATCAACTTTCCATCCTTGTTGAGGAACAAAATTTAGCAGTTCTATATTCTTATCGACTTACAAACAGCAGTCTACTGAATGATGCTTCAATTTTTTAAATTAGAAGTGAACAAATCATTCAATAAGAATGATAGGAGATGAAGAATGAGAAGAAGGAGAAGGAGGAGAAGAATGAGAAGGAAGAGGAGAGGAAGAAGGAGAAGAAAAAGAGAAGAAGAAGAAGAAGAAGAAGAAGAAGAAGGAGGAGGAGGAGAAAAAAAGAAGAAAGAAGAAGAAGATTGAAGAAGGAGAAGAAGGAGAAGAAATTTCATATAGTTCATTAATAATGTAGATTGTGATTGTTATTCACTTTTTTGTTATTTGTATAAATTAAAAATAAAATGTACCAATAATTTATCGATCAAAGATCGAGTCAAAGATCAAATTATGAAACTTTTTACAGCTAAAAACATAATCTATGCTCTCCTGCGTAACTTGTAAAATACCTCAATTACCATTGCATCCACAAACTTCTGACCAGCTACTCCATTTGATTCCTCAGCTATTTTTATATGAAACCAATAATTTTATAACCAAATAATACCAATAATTCATAAAATTGTGAATTTGTAGCACATTGCAATCCATTACGAAAAGAATACACAATTTCCAATACTGTATTAGCTACTTGGAAGCATTTTCAATTTTTCTATTTTCAAGTCCCTTTGGTTCAGTAGTCTGTTGATAGATACCGTGAGCTATCTATTATTGTCAAGTGCTAATGATGATAAAAATATACTTCTCTCACCTTTTCCTGTTTTATAAGCAAAAAGAACATACCCAATAGAATATTTGGGGAAAATTCTGTCAGAATTATTGACACGAGTCAATGTCACGTTCGAATGTCAGCTACTTATACTCAGATTTCCTACTTCATCATACGGTTCAAGTGTTTTAACTCAATTTCTCAATATTACCCATGCTATTGCGGTGAAATGTGTAATTTATTATTGTATTGGAATATAGGAAACTCGAACTCATATTATTGTTTACTTTTCTATTGCTATAACGATATCAATCTCACTTTCAATTTTTCACGACATCTAGACTTTTTTGCTGTGGTTATGCCCACATAATCTCTTAGCTTGTGCGTGGGTGATGGGAAGGAGTAATGGGTATGGGGAATGGGGTAATGGGTAGTGGGAATGATTAAAGGTGAGGAGTGGACCAACAGCTTCTAGGCAGCTCGTACTCCAGAGCAGTAAGCAACAAGCAACGAGCAATACGCAACAGGCAACATATTTTGTTGTACTTCGCACACCAAAGCTAATAGAAATATTGTTCAAAATGATGAAACGGCAATGAAACTTATTTTTGATTTCCAAATTATCATGTAGGCTACACTTAATAAGAATCAATCTTATTTAGAACTGAGCTCAAATCTATCCTTGTTCTCAATTTTAGCTAAATTGTCGACGACAATTGTCAATTGTAATAGGACGTCAAATTCAAAATTTTCTTTCTATCCTAAAAAGAGATCAATCAGTGCGTTTCCTTTGTTTATCAATAATAATTTTAGATAATAATTCGAGAATCGAGCGTCTCCCCACCACTTGAAAAGCTATTTCCCTCTTTGAAGTTGAAGGAACGTCACTCTAAATTTTGATAAGAATGAACATTCTCAAGTACCCTTTGTCATAGAATCTTGTGTGAATTCCCAGATCAAGGTTTAAATTAACGACATTCAATTTCAAGACAGTTTGTTTATTGTGAGATTCGAGCTGGAATAGACTAGATTGTTACCGTATATTTTTTGTCAGTGTAGTTGAGAATAATAATTTAAGTAATAATGAGGTTTATTGTGTTATGTGTGGCAGTGGTTTGCTATGGAGGTTCAAAGGTGAGCAATGAGTTTTAATTATTTGAAGAAAATAATATTATTTTCTTAATTCTGCAGTGAATTAATTGTTTTCCTTTGTAGATATTCTTGTTTTCCTCTGTAGGCAATATTCTTGAAAGCAGGAGTGACATAGCTCACATGCATACCGATAAGTTATTACCCATATTGTTAAAAAAATCTCTGTTTTTTAATCTATCAATTCACATTCCATAAAATTAGAAATTATTTCCGTATAGAGTTGATTTTGTATTGATTAGCATTCATCAATCTGATCGAATTATAGGTCGATATAGTTATGCTTGTATGTGGAATAAATACAATATTGTAGCCTAAGGGTAGGCGTGTTTAGTCACGATTAGTCACGTTTAGTCACAGTACTTCACATAGTTGCTTATGAAGCAACACACACCGATTAGTCATTGCATCAGTGTGTGCTGCTTCATAAGCAACTATGTGAATTACTGTGACTAAACGTGACTAAACTCGTCTTGTCTTGACTTAGGCTAGGCGTACACCGGTTAGTCAAGACAAGACAAGACGAAATTAGTCACGTTTAGTCACAGTAATTCTCATAGCTGCTTATGAAGCAGCACACATCGATGCAATGACTAATCGGTGTGTGTTGCTTCATAAGCAATTACGATATGTGAATTACTGTGACTAGACGTGACTAATCTCGTCTTGTCTTGTCTTGACTAACCGGTGTACGCCTAGCCTAATGATTATTGAATTGATTGAACTCACAGCTAGCGCTCAAGGTTTTACTTTGCTGGCTGTGCCAAAAGGTTGTTATATTTTACACTATTGCAGCGGCGCCGACTTCATGGAAATATTTATTGTATGTTATCTATTTTCAAGATACGCGAGTTTACTAGTTGAGGCTACTTCTATGCATGCGATTTCTTACGGAAGTTTGTAATATGGATAATTATTATCTGTTTCATACTACATTCAAATTGCTTTTTGAATATAATTCAATAATACTGAATCGAATACACTGGAAATTGCATCAGCTAGACAGGTCCATCGTTTTGTATAATGTAGTTTTATTTGGGATTTTTGGGATGGAAGATAGAATAACGTAATTTGAAAAAGATTCGTACTTGGCCGCTTTGATTAAACTTTTCTGGTATAAACATTGGGGGTGTCAAAATACGTGCATTGCCCCTCAGAGTAATTATTGGGGAGGGGACAGAAAGTGCCTTTTTTGTATAAACATTGGGGGTGTCAAAATACGTGTATTGCCCCTCAGAGTAATTATTGTGGGGGCAGAAAGTGCCTTGCCCCCTCCCCCCCCCCCCCAAAGTCGGTGCCACTACACTATTGTGAATTTCATATTTTTTGTATTTTGGCGAAATAAAATATTATTCTATTCTAATGTATTATAAATATTTTCTCTTCAAGGCTTGGGCAAAGGCAGTTGACAACTTTGAAGTCTACAACAGTGTCTCATCCACCAAAGATGCAGCAAAGAAACAACTCCCCAGCATTGATGAATTCCTTGATGAGATGTTTAATAAATACGCCACCATAGATGAGAAAATTATAGAGCTGCAACACAGCAAGTCGGCATCAAACGAGCAGTCTATCGATTGTCACTCATCGAGAACCTCCGAAATGTTGATGATGAAAAGAGACTACGATTTTTGTCAGGATCTAACTGTAGAGCTTAAAAAACTGAGAAACGTTTCTATCCACTCGCTGGAAATTATTTCGGAAGTCGGGTACTCGTCCAGCGAGATAATTGCAAGCGGCATTCAGTGCTCCAGTTATACATCGACTTCAATGCAACTAAACTGTTTGATAGAACTCTTTCTACATTCCAGATTATTCATCAGCGAAATTACGCCGAAAATTTTCGAATTACTTAGTAGCTTGCATGTTTTTTACAATTTGATCACAATTGAATCGTTCTACTGTTTGTTTCACCACAATATCGATTCCAGTACTGCAAGGGAGATTGCGCAAACTTGGTTGAAATGTGAAATGAATACATAGTTTTAAGTTGTACAGTTGTAAATAAAATGTTTTATAATATTGTGTGTGTTTTGGGATTTGTTAACCCGTTGATCATTATCCATTACTTGAGTTTCATCCAAAGTATGACAATACTAGTCTATCTGTACTTACTCCAAAGTAAATAGAATACAAGGTATAATTGTTCACGAGAATGATGCACGGTAATAGTAGCCACCGCTACTACATATAAGCAAATATGTATACTACTATTTGAAAAATATATATTCTTCACAGATACTACACAGTAGGATTGCACAGTAGATTACACAGTAGGATTCACCACTGGGATAAACAGTAGACCGATGCGAAAGTGATGTAGTTCTGAACTGAGTTAGAATCCATGGTATTGTCCTTGTTTTCATTTTGAGAATAGGCCTATGTGTATTGAAACGCTCTCTAAGATAGGCCTAGTTATTTCTCTGATCAGTTACTGTATTAATAATTCGTCAATTCATTCAATAAATTTACTCAAATAATTTGTTATTTGACTATCCAATTTGGATTAAATGAGCGCTTTCATGCTTTATCGTTCGTACTTTTATCGTTGAGCGGTTCAAAAACGTGTCGCAGTGTTCAGAGTAGGACGATAAATTTTGATAAGAACGATATCTCAAATTACACGGTGGTACATAAAGTATATAAATAATATATATATATATATATATATATATATATATATATATATATATATATATATATAAATAATATATAGTTTAGTATATTGTAGTAAGTATATGTTTCTTTGCAACCATGTGGCATACAGACAATATACAATTTGTACTAGAATTTTTGGAAGTTGAGCGGGTTGCATACACGGCCCCTCCCAGGGACCCCAACAAAATATACAACTACATTATATTAATACATTTATGCAAGTACATAAATATTACAAGTGCATAAATAGTACAAGTACATAATTTGTGCTAGTCCTTTTAGGTACTGAAGCATAAAATTTTAGAAATCCTGTAGAACAGGAGAATGGGTAACACACCCTAGCTAGACTTAAAAGCGCTTGATTTGAAATTGAGTTGATCATTGAGTTAGGCTAGGCGTACACCGGTTAGTCAAGACAAGACAAGACGAGATTAGTCAGGTTTAGTCACAGTAATTCACATAGTTGCTTATGAAGCACACACTGATTAGTCATTGCATCAGTGTGTGCTGCTTCATAAGCAACTATGTGAATTACTGTGACTAAACGTGACTAATCTCGTCTTGTCTTGTCTTGACTAACCGTTGAACGCCTAGCCTAATAGACCGAAGCTTATTGCAATGCAGGAAAACTTCTTTCGTCCGATATTACAATAGTATTAGTGAAATGGAAAAAGGTAAATCTGTTATGTCATCAAAAGATGATAATATCATTGGAATCAAGGCTTAGAAATGATTTCCCTATTGAAATAGCGGTTGGTGACCTTGGCCCAGACTTCGGGCAATGTCAAGGTCAAGTGTACTGCCCGTTTATAACGGCAGTGTTGCACGGTAGCGTACTGTATTCGTCAAGTTAGTAACAGAAGACTTTCATTGAATTGATACAACTTTTCTTACATCACTCATTACGCTCTTCCATTTATTTATAAGTTCCATCCGTTAATTTTCGTTTCACATATTACTATGAGTTACCAAATAATCATCTGAATAATGACTTTCTGTATTTTGAACTCGGTAGAATTTTCATGTTGCATGACTGCCTTTCATGTTGCTAAGTACTGCCTTTCAACTTATATGTTTTTGAATGCTTTTCAATTGAAACTGAATGTTACAATCAACAATATTTTGACATCTAGTACCAGAAATAAAATGTTAGTGTAAAAATTAGCGATTACACCGTCCGATAGCTTTATATATAATAAGATTGCTATTGAAAACAGCTTATACAAATGAAAGGGAGTACAAAATATACTATAAAACAAGTTATTTTTCACTAAAATAACTTATTTTCTTATAAAATAAGTTATTTTATAGGATTTTTTCTACTCCCTTTTATTTGTATATTTCTGTTCCCGGTTTTCTTCAATCAAACTCAACTATGAATGATTCATTCGAATGTTTCTCAGGTATTTTTGTGGGATTTGTTTGTCATTGTTTGTCACAAAAATATCTTCTTCTGTAAAAATGTATAATTATTCAAGACGAGACTTCATTGGAAGACAATCATATTTCAAACAAACAAAACAGCTATAGATATGTATCGTGATGCATGAACCATACTTGAAAATTATTACTAAAACGGTAATATTGAACTGTCTTTAGACTGCAGGATCGCTTTGGAGATTCGAGGTAATCGCTATAATAAATATTTTCACTGGAAAACTGGAATTAATTTCACATTCAGAAGTCTTGTACCTTTTTTGCCTCTCACGAATCAATTTGATCAATTCAGTTCCCAATTTTATCGATGTAAACATCAAAACTTGTAAACAATTAACTTTTTTACCTTTCCTTCAACAATGGAAATTAATCACATTTCAATGCCTGTTTAAAAAGTCATTGTGGTGAATGGAAGAAGAAGATGCTTCTCAAACTTAAATTCATTCAAACTGAGATTGATGTAACCTTTCACACCGTATAATCAGTAGTTATTACCAATGATACCCTTTCTGAATCGAGTCGCACAAGTATTTTCGTGACAAACAAACTATAGCAGTTCATTTCATTTAACAGACGAAAAAAACGGCCTCAACTTGACCTTGTACCATTATACCAAGGTCGAACTGTCTATACGGTACCTACTCACCTTTTACAAATAATTATTCCGTTCATACCAATAGCATGTGACATTAATGGTGCATTTGAATTGATCAAACAACTTCTGTGAATCACGATCGTTCTTTCACTGTCAACTTTGACATAAATAATTGGGGACGCATCAAGGTGCATCATGTCACATCATACAGTATAATTCCAGGATGCAAATTCTAAGTGAATGAGAAAGGATCATCTGGAATAATGTTGAAGGGCTTAGAAACAAACGGAAATTGCAATCTTTTTATTCTTCTTCATACGTTTATTCACTATCCTGGTTTTTGTCTTCTCTTTAGTCCTTCTCTGCTTCTGAACTCTGTTTTTCTTCATACTCCTACTAACTGCCGGTTTTCTATAATCTGCTAGATCTTCTACTCCCTACCATCCCACCTATCTTCCTCTATCGGCGATTTATTTAATTCTCTAGAATCTAGATCTATTTCCTCCAACTTGTGCGGTACGTAGTTTCCTTTTATCAATACTTTTATTGCAATTTTGCTACAATCTACTGTATACTTCTATCTTTGTTTATAATATTCTCTATTTTCCTTTCTTCTTCGTTCTATCCGCCTTTTTCCTCAGTTTTTTTTTTACAAAATTCCTGCTCTAATATTATCCCTTTTCTACTTATTCTTGTTTTATTATCATTCCATTACCTTCAGTTCTCAACAACTTGAAACCTTTGCTCAACACAGGTCTGTACTAGTCTCCTTTGCCAAACATGTAGAAACTGAAATTCAAGTTTACTGAAGAAAGATTTCAATTTCAATATGTTCTACCTCTTTTTCAGCAATTACCTCGATAATTACTTCGTTTGGTAACTTTTTCTTTACCTAATTACTTCTTTCGTTCTCTTCTGATTTGGTTTATCTAACAAAACATGACATTGAGACTAACCATTAATTCAGTGTTCTAATCTTTTATTAACTAAGAGCCTTATGAACTGATTTTCCAACGCTGGGGACCTGTTTTAGCTCTACCGGTACTCTTTAAGGCTAGGCGTACACTGGTTAGTCAAGACAAGACAAGACGAGATTAGTCACAGTACTTCACATAGATGCTTATGAAGCAACACACACCGATTAGTCATTGCATCGGTGTGTGCTGCTTCATAAGGCTAGGCGTACACCGGTTAGTCAAGACAAGACAAGACGAGATTAGTCACGTTTAGTCACAGTAATTTACATAGCTGCTTATGAAGCAGCACACACCGATGCAATGACTAATCGGTGTGTGTTGCTTCATAAGCAACTATGTGAATTACTGTGACTAAACGTGACTAATCTCGTCTTGTCTTGACTAACCGGTGTACGCCTAGCCTGAGTTGATGTGAAGTAAAATCACTAATCTATTCTTGTAATGTACTAATCATCAATTTCATTTCAACAAACATAAAATTCTTTTTTCAATCTTTGTACCTATCTAACCATTCCTTCTTTCTTCCCACTTCTTTACATTCCATCCTTTCCTGCTTCATCCTAGTCAGCCTAATCCTCCTTTGTCCTAATTATTTTTGTCAAGTAGCACATTCCTTTTTCGCCAACCTTCGTTCTGATTGTTGGTTGAATTGCGTCATCATTATTTCTTGAGACTATGACGTCATTTTATTCTTTTGTCGGTACTCACATCCTTTCTTATCTCTTGCGTTTTTAGTACAAATGAGACACGCTTTGCACTGTAGCATTGCTGAATCTTCTTCTTTTTTCTTTCCATTTCTGAGACTAGTGAGTAAGTTCTTACTCTTTCCTTCTTCTCATACTGTTTTCAAATTCTTCTTCTTGTCCTCCTTTTCCTCCTTCCTTCTCTCCTCCCTTCTCTCTCCTCCTTTTCCTTCTACTCTTTACTCTTCTCTCTCCTCCTCCTCCTCTTTCTGCTCCTTCTCTTTTCTCTCCTCTCCTTCTCCTCTCTCTCCACCTTCTGCACTCTTCTTTTTCTATTTCAGTGCTGTGTGTGGCACATACCGGTGGTACAACGCAAATGGAGAATGTTCAATTAGTTTCAATCAATATCAGCGCGCATCAGCCTTCAAATGTCCAGAAATCTTGGCAATCATCATCCAAAGATGAGCAAACAAGATGGATCGTGCCTGCCTGATGAATGCTACTCTTGTCCTTTAAAGAACAGAGTTGTAATAAATCCATCATCTTCTTAGAAGAAACATGAGTGTATGACAGTTGTAGTAAAGGAATAATTCGGGTTTGAAAAGGATATTATTTTTAAACTTTGGGAATTATTATTGTGCTGGTAGAAACCCCTTAACAAGGGTATAAAAAAGAGGTTGTACCTCAATTTGATTAATACTTTTTGACAGTCAACTGGCATATAACAATGACAACCTGTGGACTAAACAAGGCAAACTATAGTCGTCTAGCGAGTATAGTAACTATAGAGTATAGAATTGTACAAAGGTTATTGAAAAAAGATAAATTTTCAATAGTTGTCTATCTTGTGTAGGAATATGTGTAGCCTATGTAGGGAGTGGGAAAATAACATTATTTTGTGTGAAATTTTTTTATAATTTTCATTCGTAAAATCATTTACTAGTATACATGTTTTTTCTTATAATCCATGCTTAATGTTTTTCAAACTGAACTATAATTACCAGCGTAATGGATTGTATGATTGTTGTATCCCTTTGCTCTGAATCATAATTGAGATTAAATTGTTCATTTTGCTCATTTGAAGATACTGTAGCCTATTGGATTGTATGAATGTAAAAACTAATTGTAAAGAACTCTTTCTTTCAAATTATTAAGATGTTTTTCTCTTTTTTCAGTCATGATGTACCAGGAGTTCCAGTACAGAGCTCCACCTCCATCCTACCAGCCATAGATTATCTGATTTTTTAATAATGTAATTTTGGATTGAAAAGATTATTAATTCATTATGTATTGTATGTCTTGTATATTGACTGTTATGTTGTGTTGGTTAATTCATTAAAAGATCGTGAATGTTAGTAATTAAATTATCGAACATGTAAAAATTGTTAGTACTACAACTAATTAAGCTAGTATTATGTGTAAAAGGTGAAACTATAAAAACAATATTCACACATTTTCTTGTCTGGAAAATGAACACATCTCAGAATCGCACGAGAAAAATCACAATTTGGGTAAAATAGCATTGAAACGACATATTTTTTCAACAAAAATATCAAATTTATTTCAAAACTTACAATAATATTGAAATTGGTGATCATAAAAATCGATTAGTATTGAATAAGTAATGAATTTCATTTTATATAGCAAGGGAAAGTAATGATTTCACTCGAAAAAAGATGAGAAATAAGCAAGGCAAAGGTTCTATGGGAATAATATTTTCATACCAGTAATGTTTTGCATATTCACAGCCCTAGTCACAAAGTTACCAGAATTTATTAATTGGTTAGATTTGGGAAAATGAAATAAAAGAATAAAGAAAATAGAAATACTAATATAAATAATTAAAAATAGCAAATCTTGTTTGTTTATAATTATTGTAATGAAACAAGATTTACACTATTAAATTACATCACTTACGCTACATTACATTCATATTCTAGGCTATGAATTTAATAAAAATATAGGAATAGGAACGTTCAAAAATTATATTACAATCTCGTGGGAAGAGAATACAATCTTGGTATTATAAGGATAATAATGAAAATTGAATATCGAATGATTCGCACATTCAAGAAAGATGGTATTTTTGAAAAATAGAAAATTTGGCTTAGTTTACTAAAGCTATTTAAAATAGAAACTAATCAAAACTAGATTACATAAAGCTTTCAGCCTCACAAAAATAATACATCAACCAAGATCAAATAATATCACTCATTATTCAAATTTATGTAGTCTATATTTGTGATGTAAAATTTACCCCAAGTTGAGGTATCATTTCCATTGAAATGTGATCTAATCAAACTTATTCGATTATTTTGAGTATCAGGAAGTACTGACTTATATCTCATACATTAAAATATATATACTTTAAATATTTTCAATAGAAAATTCAAACCAAAAAATACATAACTTACATATTTTAAACAAAAATTGAAAATAAAACGATAATTGCTACATACGTGGACACTGTACAATAATACAAACACCAGTACTATTTTAACAACGTCAACCTATCTTAATAGTCTTTCAATCACAGTATAATAAATTAAAGCTGGCAAAAAATTGAACACTATTAATACAATTATGATAAATCCATTATTTCACTAAATAACCATACACTTGTCTTTCAGTTATAAATTATAAAAGTTATAGTTGTAGTTTAGTCAAGTTTAGTTATACAAGACAACTAAAGTCGGCAACAAAAATAAATCAAGGACTTCAATTTCCCCATCATAAAATAAAATATAGTTGAAATAAAAATGAAATTTGGATTCAGTTAATGAGCGCCTGATGGACCAGGCATAGATGCACTAACAATAACAGAAGGATTGGCATTGGTTTGCGATAGGAATATTTTGTGGCACAAAACGAAAAATATAATAAAAATTTCCCAGATTGAAATGTCTTCAACTAACTAACTTCAGTACAAGAACTATCGTTTAGCAAGTTTCCGAATGCTGATTTTGTCCAAAGACATTTTTTCAAAGGCACCTGCCTTGGTCCATAATTAACCGGAATAACCGGCGGTTTAGGTTGATCGACAATCACCGATCTAGTAACCGGAGGAACATTGTTTGACCGATTGTATGCATCCTCAAATCTCCTATAATCCATCCTTAAATCTTCTAGCCTATTCATATGGTCCTCCATAGTGTCCCCTTCCAGTCTGTTCGTATTGTTTTCCTGGACAAAGTTTGATACTCTGGGTCGTTCGTTAACAGAAAATGATTCGAAACTATTATCGGTTGATTGATAGTTATAATAATTACTATAGTTCGGGTTGGGATAGTTGAAGTATTGTTCGGATTCTAAATATGTGTCACGATGTGGTACATAATTATTACTATCAGTATTGCGTTCCATATTTTGCATCTGATGCAGACTATAGTTATCATTTAATTGTTGTTCATAGAGAGTATCAGTTATATTATGATCTAAAGCGTTATCAGCTAGTAAACAACTGTCAGAAACCATACCTAAATTGTTGTAAGGTTGCAAACAACTATTGCTGGAGAATCTAGAAGTTTCTGAATTGTTTTCATAATATTTGGAATTATGAGGCTCATTGAATTGTTGTAGGAGCACACGATTGAACTCACTTGATTCCGCGCGTGTTTTTTGATTATTGGAAGGAGTAGCTCCTCTTGAAGTATCTTCAGATAATATTTCCTGGCAAAGATTTTCAAACGCATTAGCAAATGATCCTCCCTGATTGTACATTTGTTGTTTTCTCGCAGAGAACACATCAAAACTAGGCCCTCCTGACAAACTAGCAGGAGAGAAAGAAGGTACACCAAGGTTACTACAAGTTGTTACAAAGTCCGAACTTGGTTTCAGTATTCTGAAACATTCCACCGACCTCTTACTGGTCTTCGCTGTACTTTTTGGAACATAACTTATCACACTCTTGGAACGGCTCGGCTTTTCCACGGCCAAATTCTCACTTCTTTCATCTTCTTTACTTTGTTTCGCTTTATTTTTTGTAACATCTCTAGTTGTAATCACAGTTTCGATATTGGGGATACCTGTTTTTGTGGTATGAACTATGTGTGTAACTTTTGTAATGGTGGGCACACAGTTAACACGATCGTTTTCGGATAGTTTAGCGGGTGGTGTGATAGTTCTATAGGGAAGAATGGATTCAGACGTTTTTCTAAAGTTATTCTCAACGGTTTTCAGTTTGTTCTCTTTACTGCTATCATTTATAACAGATGCACCTTCAGACGACAACGATTTTGACAATTTATTTTGTACAGTTTCCACTATCACTGACCTAGATGACGTTGATTCCAACCTTGAACTACATTCTTGATACTCTTCTATTCTAGATCTTACAAAATTACTATCAGACACTTGAGGGTAATCACAATTCATACGATTCTTATCGAGCACATTGTTATCAGTTCCTGATTCTATGTTTTCCAGTGAATGTTCCACGTTTATATCGTGTTCGAAAGTCTTTTTCGATGAACACTTACTCACAGATTTCCTAGGAAGGAAATTTTTCGGCTGGACGATTGAGACTATCTGCTGCGAACGTCCTTCTACCATGGTTTCGGGATGGAAGTTTCTTATATGACGTTCCAAATTATCTTTGCGGCGAAAAGCGAGAACGCAGATAGTGCATTCGTAGTCTTGGATTTCTGCAACAAAATGGGAAAGGAAAATTAACTCTATTAGGCTATTGATTCCTACAATAATTCATTCCTAAAATAATAAAACTGAACTACTGAACAACTACTTATCACAATAATTATTATTTCAAGCTTTTACAATTTGGGAGAAAAATGAATCAGATGAAACTATAAGCTATTGATAATGGAACGTAATGAGGGTAATCACGTTGAAATATAAATATGGATTCAATAAAATACAGGCCTACTACAGCTAAAAGAAACTGTATCTTGTTTGGTCGATTTTATATTATATGAATTTGAATCATGAAAAATTATTCAGTTAATATGAATTATGGATATTATTCTATCCATAGAAAAATTAAAGCCTCACTTTCGTTGGAACTTTAATATCATTCATCTGACTATTATGTCTTATTGAAATACATTAGTGTAATTAGACAATATTGGATTAAATCTAAACACAACATGTAGAACGTAATGAGAGAACGTTCCAAGGAAATTCGACCATGTTTTGTAAAAACCTATAAGCTCATAGAATAAGCACAATAGGTTTCAAGGAGAGGTTTTGTCTAAGAATTTCTTCATATAGCTGGTTCATTCCGTACTATAATTCTCACTTGAATCAATTTCCTGAATGTATAGTCTATACCTGCATATGGATTGTCAACGAATTAACTCGTTAAAATGTTCGAATTATACAAATAATTTCTGATTTCCGATGATTCATCCATTATGACGCAGTCATGTCACTCGTATTTTAGTAGATGAGTTCTTATACACTTTCAACATTGTAACTAGTTTTAACGAGGCAGTTCAAGGTAATTCATTGGCAATCCAGGTGCAATAGCAAAATGAAACAACTGTAGGTCTACCTTGAACAAACGTCTACCAGTTTATTTTCTTGATACAAATAAGTTATTGTCTATCACTAGTTTTAAAAAATTGTAATAGAGAAGTACAAATTTAATTCAATAATCAGACAAATTTGATTATTTCATTTAAAATAAAATGACTGCATGACGGTAGTGAAGAGAAATTCGAAATGTAAAGATCGCAGTTTGTAAGTGGATCAAGAAATTATCAACTTTGATATAGGTTTAACATTATCTTACGATACTCACCAGAATGAGTCTGAAGATGGCGGGTATAGCTAGTCTTCAGAGTGAAGCTTTTATTGCAGCCTTCAACAGTGCACTGATAAGGGCGAATCCCTGAGTGCACTCTCTGATGAATGGTCAGATCAGATTTCAGTGTAAATTTCTTGTCGCACGCATCACAAGAGAATTGGCGGATCGCTGAAAAAATGGAATGAAAATAAAATTTATTCTGCTTTTAAAAATTACAAACAAAAACAATACAAAAATTTGTTTATAAAAAATGGATACGTTAAGAACTCAACGAAACAAACTATATTTTACAAGGTTTCTGTGCCAACAGTTTGATCTTGGAATTTATTCAATGTACATTGAACTCCTAAACCTTTATAGCCTACATGTGACTCCAAGTGAAATACTATAAAACAAATATAAATGATAATCTTGAGCTCCATTCACAACTACAGACAGCAAACGAAAGCGTGACAAGCCGGACATAGATAGAAATAATTTCTTAATAAAATGATATTATATATTAATAAAAAAATTATTTCGACCGTACGTGAACGGAACGGCAAACTGAATTATTACTACAAGGTGGCGCAAAAAGATGGGAGCTTTTGGATGTGATGTTGACAGGACTGTGAGGGGCGGAGAAACGAGAAGCTATCGAAATGGTGACAGTTTGGTTCAGGCCTGGTTCAAACCTGTGGATGTCAGACGAAGCTCATTTTCACCTAAATGGCTACATGAATGAACAGAATTGTCGATATTGGGGCCAACAAAATCCTGCTGTTCTCCATCAACGTCCTCTACACAGCCCCAAGGTAACTGTATGGAAACACGGTGACAGTAACTTATGAGCGTTATGTTACTATGCTTGAGACATTCTTCGCTGAAAGAATTCAAAGTTCACCCAACATTGACATTGAAAACACTTGGTTTCAACAAGACGTCCCAGGAACGGCGACATTGTTTGGCCACCTCTTCGCCCGTCTTGTCAGGGTGCGATTCCGTGCACTCAAAACAAAAATTGTAGAGGAGATTGCAGCGATACCGCTCGACAGTTTGCGCAAGGTAATGGACAATTTTCAAAATCGACTTGCTGAATGTATTCGACAAGATGGACATCATCTTCACAATATTATCCTCAATACTTGAATTTTTCTTTAATTTCCAATGTTGTAGTGTACATTGAGTACCCTGAATAAATTAAAAAAAATTGTTTTCCTTATTTTTTTCTTTCTTCAAAAGTTCCCATCTTTTTGCGCCACCCTGTATAAGTGGAATGACATTACTTCTAAAACTTTCTTTGTTCAAGTGTTCTGATACATATAGGCCTAACCTTATTTTGGACCACATTACTCATCAAAATTCAAGAGAGAAATAGTAAAGCTGAGCATGTTTTTACTCTCCCAAATTCATCAATTGTGTTTCTATCACTGAATAAAATAAAAAAGAGAGTATCACCATTGAGAAAGAATACACCAAGTAGAAGATTTGTCCCCATGTTAAACGTGATGGTGGTGATATCTCTGGGTACTTCTCGGTAATTCATGAACTTGCTGTGTTATTCAATTGGGCGATCAGCGAGACCTCTGAACTCGCCTAACACGAACTATGATTTTCGCAGCACAGTAAAAATGTAAACAGCCGTCCCTATCTGATGAGTAATCTACTTGGCGTATGCTTTCTCTACGGTATTACAAACCTCGAAATGGAGGTTTGAGAGGGAAGATAAACTATTTTAAGTTCGACTCAGGACTATGACAAGTCCACACAACCTTTTTGCAGGAGATTAGTGGATGCAATGAAAAATAGCATTCCCATACTTGAAATTTGATGAATAACACTAAAAACTAGTAGAATGCCAGCGTGTAAGCAAGGCATAAAACTCGACAAGAAAGAACTCTGGTAAGTAATTCAATTTATGGCATAACCAAACCACCATGAAATATAAAGGAAATATGAAATTCCTTATAATCGGATTCATTTAATGTGAAGCTTGGCATTAGATAGGTAGGTAAAGCAAGATCCTTTTAACTTGTCAGAAATCAGCTGTTTTGGTAAAAGACCTTTTTAAAGAAGACCTTTCAAAGAATAACTTTTTAAAAGACCTTTTCAATAATCTGCGAGATTCAGCATTTGTAGGTTAAGTACTGTGATCATATGCTCGTCGATCATATGTTTTCTGACAAGTTAAAAGGATCCTGCTATAGAGAGATATTATTTCTTTGCCATCGTACTCTACGGTCATCAGCAACGTAAAGAAATAATATCTCTATCTTCTATCTAATGCCAAGCGTCAAATTAAATGAATCTGATTATACATGATTTAACTGTTACATTTCTTACCAGAATGCGTCAACCGATGCCTCTGCAGAACAGTGTTGCTAGAGAAGCTTCTCGGGCACAGATCACACTTGAAGGGTCTCTGACGCAGGTGTCCATTCATATGCACCTGTAGCGCTTGTTTGGATGTGAATGTCTTAGTGCACAGGGTGCAGGCGTGCGGACGTTCCTTGAAGTGTGTGAGCCGAATGTGACGTTTCACTTTATCTTTTTGGGCGAATTTCTTCTGACAGTATCGACATTCGAACGGTTTCGTGTCTGAAAAATGGTTTGGAATGAACTTGAGTTACACATAATTGAACTTAGGCTAGGCGTACACCGGTTAGTCAAGACAAGACAAGACGAGATTAGTCACGTTTAGTCACAATAATTCACATAGTTGCTTATGAAGCAGCACACACCGATGCAATGACTAATCGGTGTGTGTTGCTTCATAAGCAACTATGTGAAGTACTGTGACTAAACGTGACTAATCTCGTCTTGTCTTGACTAACCGGTGTACGCCTAGCCTTATTCATTAATTTACAAACCATCATAATTCAAGTAGTACAGCTGGTTCATGTAAAATGTACGGAGAATCAAACTCTTCATTTCCAACACCGTCACATCACCTGATCAGCTGGCTCAGAGCTTTGAACTTTGACTGAGATGCGCGTGAACACTACCTTGTATTGTAATTACCTTGGTATAGTGTATGAATTCTTGAATATTGATGGAATATGGGGGAATATGGGGTTGGTAGCACTGGGCTACCCTGTTTGTTTCAAGTGTACTTCGGTCTCTAGTTTTTCTCATTTTCCAATTAATTAATTAGAGAGTACAGTGATTAAGCACAGTGAGTGTAATTATTAAGTGATACAGTACCTGCTGAGTGTATCCAATATTTACAGACGTGAGCTGGTGAATGGGCCTATGTTGGATTCGGAGAGCGATTCGCATAGGAACTGTTGCTTGGTTTGACTCCATTTTTGTGTCTAGTTTTGGCCTGCTATTGTTTACGTGGGGTATTGGTTTGAAATAGTGAGATTGGAGTAGTAATTCCATTGAGCGATAAACGAGATAACGCCGGGTGTGGCCGGCTCGAACGATTTATCTGTCACTTTACTTTCAATCAGCTGTTCTGTTAGCACGTGTCTCATTGCCATGGCAACCGCTGACGCTGAATCGTGAGCCAGACAGTAAGCTGTCATTCTTCTGTACCGCGAAACTTTGAATTAGGGAGTACGCCCTTGCCTGCTGCTTGTCCTCTCTCATACTTTTCAATACTGACTGAATCATCCTGTTGATTTTAATCTGGAAAGTTTTCTACGATATTATTTTTTCTCTCTAGCCTTCAGATATGTTACTATTATCGTCATCCTTCTAATCACTGTTACCTTTCTTTTTTTTCACCTGTGTTTCTCAGGAGCTTCCTTATCTTGACCTGCCACGATAGCTCTCTTGGCGCTTTCCTTTATTCCTTCGTCTCCCATTCCTTGTAATAAGATAATTATTATCAATTCAAGGCTCTAAATCAATTTTTTGCGTTTTGCTTCGCATCGAAATGCTCACCAGGCGGGCACGGAATGATCTTGAAGGAATGCATCTCAGCGAGGGCTTAATGCACGAAGAAGTGATTGACTTCATATACAAATTCATAGTGCACTTAGTATCATATCTTCTCGACACTCAAGTGAAGATATCATAGACGTCGTTCCCCATCTCGTAAACACTTTGAATCGTCTGGACGCTTGTCTGAAAATAAATAGCGATCTTCAAATGAATCTGACTGAGATTTCAACCGAAAATTCTCATTTGAGAAAGAGATTGGAGGATGAAAAAATGAAGAGAACATTATGTTTGGACGTCTCTTTATCTAATGAAGAGAAAGCAGATGACGAAATTAGAGAACTTAATTCAAAGCTAAGTTCAATGATGGCTGTTATTGACGACTTGAAGGCAGAAATTTGTTCCAAAGATGCGATCATAAATTTATTGGATCACGATGCGCAAATTTCATCAGAAAAAATGTCGAAATTGGAAAGTGAGTTGAGATTGATGAAAAGTAATAGTTCGTCATACACTGATTCCACAAGTCATGACGATTTTATAACTCCGAGAGCTACAGTAAGAGCAAGGCCTTATGTGACTAGTCCTATTATTGTGAATAATCGTTTTTCTGCTCTTTCCTCTAATGTGTCATTAACATCCTCATCTGCATCAAGGGAATTACGAGTGAAGGCACATGTTCATAAACCTGCTACACCTGTGAATGAACTTAAAAATCCCTCCTTGAAAGTTAGTGCAGCTGGTCACACTAGGAGGAAAAGGAGATTGACAGTATTGGCTAGCAGTCAAGGCAAGCAATTAAGCAAGTACTTGCAGCATTTGGATGACGAATTCGAGATATTTGTCTACACTAAGTCTGGTGCCAAGTTGAAACATATTATTCAAGATGGACTTCAGTTTGTTCGTGATTTTTCGGTGGACGATGTTATTGTCATTTTGGCGGGCACTAACGATGTACACTTGTATGAGCCATATCAACTGACTCTACTGCAAGGGATGGATGCTCTTTTCGACCTCAATCTCAATACCAACATCGTTGTGTGTGGTTGTCCGTGCCGTTATGATGACCCCACTCTCAATGATGACATACAGTATTTCAACTCATACATGTCTCGAATGGTGCTCAACTATGACGGCGTATCGAGACTCCACTACTTAGATATCAACGTCTTTCTTCAGAGAACTCATCTCACGAGACATGGCCTACATCTCAATAGACACGGGAAAAGACTTCTCTCAAACCAATTGTCAATATTCATCAAGAAGACTGTAATGAATGGTGTTGAAAACTATTATTCTTCAGTTGCCGTTGCAAAACAAGTTCCCTCAAAAGTGCAAGTATTCAAAAACTGTGACGTGCCGCAGTCTCCTGAGATTCGACTCATTGAATCCTTTCCTGTTACACCCCCCCCGTCAGATTCTCCCGTCTCCTGCAGTCCTGAGCCTGTTGGAACAATACCTACAGCAATGGATCCAATAGATGCTCCTTTTCCAGTGAGCTCAGCTGATACATTGATAAAGACCCATTCAGGTGTTCTGGATTCTTCTCTCCTGTTAGATTGTAGCTTGGATACTGTATTGTCGGTTAATGAATGCGAAGCTGATATCAGTAATTTTTTAGTCTAGATTCCCCACCATCACCAACTATATGCAATGCGATAGTAACAAAGAATAATAGAATAGTTGATTTAGCTTACTCTTCTACTCCCCATATTGGTGCTAATCCCAAATTCACTATACCTAAACGAAACATGTTTAATACATTTCAGAATGGAAAAATTGCAATCATGCATCAAAATGTTCAGCATTTGCCATCCCGGCTAGATCTGTTGAAAATTAATTTGGAAGAGTTAAGACCTGATATTCTAGCTATGTCTGAACATAAGATGTCAGAAGGTGAATCAGCTTTGCTAAATATAACCAATTATAAGATAATCTCTAAATATTGTAGAGTTAATAATGTAGGGGGTGGAGTCATGATTCTTATGAATAAAGAGAGTGATTTGAAAAGTAAAAGCGTAAATCTACCAGCAATAAATTTAATCACTAAGGAAAAAGAATTTGAGTGCTGTGTTTCAGAATTTTCTATTGACAATCATTTCTCTTTTGTTCTGGCATGCTTGTATAGGACGCCACAGCACTGCTTTTTAGATCCTTTTTTAGATAAGTTGGAAATTTTACTAGAAATTTTATGCAGAAAGTATAAAAATGTTGTATTGGTAGGTGATTTAAATATTAATGTTTTGGTAAAAAATAATACTTATCACAAATTCAATAACGTGCTGAAAATGTTCAATATGACCTATAAGATTGATTTTGCCACAAGAATTACTGAATCCTCTGAAACTGCAATTGACAATTGTATAACCAATATTGAAGATAATAATATAAAGGTATCCGGTATTATCACTCACATTTCTGATCATGATGCTCAGCTATTTGAAATTATGGGTATTAACAGACCAAAAAATAAAACTATAAGAAAACTTAGCCGTAAGTTTGATGATTGTAATTTGAAAATTCTTATAAAAGATTTACAGGAACTTAATTGGATAGAAGTTTATCAATCGGCGGTAAATGAGAAGTATGATACTTTTATTTCTATCTTCAAATATTTTTTTAATATTAATTTCCCAAAACGCTTCAGAGACGAGAAGGGTCATAATAAAGGAGTGTCAAGCTGTGATGTTGTTAACAGAAGAGATGAGCTACTGGATCTTGAGAGAGAATTTAGAATTACCAAGAGCGAGGATTTAAAACTTCAAATTAAAAATAAGAAAAAAGCTTTGAAAAACCTTATTAACGTGAATAAAAAAAGATTCTTTGATAAAAAAATTACAGAAGCCACTAATAAAAATAAAGTAACTTGGAGAATGATTAATGCTGAAGTTGGTAAAGTCAAGGTAAATAGCCACTCAAATATGAGTGTTGAAGACAATGGAAATCTTTTAACAGATCCAATTAGCATTTGTAATTGTTTTAATAATTTCTTTGTGACAGCAGTAGATAATTTCATAATACCAAATATTCCTGATAGACCTATAAATACACCCATTTATCAGAACTGTAATTCCACACTCAAATTCAAATTCAATTCTATTTCTGAGCCAGATTTGATAAAATTAATTATGTCATTTGAAAATAAACTTTCCTCAGGGCCTGACGACATACCAATCACGGTTGTAAAAGGAGTATTACCTGCAATTATTAAACCCCTGAATCACTTGATAAATTCTTCCTTGATATCTGGACACTTCCCAAATGCTTTGAAGATAGCCCGAGTTTTTCCGATATTTAAGAAGGGTAATGTCAAGGATCCGGCATGTTATAGGCCAATATCGGTTTTACCTGTGTTCTCAAAGATATTTGAGCGGGTGGTTTATATTCAGTTGATGAATTACTTAGAAAATAATAATTTATTGGACAAAGAGCAACATGGCTTCCGATCTAAAAAATCTACGATAACTGCCGGAGTAGACTTCATCAATTCTATCATAAATGCCATAGACAAGGGGGATAAAATTATAGGTACATTCTTAGATATGACACGCGCTTTCGATAGTGTGAGACATGATGTATTGTTAGACTCATTAAAGGCCCTTGGAGTGAACGGAAAGGAAATTGCTTGGTTTTCCTCCTACTTAAAAGATAGGCAGCAATTTGTGGAAATTGAGCATTTAGATGAAACAAAAACGCTGCGCTACAAAAATAAATATCGCTCCAGCATTAGAAATTTAAATTACGGTGTCCCTCAAGGTACAATATTGGGCCCGCTTTTATTCATTTGTTACATTAAGGGGTTGCCCAGAGTTTTCCAAGAGCAGGCTACAGTATGTCTCTATGCAGACGACGCAAATGTCATCTTCTCAGGAGATACAGTACAAAATGTAGAAGCAGAATCCGCGACTGGCCTTTCTGTTATGAAACAATTTCTGAATGATAGGAACCTTCTTTTAAATGGTAGGAAGTCAGTCGTAATTGCATTTTCAACGAATCAAAGAAAAAATGAATTAGGTCCAGATGTCTTTCTTGATAATGAAATGCTAGAAATGGTAAATTGTACACGATTCTTGGGTCTAGAAATTGATAGTAATTTGTCATGGAACAGTCATGTTTCTCAGGTAGTGAAAAAAATCTCCCCTGGGCTGTATGCTCTAAGACAAATGTCGAATAAATGCAGTCTTCCAACATTGAAGGCGCTATACTACTCATTAATACACTCGCATTTGGCCTATGGTCTTAGCATTTACGGTAGCACGACCAAGACCAATCTTGATAAAATTCTTATTCAACAGAAGAGGGCGCTTAGAATAATAATGAATCTGAAAAGAATGGACTCTGTAAAGTTGGTTTTCTCACAGCTTGGCATTCTCACAATCTATGGGCAATATGTATTTGACGTTATCATGCATGTTAGGAATTACCCTGTAGAAGAATTAAGAAATGAGACTCATGGCTATAATACTAGATTTGGGAGAATTACGGAGAGACACAGGTTGGAATTTTTTAAGAGAAAGACACATTACATGGGTGTGAAATATTTCACAATGCTGCCTTTAGAATTACAAACAATAGATGATATTAAAAAATTGAGAATGAGACTGAAGGAATATTTGGTATCACTGTCTCTGTACTCCCTACAGGAGTTTACAGATATTACTAATGTTTTATGACTGTTTTTCATTATTTGTTATGTTGTTTTGTTTATTTATATGCATATTTGACACTGTTCTCATTGTACTGTATAATGATTATGAATAAAGATGATTTCAATTCAATTCAATTCAATGGTGAAGAGCAGCACACACTGATGCAATGACTAATCGGTGGGTGTTGCTTCATAAGCAACTATGTGAATTATTGTGACTAAACGTGACTAATCTCGTCTTGTCTTGGCTAACCGGTGTACGCCTAGCCTTAGGTAGAATCTGGAATCATGGTAATCACAATATAATAAAATTGTATATATTTACCAGTATGAATTCGCAGATGATAATCCAAGTGGCTCTTAGTGATGAATCCTTTGTCGCAAACTCCACATATCAGCGGCTTTTTCCCAGTTAAACAATGCTCGTGATATTTGCTGTGCAATTTTTCCTTGAAACTTCTTTTGCAAATCGTACATCTGTACAAGGGAGGATCTTCTGAAAATATGAAATATAAATTCAATCCACATAGTTCAACACGAAACAATAAATTTTAAAAAGTTTAATATTAGCCTACTTTGAAAGGCATTAAGTAGCCTAATAAGAATCATAATTCAAATAAAATGTAACTGATTTCTTGGTGTTCAGAGGAATCCATTTTAGATCGAAGGCTGATTAAGATTATGAAGGATAATTGGATTGAATGACTTTCTTTATTCTCCTAGAGGGTGAAGTTGAGGCGCAGCCGGCCCTTTTTCCCACTCAACTTCAAATTTAGAAGAGATCTAGAAGCTATTTTACATTTGTTTTATCTTGTACTTGTTACTATTTGTTTGACTTCTAGACAAGAAATTTCCAAGGTTATCTTAGTTTTCTTTCAAGACATATCTCTTAGTAAAGATAATATTTTGAATTTAATAGATTAGAAACTTACTTGTGACTTCTTCAATGTGTTCTGGAAGCACAAATTTCTTCCGACATCTTTTGGTTGCTGGCAAAGCTTCGTTCTTCTTTTCAACTTTGATGACTGGAATTCTGCCAACGCCAAGTCCATTATCACTGTTATTCGCATGCCTTCTATAAAGCTTCTTTTTAAATTGTGATACTCCAAAACAAGAGTTGCTTGAAGAGGCCTTATTTATAACTGAAGATTTCACAGCTTCCATTATTTATTGAGTTCCATCATCGATCAAGAGAAGATAATCCTAGAAATAATCGAAAAGGAATAAATTGAAGATTATCTGGAAGTAAACCTTACCTTGAGAATGAATATTATTGTACTGACTAGATTTAGCGATTGACAAGTCATCGGTCAAATAAGTGTAACTCAATATATGATGTATTGTGACAATAAATGAGTACAGATGAATTATTATTGATTAAGACAATACTTCATTTTTGTAAAAATAAGAACAGAGGAATGACACTACTCTCATAATAGTAAACGTCACATTGCCATTTGAGGGTTTTATGCAGTCGTTTCACTAGAATATTCCCCGGAGTCCATTTAATGAGTAATAAGTTTACTTGAGAATGCAACAGATTATAGTTGCCAGTAAACTTGACTTACACCCAATGGGCTAAATACGGTACAATGCGTGATTTCACAAATTAATATAACTTACCATACCACTTAATAATAACAAATAATACTATCTCCGACAGAGATCAGTGTCATTCACATTTTTCTTGAAGAAAGCAGAGCCAAGCCAAATCGACTATAACAAGGATTTTGCCAATTTGAAGTGGGCAGTATAGAATACTTAATAAATAAAATGCCAATTTGCTTACATTTAATGAGATAATTCACAGAATAAATAACTTTGACAGAAAAACAAAGATGCCTCCAAACCAGAACTAAACTAACCTCAATCTCAAAGTCTTTCCCCTTCTCTTTAAAATAATATTAGTCAGCTGTAAGTAAGCAGCGATTCCACAGCTTCATAGAATGATCAGTAATAGTATTTTAGGAATAGATTTATCATAATTTATCTTTTTTTTGTTGAACATCTTTATAAAATTTTTCCAGAGACACAAAATTGATAATTTTATTTGTGATATTTATAAATAGTTGGTATTAGGTGATTTTTGTTGTTATGTTGGCTACACCCATGGCCACTTCTTTCCGGTATTTCGGCCGTAACCACCCGACTTTTCCATGGTTTCGTAGCGTTCTCGCGTGTCCCATTAGGTTACATTTATAATGGGTCAAAAGAAAAAAGACTCTGATAAAGGGTCTCAAAACAGTGAAAGTGCGAAAAATGCCAAGAATCAGCAAAGTGACGATGAAGAACCCAATTTCAGTGACCCCGAGGGATATGTGGATATCTCCGATGATGGTAACGTTGATGCCGTACTACCGATATTGATACTATAATACGTTCTATTTATGGATAAATATTGTATTTTGTCACTAATGAACTATACAATTTAGCCTATTAATGTAATTAGCGGTTATGCGAATTCCTAAGGTTGAGTCCAAACTCCGTCAATATGTAGTCTACCTAGCTTTGTAACCCAATCTTCATGACCAAAATGAACATCAGCAAATTTACCATCTGTTGACTCTTGATTTCAGGGTTTCACGCCAAGTAAGTTCTTTCCAGCCGAATTTATTTTATTCCCATTTTTCAAAAAACGTCAATTACATAACTTGCTATACCATCAAATTTTATTCCGTTTATCCCAATAGATCGATAGAATCCACAGCAATTCTGAAATAGCATTTATACGTAGTCTGCCCGCTCTGCTTCCCTTTGTAAACACACTTCAATGTCAAAGTTCACCAAAGCTCTCCAGTTTGTAAAACTAATATTATACACATAAGCTTGATTGAAGGTAAATAGTTAATAATCTAATCGATTCCGACTTAACCTGTTTCATTGAAATCGATAATCCAGAAACGATTTTTCTTAGTAGAATATTGTGACTAATATTATGTGTTGGTTTCATTGGTTTACAATCACTGGATGTACGGCTACACCCTCTATGTTCCAATGACTAAATCCTTGCAGTGATGTAGACTACAAGTTAACGTTCCGTATGCCTATATCCTTATTGTATGTCGTTCCAATAATGTTACAACCAACAAGTCTCACTTACTGTAACATGTGTCCTGTCCACCTGTCTATGCGCTATTCCTCTTATTGACTATTATATTTGAAATCAAATAACTTGAAATGTTTTTTATTGAAACATTGTTCAAACCTACATTAGGCTGTTTACAGGCAATAAGCTTCAATGTTTCATTAAGGATTACGATTAATATTGCAAGCACTTGCACTGTTACAGTTTTTAATACGCAATGTGTTCGTGAATTTATGACTGATTTTTAAAGAATGTTATCTTGCTAGACAGCCTTTTGTATTTTTTATTCATCTATTGACGCCATCAATCCCGTATTGCGGTGAAAGGATGCAGTATAAAGGTGGGTTTTCGTTACTGCGACCGAGTGCTGCAGCGGAGCCCGACCCAGCGTTGCCAGATGCAATTGATGAAAAATTCGAACTATTTATAGTGGGGATTTTTCATCAATTGCATCTGGCAACGCTGGGTCGGGCTCCGCTGCGGCACTCGGTCGCAGTAACGAAAACCCACCTTTAGGTGTTGAGCGTGTTCAGATGGCAACACTCATCAACTTGGCCGGGCATTCCAGTTGATTTACAGTTGAGGATAAAAAGCACTATAAGAATAGGCCTACATTACATAGTAATTTATTCATCACTATAGCAATAGTCACATTTTAATTTAAAAGGAACTGTTATGGTAATTTTATGTATGGAAGTAAATATTATTTATAATAATTTTATTATCAAATTTATACAAAACACATTATAATATATTTTTTTCATTTTCCTATAAATATACTAAGGGCCGGTTCATGAGATCGGGATTTAGCTAAGTCCTAGACTAAAACGGGTGGCCACCGTAGCATCGACGAACGTTAGCCTCGACACTATGTAATAAGGGCTCTCTATGCTGCTAACCCTCTAACCAGTTAAGACAAACGTTTGTCGATGCTACGGTAGCCACCCGTTTTAGTCTAGGACTTGGGTAAATCCCGAGCTCATGAACCGGCCCTTAGTATTTATTGTTTTATAATAACAGTATTGCAGTAAACTATGTACTTATATCTCATTTCATTATTCCTAGCATCTTGTATTATTGTTTTATATTTGCAGAACTGCTAGCCGATATCCTGCAGGATAAGCCACGTGAAATCGATGGCGTCGACTCGATAATTGCCGTTGACGGCCTGCCTCAGGTAGAGCCGGAACGGTTTCAGAAACTGCAGAATGTTGTCATCAAAATATTCTCGAAGTTCGGCACCATCATCAACACGCACTACCCGCTGCAGGAGAACGGCTTCAACAAGCGCTACTTCTTCTGCGAGTACAGCAATCCCGAAAGTGCGATGCAGGCTAAGGCCAACCATCAGCAAAGGTTGGACAAGCAGCATATACTGTTTGTTTGCTCGTTCACCGATTTTAAAAGGTACGCAATTTATTTCCTATTTCAAACTACTATTCAGTCGACTGTTGGAATGTAAAGATGATTGTATGCTCTTTCACCGATATTAAAAGGTGGGTGCTTTATTGGAAGTATGGCTATTTCATTAAACTATTGTTCAGTCGACTGTTGGTAGTAAGGACTATTTAATTTATCATTGGGAATAAGTCAAAATAGAATTACCTTAAAGATGAGACAACAAGTTAACTGCTAAATACTTATTACAATATTCACATGGTTAATTACAGCTGTTATAGTAGAGTATGGACTTATTGCCTTTTACCCAAAGATAAAGCTGCCAAAGAAGTTGTTTTTTGATGATAGAAAAAATTGACTTATTCCCTTTTACTCGGAGACCGTCCATTTCATTTATTGAAAATATACATTACAATGTGGGAAGAATCAACAGAAATTCGTCCAAAACGTTTTCTATTCCAAATTTAGGTAAATAGTCCAGAAGTTATGTCGATGATTCATCTTACTAAAAAATCATTCTACGTTAGATTCCTTTATTTTGGTCATATATTCATGTATTCGAAATAGGCTAGTACTTTATTTGTAGATTGTAATGTATTGTGTCAACAAGGTTCGTAATGAACTTCTTATGTATGTGTGTTTTGTATGGAATAATTATAAGCTACTGTAAGAATTATTCTGAGTAGATTGTAAAGGGCTGTTTTGCATCTCATGTTTTTTCGTATTACCCGAAATTAGGGATTTTTGGATGAGACGTGGAAAATTGAAAGACTATATGATATTAATTAAAAAAATCAATGAATAGTGTAGCATAGTCCCTATATGACTAGGAAACTATAGATGAATAAATGGATAATTGGACGTTCAGTTTTGGCTCAGTTGATGAAGAAATAGTAATGTCAACATGAATAGGAAATCTACGAGCAAAATACATAAAGCCATTAAATGTTATATAATTATCTAGATCAATATGTAATCAAGGATTTATTTATCAGATGCACAAACTCTTGCATCACTAAGCTCACTAAGCTCTAGCTATACTATATTGAATGCAATTTTGATTAATGCTGAACGTGTAGAGTTTCGTTCTGACATTACCTGATGAGATGTTGTGATATCTAAAAATAATGAAAACACTAAGATGTAGTCAAATTATTTGTCATTTATCAATGTCAATAAAATGACATATTATTCAATTAACAAGTAATATTGGACCGCCTCTTTAAATTCAATGACAAGCTCTTGCAAGTATTCTTTTCAAGTACCTAACAATAAATTCTACTTTTTCCTTTTTCAAAAACTTTTTTATTAATAATTAATTGAACGAAATTCCTAATTATTCATTCCTGTTATTTATCGAATTTCCTTACTAGCTATTAATCTGTTGTCAATATTTGCAGTAGCAGAAGTCTTCAGAATATTATATGGCATTAATTAGGAATTTCGTTCAATTAATTATTATGATTTTACAACAACTGTATAGTTGCAATGTCTCATTACCTTCCAACTTTTTTTATTGTTGTCTTATGGTTTTTTAATTTGATTCAGGTTCGAAGATATTCCCGACAAATGGGAGCCTCCGCAACCCAAGCCATACGAGGAGCAGAAGGATATCTACAACTTCCTCCTCGAGCCTGATGCCTACGACCAGTTCTGTATTATTTGCAGTCGAGAGAACACAGTTCAGATCTGGCAAAACACTCTGCCTGAACTTACCAAGTTGGAAGAGCGACCTGTAAGTTCAAATTGCTGATTTCAATTATTATTATCTCTCAATTTATGATGAATTCTATGCTTTGAGTAGAACTATAGTAAAAATTAGGATAGTCGCTCAATAGGATAATCACTCAATTTATGATGAATTCTTATTTTATTCAATTCTATGCATTGATTAGAACAGAATAGTTATAGAACAGTATAGTTAAAATTAGGATAGAGACCGCGAGGTGAAACATGGACCTTCGACTCCCACTACATGTGACCAAAAACTGAAATTTTAGGGTTATTTGTCAGTTGTTCGGCAGCCGATACCTTGTTTGTCTGGGTTTATTGTCTGTAAGAAAACATAGGCCGGAGCAGTGACCTAAGTGTCTCGAATCCAAAACAGCTGAAACTTCTACACTGACCGTAAGCATGCAGAGTGAGCGAATGATTTGTGAGAGAGACACCCTACCATGCCAGTCACTCTTCAACTGTTAGACTGAGTTCATGTTTACCTGGCTATACAGTATTTGTATGTTTGTAGTGAAGCTTTTTCTATCTCCTCTCATTGTACTTTACATAGAGATTTAAAGATTTCAGATTGTAGGCTATTAAGTTGAATGGAACCCCTTTATTAATTTCTTAGCAACATAATTTAACAAAGGCATGTTTTTCCATATTTCTCATTAGGAAAACTTCCAAAAAAAGCCATAGAATATTAATAATAAAGGCATAATGTAGCGCTCTACCTCTATCGAATAAGAAACAGTTTTGAAATGAAGTTTTTTAGGTTTCTTATGTATTCTAAAAGCCACATGATGCTGAAACTAAACTTTCGTTCTTCTGAAATATAAAGTGAATGAACATTTCTGGTACTGATGGCTTTGTATTTTCTCGGTTCAAATTAATGACTTCAATTATTATCACTTAATTTATGATGAATTCTATGCTGTGAGTAGACCTACAGTAAAAATTAGGATACTTATTTAAGTATGTTTGGATCTTGTTCAATCTCATCTCTATTAATCTATAGATAGATTAAAAGCATTTAGATAGTAGGGTTGTAAGTTGAAAAACCCTCGATATTCTTTTATATTATTAATTTATTTGCATCACAAGTTTTCAGCAAAGGCGTGTATAATGTAGCGCTCTTATCTCTATCAACTTGGTAAAGTTTTCAGTTTCTTTTGTATTCGAAAAGCCACATGATGCTGAAACTAAACTTTCGTTCTTCTGATATGTAAAGTGAATGAAAATTTCTAGTACTGATGGCTTTCGATTCTCTCAGCTCTTGAAATAGCTTATAGATTTTTGTTATTGTGATTTCTATAATGTGGAAAATCTGTATTATTATTCTAATCAAAAAATGAATGGAGTTTTCCAAATGAGTACCACATGATGTTGAATGAAAACTTTCGTTCTTCTGAATTATTAAATGAAAGAAAGCAACTTCAAACTGATGGGTTTTTATTATTTTCTCATCAAGTTCACTGTTGTCGGTTGTTGGAATATAGCTTTACATCAACCTAGAAAATATTAAAATTAGAGTTGCTTAATTGTCTGTCTGATTTTTTCCCAATCTTATAAAATGAATCATGCGATTGATCTTTTGTAATAATAGGTCATAGTTCAACGAACTCGTGATAATAATACAATCACAGTGTCCATTATTGATGAAATTAGAATTTATTGGCTTGCATTTCATGTTAATCATTTCAAGGTTGCTGTTACTGTTCATCACAGATTTTGTAATTATCACATTTTATATAAATATAGAATTACTCAACCTTCAATAAATAATAAATTAATAAATATTACAACCTTTTTTGTAGAATTAGTTGGGCTAAAATTACTTGGGTTTCCCTTTCTTTTATCAGTTACATAATTTTTATATCTGTTGGATTTCTGAGTGATCTATCTCCCGAGTTTTTGTTATGATGATAAATTATGTAAACTGAACTTTATGTGATGTTTACTATGGCTTAATCTTTGCTGAACAAAGACTCAAGAAAAATTATTCTGTATTTTATTACTAAAAAATACTCCTTTCATTGATATTATTGAAAAATTAATCCTATTCATGAATGAAAACTTGTAAATCATTCATAAATTTTTGTAGTGGTTTTCTTTTTTAATACTTGAGTGATATTTAGAAATAATTTTGTGTTTTTCATGTATTTGGGCCACATGATGTTTCAAATTTTAACTTTCGTTCTTCTGATCGAAACTGAATGACATTCTTTTATACTGATGGCTGGCTGTAAAGAGTTTAAAATCGCTTTCTTTTGCAGTAATGCTATCAATAGTAGATTGTTTCAGTTGAGGAAATTCCATTGTTTTTCTTTTAGAATTAAAGTGATGGAAAAGTGTTATTTTTGCTGATTTTACTCTTTTTAATATCTATTCATTTACTTGGCCAACTAGAAAGTATGAAATTAACAATGGACAATGGTCAAAATCTATTTGGAAATCACCAATTCTTACTACATGAAGTTCATAATCTTCATTTTTTACAAATCAGAATTATTGATATAATTTTGACCCATTTTTATGTGGTTTGCTTCGTTTCCGTACAATGAACTTATATTTGACTTTATACAAGTGTTATGTATAGTCTCATTAGTAGATTTTACTTTAAATGACAAAAATTGATGTTTCAAATGAGTACATAAAGTGAGGAGAATAATTATTATGCATTCTAATTCACTTGAATACATGAATTAAATTATTATTAGCGCGTGACCTTAATCGGTGGGGAGACCCGTAGGTAATTTTTTTTTAATATGAAATTATTTCAATATTGGAATATATTCCAATATAAATACAAAATAGGCTATATTCCAATACCTCGCCGTATAACCCAATTTTCCCTTGATGGGGAACATAGTGATCCATGTAGGTTATAAAAGTTCGATTTCACTTTTCAGGATATTCGCTTGATTTTGTAAAACGTTCTTATTGTTAATTTAATAACTGATAGCTTTCATTTTGATTTAAGAATAAATTGAAGATTGAAAAATATGTCATGGTTTCTGAATTTCTTTCACTTTTCAATCTGGATTTTTATTTATTTGGTGGAGAATTTGTTACATTGAAACTGGAAGATCATTTTAATATTTTTTGTTTACAGGGCTGGACAGACTTGTACGTGCAATGGTCACCTTTAGGAACCTACTTGGCAACTTTACATACGAAAGGAGTCGCTTTGTGGGGAGGACCCGAGTTCACTAGAATTATGAAATTCACTCATGCGGGTGTTCAATTCGTAGAATTCTCACCATGCGAAAAGTAAGTCGATTCGTCACTATCATTATTTTTATTGAACTGGGATTCGTTTTTGTTATTTGTAACAGTTTTTAATTGTTACAATAATTTTAAATATTTAAATAGTTGAATTTATCAAGTAGTTGTAATGAATGAATGAATTGTCACGTTTTTTTTCAGCTTATTCAAAGTTAGGATTTTAATTGTTCGAGCCTAGAGTCACTGATCTAGCATATACATGGCATTTCAGTGCTAATTGAGCTCGTAAACTAAATTCTGCTGTATTCCTGTCATTGAATCAATTTCATAGACAGCACCCCATGTGAGAAACAAAAATATTCAATTATGTGACCTTGTACAATATTTCGCATTTATCATGAGTGGTGCCGTTGAGTTTTCTCTGTTCCTGATTTTTGTAAGTTTTGTATCGATATGTTTTTCTTTCATCGTAAGGTTACCTTCAATACAATTTCTTTCTTATTCAGATATTTTCGAGCCTAGAGTCACTGTTTTAGCATATTTATAGCATTTCAGTGCTAATTGAGCTCGTAAACTAAACTCTGCTGTATTCCTGTCATTGAATCAATTTCATAGACAGCACCCCATGTGAGAAACAAAAATATTCAATTATGTGATCTTGTACAATATTTCGCATTTATCATGAGTGGTGCCGTTGAGTTTTCTCGGTTCCTGATTTTTGTAAGTTTTGTATCGATATGTTTTTCTTTTACTTCAATACAATTTCTTTTATTCAGATATTTTCTCTAGAGTCACTGTTTTAGCATATTTATAGCATTTCAGTGCTAATTGAGCTCGTAAACTAAACTCTACTGTATTCCTGTCATTGAATCAATTTCATTGACAGCACCCCATGTGAGATACAACTAATTCTCGATTGAATGTAATGGAACATTCGTTAAAGATGATGTTTATGAAAAGTTTTCAATTATAACCTTGATAATTCGAGATACTTTATCGCCTGTCATGATTGTGATTGGAAAAACTATTGCTCATCTCTAAGGATTTTTTACATTTTATCCTGTCACAATTTTCGAGCCTAGAGTCACTGTTTTAGTACATTTATGACATTTCAGTGCTAATTGAGCTCGTAAATCAAATTCTTCTCTTATTCCTGTCATTGAATGAATTTCATTGACAGTACCTCATGAAAGATACAAATATTGATTTTGTCAACCTGTCAACCATGTACAATATTCCTTTATTAATATATCAGGCACTTTTCTTCTTCGTTGAATACTCTTTTATGTTGAATTTTGGATTATGTATATTTTATCTGTAGAATTTAATTTACTTCAATTCAACTTGTAACTAGACTTTGTCATGACTAGATGTTTTCGAGTCTAGAGTCACTGATCTAGCGATTTGATAGCAATTCAGTGCTAATAGAGCTCGCAAATTAAATTCTGCTCTTATTCCTGTCAATGGATAAGTTTCATTGACAGTACCTCATGTCAGATGTTCTCATGTCATGTTGGAGTGGTTCGTGGCCGAGGCGGCTAAGGCGTCAGACTGATTAAGTTATCAGCAGTCAGATAAAATCCATTGGGCCAGGGTTCGAGCCTGGTTGACGGAAAGGATTTTTGACAAATACGGCCACTCCCGTCTTTCGGAGGAGACGTTAAGCCGTCGGTCCCGACTGCCTAAAAAGTAGTCGTCATATCTCATCATCACCCCACTCATTACCCACGCACAAGCTTAGAGCTCATGTGGGCATCATCCTCAGAAAAAAAAAAAAAAAAAGATACAATAATATTGTGTGTATGTTTTGATCAAGAATCCTACATTGTTGTGAATTCCCTCTTTTTTTCTTACATTTTTTCTCAATTTATAGTTTTTGTATTCTGTTTTTCTTGAAATATTTGACAAGTTTAATATTGACAACACTAATATTTGACAAGTTCTAAATGACATTGCTAGCATTTTTCATTTTCACATTTTTTGTATTTTGTTTGTCCTCAAGATATTAGATAGTTTCGCTCTCAAATGTCTTGATATTTTCGAGCCTAGAGTCACTGTCATAGCATATTTATAGCATGTCAGTGCTAATTGAGCTCGTAAACTAAACTCTGCTGTATTCCTGTCATTGAATCAATTTCATGGACAGCAATGTCATAAGGTTACCTTCAACATTTCTTATTCAGATATTTTCGAGCCTAGAGTCACTGTTTTAGCATATTTATAGCATTTCAGTGCTAATTGAGCTCGTAAACTAAACTCTGCTGTATTCCTGTCATTGAATCAATTTCATTGACAGCACCCCATGTGAGATACAACTAATTCTCGATTGAATGTAATGGAACATTCGTTAAATATGATGTTTATGAAAAGTTTTCAATTATAACCTTGATAATTCGAGATACTTTATCGCCTGTCATGATTGTGATTGGAAAAACTATTGCTCATCTCTAAGGATTTTTTACATTTTATCCTGTCACAACTTTCGAGCCTAGAGTCACTGTTTTAGTACATTTATGACATTTCAGTGCTAATTGAGCTCGTAAATCAAATTCTTCTCTTATTCCTGTCATTGAATGAATTTCATTGACAGTACCTCATGAAAGATACAAATTTTGATTTTGTCAACCTGTCAACCATGTACAATATTCCTTTATTCCTTTTAATATTTTCTTCTTCGTTGAATACTCTTTTATGTTGAATTTTGGATTATGTATATTTTATCTGTAGAATTTAATTTTCTTCAATTCAACTTGTAACTAGACTTTGTCATGACTAGATATTTTCGAGCCTAGAGTCACTGATCTAGCGTATTGATAGCAATTCAGTGCTAATAGAGCTCGCAAATTAAATTCTGCTCTTATTCCTGTCATTGGATAAGTTTCATTGACAGTACCTCATGTCAGATACAATATTGTGTGTATGTTTTGATCAAGAATCCTACATTGTTGTAAATTCCCTCTTCTTTTCTTACATTTTTCCTCAATATACCGTTTTTGCATTCTGTTTTTCTTGAAATGTTTGACAAGTTTAATATTGACAACACTTAATATTTGACAGACAGCATCATTGCTCATTTTCATTTTCAACATTTTGTTTGTCCTCAAGATATTAGATATTTTCGAGCCTAGAGTCACTGTCATAGCATATTTATAGCATGTCAGTGCTAATTGAGCTCGTAAATCAACTTCTACTCTTATTCCTGTCCTTGAAAAGATTTCATGGATAGTACCTCATGTAAGATACAAAGTTAGTATTGTAGGATGGGTAATTTATTTTGCAATACTAATTGTAGTTGCAAATTCCATTCCTTTTGAAATTATTGTCTAAAACATAAGGGATTCAGATTAAAACTCTGTTCTATATTTGAAGGCAGACAGCATCATTGATCCTGAAGAACATTACTTAGCAACATTGTTTTCCTCCGTCAACCCTTTTCGAGCCTAGAGTCACTGATCTAGCATATTGAGGGCATTTCAGTGCTAATTGAGCTCGTAAACTAAATTCTGCTCTTATTCCTGTCATTGAATCTATTTCATTGATAGTACCTCATGTGAGATACAAATATTCATTAATGTGACCTTGAACAATATTTCGTATTTATCATAGAAGTTTCCCTGCTGAGTTCTCTATGTTCTTGTTTTTTGTGTTTTGAAGTGTGTTTTTGAATTTGTCATCGATATAATAGCTTCATTTATAATCTATAATAGTCTTGAAAACTTAATTTTTTGTAAGATTACCTTCAATACAATTTCTTTCTTATTCAGATATTTTCGAGCCTAGAGTCACTGGTCTAGCATTTTTCATGGCATTTCAGTGCTAATTGAGCTCGTAAATCAAATTCTTCTCTTATTCCTGTCATTGAATGAATTTCATTGACAGTACCTCATGTAAGATACAAGATTTTAATTTGTTCGGTAGACTATTTTTCTATTGAAGAATAATATTTCTATTATTTTGTATTTGAATCTTATTTTTATTTTAATCTATTATTTTGTATTAGTTTATTATTTCATTATTATTATTTATTTAAATGTTATGCACTACTATTTACTTATTCAGTGATAGTGATTTACAAGTAATACTTGATGGTAAGATTCAACAGGCTTAAGCCCAAAACTATCCCTTTTACAATTTAAAATACAGTCCAAATCTAGGTTATGTTGCTTATCTTTTACAGTCACAAATTTTCACTCCAAAAGCAAACACTTGTAAAATTTTGAATATTGTTGAAGATTATTTAGAAGTTTCTAACCGAAAATAGCAAAATTTTCAATAATATAAATTATTATTAAAATTTATTGGCTAGTCAGGAACAGTTGTATGTTCTACACCATTCTGCTCCTTTATTCTTATTAATGGTTTGAGAATAGAGTCACTGTTCTAGCATATTCATAGTATTTCAGTGCTAAATAAGCTCATAAATTCTTCTCTTATTCCTGTCATTGGATAAGTTTCATTGACAGTACCTCATGTCAGATACAAAAATGTTTTTTATTTAAAACGTTTAATGAAACTTTTTAATGAATTATTTAAATTATCAGGCACTTTTCTCCCTTGTTCTAAGTTTTTTATTCTTGAATTCAGAGTTTTTTATTCTTTATTCAGTCTGTGTTCAATGTTAATCTGTATTTCATATATTGTAAGATTCCCATCTCATTCAAATACATTTTTGAGCCTAGAGTCACTGGTTTAGCATTTTTATAGCATTTCAGTGCTATTTGAGCTCATAAACTAAATTCTGCTCTTATTCCTGTTATTGAATTCATTTCATTAACAGTACCTCATGTCAGATACAAATATTCATGTGACCATGTGCAGAATTTCTCATGAATTTATCATATGCCATTTCTTCTTTTTTAAATGTTATTTGATATTGAATTTGGGGGTTTCCTATTGATAAGATCAGAATAAATATTTTTTAATCCGTATTTCATTTGATGAGACTTCCTTCAATAACAAGTCTCTCATTTTAAAACATTATCGAGCCTAGAGTCACTGTTCTTGCATATTAATAGCTTTTCAGTGCTAATTGAGCTCGTAAATAGAATTCTGCTCTTATTCCTGTCATCGAATGCATTTCATTGACAGTACCTCATGTCAGATACAATATTTTGCCCTCTAGAATGATTACTCGAGTTGATTTTATGAAAATGTGTCTGGTGCTTTGTCATTAAGTGGTATCTTGAGTCTCTCATCTCTATGTAATCTTACTTTTGCTTGTTTTGTATGGGTTCTCACTTTTTTAATAGTCTTCAATGTGTGTTTTTCTAGACTTCCGATTGATTTTACACCACATAATCCATGTTTTCGAGCCTAGAGTCACTAATCTAGCATATTACTGGCATTTTAGTGCTAATTGTGCTCGCAAATAAAATTCTACTCTTATTCCTGTCACTGAATACATTTCATTGACAGTACCTCATGTTAGATACATTATTATCCAACTATGTTAACTACAGCTGGTTCATTTTGCTAAGGCAACTGAACTGTCAATCGATCACCTTATTACAGCTTTTTACAATCTCCATAGTGTGGAAGAATAGATCAACTATGATGCCGTCATGTTAATATTGTTTAATGGATATACGTTCACGTATACTTTGAACATTGTAAAAAGGTTTTGTGAGTTTCTATGACAATAATTCATATCCAATCCAGGTGCCTTAGAATTATGAATAAGCTAAAGCGGGTGTGTTTTATTTATTTTTTATGAAATACGATTTTTCATCAATTTTCCAAGCATTTTTTGTCATTTACTAAGTTATATACGAGTGTCCAAGACATACTAAGCTATATTCTCCATTTGGAGATTTTGTTCAGCGATTATATTATATCATTCTTTTCAGGTATCTGGTTACTTACGCCCCACAAACAGATCAGGTGAACCGAAAACTGGTGATATGGGACATCAGAATGGGTGTTGAGAAGCGTAGCTTCAATATGAGCGGTCCGTGTGTATGGCCGATTTTCCGCTGGTCCAAGGATGACAGTTATTTCGCTCGTATTACGAGCAAGCTCAGTATTTTTGAAACGCCGGTAAGTGCCATTTATTAACATGTTTCGTTTCTAACTGCAATTGCATTAGGGACTTTCAATGTGTCATTGAATTTATTTATTTATTCAAGATATTACAATAATACATATAGGATGAAAACACAGACGCCATGTCCAAAATTTATCAATATGTTTAATGAAATTCGATTCGAATTTATTCTTGAGATACTTTTCTGAGGGTGATGCCCACATGAGCTCTAGGCTTGTGCGTGGGTAATGAGAGGGTTCATTATGAGAGATTACGATTGTACTATTGCAATGGTACTATGCATGAAATGAATTCTTAACCTTAAATTTTCACGAATTTATTGGTACCGGTTGCCCAAAAAGCAGTCATTCCCTGTGTCCACACTTGATCGATTTTGTGTGCGACTCAAGCATGCTGCATATGCGTAAGCATTGGCCGCATGCACAAAAATCGACCAAGTGTAGATTCGTTTCGCATCCTCACACTTTCCGTTTTTCACACAAAGGCTTTGAGCTCATTTGGGTATCACCCTCGATAAAAAATATAAATAGAAAATATAATATTACATCAAATTAAACAATAAGACATTGTTTTGACAGACTTACAGTAATTTTGGTGTTTTAATGTCAGTGAAGACATTTATATATTGGCTCTTTAATCGTTATTAATATCTTTGAATTTGTGAAAAACAAATAACTAAAATTACTGTAACAAATTCAGTCCCTTTGCATAAATCTCGCAACCCCGTGGTTATTTATTAAAATCGAATTTGCTTTTTTCAGTCATTCGGCTTGCTGGACAAGGAGAGCTTGAAAGTGGAAAACATCAAGGACTTCAGTTGGTCTCCCACTGATAATATTATTGCGTACTGGGTCTGTCCCAATGACCAGAATGAGCCTTCCAGAGTAGTTCTCATGGATGTGCCTAGGTAATTTTCATTTTCATGCCTTGTCTCTTGACTAAATTATAATTTATGGAAGTAAGCTTTGTGAGCTTTGCTTCGTATTCTTACTGGAAGCTTAGTGTGATGCCATTTTAACAGTTTATACAATCCACAGTTTATATGGATGTAGCCTATAATTAAATAAGTGCTGTCCTGTTATTCGTATTCATTCATATTAGTCTCAATACGTTTCAATACTATTACTTGTATAAAAATGTGACTGGACTGTGATTTGTGTCCTCTTTTATATTGACAAAGCCTATTGTATAATAACTCTGTACTTAATGGCCAATGAATATTCTTGATTCAAGAAGTAATAACCATTACTTATTAGTAGAACCATTTCACGATTCAAACTATTGTATTTCTCATTCTCAATATCTCTGACATCTTTCCATTATTATTACATTAATTTGAATGTGTTGTATAGGAATTTATGTGTTTGATATTCATTAATTTACAAATCATTACAATTCAAGTAGTATTGCTTGAACATTTTGCTAAGGAACCAGGATTGGCAATGAATTATTTTATTACAGCTTATTACAATATTCAAAGTTTATTAGAATTCAACCACCATGATGCAGCCACTTTTACACTTTAAATTAAGTTGGTATGATTCGTAATGATAGTAACTGATTTTCAGTCCAGCTGCCTTAGCCAAATGAATCGTCTTGTCCAAAGATTTTATTCATTTATTAATAAGAATACAATGGAAACAACAGGATTTGTCAGCCCAAAACTGTTTCCGATCAGATCAGAAGTACAAGAATCACAAGTTCACAAGTACAAAATTGTAAATACAGTAATACAATATAGTGGATTATAATTATAGTAACATCAGTGGTCACTCGGTGAGAGCGGTTGCTAAGTAATCATGTGGTTAAGTAACAAACATTCAAGACCGCTCTCGGATGGGTGACAGACACAAAAAATTGTGCAATTAGGCGAGGTGGAACCTACCCGTAAGGGTCTCCCCACCGATAAAAAGCCATACGATAAAAAAATAGAAGAATTATTATTTACTGTATAAAATTACGTTGTTGATATTAACGTGATGTTTTTGTTTGTTCTTTCTTCAGTAAGGTTGAAATAAGAACAAATACCCAGTTCAATGTTGCTGACTGCAAGCTGCATTGGCAGAAATCCGGAGACCATCTCTGTGTTAAACTTGATCGTTACGGAAAAGTTAAGAAGGAGAAGGATGAGTGCAAATACACGGTAAGCATAGAATGAGATCTTGAATTTTCAATAATTCAGTATGTTTGTTGTTTGAATATGTGGTTAATTCACTTGCTGTATTTTTCAAAGATACTCAGGATTCTTATAGATTTCCTTCTTTCTATAGGCTTCTTTTTCTACATGACTTTTTTAAAAGTTCAATTTTCAGAACAAATTAATATTAAGGATTTGATGAAGTTATCGAATCTCTCTATACTGAAAGTTATCTCAGAAGTTGGAATCGTGGAATTTCCTAGTGTTTGTTATGATGATAATTTTTAAGCTGAACTCAGTGATGTTTATTATGGCTTAATCTTTTCTGAACAAAGGCTTCCATTAAAATCATTCATTTTAGATGACGGTGACCTATATGTTGAGACATTCATCACTTAATACTTGATGTTATTGTAATTTGGACTTTGAAAAGTATGGTTCCTTGAATGATTGCTGTAAATTATACGAATTTATTATTTTCAAAAGATAATTTTTTTCATTTCACGTTTTTCCAAGTTGAGACTCTTTGTTATGATGAGAGAATTTGTAAACTGAACTGTACTGTACGTGATGTTTACTATGGCTTAATCTTTTCTGAACAAGAGTTTTGTTTTGTATTGAAAATCAAAATTCAAAGCGTTTTTTGCTGTTTTTAACTTGATATTTAGGCTTGATGTATTCGAAAATAGCAAAATGAATTGCTGCATATGAAGATGTATTTATCCAATTTTCCTCTTCATTTTGAAGTGATGATTTCTTTTTTATTCGTTTTCTTCTTTGGAGAAGTTGAATTTTTTTAACAAATCTATGGGTTGCATCAGTATTGGGATGGAAATTCCAAGTTTTTGTGATGATGATAAACTTTTTAAGCTGAACTAATGTGATGTTTATCATGGCTTAATCTTTACTGATCAAAAACTTGGAAGAATTGATATTTAAAAACAACTCATTTGAGATTTATTTGTTAATGTAATTGAAACTTTGTAAAGTATAGTTTCTGGAACTTCCTGTCTGTTTGTGTTACTTTTTCACGTTTTTTTTTTACTTGAGGCTTGTTATGATGAGAAACTTTGTAAACTGAACTGAACGTGATGTTTACTATGGCTTAATCTTTTCTGAACAAGAGTTTGTTTCTGGATAGATAAATTGTACTGATAACTAAAATTTGAATATAATATCTTAGACTATGTTTCTTATGATTTTTAGTTTGGCATGTAGGCTATTTGTGCATGATTTGTTGATGAAAATCGTAGTAAATTTCTAAGGCCAACATTCAGTCCTTCATGAAAGAAATGATTCATGCAAGAAATCATTAATTTTTCAATAGTCTTTGCTATGATGATAATAATTGAACAGACTCATCTGTGGTGCTAATAAAGGCTTAATCTTTTCTGAACAAAGACTTTTGCAAAAACCCAACATTTTCTGATCAAACCATTCGAAATTTTCAGACAAACTATTCTGTTACAACTAAGTTGTGATTAAGTTGTTAAAATTAATATTGTTCTTAACTGTTGGTTACTTCAGCAATTTTATTTCAATTTACAGGGAATGTACTACAATTTTGAAATCTTCCATATGAGAGAAAAGAATGTGCCAGTTGATATCATCGAAATCAAGGAACCAATCCACGCCTTTGCGTGGGAACCTACTGGTATCAAATTTGCCATCATCCATGGAGAGGCTCCCAATATTAGTGTATCATTCTATGGCGTTAAAACGAAAATCGAATTGCTCAGTAAGTAATTTATTTTCAAGAGCTGCAACATAGCAGTATTTTTATCGATTTTTCTATTGAAGACAGCAATTCAGTTGATGGTTTTCTTTATAAATCATCTCTCTTCATTATTAAGTACTTTTTCATTCATTGCCTATTTACTATTCATTTCAATATACTGTTGAAATTGTTCAAAATGAGTTGATGATTGAATAGTTTCTTCAACGTTGATTTCCTCTCTGGAAATCTACTAGAATGCATTATAAAATCAGATTTTCGATAAATTATCACTGTTCTAAAGTTTTTACTCTAAATTTTGTTTATGATCAACAAACATTGTCATTGATAACAATAATAATAATTCAACAGTTTTGTGAGCTGTAATTGCAAGTAATGCGCCTGTTCCAATTACTGATATTTGCAGAGTTGAGCGTAGAATCCAGTAATCACATTAGAATGATTCTGCGCTATATTGTGCTAATTGAAACTCACTGGAATATAATAACTTGATTACTAAATAACAAGAACATATTATACATGAATTTGTTGTATATAGAAAGCGATGGAAACTAGATTCAACAGTACCAGTAAACAGTATTTGATCCACATCTATTTCAGTATCTTTCATCTATTTCTAATCTTTTTTTCTCCAAGTGGACTGGGTCTGAAAGAGCATAAGCATTATTTCTAATCTTCACTTTGATTCATAGAATTTAAGTTGAAATTATTTTTATTCTTCATATACAATGTACAGCAAAAATACATGGATTTTTGAAGAAGGCTCCTCATATGGGCAAATGCCTGTGGGTGAGAAGCGAGTTCTTAATAACAGATTAATAATATAACAGAAACAGATTAATAATAGCGGATCGTATAGCAGGATCCTTTTAACTTGTCAGAAAACATATGTTTCAAAGAGCAATATTACAATACTTAACCTACAAATGCTGAATCTCGCAGATTATTGAAAAGGTCTTTAAGACTTTTAAGCCTTTTGATTATTGTGTCGAAATCACTGTTTTTATTACCAAAACAGCTGATTTCTGACAAGTTAAAAGGATCCTGCTATACAGTACAGTATAGAATCCACTGATGGTTAGTGTATTTAATTTTTACTAAAAACTTTAATTAACTTTTGGACATAACCTGATTTTAGACATTTTTCTTTTCTGAGTAAATAGATGTTTTCGGCTTAAGGTGGGTTTTCGTTACTGCGACAAAGTGCAGCAGCGGAGCCCGACACAGCGTTGCCAGATGCAATTGATGAGAAATCCCTACTATAAATGGTTGGGATTTTAATGAATTGCATCTGGCAACGCTGGTTCGGGCTCCGCTGCGGCACTTTGTCGCAGTAACGAAAACCCACCTTAAGCCGAAAACATCTATTTACTCAGAAAAGAAAAATGTTTAAAATCAGGTTATGTCCAAAAGTTAACTAAAGTTTTTAGTAAAAATTAAATAGACTAACCATCAGTAACGAAAACCCACCTTTACGCCTGTTTATTCTTTCCGTTAATATTGTATTTTGATGAGTGATGAGTGAATATTGAAACGTTGTTGTAATTGATTGAACAGTTCATAAACTTGTTCATAAACATTTGTTCATAAACTTGTTAATGTGATACCTGAGAATTTCATTACTGGTAATTTGAATGGAAAGCTCTTAAATGAAATAGATCGATGGATTCTTTCACAAAATCCTGGCACTTTCAATTTCTTTTGACTTATTTTACTTTCTTTACTTAAAAAGCTATTACCTTACTTCTTTTCCAAATTCTAGTTGGTTTTTTGTTGCTTTGAATGTCCCTTTTGAAGTTTTGTGAGGTTTTTTCGAATCAATTTTCACCTCTTTTTTCAAATTGTAAATTCTTTGAAATGTTCTCTTGTAAATTTCGTTTGTACATTCAAGGGTTTATTTCTTTATTCTTAGTTTTTTAATTGTACTTTCTTTACCTTGTACCGTGATTAATTTTTTCCTCAACTGTTATAATAAGATATTTCTTTTTCTTTTATTTGTATTATTTTGGTTAATGCTGCTTATTTTATTTGTTATTATGTAATACTCGGCCCCTGCGCTCAGGCTATTGCCTTTGCAGGGACCTTCCTTGTTATTAATACAGTATATTATTATTATAACAGAGACGTTTGAGAAGACGGCGTGCAACACACTGTTCTGGTCGCCGGCCGGCCAGTTCATAGTGCTGGCCGACCTGCGCACCAACGGCAACCTGGAGTTTGTCGACACCAACGACTTCGCCATCATGAACGCGCCCGAGCACTACTCGGTCAGCGACGTCGAGTGGGATCCCACCGGCCGCTACGTGGTCACCGCCGTCTCCAACTGGAAAGCCAAGGTGAAAAATAACGTTGCATTCACGTCTGATTTCATTTGAATTCGTCAACATGTACAAATACATTTTAATAGTGTCACAGGTAAAAGGGCGTAATAGTATATTTCGCACCTAGGGCGGAAAATGGGAGTTTGCCGGCTTGAGATGGCGGTTTTCAAGTTCGAGACGAATGTCGAGTACTTGAAGCGATCGAAAGCCGGCAAAACATTTTTGCCCGCGTTGCGAACGCTATTTTTCGCCACACCACAAAAAAAAACAACAAAAAGAATGAGAACAAATAATGGAAATATCAACTGAGTGACCAATAAAACTTTGAGGTTAGGATTCTACCAAAACACAATACAATGTTGTTGATCGGATAGAAACAGCTGTGATTCAAGGTCATTTTCTTTTCCGCCCTAGGGCCGTAAACGTTTACAGGCCTCCTGCTGACCTCGTCGGAAATCGAACATTTTCGGCCTCCATGTGAGGTATAGCAGGATCCTTTCAACTTGTCAGAAATCAGCTGTTTCAAAGAGCAATATCACAATATTTAACCTACAAATGCTGAATCTCGCAGATTATTGAAAAGGTCTTTCAAAAATTTATTCTTTGAAAGGTATTCTTTAAAAAGGTACTTTAAAGGTCTTTAAGACTTTTAAGCCTTTTGATTATTGTGTCGAAGTCACTGTTTAATTATTACCAAAACAGCTGATTTCTGTCAAGTTAAATGGATCGTGCAATATGAAAAACAGTTCATTACGTCCTAGTGTGGCGAAAAATAACGTTGCATTGACGTATGATTTGATTTGAATTACAAAGATATTTATTCGTCAACATGTACAAATACATTTTAATAATGCCACAGGTAAAAGGGCGTAAAACGCGCAATTTGAGTTAGTTTGAAAATTAGTTGTAAACGTTAGGCATTAGAATGTGTTGTTTTTTTTTTGGGGGGGGGGGAATGATGCCCACATAAGCTCTAGGCTTGTGCATGGGTAATGGGAAGGATGATGATGAGAGATGAATGGACCTACAGCTTTAGGTGGGTTCCGAACCACCGAGAAGCGATTTTGAGTCATACATTGTGGTGTCACAAAATATTGAAAGATTACAAAGTTGTTGGTAATACAATTTTCAACATAGGCTTGACTAAAAGACTCAATCTGATATCAATCATATGATATCATTCTGACTTCATTCATGTTTATTTGTTATTTCATGTTCAGTCCTATTCGAGCACTATACTGAGTGATTTGCTGAAAATATATTATGTCTTTCATTATGAAGTTTAACTTTATTTAATTAATTATAAAAGTGCTTCAAATTGGCATCCCTGTATTTAGAGGAACCGGTCACCGTTACAACAGGATTGGTAGGCGCCATCTCTTATCTAATCTACTGATTAGACCCGCCTGCTACCACTGGGACAACCGCTTCCCTAAAATTGTATTTTTACAATACAATTTTGTACACAGTTTCGAAGTCTAGTCACATGATGTAATTAAAAATAACTTTCGTTCTTCTGATTTACCTTGTGAATGAAGTTTAATTTTACTGATGGCTTTTGACACTTCGAAAATTATTCATGGAGATATGTCATGCATTCTACTAAGAAGCTCTCAAGCTCTTTGATGCATATAAAAAGTAGTCTATCATTCTGAAAATAATATGCTCTTTACAGTATCAATAATAGCTTATTCAGTCCCTTTTAGCAGAGATTTCTTATCGCCGGTCTGATATTGTTTTACTTTTCACTAAAATGTAATTGATAGGATTATATGGGTGTATTATAGCATTAGTTTTAGTCAGTCTAATATCTCACTGTAGCCTTGTCACTCATTGCTACATTTTAATAACTGCAGTTTGAAAATTCAAATTTCCAATGAGGGTTTACACACAACAATAAGAAGTATTGTTGAGATATTTCGATAGCATTATTTTAAACCACTCGAGTAGAAAACAACTTGACTTACTTCATAGTAACGATCATTTCATATGATCAAGGAATTATTTACTTGGATATTTCAAGGTAGTAGTATTATTGTTCAGTGATTAATTTGTTTCTAACTATTCATTAGGTATAGTATTTCACTGTGATTATTTTCTTGTATACTCTAGATTACTTTTCTGCTCTTATGTTTGTTTCAACATTTTTGTAATTGATCATGACAATAATGGAAAACAACTTGACCTACTTCATAGTAACGATCATTTCATATGATCAAGGAATTATTAACTTAGATAATTCAAGGTAGTAGTATTATTGTTCAGTGATTAATTTGTTTCTAACTATTCATTAGTTATAGTATTTCACTGTGATTATTTTCTTGTATTCTCTAGATTACTTTTCTGCTCTCATGTTTGTTTCTTGTATACTCTAGATTACTTTTCTGCTTTCATGTTTGTTTCAACATTTTTGTAATGGATCATGACAAAAATGGATGATTGATTGATTGATTGGTAGGTTGACGCTGGCTACTGGATCTGGACGTTCCAAGGCAAGATTCTGAAGCGCTGCAACGTGGACGACTTCTGCCAGCTGCTGTGGCGGCCGCGACCGCCCTCTCTGCTCGACGCCGAAAAGCAGAAGCAAATCAAAAAGAATCTGAAAAAGTACAGCGCCCAGTTTGAGAGCAAGGACAGGCTGCGACAGACCAAGGCTTCCAAGGTAATCGAACAACGTTCATTTATTTCTCTACTATTTGTATCAAACTATGTCATGATAATATTTGAAGAGTTGTGACATAACCTTCAATTAAAAGGCCTTTGGAAAAGCATGAAAACCGCTCTCCACAGTTTATAGCATGATCCATTTAACTTGTCAAAAATCAGCTGATTTGGTAATAATAAAACAGTGACTTCAACACAATAATCAAAAGACTTAAGTCTTGAAGACCTTTAAAGTCTTTAAAAGACCTTTTCAATAATCTACGAGAATCAGCATTTGTAGGTTAAGTATTGTGATCATATGCTCGTCGATCATATGTTTTCTGACAAGTTAAAAGGATCCTGCTATACTCCTTCGGTCGCTACTTTTAAAGCTAGAAATGTGAGGATGGTCTTGAGTTGATGTTGAACGTTGCTAGAATTGTTGCTGTACATTCACATTTTATTGTCACTTGAATTATCACTTATCAATTATCACTTGTATTATCACTTATCAATTATCACTTGAATCATTGTTTCAATTGAAGGTTGAAATGAGTGAAATTTGCTCCAATTTATTGACTTGGACTGTCATTTTAAAGTTGAAAAATCAAATTTTCACGGTTTCACGTCAATTCTACAGATCTTTCTGAACAATTTTATACCATTTTCATGATTTTCGGTTATAAATTAGCGTTCGAAAGATGAAACTCGATTTCACCCCTCCCCTCTTCATCCGCGCATTGTAAAAATCACCTCGTTCGTTTAAATTCAGTCAATGGTATGAGGCTTTTCAATGGTTTCTCTTTTATTCTCATTGGATGATTGAGTCTAACAAGATGTTTTGATAGTAGGATAAATTTCACTTGAAAACTTATTCTTTGGTTTTCTTTGTTCTTCCAAAGCAAACATCACAACAATCTTGATACACAGGTTGTGATATATCCTGCATATCTCTTCACAGTCCGCATCAATCTATGACATGATGATTTTAAAGAGTTCTAACAGTATTTAACTTGAAGAGTTCCAACGGCTCTATAAAGACGTTCATAAAGGTTGTGATAGAATCTTAATATTGAAAGAGCTGTAACGTAGCCTTCAAATTGCTTCTTCCTTTTTATTTTCATTAGATGAAGCTAACTAAATCTTTTTATTATTGTAGAATAAGAATGTTGATTTAGCTTGAAAATTGACTGACTGTTCTGTGTCTAGGAATTGATTGAGAAGCGAAGCAGCCTGATGAAGAAGTTCGATGAGTTCCGTGAGAGAGCGATGGAGCAGTGGGCTGCACAGAAAGCGAGACGTTTGCAGATGCGCAACAGTAAGTTATATTTTTGCAAAGCTCTGTTCCCTGAATTCTCTTCAATTATTCCCCGATTATTTTAATGTTCGCCTGATTCTCAGATCAATAATTCAGTATCTTATTTTCATTATTACAACGATGGCTCAGTTTTCATTTATTCAAGAAATTACAAATAACTTGAGATGAAAACACAGACACAAAGTTCAAAACGTCTTCTTTTCCTAATTGTGCTCTTACTGAGAGAAATATGTTGAAAAGAACTCATTAAAATGTAATTTTGGTAATTATTTTTCTATGAATATTGATATTTCTTACAGTACTAAATGCACTCCACTGTTTTGACAGATGTTTGGTACACTTGAACATAAACTTCTAAAATTAATGATATTCATAATGACTATTTTATTACCATTTTAATTGTAAATAATTATATAGTAATATTTTTTTTAATTTGGTGGATGAATCAGCTGATTACAAATTGGAAAACAGACGAATGTTCTTTGGCTACGCGCACAGACGCTTGTCTATCTCCACAAACATACGACTTTATCTTAATAGAATAGTAGAAATAATAAGTAAATCATTAATATATTTATTGAAATTGACCATATTTTATAGTCACTGTACTAATTTCAGCTTCAAAGCTGTATGGGGGATTTCACAAACTCAGTACATTTAATAACTTGGTACATTTTAATGCCACAGGTTTTTATTATTTTTCTCCCATAACAAATAGAGCCTGCAGAAATGAGATTTATATCTTTTTGCGCAAACCGCATCAAAATCGGTCCACTCAAACTTCACGAACTTTCCAAAATCTACTCTACACTGGCACCAAACTCTTTTAATATAGATTATAAGATTGTATATTCTCGTGAAATGAAACTATATTTTTTTGCAGACATTGACACGGACGAGCTTGAAGTGGAGACCGATGAAGAGGAGGAGGTGGAGTTTTTGGTGAAGGAAGAAACGACAATAATCGATTAGTCGACTGGAGCGCCATCTACTGTTATCTCGGATTAACAGTGCATGTGTGTGTGGAGGCTGTCGGCCAGCCGTGTGTTGAGCTGGTCTTGAGAAATAATAATAACAGCAAATTTCAACTGATTCGTTTCTTCATGATGAACCTCATAACTTACATGGAAGGTGGTTGTATCAGCGCGTCTGCGTATTTCAGTTCGACTGAACTCGCATCCCATCAAAACTTTAAATCCTACAAAAGATTACTACTTGCACATTTATTATCCGGATTGATTTTTTGTCTAGCTTTATATGTTTTGTATACTAGGCTTACGCTTAGACTCATATTAAGGTGTTTTCATAGAAGCGGTTCCAATTTTTATCATATTCCTTACCGAATATTGTACCACGTTAATAAAAGCTGCATCAAATTGAATAAAAAATTCAAAATTCTGTATAAAGGGTTTTACTTTTGATAACTAATTGGTTCTAAAGCTGTGTGTCCACGATATTGTGAGTTGGGTAGAAGAGAGGGCTTCTATGCCTCTACGTCGCCCACATTACTTGTATTGCACGAAATGGAAAATTAAGTCATTCATCTATAATCAAACTCATTTAATTTGACGCTTGGTATTAGATAGATAGAGAGGTATTATTTCTTGACATTGCGGATGACCGTAGAGTACGATGGCAAAATAATAATATCTCTATCTACCTAATGCCAAGCGTCAAATTAAATGAATCTGATAATACCCATCTATCTATCAAATTTCTTATCCAATCCCATCGAATAAAATCACCTTAAACTAACAGCTGAATAGATAAGGTACCACTACACTATTCAAGACATCCATATGAAATTTTTCCACATTTTAACAGCCTATGTCTAATGTAGGAGTACCTAAGGTTATTTTATTGGATGTAATTGAATGGAAAAAAATTATTGAACGTGGACACACAGCTCTGTAGTGCTTCTCATCCTTGAAGACATCTGAGTACAGAAACATTACCCCACAACTTTCCTAGCTAGCCAATCACACGCCTGCAACGTTGCCAATACGCACACTTCTATAATAGTGATAAACAGATGTTCAATTTCTGATCATCTGCTCTACTTGTAAATCATCCAAGTAAACACACCGAGTCGTGATATCAGACTGAAATTTCGTTTTAATACGCATGTGTGCACAGTTGATTGACCAGCACACAATATGACAACTTTGCCGGGCATGCCAATTGGATAACGCACCAAGCTGGCCTTGTCTTTTAAAAATGAAAAGCACTATAGTCGATATGGTATCGGAAAATCGTTGAGCTGTAAATGAATTACAGGCGAGACGATGCGACAAGATAATCGTATTGGTGGAATAGAGGTTGTAATAGCATTGCTCGTGTTTCTTCATGCCTCTGCTTTGATTCAAATTTCGCCACGACACAACAAACATCTTGATACTAAAAAAAATGTTTTGTGTCGGAAAGTTATCTCATATTACTGAGTGAACTAAAAATTACTAAATCAAGTCTACCTAAACGTTGACTGCATTTGAGGCTTGATGCACTCTCGTTCAGAAATCTAGAATAAATACTGTTGCATTTCTGTGTAGTCGTTTGGTCCTAGTCTAGAGTTGTGAGACAAATTTAAAGAGCAAGCTTCTATTATCGGCTCTAGACTAATTGCAGATTACTAATTGCTATTCTAGCAGAGATAATTGAGAGTGACTCTTTTTCTTTGACTACAGCTAATCAACTGTTTATTCGTGTAATGTAGCAATAGTATTTTAGCTCTATTTTTCCAAAAAGGAAGGTTGTTCTTTCAACCAAAGATTCCTTAGAACTTGTACTTGGCAATGATCTATAACATCATCTCAACACTAAGTAGAAATATGTTTGAAAACAGATAAAGATTATATTAATTTGAAACTGGGATATAATATGAAAATGATGAGAAAGCGATTGATAAAGGAGACGAAATGAGACTACCAAGGTTACTAGATCTGACAATCTAATAAACTCAGTACGGTACCTTAGTACATTGATGTAATTTGCGCGTAAAGCTTCTTTATGGCCCTCGCAAAATTAACACGCGACGCGTGATAACTGTTTTGCTCGAGCGATAAAGTCGCGCTTTACGCTCTTAATACATAAATAGCTGTTTTGATGCTTGGATAGAGATGAATCGATAATGAAAATGGGAAGTGACAATTCAAAATAATGGTTTTTGGATAAATTTATATTTCAACTGGTGTTTATTTTCACATACTAAAAAAAAGTACTTGGTTCTTCTATACCAAATTACTCCATAATATTTAAACAAAATAGACAACAATATTAACAAAAAAAAATTAATTTGACTTTATTCAATGAAGGACAACAACGGTGAATTCTTCACAAAAAATAATATTACATCAAGCTCTCTGTGGACTAGAAATGATAACATCGTACTTAGAAAAATATATGTTGGCTAGCTGCTTGTTATAAAAAAATTCTCTGATAGGATGATTCCTACTTGAGCCATGGGCTTGTGTGTGGGGACGGTAATTGATCACAGATTGGGAAATTTTTTCGTTATAAAAAATAATATTAGTTTTGTTGAAGGTGAAATTTTTCCAAATTATGGCACGATAAGATATCACAGAAAATTTAGCCATATAGCAGACTGCTAATTTTACTCCGATGAGATCCCTGTACTACACAGGTTGATAATAATCAAATACTTTTATTCTGGTAATTATAAACTCCTCTCTATTTTTGTAACATTATTCAAAGAGTCTGTTAAAAATACTTCCAGTGTTAGAATAAGAGCCACAAGTATAACGAGTGTCTTTAATGGTTATTTTTTTCAGATTGGATCTCAAATCTGAAATCAGTAGATGAGATTTGAATCTCAAATCTGATAATTCAAGGTAGTTGAACTTTTTATTCGAATTTCTATTCCCATCAACTCGTTTTCTTTAATTTTTTATTTCATCTTTAACTGCAATCATTTTAATTTGATAATTTCTTAAATGAGTATACTTCTAGTCGTTTCTTATTATTTCCAACTGAAAATTAACTCTCCCTTCCGTTCGTATTATGTAGATTGATATAATACATTGCCATAATATTAAATGAAGGCGTTGTTGAGTCAAGAGTCAACTAAAGAAATGAAATTCACAGATATGTTTTATTCGCCTCAACTTTGGTTATCATTTACTCCATATTTTTTGTAACATGCAATTTCTATTCCTTCATTTCTTTGAGATTCTATTAGCATAGATTGTTTTAAGGTCTATTCATACGACATATCCGTCACCAGCCACAGGGGCGGATTAAGAGGGGGGCGGGGGGGGCGACCGCCCCCTCCGTCCGCTACAGAGATTGAAAATTTTGCTTTACAATTACTTATCAAAAACTAATATGTATAGGATTATAGTTTCAGTAGTTTTATTATTATTAGAGTAGAGATACATTAGTATTATTTTGTAACAAAAATGAGGATTTAAATGGTTATATTTTAAAAAGGAACGTAGAAAGCATTGCTTCTGCTCAACGTCGGCAGTGCCGGTCCCAGGAGGTTTTTTGGTACACATGCGAGCCGTGGATTTGGCGCAAATATAAATATAGCAGCGGTGCCAGGCCATCCAAAATTTTTAAACTATTCATACAATATTTATTCTCAAATCAGAAATATTTATTTATTATTGTACGATACAACATGAACAGTGTCAATATAAATGAAACAAAAACAAATTTTTGCTGGAAAACAATTATCTATCAATATTGATAGTTTAAATTTAATTTATTTATAGTCCAATTATTGATGGTTCAAATTTGAACAATAACTCCTAAAATATTCTAATTGCAGTTGCAATATTACTGTCTTCTTGATCACAAAAAAAGTACCAATGAGCAGAGACTCACTAATAAAAACCTCTTCAATTCAAGTTCAGATGCCGTTCCTTCCTTTGTCTGATGCTCGCTGGTAGTATGGTAGGCTCCCATACAGAAGAGTTTGCAGATTGCGCTCATCAATGCAATGCTCTGAAAACAATTTCTGAGAAACCGAATATTGACATGCACTGCGTTTATCTCGGTCTCTTTCTCTTTAGCTTATCATCCTCTTCTCCTTCTTCTTCGTCTCCTCCTTCTTCTCCACCACCACATCCTACTTCATTTCTTTTCTTCTTCTTTTTCTTTCTTGTTCTTCTTCTTCCTTCCTCTTTTCTTTCCTTTCTTTTTCCTTCTTTTTTCTCTCTTCTTCATCTTTTTTCTTCTTCTTTCTTATCATTAAGAGCCTGGTCACATACAATTGTGGTTTGCTTCACTTCACTTACAATGCTACTTTGATTGTGGTTTGCTTTGCTTCACTTCACTTACTATTTATACCATACGATTTATATAGATTTACTATGCGAGTAAGTGAAGTGAACCAGTTAGCTTTGTTAGTGAAGTAAAGCAAACCACAATCGTATGTGACCAGGCCCTTAGGCTACTAGAAAGAAAAGCAGCATACTTTTCAATTACACGTTCTAGATATGTTCGCATATTTTTACAAGTCAAAATGGAGGATGGCGAGCTTAGCAAATGAATATTCACAATTCAAATTTAATTTTTCTTTGCTTTTAATTATCTTTTGACAAAATTGATAAATAATCATGTTACTATTTACAATGAATATTTACAGCATTATATTTGTCCCTGTAACTCCAGTTTGAGAAAACTTCTAAACAGATAGTTGCATTTTTTTCATGTAACAAAATAAGATTATCAAAGATTATTATTATTAAAGATTCATATCCCATCATCATCCTTCCATTACCCATGCACAAGCTTAGAGCTTATGTGGGCATCATCCCTAGCAAAAAAAATTAAAGATAATATAATAAAATTTAATATATAATTAAACACTATTATTCAAAGATTATCTATTATTAAAGATTAATGAATGAAATTAATGATTTAATTTTGAGGACGTGGCACAATGGTCTAAGAACTAAAATTTCGCACATATTAGGCTACTGCATATGCACAGCTCATATCTGTCTTGAATAAAAAAAATCAATTGATTATAGTTTTCAAATAGGCCATGAGTATACTATCAATAAAGAAGACAAGATGAGACTACTAAGGTTACTAGAAGGTGAAAGTATCTAATAGCCTTGGGAGCCTCAACTTTGCCATAGCCTTGTTAGCCGCAGTCACTGTATGTTAACCCACCGTCCGGGGACATCTTAAAACTCAAAGTTAAAAGATGTCACCAGACCGAGGGAACCCATGACATACGTTGCCCGGCCCACACGCGGAGTAGTACCAGCAAAGGAAATACAGATAAATTTCTGTGTTACTTTGCCAGACCATCACCATTCGAGGACGTAAGGCTTGTGGGCCACGCGACCTAAGGCGAATACTGTTGTCTTGCTACATACCCTATGTCGGAGGTTGATATGGTTGTAGTCGAGAGACAAATCATGGGGTACCTCTACAGATCACCTCTCTCTGCCAACCAAACAGTATCCCCAATTTGGAATAAAAATTTTGAAATAACATCACTACCTCTGGGTCTTCTGCGGTACAAGAAGGTTAAAGCCTACATGAGAATACTTTAAAGTAACTCTCATAGACCTTAAGAGCCTATACAAACAACCCCCTACAACAACGAAGTTCAAAAGACCTCTACAATCCCCCCATCCCTAACCCAACAAGAAAAGAAACATCATCAAAGGCTCCAGAAGAACAGAACCTCTTGGATGCCTTTTGAAGATGAAGTCGACCTGAGTTGCATCCTCCTTGCACCGCAGAAAACCAAGAGGAAGTTTATTTTGCTAATAAAATTTCAAATTGTAATGGAAAATTACCAAACGATCTAATATAATTAATAAGAATTTTTAAAGTGGAAATTGAATTTGGAAACGATTTAGTATAAGTTGGTGAAGCCAGTAAACAGAGTATACGATTGCATTAACAGAATGATAATAAATAAATTATTATTATTCTGTGGACAATGCTTCAACTTTAACAACTAAGCAGTACACGTCCTAACCCCAGCCCATTAACTTCAACCTTTAATTGCAATGTCGCGTAAATGAAGTGAATGCTTAAACCTAGCGATCTGTAACAACAACCCTTTCATTCGATGAAATACATAGGCTACCCTACAGAGAGTGTATAGTAATACATGACTATATACTCTCTGTAGGCTACCCTAATAAAACACAATCCTGAAACAAAACACTTACGTGTGAATCTTAATATTGGATCAAGCTAAATACGTGAAGTATGCTCTGAATTCTACCAAAGATGCACCATACCAAATCTAACATGCAAAGAAGGCGAATAAATAACATCCAACATGTAACTACACACAGTTCTAGATGTAACACAGAATATTCAATCCTTGCACACAGTATATCATAAAAATAGAATGTCCATGGCCTTGGATCCCTTGGAAAAGCGAAGCTGTATCTGAAACACACTTAGAAAATGAAGAATTGAGTAAATTTTCAAGATTAAAGTTGAGTAGTCGACCTGGAACTTATAACTAAACTCTTATAAGTACTCACGCCTGAACCGCCAGGAGTGGTCTAATCTATAACTTTTGACTAATAAAAATCAATCGATATTCATATTGATTTCAATTGATAACTGCACCTCTCAGCGTGTGTGAGAGAATGCCCTAAGCTACTGCGCTCTCCTAGCGTGTGTAGGAGAGCGTCTTAAATGAAGATTTTTCAATATCTTGAGAATACTTGCACTTTTCAGCATCTATAAGAATTTCTAACTTTCTAACAGTACTATACGTGAAATATTCCTTAAACTAGAACTAATCAATTTAATAATAATTATAATATATTATCATGATTCAGCACTTCTCAGCGTGTGTGAGAGAATGCCTAAACTACTGCGCTCTCCTATCGTGTGTAGGAGAGCGTCTTATAAACAGATATTTCAATATCTGCATTTACATCACTCATTAAGAGTTTCTAACTCTCATTGATGTCTGTAACTTAAATTAACTTAAATCCTATTAGTAGAATAATAATAATCATGAATCTGCACCTCTCAGCGTGTGTGAGAGAGTGCCTTACAGTTTTCTTTTCTAGCATGTGTAGAAAAGTACCAAATCATTCAACTCTTGAGTTAGAACTCAAGAATATCTGCGCCTTTGGCGTATCAAAGCATGCAAGTTAATACTTATGATGAAGGCTAGAATAAATACAGCCCCAAAGCCATAATAGCTTGAACCCTTCCCCATGCCAACCAGCAAAGGCTGGAGGCAATGCTATGATCAAAAATTTTTGAATAAGTATAAATTTTAAATTGGAAATGACTCTTATATAATATACATGCAGCTTAAAAGCTATCAAAAATATCTTTTGTACCCCTTCCTAAGTTCTAACCCCTTTGCTGAAGGCACTACAATCTTATACTTGCAATTCCCAGTCTCCTGTATAATAGATCCCAACAGGCTACAGTGTAACAGTTACCACCTCGTCATAAAATGATGCTGAATCGAGCCCGCAATCATAGTGACAACGCAGTGGAACTACCACACAGAACACTGACTAGGACACTACGATACTCGACTGAAATCTGCAAATATCCTACGGGGACCCACCCTATCTAGCTCAATCCCTATTTATGGCTGTTATCTTGTCTCACATCCAACTATGCAAACACAGGCACAGTACCACATATCCCATCATTGCACGATGGTGAAAACATGTACATTTACATCTGCACTGCATGGCGGTGCTGCTATTAAAGCGCCCGACCAAGACAGAAGACACCCTCATCGCAAAACTAGCATGATGACGTGGTACTGCACAGGATTGTGTCAGAGTATGCTACATGACTAACAAACATAAACGTCCCACCCCTATCTAGCTCAATCCCTATTTATGGCTGTTATCTTGACTCACATCCAACTATGCAATCACAGGCACAGTACCACATATCCCATCATTGCACGATGGTGAAAACATGTACATTTACATCTGCACTGCATGGCGGTGCTGCTATTAAAGCGCCCGACCAAGACAGAAGACACCCTCATCGCAAAACTAGCATGATGACGTGGTACTGCACAGGATTGTGTCAGAGTATGCTACATGACTAACAACCATAAACGTCCCACCCCTATACCCCTCCCGCTACTCTGAGACAATGTTAGATAATTCTAGCCTAACTCTTCAACTAGTAATTTAAGGGAAAGATACCTGATACCAGATTCACTTAACCACATCTTGGTTTGATTGATTCCACATCTTTATTTGTATTGAATGTGTTGAATGACTGCCTTTAATTGATTCCTGGGAGGGCAAAGTTAGGGCGCATCCGGCCCTCTTGAGAACTTGACCCTCAACCTCCCTTCGTAGTGGGGTTACCATTCAATACATAATTCATGCCTTCCAATAATCGATTGTTCATGTTTGTTTTTTCATTTTTCAAAAATTCATCCTGTTGAAACAAATGAAACTTGAGTTTAGCTTGAATTTTCAATTTGTTAATAATTATTCCTATGCATAGGCTGAATATTTTTATATTAAATAATAGTCTAATATTCACAATGTTAAGATAAAACCCTTAAGCATACTCATCCAATAAGTTTGTGAAGATAACTAGACTTCGAAAAACAAGCACTTTAATATGTCCTAAGATGAAGGGTAAAGTTTGGAATAATTGAAACAAGTAAAAACCTGCTTCACTTTGAATTGATTAAATAAAATAAAGAACCATAGGATTTATTGAATGAATTGTTAGATTAGCACAGGGAAATGGCTGGATAAATTTCATGAAAACTATTTGTGAAAAACTACATATATTGTATTGATGAATGGAATATAACGAGATCTCAAATCAAAATCAAATCAACTAAGAGTAAATGAATATTAAAGTTTGGAATATTTGTTGAGAATGACGACTCCATATCGGTTTCAATAACTTCGACCAATTTGTGAAGTAGACTTCAGATATCAACCATACTCAAATGTAAAGAAATTTGAAAATTTTAAATAGTTCAACTGATTAGAAAATATTTAAAACTTTAATATTATTCACTTTGAAAATAAATAAGATCAACTTACCTCAATAGTAGAATTGCCGGATCAAAACTTTACAACTCAAACTGTAGTATAATTTGCTTCATTTAACCACCAAATTATAAAGTTGAACACTGGTTATAATTATTGAGAGCTTCACTGTATTAGTTAAAAATAGACTGTAGTTGAAAGCACTCGTAAATATTTCGAAAAATTCAGAAAATATATTCGACCGCTGTTAACACTACTGGTTACGAAGCAGAAATGAAGTGTGAGTGAGCATGGATTTCATCTCACAGCTGATACTAGCAAGTCAGCTGATCAATCAGTGATGCCAAGATATTATATTTGCATAAAACATTCAACAATCGATAAAATAATTTATTTAGTTAATATGATAAAATTTTCAATTATCAATTTGCTTATTGTAATAATTCGAAAATCAATCTAATAGTCAGTCTTTCGTGAGACTTCGAATCGTTCGTCAGCTTTTGATACAGTATGATCGATATTGTTATCGACCGGGAATTTCAAATAAATATTGACTATTTCTAGAATCTTTGAATTCTTTAGATTTTTAGCTGTCCGCGGGTGAAGAGACAATACATTCAGGCATCTTTGCTCAAAAATTTATGATTTTATTTGCAACCAGTTGTGAGATGATCTGTCCCAAAAATTTCACCTTTAGGCACCCATCAGGGGCGGATTAAGGGGTGGGGGGGGGGGGGGGCGACCGCCCCCCCGTCCGCTACAGAGATTGAAAATTTTGCTTTCCAATTACTTATCAAAAACTAATATGTATAGGATTATAGTTTCCGTAGTTTTATAATTATTAGAGTAGAGATACATTAGTATTATTTTGTAACAAAAATGAGGATTATATTTGTTATATATTTATATAGTTATAAATATATGTTATTATATTTATATGGTTATATTTTAAAAAGGAACGTAGAAAGCATTGCTTCTGCTCAACGTCGGCAGTGCTGGTCCGAGGAAGTTTTTTGGTACATGCGAGCCGTGGATTTGGCGCAAATATATAGAGCAGCGGTGCCAGGCCATCCAAAATTTTTAAACTATTCATACAATATTTATTCTCAAATCAAAAATATTTATTTAGCATTGTACGATACAACATGAACAGTGTCAATATAAATGAAACATAAACAAATTTTTGCTGGAAAAACAATTATCTCTCAATATTGATAGTTTAAATTTATTTATTGTCCAATTATTGATGGTTCAAATCTGAACAATAACTCCTAAAATATTCTAATTGCAGTTGCAATATTACTGTCTTCTTGATCACAAAAAAGTACCAATGAGCAGAGACTCACTAATATTATAAAAACCTCTTCAATTCAAGTTCAGATGGCGTTCCTTCCTTTGTCTGATGCTCGTTGGTAGTATGGTAGGCTCCCATGCATAAGAGGGTCTTTTGGTGAAAAACCTCTATCCATGAATGCTGCTGAGTACCATGAAATTATTAACATATTATTTCGAATCCATAAACTGGCTTCAAATCTCAATGTATCCAGATGGACTATTGAGTCTGTTCGTTTCATACTGAGATTTGTATTGAGGTTGACAGGTTGTTACATACTTTTCATCAGTGTGCGTGTTTTCATTTTAAAATTTGCTCATCTCATGTTAACTTGAACTTTTGTTGTGATTTACACTGGAAAAATACTTAATTTTATAAAAATATCACATAATTTTAATATTTATGTAAGAAAAACGTTGTAGTTTTAGAGCCTAGATTTTCGGTTTTTCACTCTTAATATTGTTCAAAATTTTCCGGGGGAGGCCCCCCGGACCCCCCCCCCTATGCCTGGGGGTAATACCCCCCCACACCCCCCGGAACTGACCTTCCTAAACCGCCCCCCCCCAAAACACAGACCTTAATCCGCCCCTGACCAGCCATTCGTTCTTCGCATGTGTAATACGCCCAAAGCTGCCCAACTCATGCGCTGAACGAATAATGGCTGGCGTCGGATATGTTTAAATAGAACTTTTGATTCTATTTTTTATTTTCAACTTTGGTAAACATCAATTTCGTCTTACCCTACCTCCTACTTTTATGTAATATGCAATTTTTATTCGGCTCATTTCTTTGAGATTCTATTTGCATAGATTGTAATATTGAGAGTTTGATTTTATTTTTCATTTTCAACTTTGGTAAACATTAATTCTGTCTTCTTCTCTTCCGTCTTATTAGTCGATTTTTATTCGGTTTATTTCTTCCACAGCCAATATAAGAGTGATGAGAATTATCAGCGCCGTGATTGTTGTAATCAGAGTGAGAATTAGAGCTTTGGAGATCTGGTCAGGCCAGTCACTTATTATTTGCGAGGCTCCCAGCGAGATTCCATGTGACCGGCCTCGTGCTGTATGAGTGAGGGTAGCCGGCAATTCTTCGTCATCCACTAATAATAAGAGACTTTCATCGCCGTTCCTTCAAAAATGACAAAAAATATACGATGTATTTAATTGGATTGTTTGAGATTGACGAGTAGACAAAAGGTAAAGTATAGGTAAAAGTTAGTGGCGAAGCGTGGTATACTTATTTGGTCATCGCCGGGTATATTTCCTATAGAAAATATACCCGGCGATGACCAAATAAGTATAGGCCTACCACGCTTCGCCACGGGTAAAAGTAAAGACCTACATCCCACATGAAATTTCAAATAAAATAAATAAGCGGGTAAGAAAATAATGGAGGATATAGAAATAAATTCAAAGAATACAGTGCTTCTGAATAGAAAGATATTTGAATGGAATTTTATTTAAATCTTAAATTGATAATTTATTCATAACTCATGGAGTGAATCCCTTAGAGTTAGATTTAATAAATTGATAGAATGGATTTCCTAAAGTTCTGTGTGGAATGAAAAACGTATACCAGTGCTCCAAAATATTTAGATAAAAATTTTATACAATAAACAATATTATTCAACATTTAATGTTAATCATGTTTAGAGTCTATCTTTAGAAATCTTTGAAAATTTCAGAACCCTTATAAGAAGAAAAATTAATAAGAGTGAATCCGTAGATTGATAGAGTAAAATTCTTGAATTTCTATTGAATGATCAAAAAGTCAGTGAAATGTACAAGGAACACTCAAGACTCAGTCACTCATTTTAATAATGTATAACTGCACTGTGGATCTGACACTGGCTAATAAAGATGAACACAACAAAAAAATGTTGGATGAGTCTACATAAAAGGAAGTAGGTAACCACTGTCAATACAATATGCCACCACAAAGCAATAACTGCGGAGAGGCTTTTTGATCACTCTGTATTATGACCATAGTACTTGTAAAAATTTCTATTAAGGTGAACTAACAACTTGTATTTCACTGTGAATAATTGAATTCATTTACCTGAATCTTGGTAATATAATGGAAATGAGTTCAATTATTTACAGTGAAATAAAACGTCGTTACATTAATAGAATATATCCTTTTACTCCTTATTCCTTCAAGAAAGAGGTCTTGAAAAAATAACAGTATTTGACGTGGCGAAGTTTGGACAATAATGTCCACCAATATCACTTGACCATACCTGGTAGGTCTATATGGAGCTGTGGAGGAATTCAGCTAGTCTTTGTACAAGATAGGTACAGTACCGGTACGCTGAGAGACAGTAATTTTTTCAAGATAATGAGACTTATATTTATGTTCTACCATAGTACCAGTGTATCAGTATTGATTCGATTACCTGCAGTATAACAAAATTTACGTTTTTTCACTCACCCAGATCTGTAATAGGAGTATTTCTGTCTTAATTCTTTCATTTCTTTTATTGTTGTCCATTCACGTCAGAAAATCACTTCGAAAATACTACTCATCCAAATAATAATGTTCTGGAATAACTGTTGCTACCTGTTTGAACATAATAAATTTCAATTTAGTGATGTGGTTTGTATATTTTATTCCAATCATCTGGACAAAATTTAATTTTAGAGTAAAAACATTATTTAGGTACTGTACCCAAAAACAAATCTTGGATTATAATTATATTGCTATAGTAGGGTACTATAATGAACGGTTCCATGTAAATGCACCGAAATTATTTTCGATTTATAGAACAAATAAATGAATTAGACCGAGAATGTTAAGAATACTTATGGATTTCAATAAATAATTCCACAAATTTGCCATTATTTGGTCTGTTTATGGTGGATATATTATGCAACTGTTCCAAATTACCTCTAGTTCTAATCCAAATTTACAATTTCTGACTGCTAAGGCGATGTGGGAAATCCCGACTCTCAGGGACAATTTTTTCAACTTTGTTTCAATCAGAATGATCACTATACTAGATTATATGAAACCAATCACCTACATACCCTGTTCACTTTTAAATATTTTACTTCAAACACTGATTAATATTATTCACTTTTGCCTGTATGAAAATGTAAAACGATAATATCAACTGATATTATGATCTGTCTACAATTGAATTGTCATTGAACACAGTATAGCTTTGTATTGGTAAGTAGTTATATTAACGAACAACTAGAACAATGAAAAAAGTAAGCAGGTTCAATTTTCAGAGAGTGAAATAGAGAAGGAAAAGGTTGCTGGGTGAAAGAGTGAGAGAGAACAGTGCCATCTCAGCGGTAGAAAAAAGCTTGAGTCGCATTATGTGGATTCATTACACTGAATAATACCAATGTGAATAATTAATTCATGAAGAGAAGCTATATGTGCAATAAAATACTTGACGTTTAATTTCACCTGTGCTAAGACTATTACTATTCAGCAACGATTTGCATTGCCTATTTCATGGCTGTATGATTTTGGAGCTAGGTATTAAAATTATTGTTGATATGCTGATTATTGAAAACTTCTACTGTATATGTTTCGAATAGCGCAAGTATAAAACCAATAATTTATTTCATTCCCAGTGAGTAGTCAAAACCTTAATTTTTTGAAGTGTCTACCACACATAGGCCTTGGGGATAAGGGTGTGTATTCTCTACCCCAAAATTTTGGAACATATTGAAATATATGATCTATTCATAAAACAAATACCGTAGCCTTTATGATTATTTGTATATATTCCAAAGTGGTATTCCCACTCCTGTAAAAATTCCATGTTCGTCCCTGCTTCTAAAAATAGGCTAATACAAGTTTTTTTCATAAGAACATGATAGAATTTCATATGAGGTGTAAAACACTGGTCTTTTCATGCTGATTATTGGAAACTTACATGAATAGCCCAAACATATTACCAATGATTCATATCTTCAGTACCTAACTGGTAAAAACCGAAAAATTTCGGTTTAAAAAATAATTTTAATTGTCTTCCAATTAAGATAGAATTTCATACACTGCTTCAATCTTATATTGTAGGTGAGGGTTGGGGCTTTATAGGGTTTAAATAGAAACTCAATTATATTAACTATTTATAAAACTTATGAATAATTAATGATAAATAATTAGGATAATTCATGAAAAACTTTATGAATAATTAATTAATATCTGGAGTCTCCCTAGTATGTATTTTCTGTTTCTCTATATAAATGAAAAAGAGAAAATATAATAATTAAAGAAAAAAATATAATAATTTAAAATTTTTTAGACAATATTCAGGTAGCCTAATTGTTTGTCACAAAATAATATTTTAAATTTCTAACCAGGCGTTTTATCCATCTAAATCTAACTAATATTGTACAAAATCCGGTGTATATGAATTTAATTATTCTATTAATTTAAAAGTAGGGCAATTACCTTGTAAAACTTGCTCGTAGATTCCAAAATCAGAAAACAAGATTTTAAACTCGTTTAAAAAGACGCACAAAATAAAGAAATTTTCTCTGAGTTGATACAATTTGAAACCGTAGTAAAATCAATTTTACATGCTGACGACATAACTTTCAGTTATTTTGCTAGCTGATGTGACAAATTTAAACAATAAATCATGAAGCATTGGAACACAGGCAGAATTTTACAAGTGTTCTTCAGTTTTTCCGGTGTCGAGAAAATTGATACATCTTTTTGGTTATATCTGTGATCTCTGTTTTTAAATTCAGTGATAACAGCTGAATTACATTAGAACTTAATTGAATATTTCTCAACCTTTGTTCTCATTATTAAGTGGTTTTTGGAGTCTGTGTGATATATAGCAGGATTCTTTTAACTTGTCAGAAAACAGCTGATTTAACGTTAGTAAACGAGCGTACATCAATCAGCGGTTTTCTGACAATTTGAAAGAATCCTGCTATACTTACTATAGCTTACACTCGAGTTCTAGATTATTGTTTGCCACAGAGAACATTCTTGTTTTTTACTTTAAACTCAATTGTTGCTTAGTGTGATACTTTCTAACTTAATTTTTAGTCAATCAATGTAATTGAACTCTAGCAAAAGTAGTTTCCAAAGCAAATATGATTTGATGTTCCACGTCTCCTTATATGTAACACTGGACTTCAACAAACTAATAATAACTTACTATTGAATGAAAAAGTAATAGTGATTGTGAGGGAGCTACAAATAATAACACGATTTTGGAGTTTGTATAATTTTTTATTATCAAATAATATCAGTAAAAATGAACATAGGCTATTTTGAACCAAGAAAAAATTTGGAAGGTGAAAATGAACAGAATAAAATTTGGTAATACTTTCTCAAATATATTAAAAAATCTGTATAAATTATTGTAAATAAATCTCACAAACATATACGAAAATAATAATAATACATCGACAGCAATTGAAATATTCAATTGCGGATATTTGTGGAGGATTTGAGTATATTCATAGGTTGAAATTAGATTCACAATGGTTTTCTAGTATCAAGGTCTATTCCTACTATCAGTTCAGTCTGAGTCTCGACTTCAGCTTGTTCTGTGCATGCGTCAATGCACCCAGTGCTTTCTGATTGGTCCTTTTGATGCATGCGCAGAACTAAAACGAAACGGTGACTATACTGAAACGTGGGAATAGACTTTTACTCAGTAGGGGAGTTTCAAAGGTTTATAAGGAAGTTTCTTCTTATAATACTTCATATAACATGACTGCATGTCGGATATCAACATCTTTATCAGGAGAATTTCAATACAGCTGAGGATAATATTCAACAAACATAGTAGTCATTAGGAAACAGAGGTGGAATTATTAAAAAATGGTAGAATTGACAGAATACCGTACTGGATTTGGAAAGGAGTTAGGCTAGGCTCGGCCATTAGTCATTGCATCGGTGTGTGCTGCTTCATAAGCAGCTATGTGAATTATTGTGATTAAACGTGACTAATCTCGTCTTGTCTTGACTAACCGGTGTACGCCTAGCCTTAGAGTTGATGTTATGCTGTTTCTATGATTTTCAACTATCCGTTAATTATCAGATACCGTGTTAAAAAAATTGATGAAGATTTATAATAATAATATAAAGATTAGTACCTAATAAGAAATAGTTACAATAAGAACAGAAAGAAAAAAAAGGATTAAATGAATATCATTTGTCAAATGAAAAGATAAAATAATTTAAATTGGATGTCAATAAATGACAGAATTGGAAAAATAAAAACAGATTGACGAACTTTTATAAGATGGAATGTTAAAATGACCAATTACGTGGAGAAAGATGGCCAAGAATGACAGGTGAATGTAGTCAAATAAATTAGAGAGGAGAGAGTTTTACCTATGGATAGAATGAAAAGGAGAGATGAAGATATTATGAAAAAGATCAAATCAACTCTTAAAAGATATCTGCAATATTAGGTTCTCGAATACAAAATTTAGAAACTTTGATACATTGGAATTAATAATTGATTTAAAAAATCGACTTCTACGAAATGTGTACCAGTAAAATAAAATATTGAAATCTTCAATTAAACAACATCCATCAACAGATTTCTCAAGATTCAATTTGAGCTGATTGACATCTACTAACATCGATAAAAAGAAACTAAAACCTGGGCACAGCCACTTCAATTTTCAAAAATAATAAAAATGTTTCCCCCAATCCAAAAAGCAATGTAACTAACATCCGTCAACTAAATCATGCCCTTTCATAGCTATTTTACACATACAGCAACATTTAAATTGTGTAAATTTAACAGTTCAACACAAATTGGATAATATCTAATCAGTACATCCATTGAAGACATTGAGAGGTTTTAGACCGATTTATATTAACAACAGTTGGACTTTCACATCCAGAAATAGACAAACAACTAGACAGAAAACATTGTTTAAACAAGATAACACTTTTAGAAGTGATTCATTCATTCTTAACTTAGGTGCAGTGATTAAGGAAGTGCACAAACCAATTGTTAATATTGTTTTTTTAAATTTATTCAAAATTTGAATTTATGAGTCTATTACAAACAATGTAATCTTCTTTTTAAATACAGTATGTGCTCCCCACTCTCCTGTGTGGTTAACGTTATTCATTTTTTACAAATTTACTTTGGTCGTGAACTGTTAATACGAAATATTGCAAAGAGAATAATATTTTTTCAACAATTCCACAACGATGTATAGATGTTTCACGCAGTTATTTTTATGAATGATATTAATTCTCGTTTACCCTAATGGAATTTGTAGTTTTAATTTAGGAAGATCATTTTCAATTCAACATTCTTCAATTTTTTTATTGTACATGCTTAATTTGATAGATAAATTAATTTACAACTGAAATACGAGAATATGAAAATAGATTTAGACAGAAATTTAATATTTAATGCAGTGAAGAGATGCATTGAGAGCTATCTAGGCACTTTAACAGAAATTACAGCTATTATCAACAATTGAAATTTGAAAATGAAAATTCATTAATTTCAAGTCATTATTTTTTTTCAACTACTGGAATCAATTCGAATATATTCTACAAATCGCGAATGATACATCAAGTGTACTTTTCAAGATTTTTACGAATTGTAAATAGCTAATCATTCAAGTGCCGTCATATTTAACAAGATGAATCAAAGCAATCTCTTTTTTTTGCAATAAATATTAAAGTAACACTCTAGTCAACTAATAAAAACAATACGAACAATCACTAGTACACAACCTTGAATTTTATCTTTTTGTGACAAAGTACTATTAGTTGGTAATATCTTTAGAGCAATAATTGTAAACGAGATAAGTTATGTAAACTGTATGCATTTGTATCGGTTTAGGATTTACCTTTACATTGGATCCGATTTTTGGATTATAACCAACAATAGATCAGAGGCCAGTTTCATAGAATTTTAGAAGTCCTATAAAACATACTAAAAGGCAGACACACATCGCCCATGAATAGCACGTTGTACCATGCAATTCACTTACAAATCCTGTGTGCAAAAGCCTATTTCGTGTATTACAGGACTTGTAAATTTTTAAGAAGCAGGGCCCTGATGGCATTTCTTGGGCGATTGTTATGGTTTAAAATTGAATGGTAAGAATATTATTGTCGACTAAAGGGATTTATTATTTCTAAGACCCGTAAGCAGCATCTTCTTTTTAATCAAATCTAACAAAACGTGGTTAAACTTGATTTAAACTATAAATCCACAGTTAAACCAAGTTTAAACTTAGATTTGTAAAACTTTTTTTCAAAAGAAGATGGTTTGAAACTGTGGATTTATAGTTTAAACGTTGATTTGTAAAACTTATTTAGAAAGAAAATTGGGCATACGGGTCTAATATGTCAGTAATCTTTGGATTGGTCATGATCAATAATCTGCTCTAAGAATATATTTTTACGAAAATTTAATATGATTTTTCAACGAAAAGTTTAATTTAATGATTATTGTATTTGGATGATACTAAACTGCTATCAATTTTAAAATTAGTAAGTTTGCATAAAAAATGTTTATTTCAATTTTACTCGCATTTCTATACGGGACAATAATACACACTTTCAATTTAAGTGAGACATTATTATTTAAGAAAGCACTTCTGCAGCTAAAGTTTTGGGAAATACAATGATTCTTTCGTTTAAAACATAATTTGATGAGTCTGATGTCAGTTGCGATAGGATAACAAAAATATTCAATTGTCATTAACGTGATAAAGAATAGAAAATTGTTTGCGTTCATTTCAAAAGTCGAAAAAGATTAAAAACTGATAGAAAATAGATTTTTTGTGTGCTTACTGAATTTTTCAACGTGCTCAACCCATGTTGAAACAACAGTCAAGGGAAAATTTATTAGCTATTCTACAGCACCAAACATTGCAACTGACCGTTTTGTCAAAGATTCAAATTTTATAAATGTGTAGGATAAATGTTTCCCAATGTAGCAGTAATATCAACTTTGTTGATATATCATTATTTTTCTGTAGTTGATTGGATGAATGAGTGATCATGTAAACATTACTAGCACAAAATTTAATAACATAAAAAAAGTTCTTAACTATATTGTGAAGCCAGTAAAGCATTATGAAACAACTACTACTGATTTTATCTTCTGGTGGATTTTTGGCAACTTGTTGCTAAATTCTATTACAACTTTTAGCCTAAACTTTGCAATTTAAGACAGCTCTTCAAAAGGATTACAGTATCAAAACTTAGAATATTATTCTTAATCTGTAAACAACCCAGTGTTAGAAATCAATTAAACGCTTCTTAGTATCAAAACATCATTACTATAAATAATTATTTTTATGTCAAGTTATAATCAATTAAAAACCTGGAAGGGAAAATACATATAATTCAAGTGAATATTATTTTCAACCAATACAATTTCTGTTTGACAACTTATTTTGAAATTTGAACTACCCGTAAAGATCATCTCTCCTCACAAAGATCTTTGTAAGATCTCAGAAGATCCTCAGAAAGATCTTTGTGAGAGAATTAGATTTAACCACCGGAAAATGACATAATTTCACGGAACTAATTAATGGGAATCTCTATTGAGCTATGTCTAATGACGTTATTTTGCGGCGGTTGAAGTTACTTTATTTTCGAGTAATCGACCCGAATTTAATCTTTGAATCATCATTCAAAGATTGATGTAGGCAGGTAGAAATGGATACTAACTTGCAAGCAATATAATCTTTTGGAGAGTTTTCATCCTCCCCTTGGAAATATCTTGTCATTATTAAATCGATAATATTACATCAAATAATAAATATATGTGGTTGTTTCAACTTATATCCAATCAAATGAAAATCTAGCATGAAATGATCAATTGCAACAAGGAATTGGCAACCAGAAAAATATTTGTTCAGTATTTTTGACCTAAATCTCTCGTCAAAGCCTGAATTTTATACAGTACGAGTATTCAATCAAGATCATTTCTAAGAATATAATTTCCCTTCAAAAAACTCGTCATGGTTAATTCAATAGCTGGCAGCCATAATATTAATATTTGTAATCAAATTACTGTACTATCAACATTTATTTTTAAATACGTCTTACAATATTGCAAATTGGATTCTTAAAAAAACAACATATTACAGCTTGCAATCGGTTTTTACAATTTGAATGCAGGGAATCAATACTATTCGCATGCAATAATATCAATCAATACCCAATACTCAATACCATACTTCGCAATCGACAACATTTCTTAAAATATATAAACTTGCCCTGAAATCTTCCCCTATTGTTAAATACAAATCTATTAGGAATGAATTTCTCATTCACAATCAATACAATATCTTGTAATACATAACTTTTCTTTGAAAATATCTCGTCATTAATATTAATCAAAACCTGGAGCCTACACAGAACTAGCAATTCGCAACCAATAACATTTCGGTATAATACTTATTCAAAACCTCTTGTCATGATTAAACCAACAATAATATCAATATTTTTCATATGATCTTTGGGACACAAAACGTCAGTTGCAATGTTTGCGACCTTTATTCAGCCGACTAAACTCATCATTCGTCAACTTCGAGTTAACGGTGTCATTGTCAAATTCATCAACAATAGTTGATTGGGAACTGTCCCATTCAACGTCAATATAGTTAACGTTAACGGTATCATCCAACATTCATTTACTAGATTGACAATATTCAACTAACATGTGTTCACATTGCTTAGTTAATTGTGAACAATTGGCACCAAAATTAATTTATATTTGATCATGAACGAACGGTATCAATAACTGGTATCATAGATACGCAAAGTGTAACGAGTCGGGGTCATTTGATATAAAAGATGCTATCTCACCAGAAATACACTGTAATATCAGATGTTATTTTTTCAAAATTTTAAAACAAGTGTAATCTATTTAATATACTATACTTGTCATCCGCCCAGCGCGTTCCTGTAAAAACTATTTCATAGTGATTAGACACAAATATGTAGGGGAAACTTCAAGGTTATTAGATCAGAAGGTTGAACCAGTCGTCGTAATATCTTTTGGAATCCACAACCTATTGCCCAGAGTGTGTGATCTGATTCAGCTCACGGGTTACGGTCAGTTCTTATCAGTGGTAGTATTTTTTGATAATATCAGCAGGTTGTTGATAATTGACGGATAATTGAAGCGGACCGTGTGTGACGTTACATGAATTTTCGTTACAGGAAATCAGACTCATTCCCTTCTCCCTTAGAGCCTTAGGCTATGCGTACAATTGGTTAGTCAAGACGTACACGAGAATTTAGCTTAGTTACAGCTGAATAGTTGCTTGCTACGCAACACACCAATTAGTCATTGCATCGGTGTGTGCTGCTTCATAAGCAACTATGTGAATTACTGTGACTAAACGTGACTAATCTCGTCTTGTCTTGACTAACCGGTGTACGCCTAGCCTTACACCAGCGAGTGTTCAACCTTCTCTCCAATAACCTTGGGGGTACTTCTGCCAAAGACACTGAATTCGTATGTACATTACATTCCATCCAATAAAACTCAGTACCTAATCAAAAGATAGCTAATCAAAATTCAAGTTACTACAAGTCTTCCTTTGTAACGATGTTGAATGATACCGTTTACAATTAACTTTATCGAGCAGTAAACATTCTCATTCAAATCCACATTCTCATACAGTGGTCTTATAACCATAGATATAATTGATAATAAACGTTTTTGTCCGAATTATCGTGATGCCGTTTACGATTAACTTTAACAAGCAGTTAAAGTTCTCATTTAAATTTACATTCTCATTAAACGGTCTTATCAACATCGTCATAATTATTAATTAACGTGTTTGTCCAAGGTAAGTTATTGTGATACCGTTTACAATTAATTTTATCGAACAGTTAACGTTCTCATATATAAATTGATAATAATTAACGTGTTTGTCCAAATTATCGTGAACGGTTTCATCGATCGAACATACCGTTACCACAGCTGATTAATGTTCTCATTCAAATTTACATTCTCATTAAACGGTCTTATCAACATCGTCATAATTATTAATTAACGTGTTTGTCCAAGATACGTTATTGTGATACCGTGTACAATTAATTTTATCGAACAAAGAGTTAATCAGCGTGTTCTCATATAAATTGATAATGACTAACATGTTTGTATAAATTATCGGCTGTTTCCTGTCTAGCCGAACGGTTTCATCGGATCGACTAATACCGCTAACGATTACCGTTATCAGAGCAGTTAAGGCGACAGCACTTCTCATTCAAAACCACATTCTCTATTTCAACGGTCTCATATATATAACTGCTGATAATTAACGCAGTCTTGTCCAAATTATCGTGAACGGTTTCATCGATCGACTGATACCGTTAACGATTACCGTTATCAAGCAGTTAATGTTCTCATTCAACGGTCTCAGGTCTCATTAACATCGATATAATAATAAACGTGTTCGAATTAATTGTGAACGGTTTGCAGCCTTTCAAGTTCCTCAACACTGAGCATCTTTTGCATGGGAATGTCGGGCAGTTTTCCAGCCAGGCCGTCTTCGATGAGCTTGTGCGGCAGCCAGCGCGACAGCGCACCGCCCTCGTCAGCTGATTGGCCCCGCTGGCCTCCTTGGTGTGACGTCACCTGGTTGTCGAGCAGCAGGCCTTGCAGGCAGGCGGTTGCTGAGGCCAGGTTGCGGCCCCCGCCAAAGTGGGACGACTGCTGCTGGTCGTGAGCGACAAAACCTGCAAAACGACAAATTCATTAAGAAAAAATTGGAAAATAAATAAATAAAGAATAAAATACAGAGTGATTCGAGTGTATTTACAACTTTAAACTTTGCATCCAAATTTGTTAAAATAACTATTAATATCAATTTTCCGCTTATAAATTCAATTCGCAAAAGTATCAAATTAAGTTTCTTCACTCAACGAGTTCAGAGAATGTTCAATGACGTTCTTCAGACACTCGATATCAACCCAGTGCCTCAAACTCTTTCCATCACCTTAGTATTGGTCCATGCTACAACAGTTTGATAAGATATCGTTGTTAGCTTTTCTTGTTTCAAATCAACAATATCCACTCACCATTGATGATTTGAAATAAAATAACAGCAGCAACTATGTCCAAACTGATTATACGCCTGACTGTGCTAGCCAATGAATTAGTGTGGAAAGAGTTTTGAGGGAGGTTTTGGATTGGATATTGCTGAGTCATTCTGGAGGAGTCATATGGAACATCTCTCTGGAACTTGTTGTCAGAGTGAAAAACTTTCATTACTCTTTGAAATGTGATGTATAACAGAAGGTTCAATGGATGTTTCTTTCATAACATACAATTTTAAAGTTGTGACGTATCTTTTTGCAGAAATCTAGTCGGGATAAAAATACAAAATGAAAATAATTTGAAAAACTTGTTTAAATAGTCAATTCTACTTTATTGAACACTAATTGACGTCATATTACACTTAACACATCTTCGGCTAAAAGAAATACGGAAACAGAAGACTGCAATTCAACAAAACAAAATATGGCTCCAAGAGCCCCTTGATAGTAAAGCATCAACTGGCAATCTTCAAAACTTTTTGTGTTAACATATTCTAAATTCTCAATAAATTCCCCACCTTGAGTAGCTCTTGGATGCCATTTTTGATTATATTGAATCAATAGAAGTTCTGTTTCAAACGTGCAACGCAAAATGAACAGCCTAAGTGTAACCGGCTGGGCCATTATTATCACAAGACAGACATTAGACGGTTTCATGTAGCCAGCAGCGCACAACCGATGCAACGACTATCCAATCGGCGCGTGTGTTGGCTTCATAACAGCCTATGTCTGAATTCAACCGTGACCAAACGTGACTCAATCTCGTCTCTTGCCTGAACTGACTAACCGTGTTTTACTGAGACTACTGGATGTCGCCACAGCTCAACACATCTTCGGCTGTACAGTTTAGAAACAGAAGACTGTAATTCATCAAAACAAAAACGGTATCCAAGAGCTCCTTGATAGTGGGGGCAGATCAACTTAAATCTTAAATTTTATTCCTAACATATTCTAAATTCTCAATAAATTCCCCACCTTAAGTAGCTCTTGGATGCCATTTTTGATTTGTTTGAATCAGAAGTCTTCTGTTTTTAAACCGTGCCACCAAAAATGAAATAAGTGTAAGGCACACCGATTAGTCATTGCATTGGTGTGTGCTGCTTCATAAGCAACTTTGTGAATTACTGTGACTAAACGTGACTAATCTCGTCTTGTCTTGACTAACCGGTGTACGCCTAGCCTAATATGAAACCATGGTCCAGTGAATCAATTAGTTTCGTGGAATTCGCAATTTCTACAAGTTTTATCAATTATGGAGGGGTTCCACATCAATATTTGTTCTACAAATACTATAAATTAATAAAAAATTAATAAATACACATCTTGAATCAACAACACACAAATTGATTAGAGTGGGTTTTCTTTGGATGGTGCCTATAATCGAATGAGCAAAGTGGGAGAAAACAGATGCAGAATGTTACACACCCATTACTCATTACTCCAGCCTTTCTTAACCGATTTCATATTGTTTTGATGTTGTTGACCATGCATTGTAAAATTATTCTTGTAAATGAATGAATTTCTATTTCATCATTACTAAGATGTGCCTGTTCGTGCTAAGAACAAGGAAAACCATCAGATATTGAAGAAAATTGGAATGAACCTGTCTAGATTAGATTAGACTTCAAAAAAATTTGACTGCCTCTAATTAGAAAGAAACTGTAATGTCACAAAAGAGTTTTTCAATTAGATTACTTTTGTTAGCTGGACCTGTACATTCTTGCAGACTGAGTTTACAGACTGAAAACATATCTATTATAACATCACTTTACTAAGTAAAATGTTGAATAATACATAAATAAATTCGCCGGTCACCATCCTAAAAAACATGAATTACTGTTTAGAAATTTGGTTTCTTCTTCACAAATAGAATATTATATTTTTTACAGCCGATTATGCCTACATGAGTTTATAACGTTTGCATGGGTAATGAGGCGAATGATGAGACACAAAAATGCCAAACGAAATGGGAATCGAACCCATGACCCGGTGCATCGATAGTAGACTGAAGTAGGCTATCTTTATGTTAATGTATATTGATGCTCATCAACACCTATTGACTTAATAACTGGCAAAAACTTAATTTGATAAACTGGTATGAATATACCAGTTTCTTGAGATATTCAATAAAACTTCTTGTACTAGAAATAGTATTGAGAAGAGTAAGATGTTTCAGTGAATAGGAATATCGTTCAAGATAATTGGGTGTTTGTGTTTCTAAATATAAACCACACAATAAACTTGAGCAAACTTTCTCTACAGTCATTTATTGTTCACTGATAACATTATTTGAATGATTCACAGATCAAATGGAGAGTGGTAATCAGTAAACTGCTTTAAAAATACATCAAAGTGAAAAAATGATAATTTCAGAATGGATAGTGACGGCCCGTTTCACAAAAATTTAGAAGCCCCGTAATAGGGGGAAAAGGCGGGCACACACCAGTCAAGTTCAGCGTAATTCATAAATGTAGTGTGTATCAACTTATTTTCTGTTTCAAAGGACTAAATTTTTATGATACAGGCCCCAGATCTTTAGTGATTATCTGTTCAATATACATATTTATTTTTTGAATTTACTTTTCAACTAGGCTAAATAAATTTTCAAGTTTAACTTGAAAGCAGAAAAACAGTCTTTCCATTCGAATTGTTATAGCTATAACAATCCAATCCAATCGAACGATTGGTTTAATTTTGACTTGTATAACACTGATTTCAAATTTTGAAAGTAGAAAATATGAAACTCACATTATTCTGAAGTCTGCTTCGTCTTGTTATTGGAAATCTTCTGATAGATTGAGGAAAAGTAAATTTAGGATCCGTCTGAAGATATCCAACAACAGGACAAACGAACACAATAATGCGAGTTTGATAATTTCTACTTTATAATTTCAAAATCAGTGATATATTAACCAGTAGAGAAGAATTAGCAAGGTTCTATAACACAATAATTTCGACATAAAATCCGTTACTGTATTGATGTTTTATGCCCATATGTATAATAATACTTCTGTAATGCTCGCTGCGTCTCCTTCTTCCAATTTTCAACTCAATTACTAAAATTTCATGTTTCATTGTTCCTTGTATTATTAGGATACTTTCATTGTTGCTAATCGTAGACTTGTAAATGCAACTTATATTTGATTTAAACTTATTTTATGAGCTATAGATAAAGGCGAATAAACAGTTGACTTAATATGCCCTCTACCTGTCAATTACATGGGAAGCCATAGTTGAATAGGTATTCTTCCTCCTTTCTTCTATCCGACATACCCCAACATATAGCCAATTGTTTTGTTTTTGTTGTGTAGTCTGTATTGTTTCTATTGTACTGTTTGTATTGTATTTAAAAAAAAATACAATTCAAACAGTACAATAGAAACTAGAATACAATTGAATACAATTCAATCGTATTCACAATTGAATACAATTGTATTCTACAGTACAATAGAATAGAGTACAATTGAAAATTGATTTCACTCACCAGCTAGAAAATTGTGAGCAGCGGACTGCGGCTGAGGAGGTGCCGGGGTCTGGCTGCGGAATTGGCCGGCATGCACCGGATAAGGCGTTTCAATGGGGTTGAATAGTGGGCTGCCTTCACTCTTCTTAATGATGGGTCGGCCCTTATTGACGAACATGTCGAAGTTCTTCGCTTGCTGCTGTTGAGCGTCGTTGGCCCTGAACGGTTGGTCGGTGAATTTCAAGAACTGTTCGCCAGCTGGTGGGTTGGTTTCGGTCTTGCGTTTCTGCTGGCGCAACACCGATGTGGGCGTGAAAGTGGAGAGCAGCTGCTGGCAGCCACTCGATTCGTCGGTGGCTGGTGAGCGAGCCCGCCACATCTCCTGACGCCGCTTGTAGTTCTCACGCTGCTCCTCCAGCTTCTTATTGACGAGCGCGTTGTGCATTATTCCCTGCGTGTGGATGGCGATCTCTTGCGGTGACGGAATGCGCTGTTTGAAAGCGGGCTGAAAGGGAACATTCAGTTGCTGAGCAATTAACGGTTCCGGTTGGATAGTGGGCGGGGGCGGCGGGGGGACAATGAGTCTCCTTACACCCGGGTAGCCGCCATCTTGTCTTACCGGTTGTTGCTGTTGTATCCAACACTTCAACACTGCCGGGACCACCTCTCGAAATCTTGGCGTCAATGCATGCATCAACTTGGAGTTAGTATCCAGCAGGTCACTAACTGTAAACTCCCCTAGTTTCAATGCATTCAAGAGCATCCTGGCCTCCGCTTTTTGCATCTGATCTTCTATGAACGGAGCTTGTATGAGATCGACAGGTGGCGGTGGAGCAGTGTTAGGGAACATGCCCAGTAAAGGAGGCATCACGGCTCCAATCGGAGCAGCGATTTCAGTCGGTTTGGGCTGTACTAACGGTTGATTGTAAATTCCAAACATGCTGCCTTTCAGCATTCCTGTTTGCGCCTGTTGTAATCGAGCTGCTGCCACGGCTGGATCCGCAACGGCGAAATTGGCGTGCTGAAATGCGGCAAACGGCTGCGTTGCAGTTTCTGCTACTCTCGGCTGTGGCTGTTGGACAACGACCGGCTTACTAGGTACCTGATTGAAAGCTGCACTCACAGCACCATCGGCAGGGACCGACGGTTTTGACTGGTTGAATAGTTTTTTAAATGCTGCCATGTCCTCCTCTTTTTTATTAGTCTGTGGCTTCCTGATATGCGCTTCCAATTCCTCCACTGAATGCACTTTTCCAACGGTGCTATTTCCAATCACTGTAGCACCACTTGGCGGAGCCATCAATAGCCTCTCAAACAAAGTCTTTCCTTCTGAACTGGATCTCTCAGCTGTATGACTATTCTCAGTGAACGACGGCCAATTCGAATTATCACCTTGTGACTTGTTCTCTATGTGTTTCACATCATTTACGTTATTTTCCGAAAACACTTCGCCAAATGCTTTGCTGGCTGTCGACGGCACTGGCTCTTTTTCCGACATCCAATTTACAACATTGTTTGATGTTGATTCTGGTTGCTGGCACCACAGCGAAAATTTCGAAGTCCTACTTTTTGTTATTTCCATGTCATCATCATCGACCAACAATTCGCTAAAATTCAAGAACGCATTAATATCATCTGGCAAGCTAGGAGAAACAGTAGAGTTGATAATATTCTTTGAATTATTCTCAGCAGATTCGATTTCAATAAGAGTACCTGTCTGCGGTTCCAACTGGCTTTCTGACTCTTTGACTGATTGACTTTCAGCAGAATCTTTCTTCTCCTTTATTGTTTCTTCAGTTTTTCTCTGTTTATGGGATTCTGATTTGCTTGTATCTGATGACGTAGTCTCTTTGGTTTTATCTTTTGCTGCAGATTCCGTCTTTTTAGCTTCCGATTTCTTATTTTTCTTACTTTGCATTTCTTTACGGTAATCTTCGAAACCCTGCAGTTCTATAACATCGTATTGCGAAGTCGGACCAGCAGAAAACCACTCTGGCTCTTTTTCAATTCGAACGTGATCGTCATTGTAGTTTTTCTTCCTATCGAAATAACCGTACCGATTACGCTCTTCGTCATTATTTAGCCGCCTATCATTTCCGCCGCCCGAATTGTTCATCACACGCTTGTCAAAGCCATAGTTGGAACTGGAATCTGGATCACGTCCAACTGAGTCCCAGCCTGAATCACGTGACATGAGACGTCCCCTATTCAATCGTCGATTATTCGAATCCCTACTCAACTGGCTGAAATCACGAGGCTGGTTTTGGCCCAAACTGTCCAGCCGTTGTTTACGGTGCTCATTATTCAAATCACTGTCTCTCAAGTCTTTACTTGAAGAAAGGCTATCAAGTCTGTGCCTTGTTGTAGTAATGGTTCGATTAGGTAAAATATTGAAAATGCTCGAACTAACCGCACAGCCAGTATTAAAACTTCTTCTCTGAGGACTTAGAACTATTTCATCTTTTTTCAGCCTATCTTGAACATTCAAATGTTTCTTACCAACACCAGGTTCTTCTTTTTCCATCGCATTCTTTTTCTTGAATTGCTTGCGCTTGACATCATTCGCACTATCTTCCGTCGTCGACTCATTAGACTTTTTGTCATTATTTTGATCCTTACCACCTGTCAAATGAGATGCTAAAATGGACTTCGGTGACTTTTCGAGGCAAGATGGGAAGATGTTTGAGGAAGGAGACTCTTTCAACTCCAATAGGACTTCCCTGGAATATTGCCGTAAAGGCATCTGTAAATCTTTGGGAGGTTTACATCCGTTATCAATGGCAGAAAAATCATTTTCAGACTCACTTGAATTATCACCTACTTCTTCGTCGACACTGGACGCATCAATTGTTTCTTTTGTTTTTCCCTGCACTTCTGCTTCGGTGCTTAAAATGGATGACCTATCCGATTCTATCACTTCACTACTTTGCAAATCACTCTGAACTATAAAATTAGAGAAGGAAGACATTTTAAAAATGTCTCATAGGTCACAAAACTAAGTATATGTGAAATTATTATTAAATTTACGCTATTAAATTATCAATATGACAGACTATCAATAACTATCAATTGAAAACTGTAAACTTAACCTCAAATGCATACGTAACAGCTTCGAGATTCAGCTTTTCAACCGTCTCAGTGTTGCCATTTCAATAAAAATACATTAGAAGTCCTTGGTTATGGTCTCTTTTTGATAATAAATTACATTAGAATTAAGAATTCAGAGAGATTAGCATATCTCTGAAATAAATATTTTTCATTATTAGCAATGAACATTTAAAAAAAATTTACTTCCTCAATCCTGACAACTGAGAAGCTTGGCTTGGACTTGGAGAGAGAAATGAACAGAAACTTGTCAAATTAATGTATTTTCGTTACTCAATTTTTCAATATAATTTTATTGTTGAGAATTTTTAGAATCAAATCTCTTTCTTTCGGTTAAAATTAAAAACTTTTTCTCTAAAACCCTGGAGCTGGACTCAATCATTTCAATTGGTTTCAACGTCATTGATTATTTTATTTAGTAGAAAAAGGAATTCAAATATTGTTTTATTGTAATTTGGATGCCTTTGAATGACAATATTATAAACTCAATCTTTTTCAGATAGGAATAATAATTTCAGGCTGAAATAATTTTATTATGTTGGCAGACGCTATAATGATGTTGATTGCAAAATTTTGCGAACATGAGCATGATCATGTTGAGGTTTGGTTTCGTTCGTGTGTGAATGTAGGTTATCAGTTTTATTGTTTCAAAATTGAAAACTGTGTGAGAACTTGAATTTTCAGAATAACGTATCGTATGTTAATTAAAATGTGCATGTTATTCATGTGACATACAAGTTAAAGCTTGGTACACTCCTTGGTAAGTTATGTTTACAAACCTTGAATCTAGTTCTAGGAATATGCACATGTTCTAGAATGATTTTTGAGTTGGTTACTGATTGATTCCAATCATTGTATTGTATCACCTCAAGTTTTCAATAACTTACAGACTACACTTTTGTCCATCCCGTTTGAAACAAACTTTATATTCTGTTCAATTCATCAATATTCTGGTTTTTTGGGGTGAGTTGCTATAACTAACTAACACTAGTGTAGTTTCACAAATTCCTGCTATAGGCCAGACTAATAACCTACATTCGTTTCTCATCACATACCAAGTATACTTCAGTATCAAGTATTTATTTCGAAAAGGGCAGGTGATGAGGTTATAGGCCGTTATGGTTCAATGTATTGATTCAATGATTTTCAAGGAAGAGTACAACAGGCTTAGGCCTATGACTCAAATTGACACAATTAGTCTAAATCCAAGTTGTGACATATTATATTACATTACTAATTAAGTTCCTACAATTAATTACATACAATTAAGATTAGTAAAGTCTGCTTCGAGAACAGACTTAATATAGTGATAGGGATTGTAAAATCAGTCTTAGGCTTAATGCCAAACAGACTTTTGTGATAATATCAATGTTCATTTATTGCTCCACTCCATTTTTCTATCTTATAAAATTAATTCCAACTCAGCTTATTCTAGATAGGAATTATTTCATGCTATTTATGTAGATGTTCACTGTAGTCAAGGTTGTGAAAGGTGGACAAACACCAATCAAGAACTGATCAATAATAATTATTGGACATATACAATATTCAAAGTAATCAGAAATTGGACCTTTATTAGTATTTCTATAATCAGAATTTCAGTTAGACTACTTTTCCATTTTTCAATGATTTTTCGTCCATGCAGTCAGTATAAGATCGGCATCAATTCATATTGAATAAGGAATAAGTTATCTCAACTCAGCAATATTATTCTAGAACTACATTAATTTTATATATATTTGTTTTACAGGAAGTGTGAACCATGGCCCCATATGGAGACGTTTCAAAGAAAGTGAATGAAAATCATCGAGGGAAATATTGTGAGAATAACAATATTTTCAAAGCCAAATTTTTTCTATCGCATCTATCACGGTTGAATACCAAGGCATTGGCCTGCTTGAACGTTTCAAATCTTCCCGATTTGCCTTTTTTAAATATAGAAACCTTAGATCTATCAAACCAGGGGTTTTCATATCTGCCCAAAAATTTCAAGTTGCTTCAAAATCTGAAATTTTTGAATTTGTCGGGAAATGAGTTTCAGAGATTGCCGAGCTGTTTCTCACAAGGGTTTGAATCCCTTGAACATTTGGACTTGTCGAAGAATTTGTTGAAAGAATTTAGTATTTCCAAAAAATCGAGTTTCCCTTCACTTCAGCATCTGGACCTGAGGAGCAACCGGTTGAATTGTATACCAGAATGGCTGCTATCGTGGAACTGTTCACCTCTCAGAGTGTTGGATCTCTCTAATAATCCCTGTTTAAAAAACATTATTGGTACTTGTTTCTATGAGAAATTTCATTTGGTGAGCCTTATGAAACGATCTGTTTCGAAAACGGTTAGAAAATTATCGTTGGCTAATTGTGATGTGACGACTAGTAAAAGCCTAGTCCTGATAGCTTTCGAATCAGTGGAAGAATTGGATCTTAGTAATGATTGTTCTAGTGCAGAGAACTTGTACAATTTCTTGCCTAACCTTCCTTGTGCCTCTATGGAGAGAATGAGAAGTCTGACCGTGCTTAATGTAGCTAATGTTCGTTTGTCAAATCTGAACGACACAATCTCGAAATTTACCAATCTACGTGTATTGGATGCTAGTAGCAATGATCTTACGTGGATACCGGAGAGTTTTTGTGGCCTTACTAGTCTAGAAGTCTGTGATTTGTCAAACAATCGAATTCTCGAACTACCTAGGAACATAGCAAAAATGCAGCGTCTCCGTGTACTGAATATTGCTGTCAATAGAGTGAGTGAAAACAGTACTTATTTTCTTTATTTTGTCTCTTTACAACAATGTTACATCTACTTGATGTTCAAATCTATGTTCAATTCTTTGGTAGGCCTACATTGAAACTGAAACGTCTTACCAACTGTTTTTCTTTTATATAAAATATCTTCTTCGAAATCAGCTTTATTTCAGATTTTATTTATCAGATTTCAGCTTTATAAAGTTTGAAGTAAATCGCTGTTGAATAAGTTATCACACTTCATCAGTTGTTTTGAATTTATTTTACTTCAAGAGAAAAAATTATTAGAAATCTATAGTGTATTAAAAAATATTTAATTTGAATTGGATATAAATCACAGTGAATGACGTATGTTTTTTTCTTGTATATTTATTCTAGATTTTGCCCGGTGTTATCAAACTATCATTCATCCCCTTGCAATTTGTAATTGCTATACTTATCCCTTCTTGTAGCTTTGATGGCATGCTATTAGTTTAATATTACTTCTATTTTCAGTTATTATTAATAATTTGACTGATAACAAGATGAGTATCATCTCAACAATTATTCAATTATCTGTCAACTTCAAGTCGCTCGCATGTAAACAGGCTCTAATTATTAACAATATAGGCCTATAATTTTATGTCGTTAAAATTAATTACATTACATTCATTAAGCATTAATTTCAATTATTGATAGTATTCTTGTTTCTCTTGCATTACATATTATAATGTGCATTCTATTTTCAAAATGATATTAATATTACTTTCTCTCTCAATTTTCCAGTTGAACTATTTCCCGGAAGAATTGTATGAACTTGAAAACTTGGAAGAGTTGGATTTATTCATGAATGAACTGTTTGAACCTCCAACTGGTCTGGCCGGCTCCAATTGGGCTGGATTGGATTTTGAGTGCAATTTCTTCAATACCAGATCGGTAAGAATGTAAACACATTTTTGTCAAGCTACTCAATTCAAAAGTTATTATATTTATTTATTTTTTGCTGTGGTGATGCCCACATAAGCTCTTAGCTTGTGCTTATGTAATGGGAAGGATGATTATGAGAGATGAATGGACCTACAGCTTGGGTTCCGATCACCGGGAAGCGATGTTGATTCTCATGAATGAATGACATTCAGCGGAAAAAGGCCTCAATTGAAAGTGGTCACCCATACAATGGGAGTAACAGGTGCGAGTCTCTTATCTAATCTAAATCTCATTTATCCTCACTATTTTGAGAATTTGCAATGTACTTGATGAAGTAATTGTAAATGATACTTGAATTAATTACAAATGAATTCCAGGTTTTTCACTTTCGAAAAATGTTTTCATGTTCGTTTATGCCGTAAACTGTTAACCTACACTATCATGAGAAGTTGATAGTTTTTCAATGAAATTTAACTTCTTGAATTTCAGATGGAGATGAAAAACTACACTGAATTGAGGAATGCCTATAGAGAAAAATACAATCTGATCAGAGAAAAAGGCAAGAGGCACATAGAAAATCGCTACAGTAAGTAAAATGTTTCCTTACTTTATTTCTATTGAATCGACCCACGTCTATTTCTATTTCCTATCTCATTCATTCATATTTCTATTTTTCAATATCCATCTCCTTATGTTGTTATATATTGTTACGGGTTCGCATATATTGTTACTTAGGCCTGTTGTAGAAGTATTAATGGTAATAAATGCGAGTATTGAGTTGAACATTTTTGAATAATGAGAAAGATCAAAATTAATTATTATTTATGTTATTTGATGAATTGCGAAATTATAATGTGCAAAGTTTCATTTCAATAAGTAAATAATATTATTTAATAGAGAAATTGAATTGAACAATAGTATTCATAACATCAAATCAGTGCTGTTGTTGATTGACAATTTTATAAACTGTAACTCTAAATTTTGGAAAAGTTGAAATTTCGAATGTTTATATCTTTTATAGGCTATCCGCAGTCTTCATCAGGCTCTCCACCAAGTTCTATCAGTTCTTCTTATGGACTTGAGAGGTAATCATAATTGAATCCATATTTCTAAATACTTGAATGTTATTTAATTTTCATTATTTACAATATTATTTGAATTATCTAATTTATTCAAGTGTGGGTTATTTTTAATTGATTAAACTGATCTGTGGAAGCTTAGTCATTGATCTGTTTCTCAGATGTAATAAATAATTTAATCCTCTTGAAAATCAAAGAACCATTAAACAAAGTAAAATATCATTCAAAAACTAAAATAAGAAATTAGGTACTCCCGAGATAAATCGATGTGGGTGATACTAGCAAAATAGACATTCAATTACATATGAAAAATGAAGCAAATGAATTATTCAGTGAATGTATCAAAATAATCAACATAATAAATAAATCAGTTATCGATCATTAAAGTTTATTAAAGTCTGAACAATCATTAAAATCTATAATCTAGATCTTACTGTAATAGATGCAAAATGATTCAAAGCGACAATCAAAGAATGAAGTAAAAAACATCCAGATGAAAAATGATTTAATAATTAATTGGCAAGTAAGGAACTAAGTTGCCTTTGAATAGGTTGGTAATTTTTGAATCTGTCGAGCTGATACTTTTTTCTCTTATGTCTGCAGAATTATAATATATTGAAAAACAATCCGTTTATTAAAAAAAAGTAATAAAAAGTACATTGAATATATCAATGGCAATAACTATGTTTTTATGTATAATAATAATCTTGACTTCTTGACAAATTCACTACTTCTGTTCTTCTAGTTCTACTTCTATTCAAATCTTCAAAGAATATTTTAGAGAATCTGGTATTGTAGATATTTTCATAATCATTTTGTGGCAGATCTTCTACTTGATAGTTATTCAAACTCATATAAATTCGATTCTGTTCACAGTGATGTAAACAATGTGCAGTTGAATATAGCAAATTACCAATCATTAGAAAACTGGGAGGATGAATCAAGCAGCTGTGAAGATGATGATTTCGATCCTAGAGGTTAGCATTAGTCTATTTATTGTCATTATTATTTTTAATCTAATAATTGAAAGTTTTAAAGCTTGGTTGCAAACTGTTCAACATGTACTCAATGGTGAATTTCCCAAGCTTTTTATATATTAATGGAATAATTGTAATCTCAACTGTTGGAATTGTAATTATCTTCATATATGTATTTGGTCTCTCCGCCAAAAAAGCCATAAGCATAGTGATAGTATAGTAGTACAGTAGACTCCGGTTATAACGGGGTTGAAGGGACAAACTGTTTCTGAGAGCTAAAACCGGAGTAGCGCTGTAACCAGAGTTGGCATTCATCAACAGTGGATATGGTTTCTAAGAGAAACAAACAGCTATGTCATAAAACACTAGTGTCACTAAACACTATGTCATTTTATTCTATTATACACATTGATCACTTATTTGATGAATATTTTATGATCAACTTTTTAAAATAATCATTGATAGTTTTTTGAGTTTTTCTAGAATTTAGAAATTTGTTGTCAATGTCACTTGTAATTTTGTAGAAATTTGACAGTATCAAGTCATCACTTTCATTCTCTCTTCTAAAATAAATTAATTGGTCAACTTAATTCAAAACCTGAGAATGAGTTCTCAGTGATTTTGTTAATCACCTATATTCAAGTCTTGTCTACAGGAACCGTTAATTCCTACGAAACGTTTGAACAGTAAAAACGAAACGGTATTTGATTCAATGTCTGCATTTCATTCATTTCAAGCATAGAAAAGCTCACAGCCATATAAAGTTCATTACAAGCCTTATTGACTTTTCGTCCGAAAACGATTCGAGTGGACGACAAGGCTCAAACGTCAATATGATTATAAAATTGCAAAAAGCTATTGTAATTAATTTTTTGTTAAGATTAATTTCTGGCAACTCTTTTCAACTGCTTAAGTCTCATGCTCAGACCTTTTTTCTAATTTACTGCTTGTTTTCTGTCTACCCAATTTCCTCCTTATTTCTCTCCAAATTTGTCATTTCTTTCTCAAAATTTTCCAGTTTTTTGTCTCGACAATTTTGTAATGTAGGCCTACCATTTTCTCCAAATCTCCTCTTTTGTTTTCATCATCTGGAAATTAGAACCTTAGCTTACAAAATTCCTTTGCCTTCATTCCTATCCTGAAATATTAATAATTAATTGAACGAAATTCCTAATTAATGCCATATAATATTCTGAAGACTTCTGCTCAATCCGGTGGTCAAATGGCTAAGGCACTGGTCCGGCAAACCAGGGGTGCTGGGTTAGATTCCCGCCCGGGGAAACGTTTTTTGTGCAGCAGCGTTCATCGAATTTCCTTACTAACTATTATTCTGTTGTCAATACTTGCAGTAGCAGAAGTCTTCAGAATATTATATGGCATTGATTAGGAATTTCGTTCAATTAATTATTATGATTTAACAGCAACTGTATAGTTGCAATATCTTATTTCCTTCCATCTCCCTATCCTGAAAGATTTCTCCTCTTGTCTTCAGCTCTTATTTTCTATTTCTTGATGAAAGAGGTTTTGCAAATCATAATTTTTTATTTCCAGTTCATGCCTTGGCTGTGAGACCGGGCACTTTAGTGTGGCGACATAGGTTATGGTTTGGAGATGTATGGAAGCCGTTGCAATGTCGAATGTTCGGCAATATGAGATGCCAAAATCATCATGGTAATGCTTTTCCTCATACTACATTAATATTCATTACCTATCATTTTTGTAATGACATGATACATGATTCTCGGTTGTAGACATGTTGAGTTAGGCACTACTCACACCTGGAAACTGAAATCGTACGATCAGAGTTGCCGAGTTTCGGAAAGACCGGACCGGGAGACTTCAGTTGCTTGTCATGCTCACACTTTCGCGACTCTAGTTGCCAGTTGCCGATCGATTACTATCACATTATTCTCAAAAAGTAAATATTTTGAGATATTTTTTGATTTGAAGTAATCAAAAACCGATGAAATACTACTTTTTTAAGCAAATAATCCTACTTCACCAGTTTGTTTTGGTTAGAATATCACCTAACCCCACTTATCTGTACGAAAAAACATGCTTGGCAATCATGAAAATCGATCATTCGGCAACCAACATGTCGGATCGCAGAGCAACTCAGTTGCGCTGCGATCTTGTTTCCGATTCTGGAATCGCCTAGTCTGAGCGTCATCATTTGAAAACACATGCTGCGTCACTGAGTTGCTTTGTAATTTTTAATTTCCAAGTGTGAGTAGTGCTGACGAACAATTTGTCTCTATGTTTCTTGTTGACAACCGAGTTGGTCTTCTAAGAACCCCTTTATAATGTGGATGTTATAATAAAGCATTATAACAGTGGATGTCTAGTGAGTGGATATCTTCCGCTCGCAACTCGTATTAATTGCAATATAACCGCGACCCTTAAATAAGAAAAATATATAGGTTACTGTAATTTATGGCAGTTACACATCTATTATATTAGAAAACTTTTGATGCATCCCTTTCTACTGTGCTTCCACCACTGCGATATTTGATGTGAAATCTAGAGGAAGCTCACACTGATACAAGTCTGTTGCAATGATACTGTACTCCCAAACGATACAGTACTGAGCAAGCAAGCGCCGCTTTGCGCTGCACGGGGTAAACTCGTTTCTTATGAATTGAATTTTATTTGATTCCAAAACAGATATTCAATATTGTACAAACAATATAAAGCATACACACTAAAAATAGAGGATAAAATATGGAGTCAAGGTTTTTTTGTATTATATATAATTTACAATAATTTTTATATTTCACAGATTACGTAATCCGAGCAGACATTCCTGAAACACGTTCAAATTGTTTCATGGCTAATGACTGGATAACTGATGATTTCGCCGAGTACTTGCCATTTGTCATTCATCCTCATTGCATCATCTATGAGGATGCAGTCAACAAATGGATGCGAATTCCCCCCGTCGAAGGACAATTCGATGATGCTGAGGAATAACATCATCTAAACATTTTTGAGGAAAAACTCTTCGAGTAACATCATTAAACGTGTGCACTCAGAATGTCTTTCAAAAACTCGTTTGTGAAGTGGCAGCGTACTAGAATGGTAAGCAATACTAGATCTTGATATATTCGGCACCGTATGTTTTTCATTAGTGATACTTAGATGGAAAAGACTTTGGTATTGAGGGACACTGTAATCGAGATTACCACTCAGGGATGGTTTATATCAAGGTTATTAGAGAGAAGGTTGAACCATCGCTGGTGTAAGGTGCAAATTGGAGGGGGAAGTCTGATTTCTTGATTCATGTAACGTCACACTCGCGGTCCGCCAATTATCAGTCAATTATCAACAGCTGATATTATCAAAATGACGTCAGCCGAATCAGTCCCCCACTCCAACAGCTTGTGGATTTAAAAAGCATCAGGAATGGTTCAACCTTCTCTCTAATAACCTTGGGTTTATATGATCTCAGTAAACCAAGTACCTCAAAAAGTGTGTGAATAGATTCTTTGTAGCTTCGATTTGTGACAACTTTTTTATGGTATTTTCTCAAATATCACACTTACAAGGTGGAATATTGATAGTGATTGAAAACCATTATATTATTTTTAGTACCTCTCCTATTAATATTTTGTAGTTCATCGTATTAGAATGGTAAGCAATGCTAGATCTTTATATTCTCGTTACAGTATGTTTTCCATTATCGATTATTTTGAAAAGACTTTGATATTGAGGCAATATGATAGAAATTAACACTCAGGGATGGATCATAATATTTCAATGAACCAAGTATCTCTCAAAAAGTGTTTAAATGGATTTTTTTTAGCAGTTCGATTAGTGAGCTTTTATTTTTAAAAGCATTTTCGTAAATATTACCCATATTGGAAGGTTATCATAGATTTGTATAAGATAGACTATCTATATTGAAGATATTATATATTGATAGTGTTTGCTAGTAATACTTGGTTTCACCGTTAATATTATCCATAAATCAGGTAAAAGAAGTGATATTCGTTGATTGATGTATTGCAAGAGATAATCTTATGCCCTTAGAAGTGATGGAAGTTAATAAGGCCTCTTATGTGTTTTTGAGAATGTTGCTCAAGTTGAAATGTTTGTCAAATACATTTAATGTATTGTTTGAATTGGTGAAATAATTCACAGTAGTAACTTTTACGCTACTTATACAATTATTGAGAGTGTGATAATAAACAGTACAAATTTTTATCGTTAATTTTCGGTTATCTTGTTGAACGTCACACTTGTGTAGGATATATCTGTTTTCCGCTTTTCCAATGGTGAATTGTTCGATTTGGATTTCCATTATATCTTATCATTGTTGTGAAGTATTATTTGTGTTTAAGCTTTATATTGATAGTAGTGCTAGATTTTAAGTGTATTCAGATTTCACCGATTTTGTTCTTTAGTACCTATGTGTTTTTGATTCTGTAGAATATATTGTTTTAAGTAGTGTGTATTAATTTCTTTGTAATCTTCAAGGTGGAATAGATTCAATATGAACTTTTGTCATGAGTCTTAGCAGTGAATATAGATACAAAATATGAGAGTATTATATGAAAATAACTGGACCATTTTTCATAAAGCAGTATTCTATCAATATAGTGAAGTAGAAAGCTAGAGTTACATTTTATTTGAATTAAAATCACTGTATGTAATTTTATTTCATTTTCAATTTCATTTAAATTCAAAAATTAAAATCACCCAGTCAAAAGTCAAAATCATTGTTCCACTTTTTTTTGCTGTAGGAAATCAGAATAGGGTACTATAACAATATTCAAGAATATTGCAGCTAAACTTTGAATAAATTTAGTGTATTTATAATTTTGTTGCGGTTAATTGAATAATGTTTTGTTAAGATTAATATACTTGATACATTTTTTTGCTTCTATTTGGAGACTTTTTAGGGGTTTTCCAAGTTAAAATTATTGGGAGACGTTTGTCTAATTTTATTTAAAAGTCTTTCCGATTTTCCAGAAAACTTTTTGAGTTTGATGCAAATCTTGATGAGATCGTTCCAAATATTTGATACAAGAGTTATTCAAGCGAAGTTTTTATATTATTTTATAGTTTCATTTTTGAAAAATATAGATCTATATTTTTAATAAAAAATATAAAAGAGAGTATTTCGAATCTAATTACTGTATTATATAGTTATAACAATACTCTTGAATATTGTACCCTATTCTGATTTCCTACAGCAACACAAATTTGATAAGAAATATAGAAGAGAGTATTTCGAGTCTAGATGGGAATGTTGAAGCTTCCATACTCAGATTTCTAATGATTGAAGAAGAATTATGTTTCAAATAAATTTGGTTTATTTCTGTTTTATTTGCTTGTTGCATTGAATTTCTAGTATTTTATCTGTATGTACTGTAATTGTATCAATCGTTATTTTAGCAGTCGAAATCCGTTTTGGGACGAACGTTATGATATTCTAGTTTAATTATTTTATTTTTTTATAATATTATTGTTGAAAGTTTTCATATTGATATTCTTATCGGTACGGTTCTACCATAAAATCAAATTCTACTCTTGCCTGGAAATTTATGGTGTTATCAATGTAGTCATTTGTTTATAACTATTTCTTTGGTTATTGATTTCTAATTACTTGATAATGGTCCAAAATGTTTTAGAATAATTCATTTAAAAATTTTATTCTCCAATGATAATTAATAAGATGCCAGGCTTCCATGCTTGTCATTCCACTTTGAAATATTGATTAATATTTCCACTCCATGTTCCTAATAAATTTATCAAGTTTTCTTGATATTTTAATTCCAATTATGGGTTACCACGATATACTGCAAATGGATCGTAGGAAACATCATTTACCATTAACCTTACCATACATGCAAGCCTGAACTAGAAGATACACATTTATCTGAGACTTTATTCACACTAAAATAATGTTTGAATTTGTTTCTGGATAAGGATTTAAAAAATATTTTTACACGTTTTTATATTGTCTTGTTTCGTCTCAACGAAAACAATTTTTAAAAACTTACTATACTTGTAACTTCCGTATCGGCGTAGCACGTATAATATAGGGGATACAATATATTCCGATACGGAAGTTACATCTATTCAAGTATAGTAAGTTTTTAAAGATCTTGAGATGTTTCAGATTTACATTTGATGTCTTTTATACCATTACCCAAAAGCTGTGTTTTTTGAAAATAGTTTTAGTTATTTTAGCTTTGATTTTATCTCGTTGTATCCTTTTCGTTTAATCGTAAAAACGATTTTATAAAGTTTCTCGTTTTATCAAACGTAGCCTAAATATTGAAAAGTGGTTGGTTTATTAACCGGTTACGTTGTAATATGCTTTACCCAGATAGGAGAGAACTCTACTCTCTTATTTATGTATACTTAATACTAGTTTTAGATATTAGATTAGAAATTGCCATTAACGTCACTTCGAATAATTTTTATGTTGTTTTACAATGGAGAATACCTACAGTTTGCATCAAACTTATTCACAGAGTTTTAAACTAACATTTTAGTTCTATTTTTATATAAATATTATATCAAAATATTCTGGTTTATTCAAGAATCTAGAAACAGTTTGGAAATTTCCTGAAAGCCTTAATAATTATTCAGGCCAACCGTTTACACTTGTCACCATTTTATTGTAACCGAATTATACGTTTTTATAAAACAAGTTCTAATCTCATTGAATATTTCCTATTTAACGAAGAATACCTACAGTTTGCATCAAACTAATTCACAGAGTTTTAAACTAACATTTTAGTTCTATTTTTATATAAATATTATATCAAAATATTCTGGTTTATTCAAGAATCTAGAAACAGTTTGGAAATTTCCTGAAAGCCTTAATAATTATTCAGGCCAACCGTTTACACTTGTCACCATTTTATTGTATCCGAATTATACGTTTTTCATAAAACAAGTTCTAATGTCATTGAAAATTTCCTATTTTTACAGACTTGCATGGCTTTTAATGAAGTTATTGATTGCATTAAATACTAACTTGCTTGTTATTATTGCAATTGCTGGCTTCTTTTGAATGTTGCTGTACGCATGGTTTGAAATTTCATGAAGTGTTGCTGATGCAGTGTAGGGTGAGTTCACTTTTAATCTAATATTTATTTTAAAAATAATTTTCGAGTAGTTTTGTTTTCTATACTGTAGTTATTCATTTGTTGAACTGTAGCTACTGTTCGCCAACCACGAGAATGGAGGTGACCTTTGAGGTGTGCGGGGAGCTGTCTCTCTCACACGCCATTTCTCTTTTTCTCGCACACTTCCGTCTACTAGCCAACCTGGATGTATTGTTTACTATTCTGCATTGGTACTATCAGCCGATAGTTTTACAAATGTTCGTAGAGTCGAAGTTCTACATTCTTTATTACCCCCACTCCTACATTCCTAGCATTCCTGCCAGCTCTAATCTCGTGGTTGGCGAGCAGTATTGTTTTAAATCAATTGATACAAAGTTTGAGCAAATCTAAGGGTAGTAAGGACAAGGGTAGCACTACCAAGATTAAGATAAAAACGTGCAGTCAGAGTACCAGAGGAACATTGGATCAAATGGAGCAACACACACTATAGTGTCGCGGTCACGAAATAAGGCAGATTCTGCACTGTTGTCAAGTCTTGGCAACTAACTACTCAAATAATGCAAAGGGAGCGACGGCGACGCTTGTTCTAGGCAACACTGGAAGCTCAACGTTGCCACTTTTCTCTGGGAAGCGAGCGATTTTCGACCATCCCTCGCTTCACCGGCTCTTATCTGACAACAGTGCAAAATTTCTCAGCCGCCTTATTTCGTAACCTCGACTATAGTCAGACCAATACAAGACAAACATTAGAATTACAATACTTTTTATCTCTAAATGTGTCTGTTTGTTAATAACTTAGAATCAGCTGAGAAACAAAAACAGCTGACTATAAGATGTCTTCATACTAGACGGGCATAATAGACCGCAATGTAATAAGTACGAGTAGTATATGTTTAGTGTGTGGACATCTTATAGTCAGCTGTTTCTGTTTTACTTTTTATGAAGTTTTATGGAACATACCCAGGGGCATTGACAGAACAGGGGCCCGTTTCACGAATGTCACCAACCAAAAGTTACCAATGTAGCAGCTGAATAATATGAAACTTTGAATATTGCCGACTGAAAATTCATTGGTGAATTGGTAACTTGTGACTTTCGTGAAACGGGCCCCAGATATTGATTGTAGCATACCGTACGGTGAACAATGCCATAAACTTATCCAGTTATTTTATATATCTAGAGTATGTGTCCGCCTTTTCTTGTTTTACAGACATTTTGAAATTAATGAATCGGGCTCCTCGTCTTGAACTTGGCTGTTTTTTGTCAGAACCTGTTTCATAAAATTTCAAAAGTCTTCTAAAAAAGGAAAAAGGCTTACATTTTATCACAGCTTACAATACATAAACACATTAAGTAAATGATGCACAAATGAGCAAATTATACTCAAATAGATTATGTAGCATGAACTTATTCATTTTATGCGTCCGCCTTTTCCCTGTTTTACAGGACCTATAAAACTTTAAAACAGGCCACTGGTCTGATGCACGTTCACCCTATTAACCAGCTGTTGAAGTTTGGTTGAAGGTATTAAGGATGCCTAATGTCTTTGCCATCATAATCAGATTGCTTGTCCAATTTCCAACAATCCGATTGGAAAGTCAATCAGGTAACAAGATAATGCGCGTCCGGTATCATGAAAAAAGAGTACACGGTTTTGCTGATTGGATGGTAGCTCCCTGGCGGTGGTCTGAATAATTCAGTGCATTTCCTCAGTAGGGAGATTTTCGTTGAAAAAGGGAATTTTTTAGGGAATCTTTAGCGGGGTAGCACTGGCGCGCGTTGCTGGAACATGCAGGGTCTTCGTTTTGTTTCTCATTTGGCGTCAAATGCCCGTCCTATGTGGTTGTGAGTGCGGTTGTAATTCATTACTATAGTGTGTGCCATTCAGAACTCGTAAAATCGGCAATTTTGAAGCCAATTACTGTTTCAAGTTGCCATAAAGTCGTAAAATAATTATGATCGTTGCAAAGAGGTGAGTGACTTTGATTGTAGAACGGTATTTTTATTGGTGCATTGAGTTTAATGGTGAAGGGTGCAGCTACCGGTGAATGTTTAACATTTTAGTAAAACTTCTGCTAGAATCTGTAATCTGTTAATCTGTAGCGTGCCAATCCCTTGAAAAGCTTAAATAAATATGCTAGGTGTTGTTGAGGCAATTAATAAAAAATATAATTTAGGCAATTAATCAATATTTTATTCAGGCAATTGATTGAACAATAACCAATGAATCAGGCAATATTTTACTTATGTTTAAGTTATGAATAGAGTTTTCCAGAAATTTCTCAGGTTCCTCCCCCCTGCCCCTCCATCGTCTACTTTTTCGCTTACTTTTTCTACTTTTCGTTTACTTTTTCCATCGACTCCTCATTCCACTTCTCTCCTTCATTCTTATTCTTTCTTAATTTTTCATCAGTTAATTCTTCATCCTTTCCTCTTCCTTTCTTCTCCTTTTGATTTTCTTTCTTCACTCCTCTATTTTTCCTTTATTTTTCCTCTTCATTCACCCTCCTTTTCATCCTACTTCAAAATTTTCTTATCTAAGTTCTCCTTTCTTATTCTTCTATTCCATTTTTCAACTATACCTCTTTTTTCTCCACTCCTCTTCTTTCCATTTTTCTTCGTATTCAATTCTATCTCTTCTCATTCCTACCCAACTCCGTCAACATTTCCTTCCTTCTATTTCTCTCTTTCATTCTTTTACTTCTACTTCTCCTCTCTTCTCTCCTTTTCATTCTTCTTTGCATTCAGTTTTACCTCTCTTCCTTCATTCTACCGTCCTCTTTATTTTCCTTAATTTTGTCCTCCTTCTGTCTTCTTCCTCCTCATTACTCCCTCTTACTTCGTTATCCTTTCCTCTTCTTCTTCTTCTTCCTCTTCTTTTTCTCTTCTAATTCTTCTTCTTCTTCTTCTTCTTCTTCTTCTTCTTCTTCTTCTTCTTATCCCTATCCTTATTCTCTTTTCTTCTCTTCGTTCCTCTTCTTCCCCTTCCTTCTCATCCTCCTTCTCCTCCTCCTGCTTCAGCTCTTCCTGCTTCTCCTTCTTCATTCTACCTCTTCAACCTTATCTTTATTCTATTCTCTTCTTCCTCCTCCTCTTTCAGCTTCTCCCTTTTCTCTTTTTCACCCACCTTGTCAACTCATTCCTTTTCTCGGTTCATAACCAGCAATTTGACTCTCATCCCGAAGTGCAGAATATATTCACTGACAGAGCCTCCAGTGAATAGTTTTACAAGTGTATTCTCACTCTGCTATTAGCATATATCAACACTCTTACAGGTTGAGAGTTGAGGTGCAGTCAGGTTAAAAACACATTTCTGCTGAAGGCTAGCAGATTGTCTTACGGCAGGCCCCCACACATATCTCAAACAGCTATCGTCCAAATTTATTCATGCAGTACATCTGGGATAAAAGCCTCCATTCTTAACGGTTATGCTAACCTTAATTCACTCACTATTCACTAACCTGAGGCAGTGAATCAGTTGTTGGCTTACTGTCTTGAAACATGATGATGGCAAATTGCACCTAATGGCTATGAATTTAATGAGTTGTGGAGCAATTTGTGCGAAATGATTTTCAATTTTATTGAAATCTTGAAGATTTAATGCTGTGTACAAGCATAAGTTGAATCTTGGTTGGTTACTATTAAGCATAATTTCTATAGCATTATTGAAATCTATAGATTTAATGCGCATGTTGAATCTTTGGTTATTGATAAGTTTAATTTGTATAGCTCTAATGAAATCTTGAAGATTTAATGCTGTATACAAGCATAAGTTGAATCTTGGTTATTGATAAGCGTAATTTCATTAGCATTATTGAAATCTTGAAGATTTAATGCTGTATACAAGAGTTGAATCTTGATTATTATAGTGAATTATTACTAAGCATAATTTCTATAAATTGTTGAAGTCTTGATGATTAGTGTTCATATTGGTGCTTCTATGTAAGCACAAGTTGAAATCTTGCTTAATATTGTGCTAAATATCAAGTAATGTATGTTGCCTATAGCAGGCTACCTCTAGTTCCTAATAATCGAAAAATACGTCGCAAAAATTTGAAACCTTCACCTTGTATGCCTTGATCAGTTTTCTTACTAATGATTTACAGTTGGATTATTTTGCTATGGCATCTGGATTGATAATAAATGATCTAATCTAAAACTTTTTACATTGTTCAGAGTGTATGATAATTGTTTGGGTGATATTCCAAGTATTAGTCAGTTAATCAATGCTTCCTTATTAAATAATATTATCTCATATTAATTACTGTAGCTACCCACTGCTTCAATGTGAGTACTACAGTATTTTTTGTAAGTCTGCATAAAATTCGGAGAACTATAAGATTTTTGTAGGCCTGCGTTAAAATAATTCGTGAAACTATCTGAGAGAAAGAGTAAGCCAATAAAAATTCTATTTCGCTTGGACTAGCCATAGCCATAGTAGTGGCAATGTGCCATTCTCAAGGCCAATCCCTGGAGGTCGAAGGAACTCTTCTCAACAAATATATCTACCAGCCTTATTGCAGGGTTGTGTATACCTATATCTTGTTGGAGATGTGCAAGAGAGCACGACTACCTATCCTTTTAACTCCCCTATACTACAAGCGTTTATAATCAGAAATAGCTTTCTCAATTCAGACAACGCTCCAGAAGTAATTGAGATTTTTCTCTATCAGAACAAAACTTCTTTCAGCCACAACACTGTAGTGCTAAGCGAAAGTTTCAAAAAGGATCATCCCTCCTAAAGCATAAATTTCATTAATATTTTGTTCCAATTTCCATCAATTCTATCACTATGAATCTATCAATCTATTGCCAGAGCCAGATGAAACGCAACAGTTACAAATGTAAAAAAAGACTATTGGCCGTATTTATGAACGTTCCTTGAGGGTTCCTTTCCAAAAGGGCGCCTTGAAAAGTGTTTCATGAATGAAATCAGCTGATTATTCATTCATGAAACACTTTTCAAGGCGCCCTTTTGGAAAGGAACCCTCAAGGAACGTTCATAAATACGGATCTATAAGTTATAAAGGCAAAAATACTGATTTTACTAATCGAATAATTTTTTGTTGTAAAACATAACTGTCTAAATGCTAGTAGAAGTACAACCAAACACAGTTTAAAATTGAAAAATCGAGTTTTATATGTCTTGAAACTTAATTCATTTGTTCAAGCCTAATACCCAAGAAGATTATTTAACAAAGTTGACATTATACATGGAAACATTGTTTAATTGGTTGATTGTGTCTGTATGGTATTAATATTGATGATTCTTTTAATGAGTATCTCTTCACTCAAAGCCTGTTGCAAATCAGGTTTCAAGAGGCGTCCCTAATGAAGCCATTACAAAATTAATCACCATACGGTGTTCCCCAACTGTGAAGTATTTGCAAAATATTGCTCCGTTATAATCACCATAAATAATCCACAGTCAACCTCTCATATTGGCCTAATTTTCCCGTCTTTCTGTAAGGCAACAAGCCTCGTTAGGATGTGGACCTGCCACCTGTAAATGCAGTCCCCAGTTGTATTGGCTGATAACGATGTGCGCCCACAAAATGTATATCATTAGGTTGTCAGAGCTTCTTTTCTCTAGCATGTGGGTGGGTGCATCTTCCGGCTCTGGCTTCAATTAAAATACGTCAGATTCTTCTTGGAAACTCCCCCCACCCTTTCCCTGCCAGGAACCAGGAACCTCAGTCCAAAAAAAAAATAAGAAAAGGGACCTTGATTTACGATATCTCCAGGCCATAGGCTAGGCTAGGCGTCCAACATCTCATATTTCATTCGCCAGAGCCAGAAGTCCCCTCTAACAAATTAGGCTAACGGCCCGCCATACATCTTGATTTTCAATTATAGCCTAACAAATCGATGTAGCCTTATTCGGTTAGCCTTATATTTCATCTTCACACTCCCGTGGCTCATTCGTCTCTGCTGCGCGTCCAACCGCACGTATTAAATTTATGGTTTCAAATTATTTCATGTAATTGGTAAATGACTGACTTGCGTAAATGCTTGAGGATTTGGAACTGTAATAATTAATGCCAGCCGTCAAGGTCGATCAGATGACCTTGAACTCTGGAAGATGCAGTTATAATAATTTCATGGCTACAGGCAGGAATGGATCACAAATATGTTAATAGCATGTCTATAGGCGGTAAATGTTTGACAAATATGATAATAATGGCATGACTGTAGGCACTAGAAATGATAGGCTTAATAGCTCGGTTATAGCATAGAGAAAGCATAGCGCCATGGTTATGTTATAGGCACTGAATTTGTCTCAGATTTGGGAAAATAGAAACATTCTTCATGACTACCTGCAATAAACTGATTTGAAAATTGGATGAACTTGAAGCACTTGAAAACTTGGGAATATAACTAATAATTTCTTGTATACAGAATCATGCATGTAATTGATGTACTATTTTAACGTGTAGTACAGTACTCAACATGATTAGCATGAATAGTATAACAGTATATTATTCTGTATATCGACATAAATGTATAGAAGATTGAAAAATTTGGATGAAAGTCTCAAAATTTATTATCATTTGGGCCCAATACAGAATATAATAGTTACATTCATATGAATATAGCATGTAATTTTACTAACAATAATGAGTTAATGAAATTATTCGCTACAAAAGTATAATATTTTTATATTTTGAGATTAGATTGTAAACATGGAGTTTTAGAACATAAGAAGGAACAAGAAGAAAAATGAAGGAAAAAAAGAGAACGAATAAGAATTATAAGGAGAGCTGAGGGGGTGGAAATGTAGATGAAGATAAGAAAGTAGTTGATGAAGAAAAAATGATGAACAGAGAATAGAGGAGAGAAAAAGGATTGTAAGTGAAAATAAGAAGGATGCAAAAGAACAAGGCAATAGAAGGGATGAAGAATAATGAGATGAAAGAGAGAGATGAGGATAAGAAAAAAGAAGACCTATGAGTAGTAGTAAGAGGAGAGAAAGTGGGAGATGAACTGGATTGTAAAATTGATGAAAAGAGAAAACGAGGAGAAGGGGGAGGGCAAGGAAAATGAGAAAGGAAAGACGAAAAATGAGCGTAGGAGGGTAGGGAGAAGAAAGAAGAAGAAGACAGGAAGAGATAAGAAAGTGAAGAAGCTGAAAAACGTGAAGAGGCTACGATTTTAATGAAATTTGGATTAATATAATTTATAGGTTCTTGATGCAAAAATTCGATTGCATGGGGTCTTATTCCCGGAGAAGGACATAAAAATGAGGAATTTATCCTTCGAGGAACAGTGGCAAAGAGAAGAGAGAGAAGGAGGATGAGAAAGAGGAAGAGGAATGGGGGGTAGGAGAAAGATAAGATAGAAGACGGATAGCTGTCTCTCACGGTGTAGGCTGTCGGGTTAATCATATACAAATTCGCCCGCCGCCATGTGATGGGGTTATTTACCTCTGTCCAATCCAAGTTGAGAGTATATTTATAAATACAGGCGACTTGCAGTGGTCAAGTCTGAAAGGACAAGCTAATAAAGCAGAAAGGATAAAGGGGATGGACCAATAAAAGTTTTACATTTTCGTAGCGATAGGCTACTTGATAGGTTCCGGCTATGAAAGTTCCTTTACGCCAGGCTGTCTTATCATCCGCTGTCATCCACTATATTAATTTATCGGTTTGTCTTCCTGATTTTTCGCATCCTAAAAGGAAAATGAAGGTGAAACGAGCGATTATAGAGGAAAACGGAAGATTGGTTTTTGGTTACTATACATACCTTTCACTGATCTCAAGTTTCCAAGTATGAATATACTAAAATCTTGTTCCAAACATGATAGAAAAATGAATAGAGCTTGGATTAAATGAGACAGAATTTTCAAGAATCATTCAATACAATTCCACTATTGTGTGGAATATCGTGGCTGGAGCACAAGGATTCGCTTTTCCAGCCACGCCAAAAATTATTGTTTTGTATCATTTGTTTATTTTGGCAATAAAACATTTATTTATTTGCCTTTGTTTCTTCAAAACGTACAAAAAATAGCTGAACAGAATACCATTTGAATAGATACTTAAATATTCCATTTTTCATATAATATAATGATTTTTAATCTCGTACAGTACAGGTATACTATGTATTTCTGTACATCGAATATGTACATATCTACAAGTATACAGCTATAGAAGATATCAGAAGTTTGTATTAGAAAGATGATTAGCATTGGAGTCACGCAGTTTGAATTTAGGTTCTGAGTAATGGAAAGTGAAACCAATTTTCACATTGAATTTTAATTGAGAAAATTTCTCGATTGAATAAAATGATCTTATGTTTCGATACCTCCAGATTACAATATACCGTAGATTATATTTTGATTACAATACAGATTATATTTTATCAACTGAAACTATTGGTATTCAGACTAGAACACATTATTATTTGTGGATTGTCTGAACATTTTCATGGATACAGAAATTGTAAAGAATTCGTAGATCATGAAGGATTAAGCTACCAACTTATTTTCCCATCATTAGCTTGTTCCAATCCACAAACAGAATGAACTTGAATAGATATGCACCCATACTAGTATAGAAAAAATAATACATGAAATCAAAACTAAATATATTTTCTAGATAATATGCAATTATCATATAATGTAATTATTGTTGGCTCCTAGATATTAATAGAGGCAATGAAGGGACTCAAGAAAAATAACTCAATAGGAAGCACTTAGGAGTAAAAATCAATTTTCCAATCTGGATTATTTAGAAGACAGCTTCTTTGACCTGAATAATCCATTCAACATTCAAAGGATATGATACTAGAACTATAAGGTAGAGTAGTCATGATAGTATCCTTATAAATTGGGTAATTGACTCAATGCTACCTGTATTTCCAGTTTCACCCAGTAAGTTTCGTGAAATTAAATTTCATAGTTTCCTATGCACAGTTTATGGAGAATCTAAGAGTGTACTAATTATCATTGTACTTCAACAAAAATGAAACCAAACTAGGCCTTGTTCCTGGTCCAGTAAGTGTAGGCACATGCTGTTCCAAAATTCCAAATCTCCAGTGAAACTCGATTCAGTTTTACAAGAATTTTCGTTGAAAGTAGTTGCACAAATTCCGTTACAACCTGGAACGAGAACACTTTGTCAATTGTACCATTCTGGTTTTAAGGAGAGGAAATGTTCAAGACTCACGCAGTCATTACTGCAATTACATCTTCAAGGTCGAGACTTTCTTTCCTTAAAGGAGCAGCAACATAATTTATGCTTTTTTCCTAGTTCACTTGAGCTCCTGTTTGAATTCTAAATCTACGCACGTCTCATAAAAATGAGAGTAATAACCTAAATGAGTTTAATCTAATCTAGACAGTTTCATTCTAATAAACTGATCTTGTTTCTTGTTCTCAACACGAAACACACACATCTCAATTATTTAGTCCACTTTAAAGTTCCTATTCACCTTCTGAAACGTATGCCCATCTCATAAAACTGAGAGTAGTAGTCTAATGTGATCTAGACATCTAATTTTATCTGATCTTGTTTATAACACGCATGTCTCAATTCTCAAAAAAGGAAAGCTAAAAAACGATCAAAACATTGTATTGAGTTGCTGAAAAGGTGTGTACGTGATCTAGGTTATTCTCTCTTTACTCTGTATTTGTATTACCTTGAATCTTATACTGGACATTCTTTTTGGCAATGTGTACCCATCAATATTCCATTAACTAACTGCGTGCGTGCTTCCAAAAATTATTTTGTAAGTAGTAGCATTGATTTCTATCTAGTTTCTCTTCATAATTATAGCAGGATTAATTCATAGATTCAGAAAACAACTGTTTCGACAAGTAAGTTAAGTATCACAATACTTAACCTACAAATGCTGAATCTCGCAGATTATTGAAAAGGCTTTATATTTTAAAATTCTAGGCCATGTTGTTCGTATTTGGATGTTTACCAGCATTTGAAGTTATGAAGGTGAAATTACGGTGCATTCACTTTTTAAGGCACATGCACTGACAATAGATTAGGCATTAATTCTGCTTTTTACTATAATTATGAAAGCTTATAAGAATTCGTCCTTATAAGAATACGATACAGCCATATACTCGTATTGTAGCCTATTGTTGATGAAATCTTATACATTGAGAACATGTTGAAAAGCTGCGATAACAATAATTCATTTCCAGTCCAGATGCAACAGCAAATTAAACGACCTTTACTGAAATCTCTACTGTTGCTTTGAAAGTAATCTTGGATAAAAACACGAAAATAATGAGACCCATTTTTTGTTGTAGTACGTAATATCGAAAACTGTCTGAAAATATCTGGAAACTTTCCATTAATCATTTTCCAGTGTAGTTTTCATCGCAATAAATCCCACAAACTTGAATTTAACTACTTTATTTTTTATTTCAATCATAACAAAACAATGAAAGGAGGTTTATTCCTTGTTGCAAGCTCTCTTGACCCAAATACTTTGTTATTCGTGGAAAACCTTGATAAAAACAACATCAAGTTGCAGATGACATCTGCAGGTGGCATCTCGTTATTTTTAATTCAATGGCGTAATAATTAAATCTTAACGTTTTATTTAAGTAACTTCCACTTTATTCATTCTGGTGTACCAGAGTAGTTATTTGTTTTAATGACCAATCAACCAAGTTAAGGTTTGTGAACCTGTTGCGTTTATGAAACACCTTACGTGACAACTATAAAACGTTGAAGGTTGAAGCAAAACAGATTGGCTGAAATAAAACTATCAACTATTGACTGGATCGTGAATAGCATGTAAAATAGCTAACCAGTTTAGCAGTACGGTATTTAGATTAATTAAATGAAACTTATATGGAATCGA